>JAXCHB010000044.1:1200000-2400000 GCA_036926305.1 Uropetala carovei | reverse complement strand
TCAATGGACAGACTACCTATGATGATGATGATGTATATGTGTGTGTGTGTGTGTGTGTGTATGTATGTGTGTATATATATATATATATATATAAATACTCGTGCCGAAGAAGGGCGGACGCCCAAAAGCTCCAAGCAAAAGCCTTCCTCTATCGCAATGCACGTCCACAACACCAAGTAAGTGTCCACTGGCTCACTCCTATATATTGCTTGGAGCTTTCGGGCATCCGCCCTTCTTTGGCACAAGAGTATTTCTATATATATATATGAGATACGTTTTCTAGTTAACAGGAGAATTTTACATGAAAAGTAATACTCAGATTAAATAGAGCTAATGGTGAAAAAATACGAAAAACTATGATTAACTGTATACCTTCCTTTTTTCTTCCTGTTTCTTTTTCAGAGCTTCTTTGGCAGCCAATATTTCTTGTGATTTTTTAATTGCTGCAGCAGCCTAATAATAAAAAAGGTAAAATTAAATCGACGAAATGAAAATAAACTATCAGTCACACTGAATTATTGACATTTTAGTGCAACATCTTTTAAGAGGTTGTCAAATGAAATTAATACCTGTGCTTTCAAATTTTCTTGAGCAATGGGAACAGCAGCAACTTCTGACTGAGGCTTCTTGAGGGCTGTAGGGATGTAGACTGTCTTTGTTAGATTGTTTCCAGACATTATCACCTATGAGAAAACAAAACTAACTTAAGCATCTTTTTCTCATTTTTAGATAACATAATATCATTGAAGTTGTTATTAAATATTTTTTTATGGCATTAGAATATATGTCAACTTAAACTAATGCAGATGTTTTCTATCTCCAAAGCATCCATATTTTGCTTTACATTAATAAGATATACTTAAGTTTTATAGTTCTATTTTTTAATATTTTAAGTTATTTATTAATACAAAATGCTGAAAATTTTGATTTGATAACTATGTTAATCATCATAAAAGTTATTTATATAATATAGAAGTTCAAGGCAACAGATCAATGCACTACTACATAGGAATGTTTTTATTATTTAAACACGATAATTTGTTACATTATAAGTTGCATTAGCATAAAAGGCAGTATGAAATAAATACATAATAACAAAATCCTTTACTCAGTGATGATTTATTATTCCCTACTAACCTAATAAATGCTTTGAACTGTTAATTTGAAAGCATGCATTAAAAATCTGATTGCTGAGGGCAATTGAAAATTATACCAGTAGGTTCAACAATGGACTTATTTACTAATTTACTTTAAAACTAAGTACATGGTAATAAATAATTTTTGTAACATCCAATAATTATTGAAAAAAATTCATTTTTTATGGGATGACACCATGGTCCAACTTGGTACATTAGAACATACAGTGAGTCCCCGACTTACACGGGTCCGAGTTACATGGATCCGTAGATACACGGACACATGACAACTTAGCAGCGTGCTCGATTTTTAGTTCAACTGCCACTCAATAGATGGTGTTACTAGTACAGTAATCCCTCGGTATACAAGCAATCGGTTTATGAGTTTTCGCTTATACGAGATGCACAAATTAATATCTGATTTTTAATTTATGAACCAATTTTCGCTTATACGATTTCCTTCCTCTCGCAAACCTTTTCTCAGCTTCGTCGGTTTCCGAATCTTTTCGAATGCGCAGAACGTCACGGCATCCCAACTTTAACTATTGTTTATAAAATTTATAACATGGGATGTATTGGGAAATTAATTTTCGTTTTACGAGTTTTTGCCTTACGAGCAGTTTTCGAGGAACAAATTAAGTTCATAAACCGAGGGATTACTGTACGTTGACGTACAGCTGACAGCGTCGCTTTCACCATTTCGATTTGTTATCCCGTGGGAGGAAGTCGTTACTGTACTGCTCTTCATAAACAGACTATAAACCCTCATCACAAAAGCACTACTTTTTTAGCTTTAACTATCCATTGAAACGAACGTCTATGTCAAAAAATATATCGTATTTAAGCATTGTTGGACTTACACGGTTTTCAACTTACATGGCAACCTTCGGAAGGAATTAACCGCGTAAGTTGGGGACACTGTACTAGCTGAGCTAAAAAAATCCTAGGACTGTTAAAAATTGATTTCAGAAACATTTTTCTAATCTAAGAATCCCATTCCTAAGCAAAATGTCATTTTCTGTTTTTTTTACTTTTACATTTCTTATGCTATGTAAATAGTATGCAACAGAAAAGCATAATTTAAAAAAAGCAGCTAACTTTTCCAATGATAAAAAAAAACAATTTAGCCCAGATGGCATTCACGAATGTTATCAGTGACTAAGCACATATTCTGTTTTACAGTGTGCCTTTACATAATGTTAAATTTGAAGTACTCCTACAGTCAACTCCTGATGAAATGCCACAGTTAGCTCTTCAAAGATGTTGGAGTTATGAAGTGTGTGGAGGTATATCAAAAATAAGTATCCATGTGATGCTGAGCTAGGATAGATGTATATAAGGGGGAGGCAATAAAACAGGAGTAACTGAAATGTTACATTTTGTAAAAATTGTAAACAAATGTTAATATAAAAAAATCAAGCCTTATGAGTAACATGGCGAATCTTTTAAGCAGCAAACACATTCTATCGAAAACAAAATGTTTTGCTTAATTTCAGCAGCAATGTTTAAAGTGAAGCAATGGCTTTCAATCAGTATCACTCCCATTTTAGTAGAGGACAATATTATGGGCAACTAGTTAATAAAAAAATCTATACAATATACATTGTACAAACTTTCTCAAATACTAGTGTGTTGTTTAGTTATCTTTTGAAAAATATGAACTATGTAGAATCATTATAAACATAACTTAAATAACTATACAAAATTTGATGAAAATCGTATGATCTGCTTTTTAGAAAATCCAACTGTTATCAACCCGTCAGTGTCCTCCTGCATACTGGGTACGTCGGACAAAAACTCCACATGCGGTCATCCTGCGTACTGGGTATGTCGCAGAGGTCGCTAGCTTTCTTTATTTTTTTGGCACAGTAAATTTTCTTAAATATGGGTAACCTTTATATATTTTAAAAGAGGAACCTTTGGCCTACCTATTTATCGTCATTCTGCATTCTTTTTGTCTTTTTTATTACACTTAATGTGCATTAAATTTTGTGATTGATTTTTTGCGAATTGGGGAATCGCGTCTTCTAAAAATCCCCTATCCAATGCTGATAGGAACCCTATCTCGACACGAAAGCTACGGCAAAGTGAAACAAGATCTAGACTGCTTATCTGCCAACAAACTTCGCTTTCTCTTTGGTTTTTCTTATGGGTCAAAGGTTGAGAGGTATAAGACAAGGAGAACCGAACAACGAAAATCATTGTTCGGCTCTCTGCGGGCCATGTGCTTGCTTCAGTATTTCTTGAGACCATTATAGTATACGATAGAGAGGAAGAAACGTCTCTTCTTGGGTCCAAGGTCTGTTTACAAACATAAATCACTGAAGATGCATAGTAAGCGAAAGTTTCGGAGCGAGTGCTTGCGTCATGCCCTTATGCTCAGGTCTTCGCAGGAGAAATATTCTCGTGTTGCTCTCAATAAGTTACTCTGAAGTGAATGCTAATAAAAAAATTCAATATAGAGGATTCATTGAAGTTATATTTTCTTGTAAATTTCATGGTAAATGGGATAAAGCAAATGCCTTTAGAAAAACTTTTAACTTTTCTAATATTCTTATTACGTGTTAATAAAAGCTGAAATATTATTTTAACAAAGACTGCATGTCAATGCTGTTTATAGTTTTCGTAATACTGAAAGATATATGAAAGTACAGGTGCACGCTAACTGACTGGCAATCGGGGTGATTTACGTATTTCGTATTTCTCTTCTCTCCTGTAAAGTGTGCTTAATGTAAGATAATATAAAAGAAATTGTTTATAAATGTTATGTTCTACTAAAATCTTCCAAAAATTTTACACAAATCCAATAAAAATGAAAAAAGTTATGAATTTTTCAATTTTCAGGAATCCAAATCGCAAATTTTCGCAAATTTTTAAAAACTTCATCTGACCTCAAACACGCAAATTAAGTAAAAGTCCTGCGCACTTGAAAGGTTAAAGTTGCCCGAGAATAAACTAGCCTTGTATTCAGTTTTGAGAAATATGAACTATGCATTATTACTGCAGATGTAAACTCAAGTAACTGTATGAAATTTGATCAAAATTAAATTGTTGGTAAAGTTGCCTAGAATAAACTGCCCATAATTATTGTAAATTTCAACCATTTCTTCATAGTTTCTATTCTGTATGGTAAAATGCATAAGTACGAGATTTCATTCATTTTCATTTAGGTTCCAGAGCCGTGAACAGACAGATACATAGACAGACAGCATGGCGAAAACAACTTTTTTGGACTCAGGTATACCTAAAAGGTACATTTCGATCAAAACCTCAAGATCAAATTTTTTCGCGATTACAATTCTTTCAGATTTTCTTTTTCAAAATATGTCAAAAAATCTTACAAAAACAGATACATATTAACCTGAAAAGCAACCTATTGAAGCTTTAATAAATGACAACAATTTACAATTCCTAATGATGCCACATTAATATAAATCAAGCAAGTTAACTTTAAAGACGTATTAGGAAAAATCACACATATAATTTCTTAATTTTATAAAATTAACAAAAATTACATTTTTGACCAAGATAGAAATGCAAGAAAATAGAATAAGTGAAAAAAATGCTCCTAATAATATTTAATTTCCTATATTAATTATATAAAAGACTGCAGAACTAGAAGAATGCACTTACAAGATGACAATCATAATTAGTATTTTCAGTAAACATTAAGGTTAAATAAATAATAAAAACTCATATTTTAATCTATGAAAGATTTAAAGTTCAGTTAAATCTTTGTTAATACGCTAAAACAGAATAATTCCTGATTGAAACTGAGTCTCTGTTATGTTGATTAACATAACTAACAGAACCAAGGCAATTACTAGTAAAATAAAATTTAGATTTAAAGCAAGAAGCCACTATCCAAGCCAAACATGATTATATTGATTGAAATAAAAAGGATATAATATTCATTAGCTAAATTTTTCTTTCTTTCTCTATACTTCAATTTTTTTGACAAAGTTATAATATAACGTTGTGCCTTTTTAAATATAGCCTAATTCTAAGATACAAAATACTTTGCCCACCATTTTTTACATCAGATAATAATTAATATCTCATATAGAGAAATAACAAGTTAGGAAAGTGTACAACGTATCACAAATGGGTACGTTTCGTGCCATGGAGTATTAGAAAGAAATTATATACCTGTACGTAAGGGATATAGCATTTTAAAGTTCTTTTCTTCATCATAAATAATACATTTTCTTCCTATTTAAAAATAATGCATACACATGTAAGTAAATTAAATGTTTGTTTGTGAGATTATATTAGCAACAATGAAGAAGTAACCACGCAAGAAATTTTCTACGTTCAACTCGAATTAAGACATTCTCATTTGATTTTTATCGATAACGGCTACTCCTACGATAAAAATGTATAGGAAAAGAAATACTCTAATTTATTAGTTCTACGAGTTTAATTTGAAAAATATTTTGATATGAATAATACTTTACGAGATATGACGGAAGTTGATTTTTTATCACCAGTAAAGTGGTACCCCTGATTGGCTTACGTGATTCATTTATGCGATTTTCTTATTATATTTTATTGTAAGTCCTTAATATCAAATTTCATGAAGCCGAGAACGAACATGCGGACGGACGGACAGACCAACGATAATAGGTGCTCATGCTGGAAGCGAAACGCCTAAAAAAGCATAAAAGAAAAAGTTGTGCCAAATTATAACTAGAATTTTCTGATAGATAAAAGGAGTATGGTGCAGTTGAAAGTGATTCAAACTCAGACTTTAGGCAGTCACTACGAGAAGCTGACAGTAATTTAAGGGAAATTAGAGTCAAAGAATGAATCATAGGTTTACTATATGTCAAATAATTCAAGAATGAAACCAACTATTCATTTGTATTGAGGAAAATACGTATGTTTCTATAAGGTAATATACTTTTGTACAGAAAACTTGTGAAAGGGTAAATAATTAGTCTGAAAAACAGTTAACAAAGGGGTAAGGAATAGTAATAAATAAAGGGGCAATCAGGACTGGTCCAAGGTATAGACAAGTCAGGAAGCTGCCCAAGCAGCTAAGTCTTGAGGGCATTATCCCAACCAATTATCCATACATTACTAGCAAATAAATCTTGGAACAGGCTTGAATCTTGATGGCATTCCTTTAATTTTTAATTGATAATCTTTACAGAGCATTGAATAAATTTCCATCAACTTCTCAATTATCTTTTTTTTAACTATGGAAGGGGCGCTGGAGTAATTTCTTGCTCAAGGCACCAAAATACCTCAGGACGTACTTGGGTCCAGCATCATTAATGGGATTGCAACAAAGAGAAGCTACTAGCATGCACATCCATATAATCGAGGCAAAAAAAGAACAAAAATAATACATTACAACCAACCAACAATGTTTCATATGATGTAACTACTCCAGATTTTAATATTAAAGAACCGATGAAAAAATAGCCATTCACAACCCTTTGTTTGAGTAACAAACGTGCATGAGTGAAGGAGAGAGAAAGAGAGAGAGAACGACAGGAGGCAGAAAGTCTATTATCCCGAAGTATAAGAGGTAGAGGTCTTAGCTTGTATCTCACGAGCAACCAAAGACTCACTTTCTCATTCTCCAGTGAGGGTGGGAACGAAAGAGCAGAGGGAGGGGCAGAAGGGGCAAGGGGAGTGGCTTTCGGCTGCACCACGTTGAGGACCTTGGTCGGATTAGGCATCATCATCACAGAACCAAGCCGCTCCTTCACAGAGGGCCTCGGGGGAGGGACGTTCTCTTGCTTTCCCTTGTGTGGCAAAGGTACATTGGGGAAATAAAGGGAAGGGAGAGGCAAGGAGGTTGGTAAAGAAGAAGAGACATTTTTGAGCCACCTGGATGAGCTACTCAGCTATCTCCCCTTCAAGAGGATAATAGTCACAACTGTGTATTTAAATAACCATAGCTACAATACAAAAACCACAATCTCTCCAACCTTCCCTCATGTTTAATACAATAAAACAAAAGGAGGTTTCATTCGCAACACTTAATATTACATCCAACCAATTGAAAGACCTCCAGTAACATCTATTTTTCTTTTAAATAGGTTAAAAGTATACATGAAAGTCATTATTGTACAGGCATCCCCTGACTTACATGATAGATGCATTCCCACGAGTGGTCGCACAACTCGAAATTAATATTTGTGTCATTACCTTATTTCTACCTATTTTTTATTTTATACAAAATAAAACATTAAATAGAGAAAATAATGAATGTATTTCTGGCTTCTTCTTGCGGTTCAGATTTCTTTAAGTCCTCATACAATGATTTTGCCTTTCTTGAACCACAGCAGTAGACAAGGGCATAGCTCCCTCTAATTTTTTTCATTCATGGGCAGAATGAATATCATTGGCATGGCTCTGTTTGGGTATATCTCAAGGTAAACACAGTCATGCTCGCTTGAAAAATTTAGTGTGCAGAACTTCAAAAATTGCTGCATGGCTGTGCAGTCACGACTTCTCATAATTTAGAAAGCATTACTGCAGATTGTCCTTAGCGTGGATTCACTCAAACACAAAGCACGTTGAATATAAGCCATTTGCTCCCCTCTTTCATACAGATTCAAAATGTCTAATTTCAGTTCCAAAGTGAGAGCTTTTCTCTGCCTCTTAAGAGCACATTACTGTTCGTATTAGATTGCTTAGAACTCATATTTGATCAGGGTTACAGAAATAAACAGCAATTAAAAATGTTAGATAGAACTAGACTAGAAACCGCCCGCGAGACAAAACAGACGTGTTTGTATCAGAGCATCTGTTTCGTGCAAATATTTCACGTGGGGCGTCTGCTTGATATAAAAGTGGCCTAAGCTGAGTGTGAGTAAGGGTTGTTGACTATGTGGAAGCAAGGTGCATGCACACTATACAGCATTTGACTCTCCTTGACCTTTTAGACAAATAATTTCATTATTTATAATATAAAAAAAATTTTAATCGCATTAATGGTAAAGTCGAAATCTTGTAAGTTGGGGGATACCTGTATTTGGACTCAATTCTTTGTTAGTATTAAATCACATAATTTGCTTGAAATTTATACTCATGTCATAGAATAAGTTACCATGGGGATCAGAGTAGCCCACTTAAATTATGTACCAACAATCCCAAAGCAACTACTCACACATAATTGTTAAACACACTGTTAAAGAATAATAATAGCATTGACTTCTCTTTAAAAAAATAAAGATTTATCAAACAAATAATATAAACATGATTGTATTAATCAACTTTTCATCTCAGATTTAAGTGTCTTGAATGGCTCAATAGAAATCTAAAATCTTTTTTGTAATCATCACATTTAAGTTTGGATAATTATTCTTTGATAATTTCATCTAAATTTAGTTAATTTTTGGCTATGCATCTAAGCAAATATTAATTTGCTAAAGCACACATTTAAATTATAAAATTTTAAAAAATTCAAACATATTTAACTTCAATCATTATCCTACAATGAAATTTTATCTTCAAATATAACCTAGCAAATTACATAGTAAATTATTGAAGGCCTTTAAAACATCAAAAACTAGTTGTGCAATTCACTTATATCTTGTAATTTGTGCTCAAACTTGTATCCTTATGACTGAAAAATTGGTTGATTTAAGAATATACTAAAATATTGAGCACAATGAAACTTCAATAAAATGTTAAGTGTTTACAAATACGGTTCCAGATGACCAAATATAATAAAATTACAAAGAGTCCTACCTCATTGTTTTTCTTGTTATGCCAAAAGACCTTGATGAACCTGTTGTTTAAAACTGCTTCTGTACTTCTATATGCAGCATTTGCTTCAGCATGGCTGGAGAAAGTAATTAATGCAGCTTCAGGGTCAGCTTCATAGCTCACCTAATCATAAATTAAAATAAAATACAATTTTAATTATATTAATTTGAAAAAATAATTACATGAACATATAGCATTAATCTTTCAGGCTAAATCCAGGACGTCTCATTGATTCCATACATGGATCAACAATTTTCCATTTAGCTGTATTTATAAATATAGGGTTTAATATTAATCTTTAAATGCTGAGTTGGCCATATACCATATTTACTTGATGGTAAGCCGATCTTTTTTACATTTTCGTTGGCTGAAAAACATCCCTTGGCTTACAATCGAGTTAATTCTAAAAATCGGCATAAAATTATGTCATCTTTAAAATTCAACATGACGTGATATTCTTTTATTTAATAGACATATATTCAACAAATAATGTAAGAAAATGCAAAATGTATCACATTTTCTGCCTCAACAATGTTGAGGCACTATAGAAATTATCCAGACAAAGGCTCGCAAACTCGCCAGAGATTTAAGGATGACTCCATTACAATTCAAAGCTAGTTGGAACTGGGTGCAGTTTTTTATGCGACGATGGGGATATTCTCTTCGCCGGCGTACATCAATTACGTAGAAATTGCTAGCCTACTACGAAGAAAAATTAATGGCCTTTCAGCATTACGTTATTAATATGCAGCGTGAGAAGCAGTACCTTCTTGGCAAAATAGGAAACACTGACCAAATGCCGGTTTACTTCGATATGCCAGCAAACTACACCCAGAAAGGCACTAAAGAGGTGAAGATACTTCAGGTTGCAAGAAACAACGTGCATCAGTAATGTTGGTTTGCACTGCCGATGGACACAAACTTCCGCCATACGTTGTTTTTAACCATAAGACTCTACCCAAAGAAATGTTTCTGAGGGATATGGTGGTGCGCGTTAATGAAAAAGGGTGCATGACAGAAGATATGGTATATGAATGGATATGAATTGTATGGCAACATCGACCAGGAGTGTTATTACGTCTTCCATGCCTTTTAGCGCTAGATGCCTTTGCGGGCCACCAAATGGAAAATCTGAAGAATGTGCTGCAGCAGGGGAGGACAGATCTGGCAATCATTCCTGGGAGAATGACATCTATACTTCAGCCACTTGATGTCAGAGAAAACAAGTGTTTTAAAGACAAAGTGAAAAAATTTTATAATAATTGGCTATCCTGTGAAAATCGTATGCTAATGCCTAGTGGACGTGTCAACAGAGACAGTTTATCTCAAGTTGCGGCTTGGATAAATGCAGCTTGGCAGGACATATGCTATTATGCATGCATTTAAAAAATGCTCAATTTTGAACTCTATGGATGGCACTGAAGATGGCGCAGTATAGAATGAGAACAGTAACGAAGAAATGCCGACTGAAGAAGAAGACTTTTTTAATTAAGAGTTTCTTGTGTAGAATTTCACAGAAAGAATAGGTGGACAGTGACACCACTATTGACAGTGTTTTTTAATCATTGTATTACTAATAAATATTTATAAGCAAGATGAGAAGAAAATGTTATTGTGTTTGTTCCTTGTTCCACAACAGTTTCTGAGTGAGCCTTCAATTTAACAGTACCAGATAACCTGTACTCTTATTTTTACAGAAATTGGTCACATGACAATAGTTACTAAGCAACGTATCATGACTGCAATGAAGCCATGTCCTTAAATTTGCTTTTGCGGCGCACTCAATTTACAAGGGCCATACTGGGGCCACTCTTAGCGCTTATCATTTGCAGTATGTACTAATATTATCCTCTGGTTTTCCGCTATGATTTTTAGTGAAACTACACAATCTGTTAAATAAATGGAAAATTTACTCATATATGCCGTGCCAGAGGATTGCTGATCTGGATATAGGCAACTTGTAATACACATTGACTTTAGCTCTGATAAAACCAGGGTTGGCTTACAACTGGGTAAATATGGTATATGCTGCTTAGTTACGAGACCACTTACAGTGGTCATATTTGACAGGGAGTCATGAGATTTGGATAAGAACACCCCAGAAGAATTATGTCATGTCAGACAGAGGCAAGAATGACCAAAGTCAAAGCCTTAGTGAAGGGTAGAACTTAGACAAACGGTAAACAGATGCTTATCTAGATCTAGGCCCAAGCACTCCTACCCATTTTCACACCTGAAAAGCAGTAAACATAACCCCAAGAGGGAGCTCCAAACATATAATGTTCTCCTGTTACTTTCTTTTTCCATTTAGGCATTTGTGTATTTTTTTTTAGCCATCTTATAGTCTTCCAACTAGAGCGGTAGTATTCTGTAATAATGATATTTTTCGAAAGATTTTTTTGACATATTTCTTTCCTCTAAAACACAGAAGCATGCAATTCTTCATTATGTTTGCTATAAAATGCTTTTTATTTGAACATTTTATCACCCATTGTTTATGAGATATGTAATTTTTCAGAAAACAGACAAAAATAATTTAAATGCTCCAAAATAAATCCAGCATTTAACCTTTCAACACCAGAATTTAAATAACCAGTTGAGGGTCCCGCTGCCTGATTCAATTTCGGCCATTTACCTAAATATTTTGCGTAGTATGTTTTCTGAAAAAATCTCATATCCCATGAACTAATGGTGAGAAAACGTTCAAATAAAAAGAATTTGATTGTAAAAATAATGAAAAATGATACCTTTCTCCTTTTTATGTGAAAGAAATACGTCAAAATAACATACTGCCTAACAAATGTAATATATAACAAAAAAGAAAACACTGTTTTTACTCATTTTTTTGTCTGTAAATTTCCTATTCACTCTACAGCTGATGCAATCCCAGTATTTTTTGTCCTCTAGAGACTTAGCCTGGTGTATTACTCCACAAAGCAAGGTGCAACACACAGATCCACATCACACACCTTGCAGTTGTATTTCGTCCTTGTGTATTTGTCTTTTGAAGAATACACATGACATCTCACAGTTTCCCATAATAGGCCAAAGTTTCTTTTCCTTGCTTAAGCTGGGTGTCGGTAGCACTAGGTCTCCCACTTGGTATTGCCTGAGCAGGAAGAGCCCTAGAACCCTCTCTGCTCTGTTTAGTGTTCTCAAAACGAATGAGCAAGGCAGTTCCGAAAACCAAGATACGCAAAATAAAGAAGAAAATGACAAAAGGACCTTAGGGTTTCAGCTGAGTCACTGGGTTCAGTTTATTGAATCTCTTTGGGATGCGAGGAATGGTCCCACAGAGGAGGCTTATTTGAGAGAAACATTTGAGTATTATTTGCGCTTCCCTCCTCTAATCCTTAAGACCTGGCTTAGGAGAGGAGGAGGATAAGAGGGGTGTGTGGTCTTTCAACTCACCTAACCATCTCGCTTCTATGACCAAAACGACATCCGTGAGCAGCGTCAGAATTAAGCGTGCCACCGGTGTGCCATTCGGCAGATAGCCCCACATAACTGCCAGCACACCGGCATGCCATTCGGCAGATAAAGGTTAAAGTTTAACAGTGATGGGAAACCCTCCAGTGCATTTATGCTGGGATGGCTACAACAAAGGCTCAGAATATGAAACTTTCAAAGAAAATCTCAGGTATTGTATGAGATCCAAAGCATATGTTACAAGTGGTCTGGGAAAGTTTTACATTGATTCCAATTGATGAAGCCTTAGAGCAAATGTTAGGTACATAAAGAGCATGTGGAAGGTTGGTATGATGTCGCCACAAGGCAAATGCTCATGTTTTCCAACTGCCATTCCCAAAGATAGGCAGTGCTAATTGCCAGGATACATAAGCTACAAAGCCACCTCATTCATTTTCTTTGTACTTCTTGGAACAATGGATCCAGAAATGTGGGGAAAACATAGGATGTCATATATTTTTTTCAAATGGGTATTTAACTTTTCCTTAGGTCAATAGACTATAACAAACAGGAATTTTAATTATACTAGAATACCAATTATTCTGAAATAAATGAAAAATTCCACTGCATGAAAACTAATTATTTTCCTAGCCTTATGGACAGTATCAAGATTGCTAAGAACTCCACAAAAAGTGTAGTTTTAATTCTAAGTAAATGAGATAAAACCTCCATTAAACTATATAGACCTGTTGGGCCTCACCATTCTTGTAAATTGACTATAGTAACCTTTAAAAGTATAGCAAAATCCTATTTTTATCTACCGTATTTACTCGAGTAATACCCATACCCCTTGTTTTTGGAAGTAAATATCTGGGAAAAAAGGTATTCGTGTATTGACCACACTTTAAAAATTCCAATTCTGTTATTTAACAGCAAAATCGGTAAACTAATCTATCTGAAGTCGAGTCTGATGATGCATAAGCAGCAAAAATCATGTATTTATGACGTAAATATTAAAACAACTTTTAATGCCTATATTAATGCAATCAATTGCAAAAAATTGACATTCGACAATATTATATTATAAGGAAAGAAGTCGGAAGTGTATTTTGAAGGCCAGTGCATTAATATCGCCAAAAGGTTCTGTTTTGAGTCACTGCACAATATGCAGTGATATAATAAACATGGGCAACAAATCAGACATTCATATGTACTAACAGAGGCAAAACTATTCTATCATTGCTAACTACTCATACCAAATGATCTAGTTTCTTTGTGTCTGGATATTAAACCTATTAATTTTAATATTTTAAACAAAGAATTGATAATACAAAAAAACTTTTTGCAATAAGAGAAATTCTTGTTAAAAATACAACTCTTAAACACAAATCAAAGATTTTTAATTACATTAGTAAACGTAATACTGAGAAAAACATTTGTATACCTGTATGTTGACAATCTTTCCAAATTTGGCAAAATGATTATTCAAATGAGCAATGTTGTTAAGTCCACGGGGAACCTTTTTCAGTTCTAAGGAACAATTGTTTGGATTATTTTTGCGAGGCCCAAGACGACTATAATCGAAACCAGTCTTCTTCTTGCCTGGCCCAACATCACACTCCAAATCCAGGGACTCTGCTTCCTGAAAGACAATTTAAGAATGAATAAGTAATAAATAACCATTATCATTCAATATGACAACACAAAGCAGATTTTTAAAAATTGTTTCATATGAACATTTTTAAAATGCCTCATATTATTAATCCTTTATACTAGGAATGTGCGAACTCAAGTCAAGTTCGAGCTGAACAATGTTGAAAAATTCAAGTTTCGAATTGAGTCTGTGTTTAACCCTTTATAAGGCAGTGGCAATGCCGTTGCCCCATGTATGCTGCCAAGGGTAATGCTAATAGCGCATCGATATTTTGTTATCCATACAAACAGCTAATAGACTGAACCGAGTCGAGTGTTATTTTAAAACTCGACTCTGTTTGAAATTTCAAACAGTTTGCACGTCTTTACTTTATACCATACTGTCAAGCTGAACTTAAACCTCAAGTCTGAAGCATGAGCAACAATTCTGAGGCCTGCTTGACACCATTTTAAGTGGAGAGTTTAGTTATAGAAAATTTCATCTGTGGAGATCATGCTATTACAATGGATCTATAAAGGCAAATGTTCAACAGCTTTTACAACAAATGGCAAGAAAATCAGACCATGAAGTATATTTGGGTATAAGCATAGCACAAAGATAATATTATCAATAGCATTTCTGTAGATGAAGTTACTCATTTGTTTCCAGCTGTGACTGCTCCTAGATCACCATTTAAAAAATTGGTACAACATACATTGTACAAACTTTCTCATATATTAATGCGTCGTTTAGTTATCTTTAGAAAATGAAAATCGTATAACCCGGTTTTTACAAAATCCAATTTTTGTTAAAGTTGCCCAAGAATAAACTAGCCTTATATTCATTTTTTTAGTAGTATTATTGCAGATGTATAGTGAAGTAATGGTACGAAATTTGATCAAAATCGTTTGAGCCATTTTTGAGAAAATCAAATTATTGTTCAAGTTGCCTAGAATAAACTAGCCTTATATTCATTTTTTGAGAAATATGAACTATGTAGTATTATTGTAGACGTATACTCAGGTAAAGGTACGAAATTTGATCAAAATCGTTAGAGCCATTTTTGAGAAAATCCAATTTTTGTTAAAAATGCGTAGAATAAACTTCCCTTAATTATTAAGCAATAGCAACCATTTCTTCATAGCTTCTACTCTGTATGATAAAATGCCAAGTATGAGATTTCATTCATTTTCACTCTGCCGTTTAGGCCCTAGAGCCAATAACAGACAGATGGCATTGCGAAAACCACTTTTTCGGATTCAGCTACACCTAAAACCTAGATTTCCATCAAAATCTCAAGGTTGAATTTTTTGCAATTACAATACCTTCTCAATATACTTCGTATATGAGAAAGTAATATATATATATATATATGACTTTTAGCTTTGATTCTTTTTTAACCATTGATGCAGATAACTAGTGAACCACAGACATTTTGATATCCCTGGTCTATTGGATTCAAGCCAAAAGATGAGCTTAACTTATTCATAATTTTCAAATAATTTTTTAAATTTTAAAATGTCACAAGCAAAATATTTAAAATAATTCACAAGGAATTAGGATTCAAAATATACAATTAAGACTTTAAGAATCATAAGGTAACATCACAGTTTAACATTTACCTCATGAGTGTTAAGGTATGGCCCATTGTTGTCCAAACGAGGGCGCTTATAGTTTGTGAAGCCTTGCTGGGGTGGTTCTGGTAAGGCATGCTTATGGGCTTGGTGGAGATGGGCATTGTCAGAAACGGGGACACTAATTAGCTCCCTTTGTGGAGCATGTTGCTGCTGTTGACCAACTCCAGCACCACCAGTTAAACCCCCAGGTCCACCACCATAACCAGTCTGCCTTGGAACAACATGTCGCATTCCCCCTCTCATACCTGATAAAAAGTAATTGAAAAATTTATATAGATATACTGGTATTAAAAAAATCAATGACTTGTCCTACATTTTATTGGCTTTTTGATGAATCTACATATATAAGGCTTAGTCCACACAATGGATTTTTTACAGAGATGGTGAACGTGAAAACACGATCGGTCCAACTAGATGCCTGGAGCAGGCCACACAAGGCGCAAAAGAAAGATCGTTTATAAACGCCAGGGATGCCAGACGGGGAGAAAAGAAAATGACAAACAGATAGTGTTGTACAGTGAAATCTCGTTACAAAATTCTTCACAATTATGTATGTTTCAAATTAACGAGCTTTTTCTGAATCCCCATCAATTTTGCCGTTTAAATACTGTATAAATATTTCAAAATAGCATACTTCAGCTTAACATACTTTTCAATACTACTTATGAACTTGAGGGTCCGAAAAAATATTTTTTTGGTTTTAAGGTATGCTTTCATCCATAAAGGACTCAAGTATAACCAATTCTTGCTCATTCAAGTCGTTTTACACAATTCTGAAGGCATCTTTTGACTTTAGCACAAAAAGATCTGCAGAACTCTGCCAAAATACCAAAAGAAGAGATTTTTCCAAACTGGAAAATTTAGAACTGAAGATTAGTTATCCCTCTCGTATTTTCACAATAGCAATAGCATGAAATCCTAAATTCTAGGAATTCAATTGGGACCCTGTGACTTCAAACAATGGCCAGCGCTAGTAGGCTTCTCAGTCTAAATCACAAAGCAAGTGAGGAGAGAAACCCGGTGCCAGCACTAGCCTACTCTTAACGAGAAGCACCAAGGGGGCCGACAGATTTACGTCCCTTCCAAAGGATGGAGTGCTGATTCATGTGCTCTCCTCTAAACACACAAATAATGGGCCACAAGATCTATTGAAAAAATCCTACTTCTGCAGGATTCGTATCCCATTGGTCTTCCGCTATGGCTTTACACACTCTCCCACGAACACAATTTAATATATTTGTCTTTAAAATTCTCAATATTTCAATCAAACAAGCAAGGATGCTTCTGTATTTCGGCAATCAATGCTCGCTATTTAAGTACTCCATGACACCTGTTCTGCACTCAGTGCAAGCCACTCGACTGACTGAACGAGAAAAAATGCCCCGTGTGGCCACTCTAGAGCGGATTCGTCATGCTTTCATAACACATCTTGGCCTATTGTCTGGCATTCCACCTTGAGAACACATTCCCCTCTACCTGGCCAGGCGGGAACAAAAACAAAACCGGGATATTTTTGTTGCGAGATTAAAAATCTGGGACATAACCAGGACAAATTACATTTTAGTAAAAATTGTATTGAATGCTTGAATCTGTGTTGTCGTAATTTTAGTTGATACCTTTTTTATTTAATTACCAATTGAAAAAACCGGGGCATTTTGCGACAAATCCCAGAAAACCAGGATGTCTGTACATCCAACATGGAATTTTCCTCGCGTGCCATCGTGAAAATTGGGGGTTGGCTTACAATTGATTAAATATGGTATATCTTCTTTTGAGAGAAATTTAATTATAATTTTCTTTTATAACAAATTAATCTAAAATGTAGTGATTGAAAGAAAATCTGAGCAATGAAGAAGTAGTCTACAAAATGACAGTATTTTAACTGTGTATAACTCACCAGGAGGAGGCCCTCTGAACTGTGGTCTTCCCCAACTCATTCTTGGCTCCATACTTGGAGCATCAGGATTGTACTCTATAATACAGTAACAGAAAATTATGTTAAAATTACCAAAAACAACTTTGCACATCACATAAATATGATTTTTAAATAAAATACAGCATTCATCCTAATCACATTCATTTTGGATAAGATCAGGAAATGGCAACTACATTTTGGACACCTCCACAGACCACAGACCATAGGTTGAGAAATGCTGTTCTAGTACTTAGTCTCAGTAACATACTTATCATTTAACAGCAAAAATGATGCATTATATTGTCAATATCATTGTAAAATGATAAATGCTATGCTTAGGACCCATCAGAGTCGGCTGAGTGACACCATGATTGAATACGGTTATCCCCTTTATTCACACGATAACCACCACCATATAAGTGAATGCGAGGAAATTATAATGTAGGCAGTATCAGATAAATGTAGAAAATTATATAACGTGTTTGAAACTATGCGTCAATTATTTACAAGAGAACTTCAGGATAAATCTAGATGTAAAATATGAAATTATATGGTGAAGCTGGGTAACAGCATGAGATTTGTATATGTACTCCTTCAATTCTCGGCATTATTGTTTCAAAGGTTACCAGAAAAATACACCAGTATTCATATTTCTTCATGCAGTGAATTCCCTTCAAGGATGTACGCACCTTCAATGTCCCTCATTTCTAATGGAATTCACTCTTCTCCATTTCCCCCTACCTTTTGTATCCAGAGGCATCCTAATTATTAATTTTTAGACAAGTGGGGGATACTTGTCCTATATATCAACATACTCCACCAGACACTGGGAAAACAAATTGCATCTAGCAAAAAGCATTGCTTCACTTTGTATAGTATAATATGAATTCCAAACTGTTTTTGCTTTACTGACATGTTCATAAAGCATATTATCAAATCCACCTAGCCATTTAATGCTTATTTTATTTAAAAAGCATATCAGAATAGTTCTAATAAATTTTATGCTGAAAAAACATGTAGAATATGCCAGCCAAAATATTTAGCAAACAATATCATTAATTATTATCAAATCATTATACAGATATAAGATTAAACTGTTAAATAAATGACATTAAAAATCAATTATAACAGTGTCAAAAGCATTTAAATGTATCTCATACTTCTTTCAATCAGATGGATTTAAAATTCTCAGTCATTTCAAGGAATGAGAACCAAACGTACCCATATTTCCTCGGGGGTGAGATAGGCCTCCCATGGAATGATGAGATGGGTGGTGGTGAAGGTGAGGCCGTCCTCCCACATGTGGTCCCATCATTCCCCTCGGATGATGTGGTCCACCAACCACCTGTGGTGGAGGTGGAGGATGGTTCAAAGAGGCACCCACAACTACCGGAGGAGGGGGAGGAGGTGGTGGAGGAGGGTGGGGTGGTGTGTTAGGAGGCAGTGGTGGAGGAAGTTGAGGAGGGACCCTGGTGCCTCCAGCACCTCCAAATGCAAGTACCCTACTAAGGGAGACATCTTCGAGGACAACTGGATCGTTCCCATGATCATATGGACAAAGGTCTCCTCTCATGCAATAGCCTTTTTCTGAAATATCAACACAATAAAAAATATAGTTAGGAGAATGTAATTGATCACTTGAAATAGCAACATTTTTAAAAAATTAATAAAACTTGCTATGCAGATCCTCACCATCAAAGTCTCGACATCTCCTCTTGGGCACATATGCAGTGGTTCCACCACCATCGACAGCCATAGACGGAACAGAAGCAGTCTGTTGTGGTGTTGTGACACCGGGAACAGCTGATCCTGCAGGTCCAGGAGGCACACCAGTTTGGGCTGGAGTTACGACAGGAACCACTGATGCTACACCAGTAGGTACCACACCTGGAGGTGGTGGTGCTGCACTAACTACGCTCTGTATGCTCTGAGATGTGGTAGTCAACCGCATATCCACATCACCATGATTACTGTCCTGTGTTGGTGTGCCGGCACCAGAGAGTGGTTCTTTCTTGCAGTCCCGGATGTGCTCTAAATGCAAACAAAAAATAAAATGAAAAATGGGAAAAATGATAAATTTCTACTTAAGTGAGTCAAAATTTGCTTTTTTTAAAAACTATAACTTCATAATATTCTAAACAAGACACAAAAGCTTCATTATTATACCACTTTAAAAACTCTTCCTCGTGACTAGCCAATGTCAGTGGCACACACGGGGGGGGGGTCCACCAGGTCCGGACCCCCCTTTGGAAAATTTTTATTTTTCTAAACTGTGGAAACATACATTGTTATTTTAAATTTGGGTTCATGGGCGCCGTCAGAAAGGAATGAGACAGTTGCCCCCTTTGTTTTTAACTTATAATGAATAATGCAATATGCGACATTGACATAACTTGCATACAACTTTTGTGCTTGTCAAATATCTCGGACTCCACTCTTGAGAGAATCCTGTGTGTGCTAATGGCCAATGTTCTTATTTTAACCTCAACAGTCAGAGAAGCAACAGCATCTCTCCCAACAATTGTTTCCAAATGTCAATTTAATACTTAATAATGATTCAAGTAAACCGTACTCAATATTTTTCTGCCAAAGTTGCTTTCCTAATAAATGACCTTTTTGAGTTAATATCACTTGAGTAAAAATACTGAAATCCTCTTACAATATTTTGATTGTCATCTTCCAACTAGATAGGTATGGTTGGCTTGGTTCATAAGTAAAAGAAAAATATCATCCATCAGATTATGTCATGTTGCAGATAACTATTTAAACATGCTTAAGGCAACAAAAATCTAGATACTTTCCAGACTCTGATATAGCACATTTTATAAGACTAGAGAGTGAAATGAAAAAAGAAAATCATTTTCTCCACTCTCAAACCTCAATTTTTCAGTCATCAACAAAAAATAGATGAGCATATTTGTTAAACCTTACAGATAAGACACCACAACAAATATGCCATAAATCAACTTAGGCATTATATTGACATATAATACTGTATGTTCACGTGTACCGCACGCACCTTTTTCCCTGAAATCACCATCGAAAAACAGGATGCGCATCTTACATGAGTACACCATCAAAGCCATTGAAACGCGATGTATTATACCAAATTTGCGCAATGTCTTATATCAACAAGTCGTCTTTTAGTATGACAGTGGCACAGCTGGTGCTGATTACTCCATAAAATCTCAAAGAAAAAGTACCGATGTAATAGCTACAAAAATTTTGATTTCATTGATTTCTCAAAAACAGAATATGTAAAAGCCGGCATCAGTAGATGATCGGTTGAAAATATATACATAGTAGTTGCCTTTAGAATGTGTGGGACAGCAAATATCAAATTCATAGAAATAGGGTAAACACCATAAGCACTAATATGGAGACAGTCTGACTCTACACGTAATTTGACACGTCCTAGAACTCGCACGGCTTGCACCACTATGATATTGTTTTGCAAATAAGCTAAAGATCAACCAACTTGACAAGGTACTCGGAGTGGTAGGGTGTGATCCTAAAATTAAACAGTTAAAACATGAAAACATTTCGCATGGAATCCACAGTAGTACTTATAGGTTAAGTGACCTAGCGACGAGGAAGGTGCGAGTTCCACTGGAGAGTCATGAAAATTAAAAGTCAGTATATAAATCTTTCTTATATTCATTTATATATTCTTCTGCGTTTATCACAATTTTTTTAATTTCTAAATCGCATATAATTTCTTCTACCACAGAGGAAATCTCTAAATTGACCGGACGGTGGCTAATGATTTCACTATTCGTCAACCGTTTCTGGTGTAAAACAAGTTAGGAAAGTGTACAACGTATCGCAAATGGGCGCGTTTCATGCAATGGAATATTTGAAAGAAATTACATACGTGTACGTAAGGGAAACAGCGTTTTAAAGTTCTTTTCTTCATCATAAATAATCCACTTTCTTCCTATTTAAAAGAAGTGCATGCACACGTAAGTAAATTAAATGTTTGTTTGTGAGACTGTTTATGTTAGCAACAATGAAGAAGTAACCATGCAAGAAAGAAGTTCAACTCGGTTAAGATATTCTTGTTTGATTTTCTCGATAACGACTACTCCTACGATAAAAATGTATAGGAAAGGAAATACTCTACTAGTTATACAAGTTTTATTTGAAAAATATTTTGATGTGAGCAATACTTTACGAGATATGACGAAAATTTAATTTTTTGTCATCAGTAAAGTGGTACCCCTGATTAGCATACATAATTCATTTTTCCGTTTTTCTTATTATATTTGATAGAAAGTCCTTAATATCAAATTTCATGAAAATCCGTGCAGTAGAAGCCGAGAACGAACATGCAGACGGACGGACAGACCAACGATAATAGTTGCTCACGCTGGAAGCGAAATGCACCTAAAAATTGTCATAGCAATATATAATTTAATTTCCTCGGAAAATTTGTTGCTTCTTGAAATAGCGTCTGAAAGGAATGCTTTTACTTTCATATTAAAAAATTTAATTTTTGCTGTTGTAATTTTTTGCCGGTTTTTTACAAGGTAATTTTTTTACTATATC
This sequence comes from Uropetala carovei, assembly GCA_036926305.1. Taxonomy (NCBI): domain Eukaryota; kingdom Metazoa; phylum Arthropoda; class Insecta; order Odonata; family Petaluridae; genus Uropetala; species Uropetala carovei. The sequence continues at coordinate 2,377,995 of JAXCHB010000044.1, read as the reverse complement.
TTAATGCTCAAAAACGGGGTGTGCATCTTACACGAGTGCAAGTGGTACACGTGAACATACAGTATACAACTTTACCATCACTTAATTCTGCCCAAGACAATTGTGATTAATTTTCTGCTATTGTCTTGAGATAAATCTATAGAATTTATTTGCTGCAGAAGTTCCTCCTCACTATTTGAGTTTCTTAACATAAGATGTTCTCTTCAGTTCCACTTGATATAGCTTTCATTATTATCTGTTATACCTGCCTAGAATAAATTCTTATTGCATGTAAGTAGCCAAGTAATTGCTAATGAAAAGGCAGTCCAAAGTTACACAAAAGACTTTCATCAGAAAGTTGTCAACATTTACATATTTGAACATCATCACATATTACAATGGGCTACACTTCCTACAAATGGTAAGGGATAAAAAAGTGAAGCCAAAGAGTGGCAGCAATAGCAAAATTACATTATGTTTTATACCTACAAATACAGAAACAAATTCATCAACAAATATACACTTTCTTTCCTTTAATCAGTTAGATAGGTCCCCTTAAATGGCATACAATCTCACCTGCAGACCTGCTCCGTGAACGTGACCTGTTGTGAGGTATACCAGGTCCTTGTGGCGGAGGAGTGTGAGATCTTGATCTGGGACTAAGAGAAGAACACTTGGCAGAAGAATGAGGTGGGGCTGGAGAACAACTGCGACTTCGGTATCCTCCACCTCTACCACTTCCCCCACTACCTCTAGGATGTCCATGTCTTGGGGAACGGGAGCTAGACCTTGATCCACCATCACCACGCCGGGGTGATTTAGAACGAGACCAACTGGATCTGAAAGATTTTGCAATTTTTGCTTATAGAATTCATGGCAACACAAAACATAAAAATTAACAATTTTTATTAAACTACTCCATGTTCGTTATTCCTTGAATGATCTAAATTCAAAAAGTCAATTAAAATAGTATTATTTTTGGCGCCTTTCTTAAAAATAAGAAATTTTTAAAGGGAAACAACAAGAAATAAATAATGATGATGCTAAAAATCATCTTTTTCCATTCTAGATGCACTGATATTTTCTAAAAAGAGTCAGATATACTCAATCAAATACAGTAAAACCTCTCCAAGGCAGAAACCCAAGGGACCGACACTTTTTTCTGCCTTTCGCAGGTTTTCCGCTATTCATGAGTTACCGTTTTAGGAAAATAATATAAAGTAAAATATTTATTTGTTATTTAAAATCTGACTTACGTCATTCTGTATTTTAATACACGTAATTGCAAACATAACACATTTATTATTGATCATACCAGTAAATACATTAAGATATGTTACAAATAACCTCTTATAAATGGAATTAGTTAAATACAAATTCAATGTAAAAAACATATCGAACACTTCAAATCAGTAAATTCTCATATTTTATGGTTTATTGTTTATGAAAATCATTCATGGTAAGCTGCTTAAATTTTTTCTTACAATGGAAATTTTTCATGAAATACAATTTTACATCGTCAACATTTTCAAAAAAAATATTGTCTCCCTCATTTTTAGCAAAACTTTTTAAAACTTCCAAATTCCTCATTGCATTGGATTTAGTCAGGACATAATCACTATCCTCATCAGTGTCAGATGAACCAATTTAAGCAGACACTTCGACATTTTTTACCTCATCAATTTTTTCCATCAAATTGTTAATGTCTATCTCATCCAATTCAGTGAAAACCTCTATCAACATTGATAAAAATCAGTGGCACTGTACTTATTGTTTCCATAAATTGCATCAATCATGTTTTGTATTTCCACGGTTCTTTTCATTGACATTTGTTTCATTAAGTTCTTCATCTATTATACCACAATTTTTGAAACATTTTTGAACAGTTACTGGTCGAACATTTTTTACAGATTCACTGATAAACATAATTGCATCCAACACATTAATTTTCCTACTCAAGTCGGCACCTTCATGACATTTCTCCATTTTCAGTAATAATTCCTTTAACATAAGTTTTCTGTAATTCATTTTTATATTTTGGATGATTCCATTATCCAATGGTTTAAGGAATGCGGTAGTATTTGGTAGAAGAAAAACCAATTTTATATTTGAAAGTTGAAATCAAGAAAAAGCAAAATGTGTCAATGTTCTGATTTAATTTTATTAAAATTTCTTCAAATACTCAGCTAGTCATCCATGCCTTACAGTTAGCAAAATAAGTCACTGGAAGTTTGTTTTTGTCAAGTTTCTTGAAGCAGCGAGGATTTCGGCTCTTGCCAATCACTACAGGTTTATCGATGGTTCCATCAGCAAATGCAATAAGCATTAAAGTGATACGTTCCTTAGAACGTGTGCCACCTGAGCATCTTTCTCCTCTAACATGCAACGTCTTATTCAGCAACATTTTAAAGAATAAGGCCATTTCATCACAATTAGCTATGTTTTTCAGTTCGTATCCTCTAGTTAATTCTAGCAATTTTTGTTTCCATTCATCAACAACGGTCAAGCTGACATTACCTGCCTCCCCCGACAAAACTTTAAATCTTATGCTGTGTTTCTTTTTAAAATTCCATAACCAGCTGTTGGAAGCTTTAAAGTCCTCAATTTTGAGAAGCGCTGCTGTCTTCAATACTGTTTCCTGTAACATTGGTACATAACGTGATCCTGTTCAGAACGTAAAAGCACTACTTGATAGAACATATTGTAAGTAATTTTCCGAAGTAAATCAGGAGATTTGGTGGATTTTGAATAAAAGAGAATAATAAGTAGTATATAACCTGTTTTCAGATTAATAAAAGAATAAATTTACATGAGCAACAATAAAAGAACGAGGAGGTTAGTTCCAAAGGAATAGTCGCAGAATTTAATGGCAATTGGCAAAATAACTGCAATTCTTTTAATTTCACCAAGTGTCAACCTTGTTGCATCTTCTTTTTCCGCCTTTCACAAGTTTAAAATGTACTAAAATATTCGAATTAAAATCGTAATTGATTTTTCGTCCACGTCTCACAAGTTTCCACCTTATTGAGTTCAAAATACATGAAAAATCGGTCCAAGGGAATTTTTTTCTGGCATTCGCAGGTTTCTGCCTTAATGGATTTTTGTCTTTGAAGAGTTTGACTGTAACATAGAATATATGATATACAATTTATTTTTGCAAAATAAATTTTAATTCTTTGATTTTAGTTTCAAATGCAATGAATAGATACTTTTACAGGGATGAAATTTCAACACAAATATTTCACTATAACACGGTAAACACACTAAAAATAAAATTAGGAATGGCTAAATCTTTAAGAAATGTTGAAAAAATACACTGAAATTTTAATTGTATTTACATCGTGACTTCAATGAATTTAGGGTAGTAAATGAACCACTGAACTATTACAAACAATTGAGGAGCTTGCGTTCAAAATGCAACATGTCCACTTTAATTCAAAATGCAGATAACAGATGGCATAACAGCTTTATTTGGTTTCCGACCAGTTGGTGAAATATGTTCCAGTCTAAAAGCAACATATCCCTTTATAATTAATGCGCAAATATATGAACTTCATTCATAATGTAACGCGTCCATCTTGTCTTCCCAAACAAAAAGTAACATGTCCATGATAGCCAATCAGAACACTGAAAAGTGGCTAGTGCTGCTTTTATTTGGTGATTTTGCCACCATTATGAATTGTTTTGAAAAATGGAGGCTACATGCAACAACGATATCAACATAACAGTTGAAGAAAGCAGTGCTGGGAGCAGAAAAAGAACAAGAAACAAAAGGAAGAAAGATGAAAATAAAGAACTAAGGTACTGTAAGCAAAATATTAATTTTTATCGTTAATCTATGTTACGGGGTTTCTCAACCCATTTGAAGCAGCTTTCATTTATGTTGGACAACCAAATGGAATTTCTATTATTATTACTATCAGAGTCTGGAAGTCTGGGAGTATGTACTGGCTACAAAAGGAGGCTCCATACCATGTGAAACATATTTTATGGGTTTTCCCTGTGAGAGGCCATAGCTTTCTTCCTGCTGATAGACTTTTTGGTAGAGTTGAAGTGAATTTAAGAAAAAACCCTACTGTAATATCTAAAAGTGAATACATAAATATTTATTCAAAATTTGGGACTGTAAAACAGGAGTTGACTGGAATTTGCAGGATATCAAATCCTTATGTGATGTGTACAAAAAAGTTGACAATAATAGTGACTAAAAGAATTACCATATCTGCCCGAATAGAAGCCGACCACGGATTTAAGCCGACCCCCCAAAAATTTCCACAATTTTTTGGCAAAAATGTAAATTTCGTATATTTTATGCTGAAATGTGCCGGGCAGTCATGCACATACATTATTTGAGATCGAAGAAATATGTGGGAAATGGTTTAGTTGTTGACATTTTGAAATATTACTCCAATTAATAATTTGCATTGCTGAATAATGTTCCACATTCAGTGACAATAATTTCATTCATCTTCATTTTCACAAAAGGTCAAATATATTAACAGTGATCTCGCCAAGATATTTCTTCATCCAAGTCTATTTCCAATGAAATTAGCATATACATTGCCTTAAGAAACTGCATTTTTATAATTATACACGTTCCATGTAAAGTTTTACCAAAATTCAAACAGTTGAGCATTCAAAGCCGTCAATGCATTTTGCGTAATTGTCAATTTACGCAAGCGATCTCGCCAAGATATTTTTATATATATTCATTGTAGGTCAAATATTTACTTTACGAAAAATATAGTACTATCATTTGCACGCGAAGGCAATGAGAGACTTCGAGATTTAACCATAGCCCAAATTTTCCTCGGACTCGCATTTAAGGGATGATTTTTCCATGATAGATTTTGACAAAAAACATCGGTTTGTATTCGGGCAGATACGGTATGTTCCAAAAAGTAAAATCTCATACTGGTTTTCAAACTACTGTGAAAATTTGCAAGTGTTATTGTTTTCACAATTCTGAAAAGTACATTTCCTCACTAAAAAGAGGGGAAAAAGTACCACAAAACCTGCAGCCAGTACAGTTAATTCATTCACTATCAAATGAAAAACTCAGGATGTTCAGTCTCTTGAAAATAGTATTTGGTGAAGAATGGCAATGGAAAGCAGAGCTTGCCTATTACAAAGATATTGTAGGCTGTGACACTGCATAACAAATTGACTCAATGGACGAAAGTGAACATGAATTAAACTGTGTATGACAGGAACCTGATATAGATATTCATTTGTAACTTAGGTGATAAGTTTAAAGAATCATAAACCAGTATATTTTTGTCATACTTTAGCAAGTCAAACTAAAAAGTAATAAAGTACATTTGTTTCCTAAAATATGTATTTTTACTCAAGTTGTCAATCATATTGCAACATGTCCACACATTCCAAATAAAATGCAACATGTCCAAATTTCAAACTGTTATAAAAAATTGAAAATAGCATATATTTTTCCTATTGGCAATGCTATTATGGTCTGGCACATAGGTGAAATGTTTAATATATAAAAACATTATTTTGCATGCATGAGTTTGGAATTCCAGAGAATTTTTGTTTCCTGAAAAATGCGCTTGTGTTTACAATTTGCATTTTGAATGCAAGCTCCTCAATTATCCCAGAAGCGGGGATTGACCAGAGTATCAACACAGCATTATTAATGCTGTTCATATTTATTTGCTGAAAGAATATTTTGAAAAAATGTCAGCATTCTATAGCAACTACATGGTACAGTCAAAAGTTCCCAGACTGTCCGTCAGTGTGCTACAAGCCCTTGATGACAGATCACGTATATATCATTATCAAGTACTAACCTTTGGCTGTACAGAGAGACAAAATCTGTTCTTACTGTTCATTTGCTAGAGTATTATCAGTGTTGCTGCAATTTTGAAGTCAAGACTGATATGCTTAACTCATTAATTACAGCGATAATTAATAACATTAAGTGCATCCTTCCTCAAAATATTCTCACTTCACCACAATGCACTTCTGCCAGTGTTCATAGAGCTGCTGGAAGCAATCCTGTAACACTTCTTTTAGATAGATTGGTACACAGCAACTCCTGTGTTGTTGCACTAACTTCCAAATTATGTGAACACCAACAATACTCCATAGCTTATTACAAAGAAACCACTAATACAATAAGAACAGATTTTGTGTCTCTGTATAGCTAAAGGTTAGTGCTTGATAATAATGTACAGATGATCAAGGGCTTGTAGCGCACTCTGACAGAGTCCAAGAACTTTTTGACTGTACATGTATAAATTTCTAGCATTTCATTTTAAAAAAGGATGGGATGAATTATTAATATGAATGATTCGTATAACAACTTTAATGAAACTTTTACAGATTCCACACAATTTTTCATTTAAAAGCATTTGGGATTTATCCTATTCTTTCAATGAAGGAAAGTTATAATAAGAAACCACATAACATACCTGCGGTCACGACCATAACGACGGCCAGGAGAAATCTTTCGGCCACGTCGCTCCTCATCTCCCCCTCCCCTCCATCCACCTCGCCCACGTTCCCTCTCCCGTTCCCTCTCACGCTCGCGCCCTCTGGATCGATGGGATGAACTAGAATGCTCCCAGGAACGAGATCGGGATCGACGAATTGGAGGGGAGAGTGGAGATCGATGCCTCAGTCTGCCACTGCGGCCTCCGAACTTATCGTCCTTCTCCTGAACAAAAGAACATAAACATTCAACTTTCTCCCACTGCATCAAGTCTCAACTTTTTAAATTTAAAATAGTACCTTTTTCAAGATCACACCCACAATATTAAGTTACAATTTATAAATGGCTTCACAAACAAATGCATAAGTACAGTAAAACCTCACATAGTGCGGTAGTTGCATTCCTTGAAATCGTGTTATATGAAGCGTTAAATTAATAGGAAATAAGGAGTTAGGTTGCGGAGCTCTGCTGTATCAGTACAATATGAGAAGCACAGATACGAATCTTTCGACTCAACATTTTTATAAGGTAAAATACATTACATGCATCGATTTGTCAGTATTTTTTCTTTAAAATGTTTTAATTTGAAGAAATATCATTTATAGTGTACGGGAAACTTAAAGGTTAACTTTGGCTTTGAATTGTCTTAGTGGGGCTAACCACTGCATCTTCTGATGTTTGGTAGGGAAATGTATACCACGTCTTAGCGATATCGCACCTTGTGAATTTGCGCTATGTGAGGTTTTACTGTATACGTTTTCATAATACAAAAAAATTAAACTTTTTTCATCACAAATATGTTTATTAGGCCTAGCCTTATGAGATAAAAAAGATTTATTTTAATCAAACTTGGTTCAACTTTCCAAACCTGCTTTGATCACATCCTATACAAAAAAACATACATGAAAGGGTTAAAGAGTTTCCAAGAAGTAGATTGATTGAAAATCGAGTGAAGCCTAATAAATGGAAAGTATTTTCATTTTCACTACTATATGAATTAAAAACTCTGTAGTATTCTTTGTAGATAAGTAGTTACGGCATTTAATTTGCTCAATCAAAAAATGTTTTATAATTTTTTATGCAAAAAAGTCTGTTTCATTCCTGAGTAACTGTGATATATCATAAAGAGACTTTAAAATTTTTTAATCATATCATCTATCGCAACAGTCTATGCTTGCTATTTGAATGAACAGTGGTAGGGAGTCAGCACTTCTACCATAGGAAATTTTAAGAAATGTTCAAATTGTTACATGCTGATATTTTCAAATGAAAAATAACATCAAACTCAGATTTATTTACAGAGAGAAATAATAAGCAATAATGAAGGAAGAACGACCACTAAAGAAGAGTAAAACATTCAGTGACAACTAATAACAAAGAAAGAACCACAAAGACAAAAAAAAAATAAAGTGGATAAAAAATTAAGAACAAACAGAACAAGAAGATTCAAACATGAAGAATGTATGACAAACCAATCAGTTACAATATATTACAGCAACTAAACATATTTTCTGCTACTTCCACCTCTCCTTTTTTCTTACACTACTTCCCTGTATTGTTGTATTCCCCACCCTTTCATTTCCATGCTTGTCCTTAACCTTCTTCACTCACAATGTATCATCTGTACATGCAGCTAACAGTAACTTCCTGCTCCTCTTTCTCCCGAGCAGTATTGACAACAATTGGATTGTTATGGTGGCAAAAATTTTGCAAGTTTGTTGTTAAAATCATAATTTTGGACAGATTCGGTCCATATTTAAAATTTTACTGTATGAAAATAAAACTTCATTCTTTTCTCTGAATCTAGGCTCAAGTCCCTACTTTGTATCTTGATTAAAAGTGCAAATAAAAAAAACACGCTACTCATTTCCGTTATTTAAATGTAGGAAATTAAATAAGAGAATATTTAAAAAATTTATTTTACCCACTCCTTGCAAGTGAAACCATATTACTGGTGCTAAAGATATGCAGACCTCAATATTCACAGTAATCATACCCTTTTAGTTTCTACCATTAAAAACAATTTAGGAAAGTGCACAGCACATAAAAAATGGGCGTTTTGTGCAATGGAGTATTTGAAAGAAATGATTATATAAACGTTTTTGAACTTATTCTTTCATTGAAAATTATTCATTTCTTTTACGTCCACATTTATTCTTTCATTGTAAATTATTCATTTCTTTTCAGTCGCAAAACTCTTTGAGTGTACATAAGGAAAATAGCATTTTAAAGTTCTTTTCTTCATCATAAATAACCCATTTTCTTACTATTTAAAAAATACTTCTTGCACACACAAGGAAATTAAACGTGTTTTTGTGATATTGTTTATGTTAGCAACAATGATGAAGTAACCATACAAGAAATTTTCGAAGTTCAACTCTAATTAAGATATCTGGCTGATTTTCTCAATAACAGCTACTCCTACGATACAAGTTTTATTTGAAAACTATTTTAATATGACCAATACTTACGAGATATTACAGAAAGTTCACTTTTTGTCACCAGTAAAATGGTACCCTTGATTGGCTCATGCGATTAATTTACGTGATTTTCTTATTGTCTTTGACTATGTCCTTAATATAAAATTCCATGAAAATCCAAGAATGAACATGCAGAGAGAGCGAAGCTAATGCTGGAAGTGAAACGCACCTAAAAATCAATCAAAGCTTTAAAAAATAAAATAGATGGAAACAGATAATTATAGTTTTATCAGTTGGGTTCACTTTCCCAAATGATCATTTTCCTGAAAATCATTTCCTTAAACTTCAATCTCCTGAAAACCGAAAACCATTTTTCCAAAAGGTTCATTTTCCAGAATCCAGCAGACCCTCATCATTCGCAGCCTTGCTATTCACACCCAATACAATCTGACCTAACTCAACTCAAAACTGTTCTAAGTCAGTAAGCCTTTATATAACAAAAACTGTAACAAGTTAGAATTAAAAAAAATTCAAAAAATAAAATCTTTTTGGTGTACAAAATAGGCGACCTTAAAAGGATAAAACAAGAAAAATTTCAGACTGTTTGTTCGTTATAAAAGATTTTGGTGTCAGATAATTTTCATTACTGTTGCTTTACATATTTTAAGTAATAATTTTGCTTTGATCGAAGGTTTTCAAGGTTGAGCTTCAATAAAAAAAGTGTTTTGCTATTAACTTTATGTTCAGAATCCATTTACTCAAGCTTATGGAATGAGATTATTATGTAAATGATATGTAAAGTAATAGTAATGAAAAGAAAGACACCAAAAATCTTTTATAATGGACAAATAGTCTGAAATTTTTCGTTTTATCCTTTTAAGGCCACCTATTTTATACAGCAAAAAGATTTTATTTTTTGAATTTATTTTTAATTCTAACTTGTTTTCATCTTTTAAGAGTAAAAATGAATAACATTCAATGAAAAATAACAAACATAAATAATTTACCTCAATCGCTTTGTTACAACGCAAACTTTGTGATTTATGGAACTTTGTGACTTCAAACAACTCTAATGCTAGTAGGCTTATTAGTCTAAATCACAAAGCAAATAAGAACAGAAACCTGGTACCAGCATTAGCCTACTCTTTTCGAAAAGCACAAAGAAGGACCAACGGCTTTATGTCCTATCGGAAGGATGAAGCGTTGATTCGCATGCTCTCCTCTAAACATGCAAATAGGGGGCCACAAGATCTCTTGAAAAAATCCCACTTTTGCAGGTTTTTAACGGGTATACTCAGCGTAGCAGGCCAGGACTCTCTCCACTATGCCATGGCACCCAATTTCGCAAGTTTCGAAATTTCGAAGATACTTTTCTACCTAGAAGCCATCTACCGCAGCGTCAGGAATAAAAATACTTTCCCAAAGGAACCATTGCTCTATCTTCTATTGTTTAAGAGTTGTAAATTGTTTTATGAAAAAGTACAAATTTTAAAAACTAATAGTGAACATTATAGAAGTGTAAGATGACATAATAGAAATAAGCAAAAATTTTCATACGATTAAGCATTATCACTTCTCTCGCAATATATTGGTCAAAATGACAACTCAGGTTGAAATCCATATTTCCTGCTATCGATTCTACCGTTACGGCATAGAATGCTGTGACTATGTAGTTCAATTTCTTGCAACTAAAATGCTCCCTGACTCACTGGCAGAGCCACCACAACGAAATAGATTTTTGGAAAGTTTAGACATTTACAGTTTAACTTCTAGATGAAATACGAAGTTGATTATGGTCTAAAAACCATCTACAAGCCATAAGCTTTCAATCAATGTAACATTCTTTACTATCCGATCATTCATTCAAGAGATATGAGGGAATAAAAAATGGTCTACCCAAAATATATAAATAAATATCGGATGAATGCATATACGTAAAAGATTTTATAAAAATATAACACTAACATTCTTATAATTCCTATGAATATTTACCAATAGTCACATATGAGTCTGCCCCAAAAATCATTTTACAATCAACTTTCAGGAAAATGTATCTACTGGAAAATTATTAAATTAAGCATTCAAAAAAATGATTTTCAGGAAAGTGAGCTAATGTGATTTTATTACCACACTGCAGCATTTAAGTCGACTGAAATTTTTTCAGCATGAAAATGACCATTAGGCATATACTCGCCATACAAGTCAACTCACCTCCATCAGATAACCAATACTTTTCATAAGATCATCCTTAAGAAAAACTGACGAATAAAATGTTGTAAAAGAAAATAGAGTTAAATATATCAATTGGGTGTAGACAAAATCAAGGCCATGTATGATCAACACTTTGAATAAAATATGGAAATAAACATCTCACAATCAGTAAAGAGAACTTGATTTGATGAATTGGAATTACCATATTTACTTATGTACCTCGCATACTTTTTTCCTAAAATGTGAGTAAAAATAGCGTGTGCGTGTCTTACATGAAGTAAATTTACTGCAACATTCTTGCATCTACGCTTATACTTGCAGAATACAAAGAATTCTACAAAGTACACGTGTATCTATATGATAAAGGGTTTAAATGTGCAATTTAACCTGCTGTTGGTGCATCTTCGAGATCACAGAGGACAATTTGACGATTGAGATGACATTATTTTTATAATATTAAAGCCGCCTTTTAAATGATTTTTAAATTTATTATTGTTACTCAAAATAAGTAGTTCTGCTATTAAGTTTACTATCAATTTCTAACTATGCTTTTGCTGTAATAAGTTGGCATCTGGTAGCTGTGTTCACTGAATCCATCGACAGCTGCTGACGCTCCTTTAATATAAGAGTGGTGACTATTGAGGAGGGTATTTCTACTAGCATTGGCGTAAAGAGAAGATACATTGCATCATGCAGGCCGGAGTGAGAAGATGCTTAACTTAGGCAGACCTTGTTTCAGGGAGGAGAAATCAGTGAAGAGGCAGACTATGTTTTTAAATCCTAGACGTCAACATATGCTGGCACGAATTAATTTTTTCTCTCTGAACTGGTCCAAAAATAGGAGTGCACATGGTACATGAGGGCACGGGTTACATGAGTAAATATGGCATGTAAGAAATTCTAATCTGGATATGTGCTAGAAATTCCTCTACAATCCTCTACCTGTGACATCACGTAATATCATTCTTTTATATCAACTACTCAAACTGGTCACTAATAACTCCATCATGACTCAAAGAATCAAAAGAATGATGCGCAAAGGTAGTTTCACTTTAAAGCTTGTAGAATTAGCATCAATAGTTACGAAGGAATGGGAAAATTTGATATTAGTGAAAAATAGATGCAAGAAATTAGAAAGAATAAATCCATCAGTATGAAAATGCTTATGACCAAGATTACAATGAGAATGGCCATCACACCTTGCCTTGTATTCCTTGTTCACTTTCTCCATACTTAAAATAGGACAAAGTACTGTACTCATGAAAATAATCTAATTCAAGATTTCAATGGAAATACACATTTTGAGAATTTTATGGGAGCTCTAACTCAAGAATTTATAATCAGCAAATACCTTTACATTTAAGATTCTTATTAGTAATAAATGGTCTGAAAAGGTTTTGGTTGAAAATGGTCAACCAGAAGTGGAGTTTTATTCTTGCCATTTTTCTTTTTTTTCCAAATATCTCCTTTAGAATTCAATTTATGTAAAAATTTGTCCTCATTAAACTTGTAGAAAATATAGCTTTCTATAAGTTTTGTTTAAAACTGTTTTTTCATAAAATGGGTCATTTAAAAGAAATATTTTGATTATCTGTCTGAATCTGCTATGTACATACGTCACAAAGTGATACCTTTGCTTCCATTCCTATAAAATTTTCTAATTGTTGATAGTAGTGCCTTTACTTCACGGATTAATTTTAATTGTGACCAAAACTTTTCCAATGCCATCTAACGTCATATTTTGTAAACAAATTTTCTTGTAAATATTGACAACAATCCCAGCACCACCAACTTAATTTTAATCACAAATATTTGGTGCAATAACCTGACATTAGCAGTAGGATCAATATTTTGTTATCCATAACAGCAAATAACAATTAGTTATTTATTTTTTGTTAAATATGATTCAAAGTATTTTTCACTGTGAAAATTATTCAGTGTTTAAAACTTATGCTCGAGTGTAATTGTCGATAATTATTCTTGAGGATACTTATATCGAGAGAAGCTCACAAGCACTATTACAGTCATATTCATAACTCTATGGAGTAAGTCATGGGCTGGGCATATGAGATTTTTATAGCCAGGGTATAAATCAATCACCTATTTCTTAATAACTTTTTTAAAACTTAAAGGTAGACTCATAAATCACATTATATGGTAATTAAAAATCCTAGATGAAAAATTGACAAATTTCTCAATTTCTTAATTGTGTTTGAATGGAAGATTAAGTGAAATTATCTCAGATATTATATCTGGATAATATTTATCATTGACAAATTCATAGACTAAACATTCTAAAGAATACAGCAAAAAAGGTTCTACAATGACTACAATGGAATAGAAATAAAATGAATTTGAATGAATATATATACCGTATATACTCGTTCATTAAGCACAGTTTGAAAACCAAGATTTAGGTCATAAAGTATGGGTGCGCGTTATACGGGTAACACTTTTGTGCAATTAAAATCGGAGATTAAGTGAATCTACCTTGCTTTTTGGGTGAATTACGGGGAAAACCAAAATAATTATCGATAATCCAGGTTATACATATATTAATTATACATATAGAACACCTAATTATTTATATACAGCTATAATTCTATCCTCTCCAAATATTCTGCATTTCACTACCTCATAAGCTGATTGCTGTAGTCTTTGCAAAATCGTCAGGTAGACTTTGAACACAAAAAAACAGAATAAGCAAATTGAAATAATTTTATTTAGTTAATGATTATAGTATGTACAATTAACAATATAAGTAATTTAAAACCCGTAGAATGATGTAAATGAACTTAATCTTAACTGTCGTGTTTCGTGTTTCCAGATCTGTTGTTAAATTTTCACGTTATTCCTTCTATTAAACAGTTTTCGAACGAGATAAGAAAGAGAGAACCAAAATCCACTATAAATCAAAACTATCTATTTTTATAGATCCCTTTTTGTCTGATTTAGAAGGATGAGCAGCAGTGGTGCTGCAGTTTTTTACGTGGCATCAGTTTGGCCAACTTATTATATGAAGTTGCTGCCATTCCAACTCAATTGCTTTCATTATTGATGATGTCTCTCTAAGACGTGATGTGGAGCTTATTGAACGTAATAGTTATGGGCAAGTCCAAGCATTTTAAAATTGTTAACTGGAGATAATTTAATGCTTTAACGTATTTATTTACAGTACTCTAGTTAATATTTAACATGACGATATAACTTTGCTCTTAAATCCCACAAAAATCAAGGGTGCGCATTATAAGAAAAAGTCGGGATTTTTTGGCAAAAAGTATGGGTGCGAGTTATACACAAGTATATACCTTATCCAAAATCACTCATGCAGTTTCTAATCCAACATAATCATCAATTCTGAATGGTGATGTGTCAATAGAAACAATATTTCATTTGACTTCAAAGATGAATTCACAACATAATTTGAAGGAGCTTACCGAGTCAGATTTACGATGTGACCTCACCATGGCCACGTCGATTGTTTCTTTCTTCATGGGAGGAGCTCCAGAGAGGTTTGTGGGAAGTACTCTCGACAAGCTACCAGATGCAGGAGTTGGCAAAATGAGGGGCATAGTTAGGACCTGACTGGTTGCCACTGCACTGGTTGGCATTACTGGAATTTGTGAAGGAGCTGTTGCTAAAATGGGTTCAGTCTTGAGCATTGCTGCCTTAGGATCAATATAGGATTGTGTTTCCAGCGTCTTGAAGAGAAGGTCCACAAACTTTAAAGTTTCTGGAAGTAGAACAAGATTTTGTATTACTTTTGTTTTAATTACTTTTTAAAGAAAATATATGTAAATAATAGGATATGTTACAAGTTTCATTCATTGAACACCATTAATATTTATAGCACATTAGCAAATTACGAGTTACTGAGATTATAAAAAATTACAGTTGCATCAAAGTAATTAATCTTTTAGACACAGATAATTTCACTTTCATTCAAAATAAAACATGCAATGATTTATGATAAAACTCAGTTATTCTGAAATGGTCTTGAAAACGATAAAATAAAATCCTCAGTACATCTATCCTTGATTAGATTAAATTCCAGTCTTAAAATATTATTATTTCTTTCAATATGCTTAACTTATACCATCTAACTTAAATTGTAAGCAGAGAATGGAAGAGATTAATGAGACAGCGCATTACCAAAACACAGAAAATAAGGCTACAGACATCTATTCTACTCAATTACATTCCAAGAATGATTAATTTTACAATCTATGTAAAAATTGATAACCTAAAAATTAGAGGCTATATAAAGTTTTATAAAGTACATAAAGTGCTATATTAAGTTTTATATTATAGAGCGATAATATTAAAAAATGCATGTAACAATACTATTTTCCACTGATTTATATGTGAAATTACATTATTTGCATGCTTATGTTCATTAATGCTAAAGAGCTATCATATAGTTACCCTTGAGATTAAAACGAATAAAAAACTTTTGCACAAAACAATTTTCTACCCACATTCCTAAACACTTTCCTACTAAGAAAAATTACGAGTTTTAATAAGTTAATATAGCACTCTCTATGTATACAAACACTAAAAAAATAAAAAGATGCATGAAAATCTACAAATCCACATCACAAGACATCGTTTTCCTCAAGCTGCAAACAATAACAGGAATTTTCTGGATAAATTTATGATAAAAATTAACTATTCCTTTCAATACAGATAATACTATCCAGAGCTATAGCAGAATGTATATGTTGTAATTGATTAAAAACTTGGTTATAAATAATCACATAGCAATGCAAATCCAATACTTTCAGCATATTCATAGCTTGCATAATAACATTACTAATTAATTTCGAGTGGGTATGGAAAATGCAAATGATATTTGGTAAAAAAATATCATTTAACGCATAAGTAAACCTATACTCGGAAAAAGAACAAAACATAAAATTACCTTGCTGAAGAAAAACGTCCAATTGATCAATCATACTTTCTCGAAGATCTGTGATTGGTTTGTCTTTTTTTACCAATGCAAACACATACTTTGCCAATGCAGCAGGATCAGCATCGCAGCTTGAGAGGAAAGGAAAGTAATTACAATAACATTCATACAGCAATTCCATGTAAACATTCAGTAAACCAAACCAAAATATCCATTTTGTGATATCTTCCGAAATTAATCAAAATATTGTGTGAATATTACGAAGTTATTGAATTCATTGGCCTACTTACAGAGGTTCCAATATTGTAGTCAGCCATGACTTAAATGCTTCTGGGTTTTCTATAATCATTTTGATAGACCATAAGCAGCACCCAACAAAGCTAATAAGACGGTCACCAAGACGACTGAACGCGTAGTAGCGGTATTATTGAGTGCAAGCATGCATAGTTTGCTCGCGTAATGCCTAACTACACTACCCTTTAATGCACCGTGTAAGCGATATACAGTACCAGACTTAAGGATATAAAAAATTTATAATTATATATTTATGTAATGTGCAAATCGATTAGTATTAATCTCCGTTACAATGTATATTTTTTAGAATATACTATAAGGACACCCCCGCAAATTCACTAACGTTCCACGCTTCTCTTCGTTGACGAACGGCGCTGAGAATCAAGATGAATAAACAAATTACTCAACGTATAACGTACATGGCGGTATCTATAAAATAGAATAAAATCTTGACACCTATGCTAGCTGAAAAACATTATGGGCATAGAATATATATCTTCAAATTAAGATTGATAAAAATTGCATTTTTATAATTGCTTATTAGATTAGTATAAGCACATGATGACATAGATTGCATATAACATTTTATATACATTCACAAAAGAATTCAAAGTATTATTTTATATTCATCAAACTTTTTTCAATCGCTATGTACAATTAATTAGATTCTATTAGAAGTTTTTTAAACATGCTATTCATAGCGTATCATTCAAAGTAAATTTTAAAGCCTTGCAAATTTGTTTATTACATTTAT
This sequence comes from Uropetala carovei, assembly GCA_036926305.1. Classification (NCBI taxonomy): domain Eukaryota; kingdom Metazoa; phylum Arthropoda; class Insecta; order Odonata; family Petaluridae; genus Uropetala; species Uropetala carovei. Next base: position 2,360,977 of record JAXCHB010000044.1, on the reverse strand, counting down.
ATATATATATATATATATATATATATATATATATATATGAATGAGTTAAAGGGACGAAATAACTTGAAAAATATGGTCTCCGTCCAGGAATAACTCACAAACATGTTTTTACTAACATACATTGGTTATTCTCGTCCGCTTGCAGCGGGGGAGCATCAGAAAGTGAGCTATTTTAAAAGCGACGCAAAATTTAATTGATAATATTATGTCAGAAGGAATCAGTATTATTTAGGGTCACATTATCTGTCTCGTAATTTGTAGAAAAATTAAACGGAGTCATGCAAGAGGAAGGTCGTAAGCAAAGTATGAACGTTCTAGAAATTTTTTCAAAAATAATGTTCCAGAAATTTCTTGATTCTCTAGAAACGTCTCGGAACTACGGAAAATAATATAAATTGTCTAAAACTCTGTAGTCGCTCTAAAAAATTCTAGCAAAGGGTAAAAACAGAATATTCCAGAAAAATACAAAAAATTGTAGATCGCAGAAAAAAACAAATGTTGAAATTATAGACATTTCTACAGAATAAAAAGTAAAATATGAAAACATAAAAATATCTGTAAGTATGACTTGTCCAAACCACGCACTACTTTACCTACAGAAACTGATAACAGAAGTATCGTTTAATTTTTAGTGACAATCTCTTTTAGAACAACGAATAACTATTTACATCATGCCTTTATTTCATCATGAAGCTATTAACGATACTTTTGCGCAAGAAAAATGTAATATATATTTCCTCTTCTCGAAACTTGAGGTACTGCAACACTACTTCTATTAAAGTTTATGCTGAAAAGAATATTTAAAAGACTTGGAGATGGCCGCCGATTTTGACAATTATATCTTTATTTTAATCACCGATATTAAAATAAAAATTAAAGCTGAACTGTGCAACTTGACGGAAAGTTCATTTTGGGTAACGAAAAATATTGTTTTTCTTAAGGCAAAACTGTTTTCATGAATATCTCATTTTTTAAAGCTGACCTTAATTGCGCAACTGTGACACGAGTTCACTTTCAGTTACGAAAACTGCGCGTTATCATTTCTTGCTACGTTGCGTTCAGTGCCATGCATTCTACGATAGTTTATGAGAAATTTCCACTACGATTCGAAATAAAATTCTCAAGTTATAGTTAAATGTTGGTAAATGTCTCTTTAATTTAAGAACGAAAATGTTATAAGCGTTGTAGTGGCGTAGCAACGTTTGCGTTGACCACCGTGCAAGAAATACTGATGGACCCCACTCTAGAACAATGAATCAATCTAATAACTATGAGAAAACATAGGTTTATTGATTATTATTTGAATATTATAAGTAAATAGAAAAGGCTACATGGAATACGTATCTATAAACAAAGATAAAATATGATATTTAATGCCTCCACGGTTGGTGTGACCCTAGGCCAGGAGTCGGCAACCGTTTTCCTAAGAAGAGCCACTTTTTCAATTTATGTATAACACGCAACCTAAGAAGAGCCGCAGTCATTGACAGATCCACTGGAGACCGTCCCTCCTTAACCTTGACGTTGTTTTACTTTTTGTTACTATCTCTGTGAAATAAACGTCTATTCTACGTAATGCGTCCATACCTTTTTAGTTTTATGCATTATATATTAAAATACTTTACGAAGCCAATTTCTTTTTGGGAGGTTTTATGAGGGAGAGTTGCTGTCGGGAGCCTCACGCAGAATCTTAAAAAGACGCTTGCGGTTGAGGAGCCGCAGGTTGCCGACCGCTGCCCTAGGCTCTGAATTTATTAAAATAACTTACAATATAGGGAAAAGTAAATAGATATTACTTAATTAAGTTGATCCATATTCAATCGGTAATTGTATAAAATTACTTCTTATTTAATAGCTTATAAAACATGATTATTTAAAAATAAACCCATTAATTCCCAAAGAAATAAATATGTAAAATCAACAGTAACTCCTCCTTATAAATATAAAAATAATGTTTCAACGAACTAACAATAAAATTTTCCTAGGGCCATACAAATATCTAAACTGAACAACTAAATTATGATTAAATTTTTTTTATAACTAAATTATGAAGGATCATTCGCCAAACAGGGATATGATCGGTTCATCGGAACAGTAATGCAAAATGGTTATAAGAGCGACGTCCGCGACCGTAGTACAAACTGCTTAATTTATTTACTTCTTTGAGCTTCAGTTCCAGACGTGTGGCAATCCTGATTATAAAGAACGCTGGGGGGTGGGCCGCGCTGCTGTTTTCAGTTTCATCGTGGTCAGTGTGGGTATGTTACGTTTTAGGGTAGTATGAGATCATTGGATAGTATAACCGGCAAGTTCTTGCGAACTTTAGACTTTGTATACATTTTATAAAAACACGATAAACGTACTACATAAGCCTTTTCGTGATGTCATTTCAGTTAGTTCGATTACTAAGTGCAAAACATTCGCATTTATTTAGAAATTTAAAAAATTATTCTTTTCAGTCAAATAAGGTGACATTATTAACGCAGTTATTTAATATTGAAAGTGCTTGTGTAATATTACATTTAATTATATGTTAATGCTTCTTTCAGACCTTTCTTAGAAATTTCAGCGATGAAGTCGATAAGGCGAAAAGAGCTCAGTATTCCTCAGAAAATGTAACAATATTCGAAAAGATTATTAAGAAAGAAATCCCGGCTGATATTATTTATGAAGATGATTTTTGCTTAGCATTTAATGATGTGAATCCCCAAGCACCAACCCATTTTCTTGTTATTCCGAAACGAAAAATACCTATGTTAGAGAAATGTGAAGTTGGTGACAAAGAGGTATCTCAATCCCATATTATAATCGGTGGATTATATAACATTATCTTATTTTTATAACTTCTTAATCATTTTTAGCTGCTTGGACACTTGCTCTTTACGGCTGCCAAATTAGCCAAGGGAAATTTGAATGAAGGATACAGGGTGGGTAAGTATCCGTGAAGGTTGACTGTTAAACGTTTGTGACTAATGTAATTGGTTTATTTATAATTTGTAAGCAGTCCGGTACGTTCCGTAGACGGTAAGATTACGTTTTAATTTATGGTATACATTTTGAATATTAAGTAAATTCTTCTAAATTTGGTAGTTAATAGCTCCCCGATCTTCCATGAAGCTCATGTTACTTGATACATTAATGTTCGATATTTTTATTGATTGTGTAAAACCTGGTTTTGCACTTGTGTGCTACTTCAGTAGAAAATTTCCGTTTGTCTATCCTTTTACTTCTTCTCTAATGTATTGCTCAAGTTTCAAGAAACGCTCAAATGCTCATTCCTTTCAGCTGACACGAATTTTATTAACTTACGATTATTCGTTGGTTGAATGTGACCCTCGAACCTTTATTTCTCCACCAACTTGAAGAAATATAAGGATTTATTCCTTTCCCCATCTCAGGTGCTTAGTCCATATTTGCTGCAGTGTTATAGATTCATTAAAATATGCTATTGAAATAATCATTGATGCGATAGATAAATATTTTAAACTAGTAGCTATAATCAGTGTAGCATACGCCGATCTAGCGGATCTTAATTAAACGTACAGGCATTTATTTTTTTAAATCAAAGATTTCTCTCAGGACACAATTGTCAATTTCTGGGTTATTTCCTGACATTACAATAAGTGTATCAAATGATCTGACTCTTGATAGAGCAACATATAATTGTCCATGACTAAAAACAGGCTTAGGTAGGTAAAGGCATTTTATCAAATGTTTGGTCTTGTGCATTATTGTCATTGAAAAAGCCAATCGTATGGGGAATTGTTTTCGTTTGAAACTGAATGGTAAATTTCTATGATGGAATGTGAGAGATTCTTGGATTAATACCGTGTCTGAGTTTGCTGCACCGATCACTTTTGCTTTGATTATATGTTTGTATTCGAATAAGTGTCTTGTACCATTACAAAGTCCTCAATGGCATTAGGTTTCTAAGGAGCATGATAATGGCTTCAGTTCATGAGGAATTCTGGCTGTACCCACATAATGTTTACGTGGATTTCTTTCAATTAATTTATTAATAATAATGTGAATCAATTAGTGGTGCAAATGATCCCCATAGAAAACTATTCTAGTAAAGGCGTATTTTACTTTTTTCTTCCATTATCGATACATCTCCCCCTCTATCCCCTCTCATTAACCTATTACTACATTCCTGCATAACCCTTCTCCCATATTTCCCTTCTCCCTCCCTCTCCATTTTCCCTTACCTTCATTTAAACTGCTTATAAAACACGTTATTTTTACGCTCGTAAGCTATATAGATGTTCATACTATTAAAAGGCAAGAATCCCATATAAAAGTATTATAGCGTTTCTGTGGTAGATAAAATTTCCCATTATAAGTTTTAAAATTTCTTATTTATGCAGTTAAAATCAAATATTTAAGCTAATTCGGCATGAATTCGTATTATTTTCAAAAATAATTATTTTCACTCTTTTTTCCATTTAATACTTCAAGTCTGGAGTTTGTATCATAATAATAAGTACTTTTAAAATGCAATTAAAAATTCCTTGCACCGATTTCAATGCTTTTCTTAGGGGTAATAAATGATTACTACTTAGTAACGGTAATCAACAAAGCATACACAAGTGTTTTATATATATATAGATAGATAGCGCTCACATTCAGCAGAAACCTAAATTATGGAACTTTAGCAAGTGTCCATTAAAGTCCCTTAGGTCATTCACATTTTTAATAGGTTAATAATTTTAATCTGATATTTAATAAGTATAGTACTATTGACGGTGTTTTAATAAACTTGCTTTACAGTGATTAACAATGGAGTACAAGGATCTCAGTCAGTTTATCATTTACATATACACATATTGGGAGGAAGACAGATGTCCTGGCCTCCTGGATAAAAATGGAAAAAAGCTGCAACCTCCATTTGTAGAAATACTGGACATGTAATGCTAGAAAGCTTTTATTTACTAAGAAAGTGTAATAATAAACATGTATAATGTTAAGTAATATTTTTTCAGTATGCCAGTTTTGCTTACAAGATATAACAGTAATGCGAATAACCTGAGTTTCAGCAAGGAAGACAAAAAGCATGCATGCTAGGTCAGTTCTTTTTACTGGTGTAAAAATCTGAATAAAACCTTTAATGATAAAAAGAGCACAGAATATAAGGTATAGCAAAGCAGTGAACATACCTTATAAAAAAAACTTAAAAATCAAATATTACTTAATTTACACAATGTAGGTGCAAGGGGTCTTTTAGGGCTGGTACTATAATAGTTATAAAAAAGGATGACTCCACATGCACAGCACCATAGCACTAAATTTAAAATAAAGGACTGTACAAAAGATAATAAAAACCTAAAAGTTTATCACAAGAATTGATCACCAAAATACTGGAATCAGAAATTTGTTGTGCTGTGACTCCTGTTCACTTTCTTTCCTATAATTCTAGAGGATTTTCCCTGAAAACTGGAATTAAGAATGGGAGTTGACGATGGAATGCAAGTAGTGGGAGTTGAAGGAATCGCCGGAGACCCTTCTTGAATTATCACATTTGGAGATAGGCTCTTGATACATTTGGCTGCTTCTTGAAGTTGCCTCCAAAGAACTTCATTTTTAAGTCGCTCTGCATTCAGCTCTCTCCTTAGTTGAGCCTTCGTCTTATTACCAGTCCGGCAAAGTAGCCTGTGTGTTAGCAACTGGGCAGCTGCTGGCCTAACATCAGGATCTGGATGAATCATTTGCTAAAATAACAAATAAAATTGTTAATAAAAGTGACTACAAATTCCAAAATAATTGCAATAAAAATTAGTAATTTAGTAAAAACATGCATGGTAAACTTCCATCTTACCTTCAATAAGTTATTGTAATCTGCATTATATTGTGGTAAATTAGGAAGAATTCCATTTCTAATTTCATGCCATTGATCACCATTCTTTGGAAGAGGTCCACCTCCTCCAGCTTCAAACATAGTTAAACCTATAGGAAAAAAACCTCATTATAAACAAGTTAAGAACCTCGAAGCAATATTAGTCATTACAAAAATCTCAGTTATCAGTTAAAATCATGTTATTTTGGTTAACGGTAAACTATAGAGAGAACTGGGTGACAATGTGGCTATCCAAAATCTTCAAACAAAGCAAAACAAGTTATCACGAGAACATTTGCAATTTAATATTACCTAACTTTTAACAAATTTGTAACCATGCAGTTTTAGCATAACAATAATATGCAGATGTAATGCTAAAAATTTCCAATGATATACCAGAATCAATATACAAACAAATGCCAAAGATATGGTATTTATTTTACTTGATAAGAACCACAAGCTGAGGCTCCTATTTCAAGTTTGAATTAAGGCACCGTAAGCTCTTATTTTTATTATTCACACACTAAACTATATAAAGGTTTCTGAGGCATGGCAACAACAATGAAAATATTTGGTAAAAATTTTTGATAAATTTTATTAATAGTTATTATTTTGGACAGGATTTTCAAAAGCATTACTCTTCTTAACCAAATCCATAAGTTTAGTTACTGTTCAATATAAGTTATTGTGCAAATCAGGTATTGGACTCAAGTATTACCTGCAGCAAAGTACAAATTCACCAGATTCATGCTATAAGACAACCAACATTAATCCAGTATAAATAATTACGGTTATTTTTATGATTACACAATGTGGGAATACATACCTAAAGCAAAAATATCAGCCTTGGTCAGATGAGCAAAATTCTCTTGGAGAATTTCATTTGGTAGGTATCTACAGTCCCCTTCCTCAACTTGTGGGTTAGCAACTGATGTAACATGACCTAGATCACCTGCAAGAGAAAAATTAATATGCCATAAGAAATAATACAGAAACATTCCTTACGTTTTTTGGTATGCCTACTACTGAATTCAATAAATAGCATTACTAGTGATATAAAAGTTATTGGTAATTATAAACATAATATCAGTAGTTATAAATAAAAATCTGATACTATTCTTACATAATAAATAACAATATGAATGATGATAATCTGCAAATAAATCTAATGATTCAGTGGTGAGATAAAACAGATGAATCACATTCATAAATGAAAAACTCGAAATATTTAATATGAGAGCCAGTGAGTAAAATGGCCTAAAATTAAAGTGTTGTCTATTGTCCACAAATTAATAAGGAAAGTACACGAAGCAGAAGATAATATTGTAGAGGCTGATTTAAAACAAAAAAGGCCAAAGTGCAACATAATCTGACAAAATATGTTAATTATTCCAGCTGAATGCTCTTTGACACAAAATAGTATCCAGAAAAAATTAAGGGAGTATGCTTAAGTATGTACACAGTCTACTATAATCTGCAGGAGATTGGAATGACCAGAAAAAAGTTACAAAAGCAACACCCTGAGTCAGCTATTCTCAAATGTGACCACCAGGAAATTTCGGTGTGGCCACCACTAACTTTATCATACAAGAGGTCCTCAACCCAGTAATTCGATTCAAGCCTTCTAGATGATGTTTGTGAATAAACAGACGGAATGAATAGTTCCTAGTTCAGAATATAGAGATATGATCCAGATGCCTCTCTGTATATATAAAGGAAAGGTTAATTGACTTTAACAGCTGGCCAAGAACATCTCATAACTTATTAGAAAAATGTATCCATTCATTATTCCTCTCTCTCTCTTGGGGCAGCAATAACAAGTATGGCCCTTCTAGAAAACAAACAAATGTTTTACTCACTAAGCTGTAGGGAATGGCTGTAGGAAAACCATTTGTAAACGAACGCATCTGAAAGTAGGGAGTACGTTCACCTCACATATGGATAGCTGTGTTGTTCTCTGAGAGCTTTGTTTTCATAGTTTCATTATATTGTAAGTATTTGATTAACTAGCAAGTGCATCTGTCTTGTGATTATAAGTGCCAAAATTCAGTTCAATCAATTGCCAGCTACAACAACCAGGCTTAACCATAGTTGATACTGTTTATATCACTGAGAAATTTCAAAACACAATATTAGACATTAGTTTACATGTGAAAGAAGATGATTTGTTAAAGAACATTTAGTACACTTCATTTCCTCAAAAGTAAATACTGAAACAACCTGAAGGACAAGCATCTTGAAGCTGCTCTTTGGTTATCTGTAGAAGACGGGTGTGGATGAATTTCCATTTAATAAATTTCTTTGACTATAAGAGGTATGTACATTAATGAGTTATTTCATATTTATAAAAAAATTTGAATATTGCATGAGTTTGAAGACTTATATAATAAAAATTAAAATAAATACAAGTGCGACCAACAGACATTCACCGTGGCCACGTGCGACCATGACCATTTCTTTCATGAGAACCCTTGCCTTAAGTTATATTGAAAAGACAGATAATATCTGCATTTAAATTTGCAATATTAAAGAAAAGTATACATATTAAATAAATGTTTATTAAAGGTAAATGTATTCTATATACATTCATGAATAAAATGTGGAGAGCACATGACTTTCTTTTGACACTATTTTATATATTTTATTTATTATTTCAAATCTTTGTTTAATTAATTGATTAAAAGGAAAAATATTTTAAATCACTATCAATAAAGGTTAGGATTTTGTTTATGATCACCATTTTGTTTATGACTACCAATATCTAATACACATGGAAACCAGTTTCTTGCTTGCGTGTTTGTAATTCTATAACTCAACAACTGCAGAATGTAGAAACAAGTGGGAGGTGTCACTTTAACTGCCATAAAGTGTACAGTGGTATGATGAAATTTTAAAACCGACTTGATTGACCAGTATAATTTTTAAAAAGTTTTTCTCTTCTAATTTTTTTATTTGAATAACGTGGGAAGGAGTACAGCATATTTTTAATTTGCATTTTAAAATTAGTTACAATAAAGCACCAAACTTGGGACTTAAATGATCATATGCCTGAAAGTAGTTTATTTTGATTGAAGAGAAAAATATTGTGAACATACATTATGAAGCTTAAAAACTATCCATTTTTCATGGCGCTCACATTGAGAAATTATGAATGACGTGGCAATGTAACTGCATTGTTCCACCAATGGGAGTCCAAATCTCAAGATCAGACTTTTGACAATGTTAGGGTCTTTTTAAAAGAACCAGTTTTTTCTCATGAACAGTTGTACATAGTATTAACAACAATGTAAGAAAATATATTCAAAGTACTAATCAATGAAAGTGAGACTCACTGAAATTTACTGAAAGACAATAAAATGCCCACTAAAAACAGTTTACGATGAAATATTTAACTAACTCATATTTCAATAGTGAACAGCATGTCATAAGAATTGAATTCCTCAATGGAAAGTAAACTTTTTCATAGTTTCATATGTCTATTGGAGAACCTACCATAAAAAAGGCAGTACATCATGCACACTACCTTTTGGGTGATTGGGAAACCTGTTTCTATGTTGTGCTATAGCACAATAACTACATTTACAGAATTTTATAAGCTTCATATGACTATTGAGGAAAATTTCATAAAAAAGATAACTTGTTGGGCACAATATCTTATGGGTGATGCAGAAACCAGTGTTTTATGTTCTGCTGTAGTAGATTTGCTAAATCTGTTGAAATTCAGGTGGCACACTAGTTGTGTTTATAACACAATAACCCTGTAACTAGGTAATATAACAGATTTTCATTGATGAAAAGTCATTTAAAAATAAAGGATGATATGTAGCTAGAAAGTATGGCCCACACAGTAAACGCCACTGTTAACCCTAGCACCGCGGAAATAAAAAATATAAAGGTAAGCCCCGCTTAACACGGGGGATGCGTTCCTGACATCTCCGCGTTAAGCAAAAATCCGTGTTCGCTGGGGCACCATAACCTTTAGACACCCAGAGGGAAATAACTTCCCAAATGGTATTTTTGGACCCACATTCAATGTAAAACATATTTCTACTGGACTTTTAGAACGTAATTTATTAAACAAACTATAAAATTACCTAGTAAACAGCAAAACAAAAAAGATTTTTAGCGGTAAACGTACATAATTTCAAAACATTTCTCAGAACACATGAAGTTTTATTTAAAAAAAGAGTCCAGGGTCGACTGCTTAGCTTTTTTTCGCTTATTACATAAAACTTGTCGGTAGCATTCAAATTGATTCAAATAATCCGTCGCAGCCCCGCTTCACGGCACTCACTGGTGTGAATTCATTGCGCTCCTCCAACAAAGTCATGCACTGATCGACGATGCTCTTGCAGCTCCGCTTATAGATCAAACCCATAGTAGTGCGTGTTGGGTTTTCCACAATTTATATATCATTATATACAGTGATGAGCTGTAGCCGGCTCGCCTCGGCCTGTTGTTAATTTTTCTCAGAATTCGTGAGCCGGTTGTTAGTTTTAGAAAATATGGAAATTTATTGATTTTGTCCTTTCAAGTACATTTTGCCCTATCTGATAATCAATTACTGACAGTGTATGAAATGGAATATATTACGAACCGAACACTTGTTAAGCTAGCGGAACAGTATTACTAAACAAGGTCGATATGGTGCCCCTGGCATATAGGCCTCCTGCCACCGTTATCCAAATTTCCTAAACCACCTTTTTTTAGAGAGCCAGTTCTTAATTTTTTTCCAGCTCATCACTGATTTTATATTATTATACATTATATGCATTCAAACATTAAGATCCCTCCGCACGTACCATGTTTTTTTGTACGTAGATCAAAATTATATAATTTTTTTGTGTAGTGTTATTGTTTTATTATTATTTATAATGACATGTTAATTTGGTAAATTAACGTTGTAATAAAGTAATTGTCAAAAATTATAATTTAAAAAATATAAATCATCAAAAACATTCTTTACGATCCAATGATGCCAAAGAAACGAAGCATGACTCATTTCTTTTTCCGTTTTTCAAATGTTTTCCGCCTTAGGAGTTATATTTTTTGTGTTAGACCCGTGAAATTTACAGGGAAAAGTGAAATTGGCTACCAGACGATGCAATATTATACAACACTGCTGAAATATCACAATATTTAAGATACTTTATGAAATTTGATTAGTGCGAAATTTAAAAAATCATAAGATATTAGACTGCGGTCGCACTGTGCATAAGATATCTATATTTAAAAAAAAATTTAATTTGAAATAAAATCCGCGTTGGCCGGGGCTGCGTTAAGCGGGGCTCACCAGTATCTTAGACCGCGGAAATGGGTCAAAATTGACCCGAACTTAAAATTATAATTATTGTTAGTTTTAAACTATTTTACGGTTATTTAATGAATGAAATCAGTATTTTGGACTATATAGAGGATTCAAATAAAATAAATTATTTCTGCTAATAAAAATGCGATTTTAATAAAGATGAATTTGAAAATCATGTATCTTACATTATCTGTGGTGATATTTCTGCCTGATTTTTTCCAAAAATCACAAATGCTTCACTACCCATGGACCCTGGTTCTTTTCAGGGACATATCCAATTTGGCCTAAGTAGATTTTGAAGTGACAACAATAATATGTTTGAGCGTCACACAGAGTCCACATTTTGATCCCATATTTTCCTGGCTTACTAGGCATGTAAACCTTGAAAACTGCAGCATACCCGGAAAGTCACTAGCTGCTCGTCAACTGTACCTTCCTCTGAATCTTCAAAATAATTTCTGCAATTTTCGGCAAATGTCTGAAATCTCTCATATTGGGGCCAGTTTATCTTTCTCCTTTCCTTCTGCTCTCGTTGTCAGATCATCAAATTGCAGAAACCTCAAAATATTGCAAAACCTGTCTTGATTCATTGCTGTAGTATAAACAGGCCTAGAGAAAGCATTATTTTTATGCAACAAGTTGTCCATTTCTTCCTTTGATTCACGAAACCTCCCAATCAAGAGTAATATGCCAATAAATACCCTAATTTCATCTGAGTCCATTTCAGTCAGGGGCGGATTGGGCCGCCGGGACACCGAGCAAAGTCCCAGTGGGCCGATGCTGCTCCTGGGCCGGGGATGCCTGAGTGGTTGCTGCCTTGACCAGCAGATGTTGCTTTTCCGTATTCTAAAGTGTTTCTCAAACTATGGGCCTCGGCCTCCTACGGGGCCGCAACATTATTTTGGTTGTTAGGTGGGCTGATATCCGGGTATTTGCTTGAGCCTATTTTTGCTCCCAATCTGCCCCTGATTTCAGTCCACTGATTTATCTTGTTCAGTGTATTGCAAATTGAACTGGCTTTCTGATTCATGTGTAACCCGACTGAATTTATAATTTCATCAGAAATAAAATGTGAAAAACTTTCTGAAATATCTTTTACATTCTTACTTCTGTTAGTTAGGCCTCTTTGTTTACGGAAAATGTTATGTCAACCTGTTTTACTACTTGGAGGGCTGAAATATTTCCTCATGCGATTAGAAACATAATGGTCTTGGGGATCTCAAGTTTCCTCCTCTTCGTTTTCTTCAGCAGAACCTTCTTCAAAATCCTGATTACTACAAGAACTATCACTATCGTAACACATCTCTTCTGCTTCCTCTTCTTTCTGCCTTGTTAAAATATTTCAGTGGGAGTCCTCAAAACATCTTCTGAACTCATAGTGAAAAACTTTAGCAGCACAAGCAAAACACTGCTAACTACGACATAAGCCACTGAACTGAGGCTATAAGTGCTTGAATAGAACACGTCAATAAAGACTGCTGAGAAAAGGAGTAATGTAATCAGCAACAAAGTAGATAACTTCTGTGTGGATCATATTGCAGGACGCAGCGAAAAAACTTTGAAACAGATGGGCTGCATTAAACCCACACGCACCTTGAAAACTGGATCAAAAATGAACCGAAAGGGTTAAACGTTAATGAATTTACAAAAAAAAATAGAATTAACTGTTCTGATCGAGTAATACACCTAAAGAAGGAATGCAAAAAACATTAAATATCTATATATTGTAGTTTTGATTTTATGAACAAAATCAGCACTACTAGGTCACTTTTGACCCAATTTCTGTGGTGCAAGGGTTAAAGCAGTAGCTTTTAGTAATATAAGTTTTCTTTGATCATACTACATCTACTTGTGTCTAAATGATTTTAGTATGACCATAGAATAGAAATTGCACAATGTATCCTGATGGATTCATTCTTAAACTACTACCATCCAACAACTTTACATGTACAGGCGACTCCCGAGTCTCGATTGTTCGAGTCTCGATTAATTCGAGATTTCGATCCCGCTGATTGATAATATATGTGGAATAATCTTCGCGTAGTTATTCATTCTGACTAAATGCGAGGTTTAGTTTTGGTGTAGACGTAGACTAATTGTTTGAATTTGTGCTGATTTCACTTTTTTCTGTTAATCTTTTATTTAAATTTATTTATTTTATTGATTTATTTATAAATTTATCACTTGGCATGGCATCTAAAAGGAAATGTCATAGTGATAATGTAAGGGAATCAAATAAGAGAGGGCATAAGATTCATAGTTATGAATTGAAATTAGAAATTTTAAAGCATGCTGAGAAAGGTGAAAGTCAAGCTGAAATCGCACGATTGTTGGGAATGTGTCCTTCAACTATTAGCACTTATGTGAAACAGAAGGAGAAAATTCTAGATGTGATAAATTCACGTAATTTGATAACAACAATAAACAGTCCTAGGTTGTGATTCCTAAAATGGAAAAACTTTTAAAAGATGATCAGTGTCAGAAACACATACTGAAAGCCATACTGAAATCATACGATCGTTGGGAATGTGGCAACTATTAGCACTTATGTGAAACAGAAGGAAAAAATTCTAGAACGTGATAAATTCAGGTAATTTGATAACAATAATAAACAGTTCCCCACCCAATAGCTCTTCTTCCAACTTCTCAATTAATAAACCAAGTCCAGTAAGCGCAATTGAAAAAGATTTAAGATATGAAAATATTTTTAACTAGCTTTACCCGCGCAGAGCATCTGAGCGCTAGTCTAACTTTATTGCTCACTATCATAAATTTCTTTATACACACAATTTTCGATCTCTTGATTTGCAGATACAATAATTAGAGGGTCAAATGATCTTACTCGTGAGAGACCTACGTAAAGTTGACCATGACTAAAAACTGGTTTTGGTAAGTAGAGACAGATTTTGTGAAAAGTCTGACCCTGCAACTTGTTCATAGTCATAGTTAAGATAATATTATCATCTTATCTGTTCGCATGTTCTCATTTTTTGCTCGAGACTCTATCGCATCCAACAGTCCTTGATACAGTTCAACTCTTAAATCTTTCTTATTCATTCTCAGATAGTTCAATCGGGCTCCTTCCGTTTTCACGTAAGCATCGACAACGTATTGCTGGAATAATTTTCTACTGCTATGCAAGAGACTGAAACTGCTATGAACAGAGAGTCGATAAGGGAAATGCTGTAACTGTGTGACTCGAACTCGCTTAGCTGATCGTTTTTCTCCTACATGTTCCATTCCTATATGCCAACCACACTCGCCTCTTGGGAAAAGTAAAGGGTAGACCATCGGATTACTGCATCGATTCATCGGTGAAATGTTCTTGCAAGTATCTCTTATCAGGTAAATGCAAATATCTCGGTTGACCGGTGGTTCACCATCATCACCAACGAATATTGCTGCAACTTCTGTTTTTAAAGTTGGTGCATTATATCTTCTTAAGTTCGGATATTCCATAAAAACCATTCTAACTTTTACTGTTGGATTAGATTTTGCTATCCTATGCATTTGATTATAAGACTCAGCAAATGGATTTATTTGTCGTAACATCGTATCTAATCTCTCCATTACAATTCATAAACAGCCTTGGTTATTATCCATACGTTTGTTTGTTGCTTCACCCGAATCAAATACATAGTTGTCCATACCCTGGTTTGTCCTGTTCGTTCGTGAACAGTGGAGAAACCTTATAGTAAATACGAAAACAGTAGAGTCCTATTCCTGGAGGTGCTTTGATTTCAGCACCCATTGAAGCGAAAGTTAAAGCAGCATTGTATTCTCTGATATGTTCGCGATAATTTTTAGCTATTTGCATCCGATGCACGTTCATTTAATCTACGTCATTTAGCTTGCCTTCTCTTGCGTAGTCGATTTTCTCTCGATTCCAAACTCAGATCAGCCCGTCTTCTTCTTTGTTTTTGATTACGTTGTTCTCGTTGTTGTTCATCTTCAATGGCTCTTCGATCTGTCGGCTTGATTTCTTTCAGTTCTTCTTCGATTTGCTTCTTCAACAGATTGATTGGCTCGTTCCGCTCTTCTTCTCGCATTATAATTAGCATAACGTGTTGCTCTTGAAGCCATTACTTTTATTCTGAGCAAACAATTTAACTACTAATTAAATTAATTAATATATAGTTGCATATAAACAGTATCTAAATGGTTTTAACTTGTTATTGTATTTCAATGCGATATACAGAAGCTGTTTATCACGTTGCTACAGACATTGAGTAAATAAACATTAGACACTGTTTATTTGGTTGCGATATTAATACGGAAAAGTATTATCATGTATTACTTCTAAAATGGTAAATATTTTGTTTTTATTTAAATTGACATAGTTTTACTTAGTTGTTATGTATATGTGTGTGTATATATATATATATCTCAAATGATATACATTTAAAAATAAATAATTACTGTTATTAATAATTTAACACGTAAGATTTGGCTAAATGTGATACATTCTGATGTACCTCTGCCGAAATGATAAGTATAGTGTGGTCATTGTGGTTATTTAAATTTATGTAGTTGCTGATAATTTGTTTTCTAGAAGAAAAGTAATGATAGTGTTCAATGCCGCTTATTCATTAAGTACTTTACAATGGTAAGAAAAATTCTGTATCTCTTGAAATGCTAAATGATATAATTTATTTGTGTTATAAATTCGCATTGAACAAAAATGTCTCTGACCAACCAGGAGGGATTCGGGTTATTAAGTAGATGAAAACGCTTAATCATTTAAGTTCCGTAATTTTTTACGGGCTTATGATACATAGGTAATCTACCATATAAGATTGTATGCAAATTAATTTTTAAAAAGTAATATCTACTTAATAATAACAATCTTTAATAAAGATTTTACAATACAATACTAACATTACGATACAAAGATCTGATACGTTTCAGTCACAGCAGTTTCAGCTGTTTATATATCCTGTTGCTTAGCAATACAATGTTATTGTGTGCCACGTATTGCCTTAGCGTTTTATTATATAGATTTTATTGTTTCTTTATTCTTAAGTTATTTTGTGCTTTTTTAATAAGTTTTATAATAATTTCGCTGCGATAAATAGTTGTATGTATAGATAGATGTACACAGGTATGTTATCCAGCTCGCGTGAGTCGTTTGTAACACACGACTCGCGCGATCCGGACCGGGCTGTCTGTAAAGCATATTGCATACATCTATCTTTGAAGTTCGAGAAACAAATTTATTTTTTCCTTTTTAGTGCAAAAAATAAGATATACATTTAAAATATTTATCATATAATTTATTTATAATTTTATATTGTTGCATTAACATATTATTAATATTATTTTATCTTTATAGAACGTGAGGGGAGACTTTTTCCCGAGATGCGGGAACGTATCCCCTGATTATAACATGCAAGTATATGGAAAAATGGCGTTCGACACTCGAATATTCAAGATTCGAACACGTTTTCAGGAACGCATCCCCAACAAGACTCGGGAGTCGCCTGTACATTATTATCTTGCCATTTGTAGGGGCTACATTTTAAAAAATATCTGTGAATTGTGAGGTTCAAGGCATTTGGAAACAAACAGGTTCCTGGTTTGCAAGGTATTATGTAATAAAATATTAGTGATGAAATATTAATATAGTGCTATTTAAAATTCAACTATTTCATTTAAAATTTCTGCAGTTTCATCCTACATGACCTAGTTAAAAAAGTTTAAAACAGAAGGCACAGAGCTATGATAATGAATCAAAGGAACCGCTTAAGGGGTTAAAACACTTTGCAAACACTTCAAAATAGAGCAATACAAATAATATTAAACTTACCATACAGAACAAGTTTTGATATGTTGTTACTCTCGTTAAATTGGCTAAGTGGTGAATGTTATGTTAAATTTTGTGCTAGTATTTATTTTTAAGTTGTTAAAGCATCAATTACCAGCATATTTTGATAGATTTATTGTTCTGAAAATCCTTATAATATTCGTAGTGGAGGTGAGCAAGACACCCCTCAAGTGACATACACAAAACGCCAAAAATATTTATAAGCGGGTTCATTGAATTTAATAAATTACTAAGTGATATTAAGAGCTGTGACAATTTACATAGTTAAAATTATTGCTCAAATACTTAAAATCAGTGACATATTTTACCTACCTATAAAAACCCTGATATGTTTGATTAATTTGTTTTTAGTTGTACTTAATGTAATTTGTATTGTTATTTAGTAACCTCCTGGCTAAATAAAAAGCATCAATCAATCAAATATTGAGAATTGTCGTATCAACATCACTCACTTCCACCCAGTTTTAACTGACAAGACACTCCTTTGGCCTAAATCAAATGTATGTCTCAATAAAAAAGTAGGCATCTTCAACAAATTAAAACATTCTACCTCCATCAATCTTTTTATACCAACCAAAAGATAATCTTGATATTTTATTTTTTTTAATGTTTGACTTTCAATGGACTAAACAGATGATTACTTTAAAAAAATAATTCTATTCCACAATTATTAATTTTTTAAAACTTCTGGCACGTTTTATTATGGTCTCAAAAATCTAGAGATAATTCGTCCTCATGAAAATAATTTAAATTACATACCATTAAGTGGGAAAGTTTTAGAAACAACAAAATGTTTTCAAGACATTTGCTTCAAATATAAGATTATTAGCGGAACATGGAAGTCCCCATGCAAACATTAAGGACATTAAAATGTTATGACTACAATGTTCATAGACAGAATTTTAGATGTCTTGAGAAACTCCATAAAATGAAATGAATCATCAATAAAAAGATTCATCAATCTCATACCTAGAAGTTACTTATAAAGTTTATTAGACAGAATGAAAGAATTTCCACCGAATGGCAGCTTAATGCTTTCAAAATCCAACTATATCAACAATAAGAAAATTCATTCATAGATATTTAAATAGAAAAGGTAAATCCATAAGTTGACAGATTATAAATACAGCACAATTTTGCAAAAATCTCTTACCAATCTTATATGTAATTACTTCTTCTGAAGCTTCATCTTCAAATCCATCATCTGCTGAGTCATAATTGATTGCATGTAACCTCCTTTCACGCGAAATGAAAATATTTCCAGGTTTAATGTCCATGTGTACTAAGTGCATTGAATGTATATACCTAAAAATATAAAATATGAAGATGACCTTAAAACCAAATTATTTTAAAAGTTCGTATAGCACAATTTTAAAAAACACAACTGCAAAATATACACTTAAATTGCAATTGGTATAAAATATAAACAGGTTATGCCAAATTCTCCAGATATCATTTTTAAAATGAGTTTTTTTTTACTCGATAGCATCCAAATGAACTTTTTTTTCACATTCCCAAATTACCCTTAAATTTTAGTCAACAATAAATGAAGTCAAAATTCATCATATTTTTTGAAAACTTATTATATTTTATTACAATGGCTTTCATAGAAACTAGTTAAAATGATGCAACATATAAACGGAAAAAGTGAATGCAATACCTGAGCCCTTCAGCAACATGCATTAAAATGATTCTCAACTGAGCCTCAGATGGATGACAACCAGCTGCCCTTTCCGCACCTATTGCATCAGCAAGACTTCCACCATTGCAGTACTCATTTTGTATGATCATATGATTATCTTCCGCCCAAGCTGAATAGTAACGAACTACATTTTGATGTTTCCCTAGAACTGCATGTGCATAAACCTCATTCAATGCAGTTTTCCTATTGAACAAAATCAAATGTTTTCCATTAACATCATTTCACTTTTAAATTCTATGTAAATAAACTAAGTGATTTTAATGATTTTGGTATATAAAAAAAAAACATTTTAAGATCTCACTTACTCATTGACACTTCCTGCTACAGGTTTCGTACTTTTCTTTATTGCGTAAACACACCCATCAAGGCGATTAATACACTTATAAACAGTACCAAACTCTCCAGTCCCAATAGATTCGATTTCAAAAAACTCCTTGTGGTAGCGTGAAATATTTGACTCGTATAGGGCTATTCTTTTAGTTGGTTGCTCCGTCTCAACATCGGACCCATCAGAATCAGCATCCACGCTAATGCTGGAATCAACAGGTGAGCTAGCAGGGAAAAACATTAATATAAGCATAATTTTTACGAATTGCGAATGAGCCTGCAATCTTAAATTTCGCTGAATGCTGACCTTTTAAGGGTACATTATATGTCACAGTTACTAAAGCCTTTCATACAAAAAGTCAAGCCGGATAAAAATTAAATTTTGTTTGAAATTCTTACCAAGTTTTATAATCTTGCATCGTTTTAAAGATCAAGGGCTTAATTTTAAACAATAACTCGGTAAAATATATTGCAATTCAATAAAGAACGGCTACAAACTTTTTTAAATGGCATAAAAACTATACATAGGAGCATATACGTTACGGCATTGAACACTTGTCAAACAATACGACCAACGGCTTTCAAGGATTAGTAAATGAACTATTTAAGAAGTTACGATTGTTATGACAACCAAATACGGGAATTACGGATATGAAACCAATGAATTATTGACTAATTGACAACACCATGACTGAAACATCAAAATATTTCCGAGCAAGCTGGTCTTGACAGCTATAAAACAAAATATTTACATCGACTTACCTGGCAAGACTTCTTTTTGACCGTGTCCGCTTTTTAGATGTCAAAAACATTCCATTTGGCGTGAAAGGATTCAAATTTGCTGCGGGTCTCTCCGGTGGAGCATAGGCACATGCCACACTTCTAGGTTTATCTGAAGCACGGAAGATTCTTGAACGGGGGGACGGTATTGAGCTATCAATTATAGTTTTTGGGGTGGCAGGCGAATCAAACAATCTCAAAGCTCTCACTCGTTTGTACGGAGGAGAATTTGATAGAATTCTCCGATCGGCAACATTGAAGTCATGTGTGTTAACTTCACCACAATCGGAATCTAACACCCCACTAAAAGGTCTGGATGGAAACAAACGTCTTGGCCTGGTAGAAAATTCAAGCTTTCTGGGACTACATATTCTAGGAAGAGGACTTGCACCAATGTCTTCGTTTGATGTATCAAGCACTTCACCGACGTCACATCCAGAGCTTTGAGTTTGTGTACTTATGTTAAATTCTTCATTGTCATAATCACAGACGTCAAAGTTAATTTTAGTACACGCGTTCATCATGATTCAGACAACGTAGCCTCGCAGAATAAGTAATATAAAACGAAACATCAGGCACAAGCACTTCACCATTCAAAACAGCACGCCTTCCAATTACAATGGCGGGTGTTCTGATGCATGATGGGAACAATCAGTTACTGAGGTGATGCTCTCATTTCAAAAACATTTCTTTTTTTACCTGTAGATGGACTTAAAGTCGTTATGGTGGGAAGTAACGTTTATTTATTCAAAAGTGTTCTCGTAAAGTCACGGATAACGCAATTGGAATCTGAGTTTTGTTTTATCAGCATTGTTAGTGTAAAATTTAATACATGTTATGTATATTTAATACTATTGGTTTCAGGTAACGGATTTGTGTTTATTTTCGAATAAGTGGCGGTTTGGATGGGCTTTGTTTTCGTTATATTAGGTAATGAAAAAATGTTTAACAATAATTAAAACAGTGTTTACGAAGAAATTTATTTACAAAAAATTCCATATGTACAAGAAAAAAGTTAACATTTTCAATTGCTGTGCCATAATAATCGTATTTTTAAGTGCTTATTAAACCAGGCCTCAGCAAAATTGGCATTTTTGTGGTAGTTACTTAAAAAAAAGCCAAAAAATCAATGTTAAAGCTCTCCATTGTAACGTATAAGTATTTTGTCATTCATTACAAATGCCATACAACCAGTAATACTTGAGAAACTCACTTGTGATACCCCAATGAAAAAACGTCGTCTCGGTTGTAAACTACTCATGAAAATATTTCCAGAGACCTCCCAGTAGTTACTGAATTTGAATCTCGTACGGTGAACTACTGGCCAATTAACTATTAAGAAGTTTTTTCATTAGGGCGATGGACAGCATTCCGTTAACAACAAGTATATAGTATTAAAATTTCCAGTCTTATAAAAGCTTGCCATAAAAATGTGTATCAATACGTAGCAAAATTAATATGCCTTTGGAATAGCCTTCGTAACAGTGATAATAGGGGCATAGTAAGAAATTAGTACATTAAAATTCAATACAGCCAAAATGTTATAACAGATAAACAGTAATTTGTTATGTATTTAAACTGGGCTGGACTTTTACTTGAGCTCACGTCATCACATGACATTCCATTTGAATAATGTCTATTAAGCCTAAATCCTTAAATGTTATGGTCTAGACGTTCGTATTAAATGTTTGTAGGTATACACACTTTATTACAATTTTTTTACATATTCGTTCCTTTGTAGAGTGAAAATTTTTGATACGTAATATTTTATGAAATACTAAATCAGATTGGAA
The DNA here is from genome assembly GCA_036926305.1 of Uropetala carovei. Taxonomy (NCBI): domain Eukaryota; kingdom Metazoa; phylum Arthropoda; class Insecta; order Odonata; family Petaluridae; genus Uropetala; species Uropetala carovei. The sequence continues at coordinate 2,339,410 of JAXCHB010000044.1, read as the reverse complement.
GCTTTTTGCAATCCTTTCTGTGCAAACCATTGGACTTTTATTTACAAATTATGTATACGTATCTTTAAAAATATTTGATAATTATGAAGCCACAGTTATGGGGTCAATTGACAAGCAAAAGGAAAAATTGCGAAATTGAGTGATCGTTGTATCTGCAATTATAAAATTTTAATTAACCATAGCGTATTGAATAGGGCATGCCTTGAGCTCACATTTTAAGCTGGCAATTAACATATTCAAGAAGGCATTGCAAATATCAATCGTTGTCATGGTTTCTACGAATTTTTCTTTGTCTTGCTGTTTCATCATGTCTGAAATGTGGACAGAAAAAGAATGGGTTAACATCACTGAAAATGAATCAGAATTACTTAACAACTAATTGAAATCTGGTAAATCAGTATTTTTTCATGATTTTTGGGAAACAATGTTCAAGGTAGCCTTGAGTGTGTATATTACGAAGGTAATAAAAGTTTGTAAATGACAATCTAAAAATAGATTCATTTGATCAAAATATGATGTATTTAGAATGAAAATTTTTCACATTTCATGCTAAAGCGTAAATTTATGTCAGGAAATCAGTGTCCATGTAAATTTTAACCTAATGATTGTGAGCAATTTTTATTAATAGAAACAAGTTTTACTTAGTAATATATATATATATATAAATGAAAGAATTATTATTTACTACTACAGTTTTTATATTAAAGAAAAAATATTAATACTGAATCTTATGGTTAATCAATGAAGATTATCTTATATTAGTTAATTATTATTATTATTTATTCAGCAAAGGTTCCTGGGAGCCAAAGGCTCATAATTGGAACAGTACAGAATGAACACGTGGTTAAGTATATATAGTCATATAGTTTACATTTATCAAAAAGGAAGCCGTAATTTAAAGTAGAAAAACATTAATCAATGAGCATACATATTATTTTACATTATATAGATTAACAACCAGTATATTCTCCATAAGTACAATACATGCAAAAAAAGAATATGAGGTACAATACCATTAATCAATGGACATATATATTATCACAATTTACACCATAAGAGATATAGTATAAATTTATTTTCATCCCATAAGATACTTTTCCGATAAATGTTTTTTAACATGATATTTAAACCTTGATAAGGGTTTTTGTAAATATATACTATTTGGTAGTTCATTGAAGGCTATAGTAGATTGATATAAAAACCAAATTTATAAGTTTGTTGGGATTTTATATGCACTTTTTGTAATTGTCTTGTATTATGATTGTGAAATTTAAGGTTTAATTCCAAATTTGTATTGGTATGTATTAACTCATTTTTAATCCTATAAGCTAATATAATACTTTAATATATAACACTTTGTTTTACAGGCCAAATTCCAGTAAGTCTATGAACCTCTTTTGTAGGAGTATAAAAATTACCAAATAAGATTTTTAGAGCTCTTCTCTGAATCTTTTCAATTTCATTCAGTTTTACCTTGACACACCATCCCCAAATCACATTCATGTACTGATAATGATTCGCTATCAGGGCAAAGTATATACTTTTCAGCAACTGTCTAGGAACTTGATGTCTAAGTTTAGATAATACACCTACAGCAGGTATGATTTTTCTTTTTTATGTGTGCAATGTGGTCTTTCTATTTCAAGCCACAATCTAAGGTTAGACCTAAATACTTAATGGTAATCTGTCTCTCTATTTTAATTCCTGAATGTGTCACTATTTTATCCAATTTAGGTGAGTATGAGGTCTTATGAAAGATCATGTCATTAATTTTTGAAACATTCATAGTCAACTTATTAGAAGAAAACCATTTATATAAAATCTCTATATCCTTCCTAATTGTATCAATCAACTCATCCTCATTTAACCCTGTATAAAACAAATTTGTATCATCCGCGAGCAGTGAAATCCTACCATTAAGTGGTAGATTCCCAATATCATTCATGTATATTAAAAATAATATGGGTCCTAACACAGATCCCTGTGGTACACCAATATGATTTGGATAGATATCACTTTCACAGCCATTACATTGTACTAACTGACATCTGTCACTTAGGTAACTTTTGAACCATTGTAGTGGTAACTCCCTAATACCAGCTTTCTCTAATCTCCTATAATAAAATGCTTTATGTCTTTGTGTGTGTGTGGCCGGACGGTCTCATCAGTTAGTTATGCAAACTGGCAGGAGAAGGCAGCACTTGCCAGTACAATTAGTGCTGCCCCTCCTGCCACTTTCTATAACTAATTGCGGCCGCACCTATATTCATTTACATAAATTGGATGGATGGTACTTACTTATTAACGGGGAGCCCAACTTAAAAATATAAATACGGAACAAATACCATTTAAATCGTTTTAATTTTTAAGAACATTAAAAGAAACCAATTAACATTTAAATAATTTACAATTAATGATAACAATTAAAAAACAATCACATTTTAATTTCTGGTGCCCAATATTTAGTAATTTCTTCTAAAATGGTATTAAAAGCGTATTGACTGATCGCTTTGTTATAGATAACAATAGAAAAAACAATCACATTTTAATTTCTAGTGGCCAATATTTAGCAATTTCTTCTAAAATGCTATCAAAAGCATTTCGACTGATCGGCCTGTCGCGACATTTACAAACCCGATCACCCGACAACTAAAATAAAAACAAAGCGAGCCGAAGGCTTCGGTACTTACGTATTAAGTTGGGCTCCCCGTTAATACGTAAGTACTGGATGGATAAATGTGGTAAATTACGTATTTTAAAACATGCTAATGTTTGAAATAATTTGACAATGTTTTAATGTGCCTTTGTTGTCTTATTGAAGTCTTTCTGCATATTAAAGGCAATTGCTTGCGCTGTGCCTTTGCGTTATCTGAATATAACAGATATTATGAAAATAATTTTTTTCATGCTGTTTATTTTTAATTCGCATCGATCCAATTGTAGGGTAACCAACCAAACAACAATTACATTGTTATCTAAATAAATATGGTATATGCACTGATTGCGTGTGTATTGAGATATCTATTGAGATTGTTCTTAACTGCTGTTTAGTGAAATTGAACGATTGATTGTGATTACTTACTAAATATTGCTTTTCACATGGACAGCTATATGAAGCCATAACTAGAACACGTGACAAACATAATTTGAAATTTTGGGTTAAGGATAAAGATAATCAAGGGCAATTGCTGTTAAACGAAAGAGTATTTACAAGGAAAGTCGTTATAAGAGAGCTACTGAATAGCTAAAATAATATTGATGTATAAGACTGTTTTCCTCTTAATTTTTTAAAACTATCCCTTTGTTTTCATTTGTAGCCCTTTCCAATCTTATTCATCTTTATAATTTTATCATTTGTTTGTTGGTTTTATTTGTATATTATTTGTTTTCAAAGGCTGTTTTAAACGGGCTCATTCGCCTAGTTTGAACAATAAAATCCTATGGTCCACTGTATCAAAGGCCTTTTTTAGGTCTATAAACAATCCAGCTGCAAGTTTATTATTATCTAAGGTTTCTTGAATTTTAATAATGATATCAACAGTGGCATATGTGGTACTGGAATTCTCTCAGAAACCATATTGATTTTTATTTAAGTATGAAGTTTTTTCCAGAAATTTCATCAAATGTTTTGTTACAACTAGTTCCAAAATTTTTGATGTCACAGGTAATAATGAGATAGGGCGATAATTGCTTGGGTCTTTTCTATCACCATTCTTATAAATTGGAACTACTTTAGCTACTTTAAAATTATCAGGAACTTTGCCTTGCAGTAATGATGTATTGATGATGTCTACAATCCCTGTGCACAAGGAGTCACTCTAATGTTTAAGTATCATATTACTTATACCATCCCTACCTACACTATTCTTTGCTTTCATCTCCTCTCTTGACTTCCAGCACTTGTGTTGGCTCAAAGTAAATTGACTGCTGGGTTGAACCAATTGTAGATGTCATTAATTCAATATCTGGTATACCTTCAACCAGCCTTTTCCCTATACTTGTAAAATGGCCATTAAAAGTCTCACAAATTTTATCACTGCTGACTATTTCTACCCATTTCCAATTTAATGAATTTACATGATTAATAGGTGGATTTACTTTTTTGTAATTATTTCATTAATCTATTTCATAATTACAAAATCATGATAGGAAGAGGTAAATATTAATCTTATGGTAAGCCCAAATTAGATGGTACTGCACAATTAGATTTAATTAATGTGACCACCCAATTTAATGTTTTATTTTTAAGAAATGAATAAGTGGAATAATGAAAAAGTAAAATATAAATTAAAAAGTATAGAAAAACCCTTTTGCATCTCCTCCCGCTAGAGGGTATCAGCTGCCAATCTCCCCTCTGCTCAAGAGATTATTCTAACCGTACTTTCAGTAGATGTGAAATAATGACAGTAATACTCATATAATAGTGAAGATAATGTACATTAATATTAATTGTAAGAAATAATTTTGAAGTCTGTAATAAATTTGTGGCAGTGTTTGTTGTTTTTTCAGTAGTTAATTTGAATAATTTTGTGTCAAACTGGTGGTCCAAATGCTAATTTTTCTCAACTAAATCATTCAATATTTTATACACTAAATTATACTTTATTTTTTGAAAAGGACAAGATTATTTCTTGATTATTGAGATATGATATGACGTGGTTTCTAAATCATTGCTTTTAATCACAAAACAAGTGACCAATCTTCTGGATGAAGTCTGTTTTGCCCATTCTGGCCCTCACTAATCAACTGTAATCCTAATACATATGGCCCTACTATAACATCCACAACTTCAATGTAGCCCTAATGATTCTTTGAGTTTGACATGCCTGTAATAGTGACTTGTCTTGAGTAACAAAGATTGTATGTTTCTAGCGTATCAGCTGTTATTGCTGATAAAGATTGAAGTTTGAGGATTTTTATATAGCATAAGTTGGAATAAGGAAAAATTATTTTATTTTTAAATGCCCTGCATTTTCCATATAAATCATGAGTTTAGTTGATGAAAATAATTTCCAATTTTAACTATGATATAAATGTAATTTCTTGATTAGTTGTCGAAATTTCTGAGGAAATAGATGATTCTTATAGTGTCTCATATGAAGGTAATGTTTACTTCAGCTGTGGTCCATTTCAGATTGAAGTAGAACCAGCAAGCTTTATCTACTTTTAAGTAATTTTAGATCTTGCCTTAAGCTGGTGTATAACTTTATAATGTACTTAATTGCAATTTTATCTAAATTGAAATGAATTGAGCACATTTTGTATTCTACAAAATGCTTATTTCAAGATGTTTGTTTGTCTTTCCTGGAAACTTTTATTTGTAATTTTTGTGAACTGAAACAAAGTTCTCCATGAAGAAATCTTCCTTAATTAGAGGATTTAGGGATTTCATGAATAGATAAGGTATCTGTTCATATATTTCTTATATGGAAATATTAAAGTTTAACCATATTTTTCAGATGGGATAACTAGTGCCAATATGACATTGGCACTAGTTATCCCATCTGAAAAATATGGTTAAACTTTAATATTTCCATATTATACCTAAATTAGAATAAGAAATATATGAACAGATACCTTATCTATTCATGAAATCCCTAAATCCTCTAATTAAGGAAGGATGTAAGATATAACCTACCACGTGAAATATCCTCCCCAGTGAATCATTCTGATGAATTCATGCAAATCTCCATTAAGTAAGAATATTAACCATATTTTATTTAGAAAGTTATGATTTGTGTAAAATGGACCAAATTCCATGACTTTGGTTCATTTCTTATAATCCTGTCTGGGGGCTAAAGATCTATACTACTAGCTGAAGGCTATATTTGCATAACCTATAGGGCTGCCACATTTGCAGAACGGAAAATCCGGCCATTTTTCACTTTTCATTACAGAAAATCTGGACATTTTCCAAACAAGTTATTCAATCTAAAATGTTTGAATATTTTTTAAAAATATGTATAAAAATATACATTTCCTTTAAATACCTTTATTAAACCAGCATATAAAAAGTATTGCGAAATAATTACATTTTCCAGCCTTTAATAATCTCCAGGCACAATAAATATGCAACTTTTCTTAAAAGATTTACAGAATATTGGTGTATACATGCTTATTATACAATAGTATTATTCTTGAATTTGTCCTTAACAGATTTTAATAAATCTCTGCATGTACTAGAATTAATCATCTTAGAAATTCTGAGAAAGACATTGAATAGTTAAGCTGGCCACTACTACAAACTGAAGGCTGCAAGTAATGATAAACATCGATTCCTAGGCATCACTTCACCCCACCCTTTTGTTTATGATGCTGCTCATCCTACATTTATATCGTGACTAACTGAAAGTACCCGGCGATGCCCGGGTTATGCCAGACGTCTTTGGCAAATAAAATTATGTATTATATGGTAATACAATCATTTCACCTTTTGCGCATTTTTTACCAAAGGATGAAGGCATTATAAATTAGAAAAATATGTTTTAATATTTATTTCAAAGCTTGCTTGTAAACAGTATATTTAGTTTTTCCTTCATTAGCATAAATAAACAAATTATTGCTTGATCCAACACGTGAACATGCAACATAGAGTTGGCCATGAGAAAAACATTGATTTTCCAAATTAATACCAGCCACCTTTAAAGAAAACAATACTTTCTCTATACTACGTATATTGGAGAAAGTAAAAACTACGTAATTCTGAGATATCTCTGATACCTATGAATTGGGCCGGGAGGGTCCATGGAGGTCTGGAGAGAACATGAGCGTACGTGAGAGTTTTAACAATGTAATCGGTTGGCAAGGCAACTTCACGTTAAAAACGCTAAATTTTATCAAAATATAATATTAAAACGTTAAATTCGAAAGATTTAGATTCAAAAGCGATAAAAGACGATAAGAATAAGAAACTATCTATTTTTCTTTAATACAGTCTAAGTCCGAAAATCGTAGGTCAAATATGTGAATTTTAATAAGCAAAATAAAATAAGGTTGCAGGTCGAAATATCGATTTTTCCATGTTATCTTATGAGGAATGGAAATCATTCTCTGGAATTGAACCTGGGTCGTTTTTGGAAATTTTTTTTTGTAAATGGCTTCTACTTTAAGAACCGAATATTCCTACCAAATGTCAATCTTCTAGCTACTCGGAAAGTTTGTTAAAAATAGCATTACGGAGTTTCCCACTGACGATTACGAAGTCAATTTTATATATTAGATTAATTGAAAAAAATGGTGCAAACATTGCGAGGGTACAGCTTGTAAGGTTAAGTTGCCGACTAGGTTTGATGCCCGCAACTAGAGTTCACCAATCACCACTACCCCTGTCCTTCATAGGCACCGCTCCAGGTGGGATCGAATGATTCTCGATTCTGGGCTAAAAGAATCGATCCACATAAAAATCGTAGAGCAAAAGACTGATCCAAAAAATCGAATTGGCCTTGTAAAAAGATCGATCCTACAAAAGATTGATCTTGGATTGCCCATCCCTACGGCCAACCATTGCTTGCTATTACAGTTGTTGTTCTACTGTTATGTATTTCCATTAGTTTTAATGATTTTAAAACATATCCCACATGACGCCGAAGTAGAATCTACTTTCTTAAAATAACGCCATAATTTGCTCTTCGAAGGAGACATTTCTTGCAATTGATAAAAAATTGAAGAAAATGCACTAACTGATATGATACCAATGCCACCGGTACCACAGTCGAAGTACCAATATCACGAAAACATCGGAAGTATTGATGTCGGAATATCGAAACAAAAGTATCGATACATCATTTTTATCGGGGTATCATAAGTGTCCATACTTTTATTGTATAAAGAAAAATGGAAACGCTGTGTATGCACAAACTTAAACAGTAATCGGTATATACTGTATTAGATGACGTTAAAAGCACACTTGTTCGCTTGAAATTTCTTTATTTTTTATTAACTTGAAAAGCCAGACAATTACACGTCCAGCTTAAGTATGAGTGAGGACACCATTTTAATGTCCAGAAAGCCAGGCATGTGCAACCCTAATAACCTACCTGTTTTTGTTCCAGATTTTGTAGTAGAGTATTTTAGATAACTCAAAAATGAACATAAAAACATAGCCTATAAAGGAACTATTTAAGAATATGATTTATAAAATTTTCAATTATATTTATGTGCAGCAATTAACTGTTTTTGCATTTAAAAATATTTTTAGGCACTTTTGAAAGGTAAAATTAATTATCAACACAATACTCACCAACATAACAAATCATGCTTCCTAGGTAGTCAAAGGTTTGCTCAAAGTACTGTGTATTGATGAAGGAGGTATTGGAGATCCTGGAGCAGGCATGGCCCCTGAATTCATGCCAGCATAGCAGACTTCATCTGGAATGACGCTGTAACGTATGGGTGGTGGCTCTTTTAAAAGAACACTGCTATTACTTCTGCAACGATGAGGCAAGTGATGTGAGGCAAAGTGGCAATTAGTCACTACGAAACGACGAAGAAAAACTACTACTATAAACAGCATAAACATGGAGAAAGAAACAGCAAAAAAAAGAATGGTGCCTTGGTAGCCACCTTCTTCGCTCCCAAAAGCACCTAATGCAATACTTCCTCTTCCCATTTCATTTTCTTCTATTGATAATGGACGGATTACCCCCATCTTATCTGCTTGATCTTGCTCCAAATTTACCATGGCTGATGCTTCAACTAAAGGTTCATCTGAAATCTGATTTAAATTTATGTTCTTATCTGTTGATAGATGATTTAAGGCCTGACTGCCATCAATCCCATTCTGCCTTGGATTAGCTTCTTTCCCAAGGCCGTCATCTATCTCTACATTTCCACCACCTTCGACAAGAGCAAGAAGTGATGCATTAAGGACTGGTGAACTTCCATTTGTTTCCAATACGAGTTCTGCACTCCATTCATCATCCTCTTCCTCATTCTCTCCTTGATTCTGGTCATAAATTTCTGATTCACCCTCTTCTGCTCTAAGTGTTATTGTTGTAGTTGGCAAATAAAAAATATCACTGGTCTCTGTGAATTCATTCTTAATATTCTCATCATCTTTTTTGGAACTTGCTTGAGAAGACAAGTTTAATACTTCATCTGTTGGCTGACCTGGCAATGTTGTTAACTCTATGTCTTTTTCATTCCCCATGAATTCCTTTTCTTGAGCATTTTTATTATGTGCTTCAGCTTTCTTACCAAATATAGTCCCATTATCTTCAGAAATTCGGATTATGAAAAGACCTTGTTCTCTTAAAGTGATATCTACTCCATCTCTTGGGTTTACCATGAACACTTCCATCATTCCCTCTTTCCTTATGGAACTTGCAAGGATTTTATTTTTGCTGGATATGAAAGAGAATTTAGATCTGTTGTACTTTTTCAAAGAGTTGATGCCAATCTCACCTAGATGTGCAATTCCCAAAGCTTTTCCCTCTTCCAACTCATCAACTTTATCCTCTTCTTCCTCTTCATTCTCTTTCTTGTCTCTAACTATCCCGTCCTCCACTATTTGAAGATGATATAGACCCATATTGGCACGGAACCATTTTAATGCTGCACCCTGCCAAATGTTTTCAAGTGGAGACCAATTTTTTGAGCCTTGTTCAAGAACCCATAAATCGAGTAGCCGACCATAAGCAAGCAGAAGGTATTTTCGTCCTGATAACGATGATTCTACAGCAGAAATGGTCCATTGATGGGCTTGGGAAGCACCTTGGCTAAGCTGAATTGTTCCTAATGTTTGGAGCTTGGGACCATCTCCTTCCATGCACATAGACAATGAATGAAACAAATTGGAAGGACCTCCAAGAACTGGACATAAGACTATGAGACATTTGTCTAATGATGTCCAGTGCATGGTTGAAGTATCTTGACCACATTTCCATAAATCTGAAAATTTTGTCAGATTTTTTACAGAAATGTGCTCCCACTGTGTCAAGCCCAAATCAAAACGCCATAATCTTGGTATCCAACTGATAGCTTTTGTTTCTTTTTCAGTACTTTGTGCCTCATTGGTATTATTTTGAGCCAAAGAAAAGTTTTGGGGATTTTCTTGGTCTTGAGTTCTTGGTTTAAAGCTGGTTATATCTAGAGCAAATAATGCTTGTGATTGTTTGTCACACCACGTAATTGGTGGTCGAGTTAGTGTGTGGAAATCAGGGCAGAATGTCAAAGGTCCCTCTTCAAATGATGCATTTTGGGCAGGATTTTTTATATCACCATTGGCCTACGAAGAAAAAATCATTTTATACTTCAAACAAGGATGTTTTATTAATAAAAATTAAATTTGACAAAAATTAAAAGTAACCATTAACATTGATCATATAAAATAGATCCATACTCACTGATTTTTCCTGATCAGAGTTAGTACTTTCTCTCCCAGAAGCCTTTTCTTGGCTACCAAGTTCATCGGTCTTTCCTTTTCTGTCTTCCTGAACTTTGTCACTTTTTTCGGTCATAGAGGAATCTTCATCGCAGCAGACATAAGTGGTCCAGAGTCTAGTGTCATTCATCTCTAAGAGCCACACTGTGTCAACTGGCTTACTGCCTGGAGCATACACAGCCATGACCCGTCCATCAACTTTTCCCACTTTTGATGTACCTTCTGTTAGTGATTCATTGCTTGTATTGCTATTATTATTTCTGTTGCTATCATCACTTTCTAATCCTGTAATTAGCGGGCTAGGCTTATTACCACCACCACCACAAAGAATAGGCCTAGTGAGAGGGTGATCAGGACCACCTGGTGCTGGAATGGATGATGAAGAGGAAGGATATATGCGTGTCCATAGCCGCAAAGAAGGTTGATAATGCCACAAGTCACTGTAATACTTTGTTGTGATTGGCAGCATAAGTCCACCACTTGCATCATGTTTGGCCATGTTTTTCTCAAGCCTGGAAGTAAGTCAATCGTAATAAATTAAAATTGAATCAAGCTAAAATTCTGAAACAAAGTCATATAGGATATAACACTACTCTAAAATTTTGAGGTCTGTAATTAAAATATTCATTTACTAAGTTCGCAGCTTGATTTAGTTTTCATTTTTTGTTGTAGGAATAACCCTAATACTAACACAATTTAAAATACTTTTCCATATTTGCATTCATAGCAAATATAAAATAATTTTATGATTTAGGTTACCCTGAATTTTATAGTATTGAAATATAAAAATTATGCTTTTCTGTCAGTAACGTGTACAAATCATATGGTTTTTAAAATTGTTCATGTTTTTGAGAATAAATTTAGTTATTTTACCTGTTAATCTATAAAATATTTAGTTTTTAGAAACTAACTGCAGTGTTTAATCCTGGTGTACTGCCACTAATATAATATGATGAAGTTGCAATATAAGCTGTGACAAAATTGACATTTGTCATAGTGACTTTAATTTAGTTCACTTTTCTTGCTTCTCAGTGGTTAGTTTTTGCTAATCTTTAAAATTATAGCCATCCCCTGATATTTTTCCATGACCCAAGCTTTTTCTTTAAAATCTGCAGTTATGTCTAAGTAGAAGGAGTACGCTTAAGCATATAATTCAATGCACAGAATCTCAGTCGTGTCGCACTATAATTTTTCTTGTTTATTTGTAAATAGTGAGCAGATAAATGATCCTTTCAAGTTGTAAACCAAAGCAATTACCTGAATAAAGTGATGCATTTGTATTATTTAACTTTATTGGTTTTTTGGTAAATTCAGACAACTATCAAATATGAAAACACTCTTTAAGCAGTTTCTTTGACCATCATGAAGTTAATGTATATGATGATTCTCTTAAGTGGGCTTCTCAACATGCAGTCCAAAAACTTGCAGCAAGTTGTCCACTTTGCTGATTTAAATAAAAATGTTGTTAAAACCTAGTCGAGGTTGTGATGAAATTGGGACTGTTTCTGAGTTCCAAAAGAGTCAGTAGCTGGAAACTGGTAGTAGATTACCATTGCCTGATGTTGCTTTTATGTATTTCTTTGCTTTGTTCCAGAAAGATTTGTTTAGCACATTTAATCATGTTGAACCTCTAATCCAGAAAGCTCAGGACTAGATGCGTTCCAGGCTATAGAATTCTCCAAACCCTGAGTGGTTAGTATATAGTGAGTATTGCTACTGTAAACACTACCTAAGTTACAATTTTATATTTTTAACATAAGCATTTCAGTAAATAAAGCATGAGAAGGCATAGAATAATCTAAAGAGTGGATGAAGAATGTCTTATAATCAGTAGTGCGCACAGGATTCTCTCGTGAGGGGGGGTCCAAAATATTTGACAAGCACAAAAGTTGTATGCAAGTTATATCAGTGTCGCATATTGTATTATTCATTATATTTAAGTTAAAAACAAAGGGAGCAAACCGCCTCCTATTCCTCTCTGACAGTGCCCATGAACCCAGATTTAAAATAACTATGTATGTCTCCACAGTTTAGAAAAATCACAATTTTCCAAGGAGGGGGGGTCTGGACCCGGTGGACCACCCACCCGTGTATGCACCACTGCTTCTAATTCTTCTTCTAATATCAGAAACCTTCAAGCCATAAGGTGACTAGGTGTGGAAAGAATCAACAATGTGAATTGAATAATTAGTAACCACTTACATAGGTGATGTCCAAATGACCAAAGTGCATTAAATATATTCAAAATGCACTGAAAGGGCAATTAAGCTAGAGCAAGTGGAGGCAGATGTTGACAAGGTAAGTGTGCATCACATATATTTATACTTTATTTTGTAATTTCTTACAGAATAATTTTAGGTGCGTGAGTGCCTATTGTCATTGGTCTGTCTGCCTGTATGTTCGTTCTCAGCTTCTACCAAACGGATTTTCATGAAATTTGATATTAAGGACTTACAATCAAAGATAATAAGAAAATTGCAAAAATGAATCACATAAGCCAATCAGGGTACTACTTTACTGATGACAAAAAATGAACTTTCCATCATATCTTGTAAAGTATTGATCATATCAAAATATTTTTCTAATAAAACTTGTAGAACTAGTAAATTAGAGTATTTCTTTTCCTATACATTTTTATCGTAGGAGTAGCCATTATCAAGAAAATCAAACAAGAATGTCTTAATTCAAGTTGAACATTCTTGAATAAAATTGGAAAAATACCTCCAAATCACTGTAAAGGCGGTACTTATGTGCCAAGGCACAGAAGACTCGCAGGATCACTCAGGACACGCGTTTCGACAGCAACCAATGGAGGTATTTTTCCAATTTTATTCATCCTGTCTTCACTGTCTCGTGAGTTCTTCATTTTATTTATTGAACTTTCTTGCATGGTTACTTCTTTATTGTTGCTAACATACACAATCTCACAAACAACACTTAATTTTTTTACGTGTGCATGCAATATTTTTAAATAGGAAGAAATTGGATTATTTATGATGAAGAAAAGAACTTTAAAATGCTATTCCTATTACATACAGATATATCATTTCTTTCTAATACTCCATTGCACGAAACGTGCCCATTTGTGATACGCTGTACACTTTCCTAACTTGTTTTTCTAATCATTGAGAAGTGTCAAGTAATGAATTCATGGTAAAACAGTAGTGATATAATATGCATGTTGAAGAGAATTTGCATAAATAAAATAGATCATTCATTGTTGAAGAATTAAAATCAGCAGATTATGAAAAATGCCATCTCATAGGGCAGGGGTTCCCAACCTTTTTGATATGGCGATCCACGAATCCAAATTTTCTTGGTATGGTGACCCATTGATTTATTGTCACATAAATTTTAGGTCTCCGGTAGTCATATGTTTTATGCATTTTAACAGCAGTTTGTGCATTTTATAATAAGCATCAGAGGTATCCATACAAAAATTTTACTTAAAACATTATGTAGAATTTGTTGAAAAAATATTTATAGAACAGGGTGTTCAAAAAGTCACTGTATTATTGAGTAGGCTGCACCATACATTTCAGGGAGTCACAGACATGCTGGATAATTTCATAAGGATTTTCAGATCCCAATATGCGGCAATTATGCTTGCTAACTACAGCATTTGTGTGAAATATAGTTTCATCCATAAAAATAATTTTTAAAATATAATCTTTATCTTCTGTTAGATTAACCAGAGCAAATGTAGCAAACTTAAAATGGTGGACATTGTCTTGTGGATAAATCTTTTGAAGAAGCTGCACTTTATAGGCATGCAAGTAAAAAAGTTTGTGTAAAACTGAGTGCCCTGTTGATTTGGGCATTTGTAATTGTCAGCTGTATTGCTTTACAGACTTCTTTGGGTGGCGTAAAAAGGACTTTTGAGCAAAACACTACTCATATCTTTAAACATCTCATACAAATCTCTGATTGATTTGTTTGTAGTTGGATCTCTGTTGTATGTTTGTCTAAATGTACTTTGCACACTAACAACAGATAAATTCAGCAAGCCAGAGCACATACTGTGCTTTCACTTGTGCAGTATCCATTGCCCTGAGATCACTGATCATATACACAAATCTGGAGTGCTTCTTCACAAACAAAGATGCACAGAAACATATTGCTTAATGACTGACAAATTATTTTAGCGAACCTTTATATCAGTGTTTTGTTAGTTTCAATATGTGATATGGTAAAATAAAATAAATAATAAGAGTAATTCTAGCCTTAGATTGGTTTGATTGACTTGGGAGTATACACAGATGGTGTGGTGGTTTCCTGTTGCCTTCCACACCATGCACCATGGGGACCAACTGCTTAATGTCCACTCTGAAGGACAGGTGCTGATTTGTTTCCTCATTGTCTCATTCACTTAGTTCGTACACACACAAATAGGGGGCCGGATAACCTCTGACAAAATACTACTTTCACAGAATTATTGCCTGCTACCATTTAGAACAGCAGGTGAGTAGTAGGCCAGTGCCTTACCCTATAACCTCTTTAAACACCAGAGTGATTTCCTGGATACTCTGTATTAATAATATTTTTCTTTATTTTTATGAAATTAACTTTATGCTCTTGCAATGCATGGCACTTATGTATTCATTGATTTTATCCAAATTAGAAGACCAGTGCTTTCTGAACAGAAAGAAACCCGAAAAATGTTACCTGTTTTTCTTCATGATCTTTTCTTTGTTTACATGAGAACCTTTCTTGCTCATGATGTTTCTATGACCCCCAAAAAGCCACCAGTCACCAGAATCTGGGTCAGACCAGGTGGCTGCTTCCTCTCGCATTTGTGGAATCGTGCTGTTGACATTTCTCCAAAGGGGCTTCTCAAAGGACCATTCTACATTAATTTCAACAAAGAAATGAAGAAAGGAATTTTTACTTTTAGAAAAACCATATCAGGTACATATTTCATAAAATATTATTTTCAACAAAAACTTTGATTGTAGTTTAAGCATTTCAATCAGTGTCTGTTAATAATCATTTTAGCTTAGAAATAAGAAGTTTTCACATAAAACACATTCATATTTACTCTGAAAACTGTTGATAAAGTAAGAGCCATCAAAAATTAACATTGATCAATTCCATTCTTTCTTTCTTACATAATTTATTCCCTCTCCACCCTCATTTCTTCTTTTTGATTCATTTACTTGATCAAGAATATGATTTTATATCTTATTATTTTTGGGTCTAGGAAAATTCACTGACCACAATTCACCGAATCACAATTCACTGAAACAGCAATTCATTGAAACACAATTCATCAAACTGTAAATTCACCAAACCTCAATTCATCAAAAATTATAATTCACATTATGGAGGCTGAGGGGATGGTTAGGGGGAAGGGAAGAACAGAAATAATGTAAACAGAATACTGGCAACATGGATAGTTATTGACTGTTTATAACAAGTAGAAAAATAATACACAATGAATAAACAAATAACACTTACAAGGTGGTGGGTAGACTGCAAATAACTTATAAATAAATATGAAACGAATAAAAAAATGAAGCTCACAGGGATGGGGGAGAGGGAGGGAAGGATGAAGGTTAAAAATATCAGAACGATATACTGGCATCATGGATGTCATTCAACAGATTATACATCCTAGATGAATAATAAACAATTAATAAACAAATTACCATATATCTTTGAGTATAAGGCGATTCGAGTATAAGTCTTAGTGTGCTTTTTAGCCTAAAACAGCATCTGAAATCCAAGTCTCGAGTATTAGTCGAAGCAAAGAAAACAAAAACCAGATAATTTTGAAATTTCCAAAAAATTACTATATACAGTAAAAGCCCATTCTAACGGCATCCACGGGACCGAAGGCGTGCCGCTAAAATGAATGTGCCGCTATAACGAATGGTGCCACAAATTCACATTCCAATTACTTTGAGAGCATATTTGGTGTCTTTTAACATTCTTCTTCCCTATAAGATATTGAATATGTTGTTCTTCGTTATCTAATTTACTATTTTTTGCCATAATTATTACGGTGTAATAAATCTATCTCACTATATATTAATTTTACGTTGACGTCTGTCAACATTTGTGTATAATTTATATCGGCGTATTTCTCAAGAACCGTTCGTCGTAAAGATATGTGGTAAATGGCATTTTGTTTCTACTGGCTATGAGGTCCCTGGAAAAATATTTTCGTTTGCTATAGTGTCCCAGTTCGAATCCAGGAGACAATTATATTTTCCCATACGTTTACATGGGATTTTCGATTTTTCAGAGTGCAAGGTTTTTTTCTTTCATTCACCAAAATACGTAAATATGGACCGATTTTATTCGTTTTCGATTTATTCATCGGCTAAAACTCTATACTATTTTATTCTTGCGATGTTTACATGTTACACGGTCAAATTTTTCAGAAATATGCATTCATTTTTGAAATTTTGCAGATTTTTCGTACTCATTCTTGCCAAGGAGACTCTCACTGTTGCCTCTGATTCATTTAATGCCAATTATACCATCAAATAGATGAAAGAAAAGTGTTATTTGCATCGACCTGTTGTTTGAGCATCGAAATTAATGAAGCATAGCAACGTAAATATTTAAGGACAATTATTCTGTTGACTGCGTATTGCTGCATATGGGAAGCATTTCTAACGATGATGTTTTTAACCTTCACTGTTCCCTCCCTCTTCCCCCATCCCTGTGAGCTTAATTTTTTTATTAATTACCATATTTACCCGAAAGGAAGACCACCTCGAATTTAAGACAACCCCTAAAAAAACCAAGGTCTATTTCTGAAAAACTTTTAAATAATAACACACTAAAAGCATGAATAAAAAATCGGTACAACATACATTATACAAACTTTCTCATATAATAATGCGTCGTTTAGTTATCTTTAGAAAATCGTATCAGCCGGTTTTTAGAAAATCCAATTTTTATTAAAGTTGCCCAAGAATAAACTAGCCTTATATTCATTCATTGAGAAAAATGAAATATGTAATATTATTGCAGAAGTACACTCAAGTAATTGTACAAAATTTGATGAAAATTGTTGTAACCGTTTAAGAGAAAATCAAATTATTCTTAAAGTTGCATAGAATAAACTAGCCTTATATTCATTTTTTGAGAAATATGAACTATACAGTATTACTGAAGACGTAAACTCAAATAACTGAACGAAATTTGATCAAAATCGTTAGACGTTTTTGAGAAAATCAAATTGTTGTTAAAAATGCGTAGAATAAACTTCTCTTAATTATTGAGCAATGTCAACCATTTCTTCATAGACTCTGCTCAGTATGATAAAATGCCTAAGTACGAGGTTTCATTCATTTTCGCTGTACCGTTTGGGCTCAAGACGGCATGGGGAAAACCATTTTTTCGGTTTCAGCGACACCTAAAATGTATATTTCCGTAAAAATCTCGAGGTCGAATTTTTTCGCGATAACAATACTTTGTATGAGAAAGTAAAAAGGCATTCGCTTTGACATCTAACAATTATTCCTTTAGGTAGCAGTTCCCTAAGCATTGTTTTGCATTTTAAAATAACATACGGCGGCAACTTCCTGCCATCCGCTAACGCAGCCAGCATTACCGTAACGCGTACTTTTTCATTCCCGGAAGTTTTTATAGTGACAGTATATCTTTGGGGTAACTTATTTTAAACTTAAAAATAATGATTAGTCTTCCCTTCACATTAAAACTTGGCGAAGTGAGTACTAATGGAGTGCTTTCATAAATGTTATACTCTTTAAAATTCAGCTGTACTTTCGTCTGCTGCTGGAGCACCAATCGAAAGGTAGCAGATTTTTAAATTGTAATACATAGACATGTTTAAAATGTAACAATATACCTCAAATACGGCCGCCAATCCTTGCTTAACCGTCTACATTGTCGCACATATCAGATTTCCTACCCAGCCGTAAACACGCCCCTTCCATCAGTACTCCGGAGGTAATCTTTCGTACTATGTGCAACTTTAAGAACTATGACACGAATTTTTAATGTATTATAATAATTAATTAAATGTAATGTATTATTGTATGCGTTTATAAATGCGTTTTGATGGACATATACTCGAAATCCGCGTGTTCCGTGTGGCGTTTAAAATGCATGCATTTTTCCCACCTAAAACTTCGTATGCGATTTTAAGACGATCCCTAATTTTTTTGCGGACATTTTTTGTAAAAAACCTCGTCTTCCTTTCGGGTAAATACGGTATTTCATATTTATCTACAAGTTATTTGCAGTCTAACCACCACCTTGTAAGTGTTATTTGTTTATTCATTGTGTATTATTTTTCTACTTGTTATAAACAGTTGATAGCTATCCATGTTGCCAGTATTCTGTGTATATTACTTCTGTTCTCCCCTTCCCCCAACCTTCATAATGTGAATTGTAATTTTCGATGAACTGAGGTTTGGTGAATTTACAGTTCGATGAATTATGTTTCGATGAATTGCTCTTTTGGTGAATTGTGATTTGGTGAATTGTGGTCCGTGAATTTTCTGTAAATGATTATTTTTCGCAATTCGATCAATCTCAAATGCTTTGATTCGTTTAAACAATTGCCACATCTCATTCTATAGCCAGCCTTAAAGCTGGGATTCAAAAACATTATTTTATCAATGAGGACCAATATGGTTTTGGCTTGATTCCTTGGTTCAAAAACACACTTAAATAATATGTCGAGAAGAATATAAATATAGGATGAGTTCTATTCCAGATGACATAAATCGGAGAGAAATTTAAAAAATTTTGTTTGAAGTTTGAAGTTACGGAAAAATGCTTCTTTAAAAAAATCTTAAGTAAAATGCTGAGCATGATCATCTGGTTGCATAAATGTGCTTTCCAATCATTTTTCTGTTTCCACAGAGATTGAGGAAGAGGGGAGGGAACTGGTAGAAAGGTGAGAGAGAGGAGAAGGGAGTGGTTGCAAATACCTAAGCTTTTGACAAATTAAGATGAGAATCAGGGATGTCATTGAGATTACCCTTAAAGAAATTCTTCATAGAGCATGTTTGCACATTAGCATTTTATTGGAGATTCTTTAAATAAATATTTTCAGGTAAAATCAAACAAATAAAAAATGTTCACATTTTTCTCTGATTTATATCTTGCGCTATTTTTCAAAATTCTTGAATTTAAAAATTACCCTTTAAATTACAAGAGCAGAATGCGATCATAAGCACCTGGTTAATGACCTCTGGTTTAAAGAAATTTAGCATAGATCTAAGTGATGAGTTTGGAATTAAGATTAAACAGAAGAAGAAATTAAGCTTTTGAAGACTGAAGGAGGTAGATATATGAATGGGCTAACAGGGCCGCAGCCTAGACCTCTAGGGTCAGGAAATAAAAAATATCACAAAAATAAACGAAATCTGCTGTTTTGCATTCCCAAAAAATTACTTCAAGCCATACAGGAAATCTCCATATGGTGATCATTTAAGCTGGGCTGGATTATAGCCTAGGTATTACAGGCACTGTGCCTAATGCCTACGAAAAGTTTAAACAAAAAGGATATGGTAACAAAACTATCAAAGATTGGGCAAAAGAAACTATCCTCTTTTTCTTCAAATAGAATGTGAATTACTCTGCCAATTAAATACCAATGAAATTATTTCAAAATTTGCAAATGAAACGTAAAAAATCTTTTATGCAAATGTAATATTAATAATGTAATTTATGAAACAAGGGAACCTAATTTATAGAATAAATTTTCCTAAGAAATCAATGATAATGTTTCCTTTTATGCTTCCCCAATTATGCACAATCATGTATTCATATATACCATTAACGTAATAGTTAAAAGGCCTATGAGCCTTAGTGGATAAGGTCTACGAAACCCTTAATCTGGTCTTGCATTTAAGCATATGAAGATATGGTGTCATTAAATACATTTCTAGTGAAACAGCTGTTTACTCCAGATTAATTTGGATCGTCTGCAATTTCTTTAATTCTAACTCATGAAATGTGTCACGCCCCTTAAAGTTTCTCTGGTCTCACCATGGTGAGGATGACAAAACATGGAAGAAAAGGATAATTGAATGGCACAAAAGAGGACTCGTCACTCTTTCTGAATCAGATTAGAGAATCACCATGGGCTGCTATTAATTCTATTTTTTTTAAAGATGAAGTCTGTAGGTTAGTAATCCCAGGCATAAAGAGTTAATATAGAAGAAATAACGATGGAAAGGGAAGCTTGAATGTAGAACGTTCGTTCACACCATAAGGAGTGTGAAAATGGGTAAGAAATACATTTTTGCATTCATAGGTAATTCCAAAGGTTAACGGCCTGAACTGCTTGATGAGAGAAAACGAGAAGCAGAAATCGCTGCGAAAATGCTATCTCGCAAACAGAATCGTAAACATTCGGCGAATTATAGCAATCATTTTGTCCAAGGATCATAGCGAAGCATTCAGCAAAAAGGGTCCATAACGTTTTATAGGTTTAAGATTGTCGTATCAAATGCAAAATATTTCAAAATTATTGGCTTAACTTGCTTCTCGTCTATTTATTCATAGGAAATTGCGCTCGCCCAGAATTTGTTCCTTCTATCTATCGAGCATCTCAAAATAAATAAGCAATAAAAATGCCCGTGTGATTTCTTACTATTGCCAAAGTAAAAACCAAACTTTCATTTTAAAGTTATGCCTCGTAGGTGGAAAAAGAAACTGTTATTGTTTCATTAAGCATATTGGTTCGGATTAATTTGGTATTGCGTACGGAGGCATCTCAATTTTTTCGCGATTAAAATAAATAACAAATAATTTAAGTTGCAGTATATAAAAATATGCAGGTGTGTCAAGCAAAGCATTCTTCATCGATCTGCTGCTAGCGTTTCCATGGCAACCAAGTATCCAGGAATCCCTGGCAACGGGGGATGGAAAAGAGCTGTGCAGATGAGAGCATATTTCAATATGGCGCCGAGGCGAGAGAGCGGAGGGCTGCAGGGTGAGGGGAATCGATACCGACATCTCCGGAGACGAAACAACAAAAGCATGTTTACCTCCGGGGACTGGGCGATCAAGTTGGCGATAAACCCGGGATCTATACGGTAAACGCGATTAAATTCCATTCTCCTTGAGTCGAAAACTTTTTCACTTATCACCAAATATACGACCAATATGTTCGTGCGTGAGGCAATCGTACCGGTGGAGAAATACGTTTCTTTAAAATCATTAAGAAGTCAACGTTGAACGTGATTAGTCTAATACGAGGACGGGATCAAGGTTTCGGAGAAACATCAAGAGGTGAAATACCTGCCACGAAACTCTTGGTCGACGGTAGATATTTCTGCGCGTTCTTGTCGTCAGACGCGCCTCCCGCCGCTATTCCGATCTGCGTCGATTCAGTGGTGAGGTCCCCGGCCCGGTGGCATGGTGCCACGAAGAGGAGTATCGTGAGCCACGACGGGATGCACGACATGTGAAGGCGAACTTTGGATGCGACGAGAGACGATGACGAGGACGACTCCGCCCCCCCGAGCAATGGCTGTTTCGCGCCCGATCCTCTCCCCGGGAGCGGCATCTACCTCCACCCTCGCACCCGCTTCCCACTCCCCCCCCTCTTCCCGGATCGAGTTGGTCGGGCGATTCGCAAACCACGCCCCGCGCCTCCCGTTTTCCCGAGACCTTTTTCTCCCTCCGATTCGCCTCTGCTTTCGGTAATTGACGCCGCCGCAATTCCCGTGCACCTGCTTCGAGATGTACCGAAGATGCCTGGCGAGGTGGTGCGCGCATGTTCAGAGGTGACGCGAGAATAAGCGCTCCACTTTCAAAGAAACTTAGCCGCCCGACATTCTCGAGTTCGGAGGGGGAAATAAAATTACCTCGCGTGCCACCCGCCTACGTTAGAGAACATGTTTTAGTTTATTTAATAAAGTAGACGTGAAATGTATCCGTTCGTCTTCAAAGAGTTTTCCTTTTTATGGAGCAGAATAACTTTTTGCTTAATTAATTTAGCGTAGTTCTAAGTCTTGTTTATATTTTGCTATGAGAAGGTTGCAGGTGATTTCATAGAATGGGGTAATTAAAAAATCTCGCGTTTTCCGGAGATTTTGTTGGTTTACTTAGCGCCACCACTATAAGGAAAATTGATAAAATCGGCATTATGGAATTCTTTTTCGTGCTAACAAGAAAATTAAATTTGCTTAATTAGGTAAGAGATATCAGCGGGTATTTCTACAGCTCTGATCAAATTAGTGATGAAGCTGCTTGCCTCTTTACCTCTGAAGTAATTTATCATGGAAAACTATATGAAATTGCTCAAAATTTTTAAAAAGTCTATGTGGACAATTTTTTTCCGTTGTTGCAATCAGTGCAATGCACTGATGGGCCCCTCATATTGCGGGTCCCAAAGTTATTCACGAATTGCGAGACTGCATGTTGATTCTTGCTCAGAAGCTTGCCTTTATGTTCATAACCATCTGAATCGATGTCAGTCAGTGATTCTTCCTCTATTTACACATCCGATATTTTATTCTAATTAAAATCAATAACAAATTAATATTTTGAAAATGAAAATTCGAATTTTTATAGCAGATCGGTACAAACAGCACCCTGGAAAAATAGCACAGTGTAATTCTAAGTCTTAAAATGTTAATTTTTCAATTGATAATCCTTTATGCAGTAGACCGTTAAAAAGTCATTTGAAGTCATTTAACATCAAGGAAATGATAACAATCCTATACATTTTAATCATCTCTTATGTAACCCACAGTTTCTTTATTTTGTTCAAGTTTATTTGTCCTGTTGTTTAATCCATGCTTTCTATGATACATGCTTTCATAACTCCCAAATTGCCATTTGCCTACCAGTATTTTTGAAGGCTTACTTGACAGCCTGCAGATTATCTTTCATCTCGCTTCCCTTCTTTATTTGTTACTTGAGTTCCTTTACCTTATACAAGACCTCATGAACTCCAATTTGTGGTCAGAGCCTGCATCCTCTCCAGAAACTATTGTATTTCAAAACACTATTCCTGTATCTTAGCAGAGTTGTAGCAGGAGGGGGGGGGGGGTAGTAGCCCCAAGTGCAGGGCTGAGGGGGCAAAAATTACATTTTTGTTTGAATTTTATTTGGAGGGCTTGTAGATTGTGAAATGTGTTAATGATTAATATTAATTGTCATTTCAAACAATGAGATGATTAACCATTATCTTATGAAAGGGAACTTAAGTTCTCATTAAAAGGTTGTTGATAACCTATTTATTTACTTTCCATATGCCCTCAATTGTCAGTTGTTATGTACAGGGCTGTTCTGTGGTAATTTGGCACCTGGAGCAATGTTACTGAAAAGGCACCTTAACCCCTTCAGTCCTGAATTTTTTGGGATGTCATGGTGTAGTGGTGAGGGTGTTGGTCTGCTACACTGAGCATATCCAGAATGAATACTGCGAAAGTAGGATTTTTCAGAGGTTGTGTGGCCTCCTATTTGCAGAGTTAAGAGGAGAACATGCAAATCAGAGCATCCTTCAGAAGGAACGTAAAGTCATTGGTCCCCTTGGTGCTTTTCGATAAGAGTAGGCTTATGCCACCACTGGGTTTCTCTCCTCACTTGCTTACTGATTTAGACTAGGGCTGTCCAACTTCTTTGGTGTGGCGGGCCAAATATGCTGAAAGCCACTGACTGGGGATTTGGAGAAATTTTGTTCAAGCGAAGATTGAAGATATGTCGAAAAGCATGCGCCCCCAACGTGCATCATTATTGTATCGCCCATGCATCCATTACTTATGTTAGTTGGTCTGGGGGCATTTTCAAGAGAAATATAGAACCCATAGCAGAAATACCCAGTGTTGCCTGGGGAAATTTGGTTCAAATCTGATCGAAATTCTAGACGATGAATGGTATTTAAGAATTCAATCGACTGCCGTTTTTAATAAAACGAGCAGAGAAAAACCGATAATGAATTATTCCTGGGAGACCTCCACAATCTTACCAAATTTGATTCAAATCAGTAGTAGGACTCAGGAAAATATGCGTAGTTTAATGTTTAAATCATCCACCATTTTGAATCAAAATGGCAGATGGGAACAAAATCCCGCGCTGACCTTACCCATAGTGCTCTCTACAATCCTGTCAAATTTGGTTGGAATCAGTTCATAGTGGGCGTGCATCAAGGAACAGAAAAATTGGCCACCATTTTGAAACAACGGACAGATGGACACTAAAATCATGCATGAACCTTCTCCTTGGTGCCCCCTACAATCATGCCAAATTTGGTCAGAATTGGTCATAAAGGAACAGATAGCTAGACAGACAGACAGACTTACTAAAATATAGTGGTGGAGATAGTGGATACTCTTATTACAGTGAAATCTCATTGTAACATACTTCATGATTACTTATGTTTCAAATTAGTATACTGTTTTTTAATCTTTGTCAAATTTCCTTTATGAATACTGTATAATTATTTCAAAATAATGTACATGTAGTCCTCGATTTATGCGACAGTTGTGTTCCAAAAAAAGTCGCAGATGGTGAAATCGCATAAACTGAACATGGCTTTCCCATAAGAATCAATGGAAATGTCTGAGTGAGATGTGCTACAAAAAGCATCATAAGTAAGTTTGGCTTGGCATTCTTTTCCAAAACACCCCCATCTCATCAAAGTTGAAGATTTGTTTTAGTGAGTATCCACCTTCCTCAACAATTTCCTTGAATTCTTCATGAAATTTAGAAGCTGCAACCTCATCAGCACTGCCTCCTTCTCCACTAAGTTTTAAGCTATGAAAGCTATGCCGTTGTTTGAATCGATGAAACCAGCCACTGCTGGCATTAAACTCCTTCACTTCTTCGGGAGAATAATCATTATTGATAGAATCATAAATATTCCTAGCCTTTTCCTTGATGGTTGTGAGATCTGCACATAATTTTCTTTTTGTTTGATTCTGTATCCAAGTTGAAAACATTTTTTCCATTATCTCTGGTCTTGTTTTTGACATTCTAGTAGCACTTGCACAACTAGATTTTATTTTTTATGTAGTAATACTGATATTCCTCAGTGTAGATTCTTGAATTCCTGGGTGCGAACAATATCACATGTTTTCTCAGTTTCTTGCTCTTAGCCGCTGATTCTTTCTTACCACTAGGAGGTACCTTTTCCACTCATTATTATCGAATTATTTTAAGGGCTATGAGTGAAATAAAACAAAAATGCACAAAGATATTAGTGAGCAAGGACACTAGAATGGTAATAAGGAAATACTAAAGGCTCCTTTATCCCCTCAAAGAGTGCCAGTAGTAGATGTGCAGAAGAGTTTGCACGGCTGGGTCAAATGTTCCCTCCTCCCCTCGCATTCCTCCTCTGCCTCCTCCCACACAATGCTCTACTCCCCATTCCTCCCCACCTCTCACGATCGGCCAGCAAGCAATACGCATTAAAGCGAGTGCTATTAATTGAAATCGGCCTAAATTAGTCGAGCACATTAAAATGAAATCGCATTTTTCGAACTCGCATATAACGCGAAGTACCTGTACTTCAACTTAACGCACTTTTCTATACTACGTATGAACTTTAAGAGGTCCCGATAAAAGATTTTTGTGGTTTTAAAGTATGCATTCTTCCATAACTGACCCAAATATAACCAATTCTTTCTCATTCAATTCGTTTACACCAATTTTGAAGGCATCTTTAATACAAAAAGATCTGCGGAAATCCACCAAATTTCTAAAAGGAGAGATTTTCCGAACTGAAAAATTTATAACCAAGGATCATTTATCCCTCTTGTATTTTCACAATAGCATTGAGATAAAATCTTAAATTATAGGAATTATCTCTCTTGCTAGATTCTCATTCTCGCTGGTTTCAGTTCATGCCAGACCTGTGAGAATGCCGACCAGGGCAGGATTAAAGTCTTTGTAGGCCCTGAGCATTCATAAGCGTAGGTCCCAAGATAGATTTATGCATAAATATTTGCATGGTATACAATGTATAGGTCCCATTATTACTTTATAAAATAATTCAATTAAAGCAAATTATTAATTTTGATTTAACAGTTTTCTCTTCTCATTTTTGACTCATCTATGATTTTTTTAGTATAAAACTTTTTCGTAGGCTCTGGGCACTGTGCCCAATGGATAATCCAGGCATGATGCCTACCCCCCACTGAGATGCTTCTAGAGAAAGCTTATGAGTATTTCAGTTTACCGTACTTTCAGTATAAAGGATAATTCAGGCTCCCTAGAGCAGGGGCATTTTTAAGACTTTGAACTACTTGGTGCAATTTTCATAGGGGCCCGTTTGAACTGATTGCTTTAAAAAATCAAATTTTCATTCTCAAATTTTTAATTTAAGTTATTGATTTTATTTACCATAAAATACCGAATGTGTAAATTGAGGAAGAATTGTTTATCGACAGCGTTTCTGATGGTTATGAACACAAAGGCAAGCGTCTGAGCAAAAATCAATCAATCTCACCATTGTGAATTACGTTGGGGCCCACAATATGAGGGGCCTGTCGCTTCATTGCACCGATTGCACTGATGTTAAAAACTCTCCTGCCTTAGAGATACATTGTATCGAGATTTTACTATAGTGGGTGTGCAAAGGAAAATTTCTGCCTGTTTTTTCTTCCCAGTTTTCCCCATCCGTTTTTGCACATGGTGATAAAAACTTTGGAAGAGGGAAGAGGCATGCAGACAGGGACGGCCTGAGGAATTTTAGCATCCCGGACGAGATAGCACTCCAGCGCCTCCTCTGTAAATATTCTTTGAGGCATTTACAAAATACATGTTAATTTATTCATCGAAAATACTTCTAATAAACAAAAAACTGCATTTAAAAAAGTGAAATATCTGTACATACAGTAGTGTAGGGCAGTGTGGACATAAATAAATCATAGAAAATTTCTTTGAAGAACTACCATCTTCAAGTTTATATATGAATTGAAGTTTATGTTTAATTGTCAACACCACCCTTTTACGCTTCTCTGCCATTCTTGCAGTTATGAGATATGATAAGTTGGGAGCATCTTTACCAGGGTACTCTTAAAGAAGGATAATGCAAACACTGTCTAAAGCAGGGGTGGGCAACCTTTTCTGTGTAGTGGGCTGCATTGGTGGCAGTGAATATTTTGGTGAGCCGCATTGGAAATTGCTAATGCTTCAGCTGACAGGATTAAATTTAAATCAGAAGTTATCTAGAGATTCTTTGGCATCATATGAATTAAAATCAAATAAAATTTAGGTTTTAAGGGTTAACATTTCAAAATCAAATCATGACAGAATTCAATCTTTGAAATATGTACCTCTAAGAATTGTCAGAGAAAATTTATTTTTCAAAGATGCCCATCAGTTGATGGCCAGGGCTGGTTTGAGTATGTGACTGTGGAAGAAGTTTATGGAGATGAATATTTAGTATTTCTGAGCATTGCAGTGATTTGGAATATTTATACATTTAAATTAACAGTGATAAATAGGTACAGGTAGATCCCGATTTACGTTACCCCATTCTACGAAGTTTGGAAGTTACGGAAAAAAATTTTTGTCCAGGGTTTCGGTTAACAATTTTGTTAACATTTCGTTCCATAGAAACAAACAGAATAAATTGGTGCTCTTTTGTTTACATAACAACCGAGTTTCATTGTTATAACGTGCAGTATTCATCAAAGTTTGATTTAGATATCGGTAAGTCTAATTTTTTATTTTGATTTGTTTAGAATAAAAGTAGTAATATTTTGTGATTGCTTTGTAATCCTCACTTTAATATATCATCTGTATTATTACGCAACGCCAACTTTATTCAGAATAGATTTCAAATCAATTTTTCTTTGATAAATTCTTCATTGAAATTTACATTTTTAAGCAAATTGGAGCATTTGAAAGATAATATTTAGGTAAGTTTGGTATGTTACCAGTTTACAACGTTGGAATAAATTGGTGATTTGCTTTTGTTCAGGTAGTTTTGAAAGAAATTATTCTGCTGATTGATTAATTAGTAAGGTCAATTTTTTTATTTCAATGTCTCCAAAAAAAAGCTTTATTCATTTATAGCAATGGATGGAAATGATGAGACACAAGCAGATAGAAAATGAAGATTAGCTAGAGAAAGGAGACAGCGTTGGGTTATAAGTCAAAATCAGGAGACGTTAGAAAGAATCAGAAGAGAGAATGCAGCACAGAATGCATTGAGCCGTGCAAATGCAAGTCAGCAAGCAACCGATGAACAACTAAGATTAAATAAAATAATTAAAAATAAATTATTGGTCTTTTGAGAGAAAGGGAGTGAGAAGGGGAGGGAAGGAGGTAGAGTAACGGCGAGAGGGGGAGGGAGTGACAGGGAAGGGTAAGAAGAGAGAGAGAGACAATTAACCAAAGAGAGATTTCACAACACCTTTGTTTTCAAAGAAATGTTCAATTAATTATAAAAGAAAAAAATGTGAAAACCGCCGTTTGCATAGCACGTCATTCAAATGAAAAGGAGCATCAAAACAATTTCAGGGTCCAGGAAAAATTTTCATAGTGCGGAAGACTATAAAAGGAAGCGGCTAACCAACTCTGTATGTGCATTGTCTGAATTTATGCCCACTCAATACATTTTTATTTAATGTGTACCGTTCCAATAAACCAAATCACTACCCGTCATTTTTGATGGGCACTTTATACTAGTAATATTACTAATCAATAATAATACTGTAATAATGATTACAAAAGAAAAATCCAGTTAAAATACTTGTAATTTAAAGTAGATTAAATTATTGTCCTTAAAAATCCTAGTTAAAACCCACAATCTCGAAAGGACGATATCGCGAATGGACTGAGTCACAAATAGATGGAATCTTAAATGTATGGAATCTCGAAAATTAATATGTATTTATTTAAAGACGATCCTTTAACATAACATTAACCATTTTTATTTTCACCTGCTATCTTGAGACAAAATAGCGCCTGTTTAAATATTTCATATCAAATAGTCCGGAAGAAATTCGCTTTCCTTGGAAAAAACTAAAATCTGAATGTGTGCTCTCATTAGGTTTTGTGCATCATATAATGTTGTCGAATATAGTGCGCAAAGAGACATATTTCTTGCCTTCAGCTGATCGTGGGATCAGATAAAATTTTTATCATGATAGACAGCAGGTGTGATCATCATGAGGAGGAAATTTCATGTTAAAATAATGTTTGGTTTTAGAATTCATATTTGTTTACAACTGGCAGCTGTTAAAAATAACTGGTAATGATAATAGTAAGTGGCATCTACTCGACTCTGAAGGAGAAAATTCTCTCGCATAATATATTTTCACTTGGAATCATGTTTTTAAGGGACGCAACTACGATGCTAAGTGATGGATACTTGTAATATTTAATAATAATAATATGTTTAGAACAATTGTTTTCCATAATAAATATCCTAAGAAACAGTGTCATTTTACTATATTTATGGGAAGATTTGTTTGCTGTAGGAGCATATCTCGCCTTCTATAATGGGAATCAATGAGAAATTATACCTTGATTTATGAAAAAATTTTGAAGAACATAACTCTTTCGTAAATTATGGTCTACCTGTAACTGTGATTTGGAGGAAAAATTGTACTATTTCCTTACTCCTCTCTTTCTAGTTGTTTGGTTGGTTAGTAACTATCATGTTTTGTACTGTATGTCTAAGAGGGTTTTGGGGTTTAAAAAACTCCCACGAGACAAAGTTTTTTGCAGACAGAGAGGATAGTTCCATAAACCCTGGCTGTAAATTGGTGAACAAAGAAAAACTAACAATTCACTTTAGTAATACCTCATATATCTCGTATCTTTAACTTATAACGTTTTCAGTATCTCTGGATGCCCTTCATGATTAACTTCTTAATTATGAATTTAAAAACCCTCCTTTACTAATTTCTAGATATGCCACTGGTCAGCAATGCCCTTAGGCAGTGGGACCCACCCTATGGCTTGCGGGCCGGATGTGGCCCGCAAAGGGTTATTGTGTAAATTGATTAAACAATATTTTAAAGAGCAATCGAATTCTTGGGGTGTGGTTTAATCCAATTGTAAATTTCAGCTTACTCTGAATAACAGGACAGAAACAGCCCCTAAAAATTGGAATTCTTATAATATCGTATTTTTTTTGTCGGTTGTGACAAAAAATCTATAATTGTGCCAAATTTCAAAGTCTCTAACTCATTTTGAAGTGCCTTATAATTTTTATCTTCCTAAAGGGGGCACATGGGTCCACTCTCCCTCCCCCTTTCACCCCCTTCCCCCCTCGAGGTCATTGACCTTTTAGTGAAAGTCCCATCTACGTAGACGGTGGTAGTGTAGTCCCCCTTCCACTTCTTCCCTCCCCCACCTCCAGGTGACAATGGTGAGCTCCCTCTTTCCACCACCCCTTCACTTTTCTCGGGGGCATTTTGGTCCACTCTCCCTCCCCCTCGAGGTCCATGACGTTTGTGTTAAAGTCCCTTGTACGTAGACGAGGTATGGGAATTTCCACTTCTTCCTTCCCCCACCCCTTCTCCTTTCTTGGGGGCACTCTGGTCCACTCTCCCTTTTCCCTCACCCCTTTTCTGTGCGTAGGTGTATGGGAAGTTCACTTCTTCCCTCTCCCACCTCCTCATTAGGTGGAGGTGCTGTGTTCCACTCCCCCACCTCCTGGACGAGTTGTGACAGGTGTTCTCCCACCCCTTCCCATTATTTGGGGGCACTCTGGTCCAGTATGGGAAGTCCGCATTTCCCCTCCCCCATTTCCTCATTAGGCGATGGCAGTTGTGGAAATGTCCCCCTCCCACTTTTCCCTCGGGGCATATCGATAAGCGTAAATTAGATATTTCAGTAAGTCCCGTGTTTTCCCTTTATTAACAAAACGTTAGAGCAGGTCAGTTGAGTCCCCCTTCTACTTCCTTTCCTTACAATTTTCCAGGACAGGGCAGTTGTGGAAACGTCCCCCTCCCACTTTTCCCTCGGGGCATATGGATAAGCGTCATCAAGTCCCGCGTTTTTCTCCTTTCTTTACAAAATTCTAGAAGAGGGCACTTCTCCCCCACCTCCTTTCCTTACAAATCGCCAGAACAGGGCATATGAGGAAATTCCCCCTTCCACTACTCTTCTACATCACGCGTCTTTTCGGGGAGACTTTCCCTCCGTAAGGAAATATCCCTTCTTCGAATTCATGTTCTCCTTCCGTAAAACAATCTGGAGAAAGTCGTCTCGTATGCAGCAGCGTTGCCGAACTGTTGCGTTTAGGCCGTTGTTGCCAGATTTTTTTTGCTGCACGATCGCGAGCAGTTTATAATTTTGATAAATGATATTTTCCAAGTACCGAAAGAAAATCGGATGGTTTCACAGAATGTTTGAAGCATGAAATAAATTTCAACGTTAATGCGGACAGCAAATAGAAGTTACATGTAATTTATTAAAAATACTATGCAAGAAGAAATATTCTTTCTACTGGAACATACGTAGGAATAAATCGAGGAAAATCTTCTCGACGTCATATACTACCGAAATGTTTATTTATGAACGAGATTATCGTTGAAATACTTTTCAGGCTAATGAAATAGGAAGTAGTATTTTTTCTCTTGGAACGTACATAGGGATAAAATGACAAGAGGAAGATTTTCAATAAAGATTTTTATTAAAAAAAACAACATACTATGGGCTGCCTTGATTTAGTTTTGCTTTTATCTTGCAAACATCACAAACACAGCGCTGCCCATCCACCCACACGAAACAGTCGAAAGAAGGCCATGCCTCCGGTAGGTCCGTTGCCTCACGTTCATGGGGGAGATCCTCGTCATCGGAGGCACGACCGGCAGTCAACAGACCGGACCATGTGTAGTCTCTTGGTGACGTATCCCGAGGAGTAGAAGCGTGGAAGTCCTCGTCCACCGAAAGCATCACCGTCGTCATGGAGGAGAAGGAATGCTCCACCTCCTCCTCCTCCACGGCGTCGGATCCCGCTGGGGGAATATCGTCCTCCGAGACCTGTTATAAGAAGAAATTATTTTCTATATTAGAAATCTTTTAAAACGATAGTTTCGAACTAGTGTTTAAAGTAAAATATTTAAACCAAACAGAAAATCAGAAAATACGGAAAGAACTTACGGATCTGACTCGCTGTCTCCAAGGGGGGACTTCCTCGAAATCGGAATCGCAGGAACACTCGTGCCACTGTTAAAGATAGAGTTGTTTTCTTTATTAAACAAATATTTAAAACAGTAACTTTAGTTTAAATAGAATAAATGTTAAAAACAGAAGATACGGTATTAACTTTCGGAACTCTCCTCATCGCTCCCGCCGAAGCGCAGCCTTTTCCTGCAGCCGGGCATCTCTACACGGATGACTCTCAATGCAGAATGATACCAGGGCCTCGTACTTATTGCACATCCTCATAGTATAGCCATCTGAAAAGCCCTCGACCAATCCGATGCAGCGATTGGGTGGCGCTAACAATAAGTTTCAAGAGACATTCACTTTTCAGCTATGTCATCAAGTCACGTGAAAACCCTTCGGCCTATCCGGCGATTTGGTGGGGGAGGAGGGGGGGTGGCGTGGGTGACGCTAGGCTTCGAGATACTTTCACTTTTTTGGCTACGCCACTAACCCTTGGTTATCGTAAGCGTGAGGTTCTCTCCTGAGCTTGCAGAAACTGCGGAAACTTATGCTTCTTGAGTTATAGGAATATTTCAGATAAAGTAAATATCCTGCAATTCGAGGCATATGTAGGTGAGATTTTCGTCTCTCCGTATATAAGGCTGAATTGAAAATACACGGGGATCATTCTACAAGAAAGATTTGCGGCGGAAAGAAATCTGTGAAGATTCTGGTTTATTATCTTGTGTTCTGGATAATATTTAGTTGTTTTTTTTTGAGAACATTTTGTGAAGAGCAGTTTTGTTTTTTATATGTTTAAATTCCTCTGTTCTGAAAATATTATTATTATCATCTGTGTGAAGATTCTGGTTTATTATCTTGTGTTCTGGATAATATTTAGTATTTAGTTGTTTTTTTTTTTGAGAACATTTTGTGAAGAGCAGTTTTGTTTTTTATATGTTTAAATTCCTCTCTGTTCTGAAATTATTATTATTATCTGTATTATAATTTTAAGTGGTGCTGATTGTAATTTTTGACTTTTATTTTTTCTGTGGCAAGTGTGACATTTTGTGATTAGGGAACATTTTGTGAAGAGGTTTTGTTTTTTTTATGTTTTAATTCTGCTCTGCTCTGAAATTATTGTTATTATCTGTATTGCATTTTTTAAATCACGCTGATTGTAATTTCTGCAAGCCGTTATTTATATTTTATTCTTATATTTTTTTGGTTTGATTTATAAGAAGAGATGGAGTCTGTGTTTAAATTTGTGCCTGCTGCTGAAATCCTTCGCGCTTTTAATGAGGGTGTATTCGATACACCCTCACTTTTAAGAAGTGCCTTTGAAGGGCTTGTTTACCGCATCACTGAGGCCGATGATGCAGTAACTTACTCGCAATTTAGCGTATTTGCAGATGCTATCCAGCGTCTCGACCGAGAAGAGAACGGTGTGGAAAATCCAGAGGTCGGGTGCGGGCGAGTCACTGCTCGATCCCGAATTATTTAATAGCCCGACAGATTTGAAGGGAGCTTTGCCAGTTCTGTCCGGAAATCTTCTCGATCGTGTCCCTCCAATCTCCATCGATGAGAATCCTTCTAGGAATCCTAGAATGGAGTATCATGGTAGAGACGGGGACGAGTTGGGTAATTGCTCCCTCGCCATGTATGAGTCGTTTTTCCCGCAAGGAGAGGACCTCACCATTCTGTCCGGTGCATTGTTTAGTTCGCTGGAGGGTCGGGATAACGATGAGGGTTTAAATGCACCCGAATTCGAGGCAATTTTGATTCCCGGATTGTCGCGTCCCCACGACAACCCCTCTTCACCTCCACCTTTGATAGACTTCTCAGCGCCCGCCCCCCTTATCTGTGACACCCATGGCTCTCACGGCCCTCACTCGTGTCTTCTAGACGAAGCAATCCGGGAGGTCTTAAAAGAACCTCTCTTCCCTCTATCTCCTCTTCTTCAGATCGGGGATGGAAATATCTCTCCCAGGTATTTCACCCTACTTTCTGAAAATAGGAGCTACCTAAGAAACTTCCGACTTTGGGTTCAGGAGATTTATGTTGTTTTGAAACCCACCCCTCTGGGTGGTAGTGCTATGGATTGGTTTGAAAAGAGTTTGAGGGAACTTCTCGAGCTTTTGAAGGGGAACATTGAGGCTGATACGAAGGTCGGGATGAGCATATCTTCCAATGCAAATCCCGACTGTCGTGTCTGCTTGTCCTTCCGCAGGGCGGACCAACTAAACGCCGAGGTAGTCGTTCAGAGGATTGAGAAAATCATTCAATCGAATGAAAATTTCCTCACAGATGGGGTGCTAAATGTATCTTTTAAGTATGTTGACGTGCCTAGGGGCGGGCGAGGTCAGCGTGCACTCGCCACATCGTTCGTAAGGTTTTGCAGGAGTAAGAAATCCATAATCGTCATTACAAACGATGACGATTTGTGTTTACCGCGTGCCATCTCAGTCGGCATATCTCGGTTTGAAGACTCGAATGCTACCTTTGCGGCGATGAGGAAAGGCCGTCAGATACAGAGGGATAGGGCCCATGCACTCTGTGAAAGAGCGGGTGTGCGAATTCCTGAGGGTGGTGTCAACAGTGGGGCAAAAATAGCCCCAAAAAAATTAAGAGGGTCAACAATTTTTGATTTTTTCCATCGTTTGTGACCGAAAACCTATAATTGTGCCAAATTTCTAATATCTAGCTCATCTGGAAGAGCCTTATAATTTATATTCTCCTTCTATATCCTATGTAAGATGCAGTTATATATTATAGAAGATATTTTTCGTCTGATATAGTGAACAAACCAGGATTAGCAACATATAGGTAAATAAATAACCTTTCATCCCATATATATAGCCTCCATCTCACAATCGTCTTTAATCTCGCACATAGATGCATCAATTTCTCATCACAGCAAAGCAGCACTCTACGATCCATGGTTCCACTATGGCTCAAACCAGTGCATTTTGGCTCAGCATCAACTG
The DNA here is from genome assembly GCA_036926305.1 of Uropetala carovei. NCBI lineage: Eukaryota > Metazoa > Arthropoda > Insecta > Odonata > Petaluridae > Uropetala > Uropetala carovei. The sequence continues at coordinate 2,304,043 of JAXCHB010000044.1, read as the reverse complement.
AGAGTACATAAAAGAAAGATAAAAAAATTGTTGTGGTGAATTTAATAAAGAAATATCTAAATACAAAAGATTATTTTGCTTACGCAATATGGAAGAGCACATCTTATTTATTGAGGCCTGTTTAGAATTGTAAAATTTACAATTCTCTGAATTATTATTAATCATTCAAATAATTAAGTAACATTTATTTGACAATTAGTTTTTAAATCTTAACGTTCCATACTGCCTGAACTGAAAAACCAAATACGTAATCCACTTTTTTAGAAAATAAAGTGTTAGTTATCAGAGGAAATAAAGCAATCAAATTATATAATAAAATCAATTTAAATTAAAAATTAACCAAATCAAATGAAAAATTAACTTCTGAGTAACTTCAGTATTTGACAATACTTTCAATGGTGAAATAAGAAGCCATGTTTACAATGCTAATCTTAAATTATGGTGATGCTGAAACTGTGATAATCTACTGCACGAGAAATGTTTGAGAGAAAGCCAGAAATAATACAATACAAACAAAATTTTAGACAAACAGAAAACCTGCATTACAAGACAATACAGGTAATCTCCGATTTACGTCGGGGATGTGTTCCTAGAGCCGGCGACGTATATCGAAACGACGTAAATCGAACATGTTTTTCTCATATATTTATATGTTATAAAGGGGATTAACTAATTAAATGATTAACTCTAATCCTCCATCTGCCTATAAATTGGAAGAAGGAGAAGCATTCGATACATGGTAGCGGCTCGCTTTTTGGATAGCAATCATTTTCCGTTAGTCCGAGTTAGGGCCCTAGGGATGAGGGCGATATCTTCTGTAATAAGGTACCAACTCCGAATGTTTTTTAAACAGATTTATACATTAATTACAAATAAATTTGACATTTTATCTCTATCAATAGATAATAGAAAAAAGTTCTCATTTTTGCTTTTCAAACAAAAATTTGAAAAGAAATGCCATCGATACAGAACATTAATAAAAACTATGCTTTATCAGCGACAATGCATACAGATACATACAACTGTTATTGACTGCCTGGAATAAAATGTTTGAATTTGTTACCATGCATAATGAACACCCAAACTTTTAGATCAATTTTGCCTGAAAAAATGTGTTTTATATACGAAAAATTACTGTAGTCCCTTTGGTTGGTTCTGTTGAGTTTTACCTGCTACCCTGCATTTCACGAGATCGAGATTTAAAACGACATTATATCGGACATAGAAATGACGAATGATGTGAAACAGTGAAACGTTCCCTTATTTGTAAATGACGTTATATTGAAACAATGTAAATCGGAACGACATAAATAGGAGATTACCTGTACTGAATTGATTGGCATAAATGCAAAGCCCCTATCTGTCTTAATTTAAGAATTGCTGTACAAGATTTTTTAAAAACAGCTAAAAATTAATTTAAACTTCGGTGTTAAGACTCATCACCAGATGTATTATGCACCCATCCAGCAGCATTTGGACCTGTCTCAAAACATTTACATAACTGCACCACAATGTTGGTTAAGGCTATTAGACAGCACCAAGGAACAAATTTCACAAATATTTCATGCTACATTGTCATTATCATACAAGATCACTTCCTTTGTTTCTATAAAATCCTTTCCTATTTACAGTTAATATTTGATTTATGTTCCCTTGAAAGTAATCAGGTAGAAAAATAAAAGTTCCCAATGCTTAACACATATAAATGGACAATCATTGAAGTGTTGATAACACTTCACTGTCATAGGTAGTCTGTCCAAGGACAGGTCTGTGATTATTCATGTGTTGATAGCTCTCCTTCCCTTTCAATTAGTCTATCAGCTGAAACCTTTTCCTACCTCTTTTTCCATCCAGTTTTCCTTCTAGCACTTCTTTAATCATGCTCTCTCCTCAGGTAATGTCTAATCCAGTTCGCCTTCCTCTTTCTGATAACACTTATCAATAATCCAAGTAGCATGCCAAACCACCTGATGATGTTTCAATATTTAGATTGGTTTCACTGACTTGGGAATGTTCATAAATGGTGTGGTGCAGCCCTATGCAAGTCCACACATATTTTAGTCTCAAGTTTTGCCCTGCGTCAATGTAAGATGTCACTAGAAGCGCTTCAAAGTCTGTGATTTTATCATGGTAGCCCCCGTAGCATACACTCCAAAGCACGTGTGAACAGTTTGAAAATGGCGATGAGAACAGATTGTTCGATATGGATGTGCATCTCATCCAGTGATGATCTGGAGATTAATTTTTTCATTTCCCGAGGACTGAGAAAGTGTAAGTAAATTTATATTAATGAATATTTTTCTTGTGAATGCTAAAGCGTTTCTGCAAGTTATGAATGTAGTTCAAAAGTAGCTATAGTAGCTACAATGGTTGTTTTCCGAGCGAATATTTTCATTTATAAGCAGAATTTTGAATTTTATTTATTCACACCACCTTAAGAAATTATGTTTAACTAAAGGAAGGGATTTGTAAGGCGAACATATGTGTCACTGGTCTCCTCATTTACTGAATATGTATCGGTGGTTTGTTCGAAATATACATAAGTTTCGTCAATAAATCGAATGGAAAAGTTACTGCATAAATTATTATGTTTTGTAAATTATAAATTTCATGGTGTCAGCTTCGATGTGAATTATTGTATGCTCTTGGAGATTCGTTCCTTAGATACTCTTTAGGATGGAGGAATTAAATCAGACATTCTTTTCGTATTTATTTTTAAAAAACTATGTCGATTCTTCTAGCCCAGAGGCCTCAAACTCACATCGGTGTGCAGGCCACATGATGGCTCTCGGCCGATCCGCATTCTTTACTTTCCCAGTCTTCACACCTTTTCTTATTCTTTGTATTATATTCACTCTCACTTTCCACGAGAGAGGAATTGCTCTATTACGCATCTTACATGCAGTCATTACAAAAATGCTAGATTTGGCGTCGAGGATGAAGTCCTTCTGATACGCAAGAAACTCTCTGACAGTGGGATAAGCATTCTTCAGTAACTCAACCGTGCAGGCTGATATACTTCTTAGATTATTTAGAAATATTTGCCTGAAATATTTTATAAGAAACAGATCTGAGTTTGGGTCACGTAGTATAAATTGCTTCATGGGCCACACAAATGCATTGCGCGGGCCTCATGCGGAACGCAAGTTTGAGACACCTGTTCTAGTCTTTTTGCACTTACTATTAACCTCTCAAACTGTGAAAAACTATCTTTAATTTAATACAAACTTTCACAGTATATGATAGAGACAATACAAAGGGCAACTAATATGTATATTGACTTTTGCAACACATCCTTACGTGAGATAAAAAGAAACTGAAAATTTCATGTACAAACTAATGCGATATATGTTTTAATGCATTAATTTAACTCCAAGTATGACAGCAGTTCCTATAATGCATTTATTCCTGCTAATTGTCATAATGTGTTTAATTTGCATTTATAATTTTCACTGAAATATTTTTATACCTTGGCCTTTTGATAAATTAATAAAAGAAAATGTTCGTGATTACATTATAAATAAGACTGAGTGCACCTTTGTAATTATGTTAAGAGTAACTAACTTAGTGTGGGAGTATAATGCCACTATTTGTTCGATGGTACAATTTCCAGTGAGACAGTTTTCCAATTCTTTCGGAAAAGTAATAAACCTTTCAGAGATTTTTGATTTTTCTGGTAATCTATTATTATTCATGCTGATGAATGTCTTTATGTGCAGGTGCTTGGAATGGATTTCATTCTGCAGGAGCACTGAGAAGACAGACTGTGTTGGAAGACAACGGGAAACCACCACATCATCTGTGTATATTCCCAAGTCAATCAAACCAGACTATATATATATATATCCCTTCCAACTGCCTCAAAGTCGGCGGAAGGATGTAAATGGAGGCTAAAGGGCGAAGAACAGTGGTGTCCTCGGACACCGGTAGGTTCAACCATGCTGTGAAGTCTTTCTGCAATATCTCCGGCCAAAGTGAAAGAGGTACTCACCAACCTGCTCTGGGCCAGCGTAGTGTTTTAAGGCCCACAATCGCCCCACGACATGTACACCCATAAAAAACGTGGCAGTGGTCAGGAACAAGGCATGAAGGCAGAGGGTGCTAAGAATCCCCGGAGGTTAAACGCCCACTGCCACTCTTTCTCATCCTTACCCAATTCCCTTAACCTCAACCTAACTACGTTTAACTGCCGGACTTTGTCCAGTGAAGATAAACTTCAAGAGTTCCAAGAACAACGGGAGAAGATCAAGTGGGACATTTTAGGGCTTAGTGAGGTGAGAAGAAAAGGTGAAGGCCTATTGGAGTTGAAGAGTGGACATTTTTTATTACAGGGGAACTGACACAGGAAGAACAGGAGTTGGATTCATCATCCACAAAAAATTGAAGAATAATATCGTGGAATATTCAGTTGTTTGGTTTTTCTCATGGATTACCTCAAACGATTAAAAGAAAACCCTAACCTTACAACCTTGTCATAAAACTCATTTTCACCCTTCATTTTAGCATAGTGTTTTAAAGCATTAATATAATCTAAAACTTGTGATGTTGTTGGCACTTCTAGTTCTTCACAATCCTCCTCACTCCGTTCATCGTGTGAATTGCAAACAGTGTCATTGCTCTGTGATTCTACCACAGTCTGCAAGTCAATTTCATCAACTTCTGTGACAACACGTCAATATTTACAAAACTTTTTGCATTCACATCACACTAAAAACAAATCTACGCAAACTACTCTTTCAGAATACATTAATATAATAAGTAAAGGACTTGATGATATGAAATATGTGGCTGGGATAAATTTAGACTTAAGCATTTGATTCTGTGGATCACAATATATAATTGGAAAAATATGGAATTAGGGGTAAGGCATATCAGTGGTTTGAATCCTTTTTAAAAAATAGAAAGCAGTTTGTGGAAATTTGTGATAATGATGGTAACGCGTACAGGTAATCTTTAAAAACAATAGAATATGGTGTGCCTCAAGGGTCTGTATTGGGACCTTTGTTATTCATAATATACATAAATGACATTGTAGACTGCATTCCAGATGTAAATGATGAAAATATAATTTTGTATGCAGATGATGCTACTGTGTTAGCAACAAGTCCTACTACAGAAAACTTAGAGATAAAGATGTACATCATGGCAAATTCGGTTTTACAATGGCTTGAAAACAATAATTTTAATATAAATATAGGAAAAACAATTTATTTCATTTAGCAATAAAAAGTGTGTAAGAACCATCAACATAAAAATGGGCGATGAATTGGTAACTGAGGTGAACAATGCCAGTTTCCTAGGTATAGAAGTGGACAATCAATTAAATTGGAGTTATCAGGTAGATAAGGTGAGCAAAAGACTTAGCACGGCTATTTTTCTGCTGAGATGTTTATCAGAGTACTGTGATTTGGACATATTATTGACAGCTTATTATGGAGTGTTTGAAAGTATTGCCAGATACTGTATTATTGTGTGGGTAATTCACCAAAGGGAAATAATAGAAGAGTTTTTACCTTACAAAAAAGAGCCATTAGAATAATTGCAAATGTGAACTACGAGTCTCATGTAGGGAATATTTAAAAAACTAAAAATTATGACTATCCCTTCATTGTATATGTATAACACTATTTTATATGAAAGAACACAAAATGTACAAAAAATCAAATTAGGAAATGTTCATAAATATAATACTGGAAATAAAGTTTCTATATATGAAACATCACAGGCTTCAATTATTACAGAAATGTCCTGATTATGCTGGTAAAATGCTATATAATAAACTCCTTTCACAACTGAAAGGTATTTTAAATGTAAACCGTTTTAATAGGGAGTTAAAAATGTTTTTTATAAATAAAGCGTATTACTCTGTCAATGAATATAAAGAGCATAATATTTAAAACCTGTGAATTGTGAAAAATGATGGTGTTAATATGAAGAGGATACTGTTTAACGTTGCAAATTATGTAAATGAATGATGATGCCAATACAATTTTTTAAAAATTATGGCAAATAAAATTTATTATTATTATTACTACCCTCATATTCATACAGCTCATCAATCAAAATATGAATTTCAGAGTAATCATTATTACAAACAACATCCCATTCAATGGCATCATCAAAAATTAAGCCAGTTTCTAAAACTTTCTTACGCATGCTTCCTCTACACATTTCACTGAATGACTGAGAAATGTGATTGCATCTAACACATCAATTTTTACTGTCAAGTCCGATGCTCTCTTACATTTGTCCATGTTTGCAATAAGATGTTGCAGCATCAATTTCCTGTAATTCATTTTTATGGTCTGTATTATCCCATTGTCTAATGGCTGTAGAACTGATGTTGTCAAAGGAGGTAGAAAAACTAATCGAATATCTTGGGTTTTCGCTTTTACCGATCACTAACGGTTTTTCTAGTTTTCCATCTGCAAATGCAACCAAAAGTACAGTTTAACGTTCTTTTGAATAAAGACCTCCAGAACACCTTTCTCCTTTCATTTGTAATGTTTTATTGGGCAGGGCTCCAAAAAACTAAGCCGTTTCGTCAGTATTTCCAATGTCTTTGGGGTTGTACTGATGGATTATTTCTTTTAACCTATCGTACCAACTTTCAACCACATTTCTGTCAACATCATTTGATTCCCCGCAAAAAAACATTAAAGGTACTATCGTGTTATATGGCGATTCAAAGGCGCTGAAGATATTCTGAGTTTTCAGATGGCAGTAAATAAGAAAGACCGCGATCTTGATGGGCGATCAGTACGCCTCGGTCGCTCATTCTGAATCCCATTAGCACTGCGGGCAATGGGTTTCCCAAACTTACCAGATGGGACAAAGAGCCTTTCAAACAAAAGAAGGGTAGCACCACATGCGGTGTGGAGAATGGTACACAAACCGAGACCCAAACCAGAAGACCCGAAAACTTGTCTGGAAGATGCGTATTTTTCTTTCCGTCTTTCACAGGTACAACTTGTACTGATTTACACAAAAATTACAAGAAAAAATGCTTTCCGTCCGCGTCTCGCAGGTTCCTTCTTACAGAGGGTCATTCCTATGAAAAACGGTGTCATTATGCAGAACGATTTCAAGAATTCCGGCCTTCGCAGGTTTCCGCCTCTCGCAGGTTTTACTGTATAAAAAATATAATTATGACCCTATCTCCACATAAGTGGAAACACTGGTATTAATTAATGAATAAATTGACAATTTTATCATACTTAGGGGTAATGAAGAAAAGAAATATAAAAAAGCTAACAATTACTACGTATATAATTAATGCCCTGGAACTGCAGAGATTTAATAACAACAAACGGAAATCGTACAGCGAATATAGTGCTCTCTTTAGGGAGAAACCGGAGAAACGAATCTTTTCGTTTGTCTTTTGTTAATGAAAGTGTGCAGGAATTATGAGTTGTCAAAAGGTCCTACATGTTGAAGGTAGTAAGGTTTTGACGCATTTTGTCGATAGAATCACATGGAAATGAAAACTCATGGACAGCTGCTAATATTGCCTTCGAGGAGGATAAAAAATTTCTAGCGCTGGTCAGTAAAAATTTGAATTTTATGAAATTCGATTATTTATAATGCATTTTGAAGCAGTGAAAATTGTTGGGGTTTTTATGCTCGTATTTATGGTATATATAGAGTATTAAATGACGTACATTCAAATTAATCAGAATGCCTGTTGGCATTTATTTAGCGGCGTGAGTTTTTAGTGTAATTGAAATAGGTCGTTAATCCATATATTAAGGAACATGAATAGAGTTTTGTGTTTTCTTCGAAATTAGAAGTGACTCAACTTTGTATCAGGTTGCAGTTAGAAGGTTAAACATCAGTTTAATAAATGCTTGACGGTATCTTTGTGGAATATCATCAGACGAAAAGTTTTACACACTTTTGAACTCTCGTTTTAATTCTTCTCATTGGTATTGTTAAAGCTAAGAAGAATATCTGTATATGTGTTTAAATTAATATTTAAAGAGTTTGATGCTATATTATCAACCATATATCATTTACTTTAAGCTGGCGATGGTGGAAGTTTTTTCGTGACAAGCCGCGTTATAATTGCCTCGGTAATTAGGATAAGTTCGTACATCAGCATTTGAAGAGGCGGTGATAATGCATCAAGTAAGATTTGTATCTTTTTGGTTTTCTTATACTGTCATGGTATTAGACCGTTTGAATGTTATCTTGGTAACACCGTCAAATGTTTCTTGAAAAGATTTCTTAAATTTATTGTGAATTATGCCGCAGTCCATTCGTTGAATTGCTGTAAATAGCGAAAGAGATAAGAGACTATTTACTTTTGGAACAGTTCGTATTACAGAATAATTTGCCAGATAAAAATATAATGCGTTTAGTGGCTGTAGTAATGATAGTATTTCAAATTTGATTGATGGTTGAATAATTAAAGATCAACAATATACAATTAAGGTTTAATAGGGACAATATGATTTTATGTTGTGCAACTTTATCGAATTGAATTTGTTTTTTTCCTTAGGCATAACTTGAAGGAATCGTTGGTAACTGGCCATTCTGAACTTGCAGTTTTAAAGTGGATGTCTTGGTTCCTATGTTGGGGTCGGTTCTTCCTTGGAATAACAAGGATGAGCTTCCCACTATTACTGTTGCATTAAACAGGTTGGCTGCTGTGGTGGACATTCTCTATTCTGAAACTTTTGTTTAATGTAAGATAACCTCTTACATCACAGCCATTATGTATCCTATGTGATCAGTATAGCCTTTATATTCAAACAGATGTGTCAATTTTTGGAACGTAATGCTATTTTTATAATTTTCACATGTTCAGCAAATGAATGTTAATGTAGGAATTGATGAAGTGAGTTTTCCTTATTGTTAGCCAAAAAATAGAAGACTTTGCATTTATTATTTTTATCACTGTATATTATAATAAAAATAAAAGGCAACATTTGATTAAAGAATTGATTTCACATTTACAATTTAGGAAAATTATACTAAAAGTCTATAAAGATGCAGTGATTATATTTAAATGGAAATGTCAAGTAGAATAATGTTTCCAAACCAACACTTGTTAGATTAATCTGATTAAAACATATTTGTTATGACTGTTTTTGAAAGAACTTTTTTTATTTTACCTTCCATTTCATTAACTTTTATCATGAACAGGTATTTGTATATTTGGATTAAAAGACATGATTACACAAAGATATTAAACCCAAGATGAATATTAACAGGATCATGCCCTTAGCTTAGTATTAAAAGGGTCATATAGGATGGATGCAGTATCATAGCAGATCTTTATTTACCATGTATCTAATTTTCCCAGAAATTTATGAAACATATTTTAGAGGTGGCATTTTCTTAGTTTTAAAGCAGTTCTAAAATTATAGCATACACCATATATACCCGTGTATAACGCATAGTTTGAAGACAAAATTTGTAGGTCATAAAGCAGGGGTGCATGTTATACATGGTAACACTTCTGTGAACTTAAAATCAGAAATTAAAGTATACCTACCTCATACCAGATTCTCACTTTTTTGGTGAATTAAGGGGAAACCCACAATAATTATCAATAATCCAGGTTATACATATATTAATTATACATATAAATCACCTAATTACTTATCATCATCATCATATGTAGTCTGTCCATAGGTCCATGATTATTCATATTCTCCATATACTCCTATTTTCTGCAGTCTTTTTCATGTCTTGATAGCTCTCATTCCCTTTCAAGTCGTCTATCAGCTGAAACCTTTTCCTATCTCTTTCTCTTTTTCCATCCACTTTTCCTTCTAGCACTTCTTTAATCATGCTCTCTTTCTGTCTCATCAGGTAATGTCCAATCCAGTTCGCCTTCCTCTTTTAGATAGTCTGTATAATCATTCGCTTCTCTTATTCTTCATAGTACTTCCTCGTTTTTCACTCTATATGTCCATTTTATCTTCAGCATTCTTCTCCATGTCCACATTTCGAAGCTTTTCAAGTATTTAATATCATTTTTCCTTAGCGTCCATGTTTCTGCCCCATGCAAAACTCTACTGCATACATAGCATTTATCAACTTCTTGCTGATATCCTCCTTTATATTCCCTGTTAATATGAGTTTCATTCTTGTGAAAGCAGCTTTTGCTTTCGTTATTCTAGCCGTGATTTCATTGGTACATTTTGCTTCTGTTGTTATCATGCTCCCAAGGTATTTATAATGTGAAACTTATTCTGTTGGCTGTCCTCCAATACTTATGTTCAAATTTTCTTCTTTACTTTATATTAGCATGACCTTGGATTTTTCTGTATTTGTTTCCATGCCGTATTTTTTACCCATTATCACTAGTCTATTAAACATTTTCTGGAGTTCCTTTTTTGCTAGAAGTACCGATCATTCACATATTTCACTATTCTTATAATCCTTCCTCCAATTTTGAAATCTCCCATGCTTTCTAATGCTTCTTGCATTAGCCTCTCTCCATATACATATATATTGAATAGGATGGGTGATAAGACGACAGCACTTTTTTTGTTGTCCACTTTTTATTTCAGCAGTTATTTTTCTTCCTATAGCTAATATTTTTTCCACTGGCTAATACTTTTGATAGCTAATATTTTTCGCATGGGTCAATTTTTTCCAATGATTAATATATTTTTGCAATGATTAATGTTTATTTCCGGTGGCTAATATTTTTTCTGCAACAAATTTCTTTTTCTCTCCAGCGATTAATTTTTTCCATTTTCTGATTTTCATCTTATATCATTACAGAGCAGTGACATTTACAAAAGTAGTAAGAAAAATAAATAACCATGTAAACGATTGCGAAAGCCTGCCCCAGAGGCCAACTACAGCGCCACATTGGGCAAGGTACTGCCCCAAACAATGCAGAAGTGGATTTGATAACAGTGATGGAATCACGTAGGTAACTATATCACTGCATCACATTGTTGTCGTATAGTTCTGTTTTCAATATTAGAATGTTATTCTCGTGTGTTTATAAATGCATTCTTTTAGTCATATCTGGCAACATAATTTGATGCTTGTATTAGAAAATTTATACTTAAAATCCTATAAAGTACACTAAAAGTATTCAAAAATATGCTATGCATACTTTAAAAAATGATTTTATTATATAAAATAAAACAAATAGTAAGCACAAATGCGTAAAAATGAGAGTATTTGCTAACAAAGTGAGAGAGCTGCTTTTCTATGGAGGTGTAAGGACAGGCGAATGGCATTATCCAAAGCAATGTATGCTTGCAGGGTTGAAGATCCTCAGATACACTTTGTTTCATTTGTTGATCAGTTTTATGTAACGGTTTGATAGCCTATTATTTCTTTTATTTTTATTTGCACAATTTTTGGTTTGTTAATAATTTGCCACATGCAACTTTCATGCTATTTTAAGTCATACTTGACTTGCCGCTTTTGGATCACATGCAACTTCTTGACCCAAAAATACTATTTCACCATATATAACTGATTCATGTTATTTGAGCTGCTTTGGAGATAGAAATGGTGTAATTCACTAAGTTCTCTTGCATTCACGTAATGGCTTCGTAAATCTGTTAGGTCTTTTCAAAGTCTGTTTACGCTGTTGCATGATTGACTATTCAGTTTGAAATGCCTTTCAGGCTGTGTTCATTTGATCGTCCTCGAATATCGATCAGCCAATACACTTGCATGTTCAGGGAAAAAGTTCTCTAGTCTAAATTGAACTCTTCATGCATGTGAATAGGTGACATCCTCCCTTTCTTCTATTTGCCAGAGATAGAATTCTCGAAAAATACAAATATCGAGTTAAGAATCTAAATTTGTATTAATAAGATCGATGCAGTAATGGAAGGGAAAGAAGTTATTAGCCGTTGCAATATTGTGAGTGTATCTATCGTGAACTATTCGAGTACAGTGAAACCATAAGAGTTTACAGGTATTCATTTGTGAATGTGATGAATAACATTAATATAAATTAACAACAGTTTATCTAATTTTTCAAAAATCTACTGATTTTTACTGTGCATGGGTAAGAAATAAAGAATTATTAAATTTATCATCATTGTTGCATCTAAAAACTGCTTTTATAAAGAAAAGCAAAAGATTATTATCTTTTAATTTTTAAACAGAATTAAAAATGAAATTCCATAGGACTACTATGCTTTATGAGTGAGAATTTGTAAGTAAATTACTATTGTTGGACAGCTGCAAGAAAATGCTTGCTTTTTTTACCATGTATAGTATGCACCTCATGGTCAATTTTTGTGCAAAAATTGCTTGTTATACACAAAATTGCAGTGTTATTTTTATGCATAAGAACATTTTAATTGAAATAGCTTATACTTGAACTCATTAAATCATATTAGTGGTTAAAAGTGGCAAGATTATTATTTTCTCTTCCAAAATCATATTTCTTCTTAAATAATGTCTTGCATTAAATTTAATAATAATCTTTTGTGCAAAAAACCTACTGAGATATTCTGTTTTGCTTGGAAAACTTGATTGTTTATCATTATCCTCTAGCTAATAAACTGGAACAAGAAGAAAAAACATATTCCATTAATGGAATACACAGAGATTACAAACACGTACTTTATGGAATTTATGTACAAAACTGTATTGAAAGATAGTTCTAGTATTTTTCTTCATTTAACTATACATTAGTTTAAGTGCTTATGTAAAGTGGAGGCTCTTATTGAGGGATGCAGTTCAAAATCATGAATTCTATTATTGAATTTAATCCAAACTCGGTTCAAGAGACAAAGATTGCCCATAAACCATTGTCACTATCACTTCACCTGTAAGGTATGTCTGAAAGCTGGAAACTTACAGAAGTAACCTTTTTCCAGAATGAAGATATGATAAAATTCCATCATGGATGGCTTCTTGGGGCTGACATGCAAGTCCCCTGTATTAAAGCTATTCTGAAGCATCAATTGAAGAAGGGAGGCTTGATAATTCTGTTATGGACTTGGTAAGGTAATGTAGTGGCAGTCATTAAATATTGCATAACTTAGTATACTATGCATTCATTCCAAGTTACATCCAAAAATTGTTTACCTCATTTATTCATGTCTATTATGTTCTTTTAACCATTATTTATTCTATTGTAGAAGATGGCCAAATATCTCTTTTGCAATCACTTTATCTACCAATAATAGATACAAAGAAAATAATATCATCTCATTTAATCCTTTGGTAGTTCTGTTTGCAATAATATATTTTTCTGGAGTTTAAGGGCAAAAAACTTTTTTAAATAAAGTAATACTTTTATAAAAATTTGTTGAAGTAATTGTCCTGTGACAACATTTGAAGTAATGGGTTTACCAAGGTGGTTTTTGCCTGCTATGAAGTTAATGTGGAATGATCAAATTATCATATATCTAGTTATTAATAGGACATACTATTATGCTTGGCATGTTATTAAATCTATACTAATAAAGCAAAAAGTTTATATGTCCAGTAAAGTGTAGAGCCCTTCTGCTCTACCTAGAAGGTTGAAATTTTGCATGTGGGTACCTTTCTGAAATTCATCAAAGGAAAAAATCCAAAAACTCCATATTTATTAGTTTAAGTAGAAAAAAAAATTTTAATGGCTTTAGTTCAGTTTTTCAATGATTGATGGTGCTGATGAAAGTTTGTGTAGAAATTTTGAAAAATGAAGTGTATCGTTGTTTAGTGTTTATGGATAATAATTTTGTGTTGATATGGTTTAGCATATAAATTATTAAAAACATGCAGTTGTGAATTTCTTGATGCGACATTTACACATTTTCTGCCTTTAACCTGGGTTGAAAGTTATTGTTAAGCATTATGGGATTACTTTTAAAAGTGAGATGTTTCCCAAGCGGCTGAGGGTTGAGTAAACTGATGCCTATATAGGCAAACAAAACCAAGCCCAGTTAACAACTACAGTCCTGCATTAGCATCACAGCTGGGAATTCGACAGGCCAACTTGAGGGAGTTGGAGATTGGAAAGCGTATATCGACACCTGGGAGTTCTACTGTACTTGGTGTGCAACTTCTAGAAAACGGTGGGACTACATTAGTAAGACAGCTCTTGCGTAAAGAGATTTTAATTTGAGAAGAAGCCATTTTTATTTAGCAAAAAATATGGTTTTATTACTATTTGAGTTGGAGAGAGAAGCTTTAAGATACAGTCCTGGACAAAAAACTGCAACACCTTACGACCACTCTACAGGCATTTTAGTGAACTACAAGCTCAGATCGGCCAATCACACGAATTGACAATGCTGCTGCTTAAGGAAGGGGTAAAGGGTTCTTTCTTTCTCCCTCCCTCTCCTTCTCTTTCCCTCCCCTTCTCTCTCGCTCTTATTACAGCTGTCACATGAAACATTTTTCTCCACAGATTTCGTGTTCTGGCATTTTGAGTGGACGAAAATATACATTTTAAAATTAATTAAAATGGAGACATGAACTTGGGCGTTACCCATACAGACATACAAAAGAACGAAGTTTAGTTTTCCACTCAAAATTGAATTGAATCAATTCCGATTTAGAATGAAAATGTATTAGGAATTGAAAAGAATACACATTTTAACACCTTAACAATGAAAAAAATGTTAGTTGCCACTATTACTTTCAGCATTATTTCCTTACTTCAATGCCAAATATCTGTTTATGAAAGCTATTAGTTGAATTTGAACAATATCTTTATCCTATTTTATATATACTGCACGAGAAATAAGTTGCCCCCCAGATGTTTACATCCACAAAGTAGAAGGGGAGCTACGTTGTCGGATTTATGCTTATAGCCCACACCCGTTATCTATTTATGAACAAAGCAGGAAATAAAAATATGAAATTCCACCAAACAAAATAAGTACCTTAGTAAAGCTATTCACTTATAATCATTTTATGCAATTAGTTTTTGAAAAGCCTTTTAAAATAATGAGCAAAACGATGATATCTACATTTAGTAAAAAAATCACATTAATTTGCCATTTTTTCTCTGATGTAATTTTGAAGTAATGGTCTATTCTGTTATAGCAAAAATTTTAATGTACATTTGCCATACATTGTACTGCATAATGAGTATTATTATTATTTGTATGTGTCAGTTACCAATTGAGTGGTATAATTTTTTATATGAAGTGAATGACACATTTTTTGCATCGCTGTATTGAAAAATGTAGCATGCGACAAAGTCACGTACTGTAGGTGTTACACCCCAACATCATGCATATGATTTACATAAGAAATGATGAAATTAATTTTAGTGAAGATTTTATTTCAATACGTCCATTGAGTGTGTAGATATTAATGTTTTAACGAACGATAAAACTTGACCTGCGCCCATTACGACTTTTATACATCAAAATTTACCAAGATCTAGTTTTATTTTAATTAGAAAGATGCACTTTATTTAAAATTAATGTAATATAATAAGTAACAAACGGTTTCTGTAAATAAATATATGTAATTATACAATAAAGTCTAATTATTTAATGACATTTTGCATAGACAGTGGATTTTCAGCTCTGGAATTTTAATAAACCAAATTATATGAAGATTTATAAATAGAAATTATAATTTGTTCCTTAACCCTGGAATACTATACCTCTAAATTATCATTTGAATACTACACTGGGGAATTGTAAACCGGAAAGTGAAATTTCAATAAGAGTTTTAAAGTTTGAAGAGGCAACTTTTATTGAGTCAAGACTTTGAAAACAATATATTTAGTAGTTTATTTTACAATGTACGGCATCAATGAACAGAAACACACTTTGTAGGCATTACAGAAAAATTGATAGCACTTTTGACATTTTACTGTTGTTTTGCGGTCATTTTTCCTTAGGCAAACACAACACAACGCAAGGGACTAAATAACCTTTATATATTTTGAAAGAGGAAGCTTTGGCCTTTCTAGTTATGCATGTCCTGTTATTTTCATAGTGTTTTTTATATTTTATAATTTACGTTAAATTTTGCAGTGGATTTTTCATTTTTGCCACAAAATTACGGTGTTTCTGCTTCTAAAAATCGCTTTTCAATGCACTAAGAATGCTTTCTTTGGTGTTTGAAGTGAGGTAAAGGGAATGTTTATCTTTTCAAGGGAGAAAAAGAATATTTTCTTGTCTGGTCTGTTTTTTTCTTGTGGAGCCTTGCGAGAATGGTCTTCCGCTTGAGTCATAAAAAGAAAAGGTCTCGTATCTGTTTACACACAGCCCACTAGAGATGTTTCCAATGCAATTGGGCTCCCGTTTCATAGTTCTTATTCAAAATAACTTTGAACATTAACTATTATTTCCCTCGCTTGTCCTCGGATTGGGGTACCTCGTTTAAAATCTCCGTCGGGCTTCAGGGGTTAAAGAAATTGCTGATGACTTGATATGCAATGGCAGGAAATAAACATAGTCACCTTAACTTATGTAGCATAAAAGTGATATATATTACCTTTTAATCTCACAAAGGAAAAGCTTCACATTCTTCAAACAAAGATGTATTTGCTGTACTTCTATCTTCTTCTTCGTTGTCATCGCTCTCATCTGTCGTGCTGCTGCTGCTATTACTGCTTCCTAGACGTATCACCAGCTCCTCGACACATTCTTCTATAACTCTCTCTCTCTCCGTAGCCTCGAAAATTTCTTTCTCTACATGATTCACTGCATCCCACCAATTATTTTCCGTCACATTGTCTACTGCTTCCTTAGTCAATATTTCTACATCGGAAAGTTTAAAAGTTTTATTTTTTCGAGCTACATAGCCTTTCACCTGGGCCTAAATCATTTCAGTGGTGTTGAAATGGCAATGATAAGGTGGTAGGTGGATGATTTGGTGCCCATGAGATTTTGCTAACTCATCAATTGCATACAATGGAAACATAGGTTTGTGGTGTGCAACTAACTCCATCAATTCACACTTTTCATTTCAGGAGGGTCAGTATTATGATTCTTCAACCACGTAATTATATCAGCTTTTCTATGCGACATATTTGGAGGTTTGTCCAGCTGTATTGAATGATATGCAGCATTGTCCATTACTATCACACTGTTTTCTTCTATATTTGGGATCAATGCATCTTTAAACCGCTTGGTAAATGTTTCACCAGTCATTTCCTCATGGTAATTTACTGTTTTCCTGGACCGGAACAATAGCATGCAGTTAGGTATAAACCCTCGCGAATTACCTGCGTGCAAAAGAATTAACCTACCACCCTTTCCTATTGGAACAGAAACCAATCCTGCAGCGGTTTCATCTGTCCACGCTTGGCTAACCATGTGACCAGCATTCACCCATGTTTCATCCAACCAAATAACTTTTTCAAAATTTACTTTCCTAACTGCACGTAAAAATCGACCTCACCAAGCAACAACATCATGATGTTCAAGCAACAATTTTCTCCCACTAAATTTCTTCCATTTAAATCCAAGGTTTGTAAGCACTCTTCTCAATGAAAAATCACATCCTTGGAATAAATTTGCTTCCTTTAATGTCTTTAAAAGTACCCACAGGTTGGTAACTCTTTCCTTCTGTAATAATCATAGATATGCCTATGAGTAGCGTCCTCCTGAAAAGATTCTAAGCTGGTAACTCTACATTCTGCATTCCTCTTCTTATCCGGAGACACCATTACCTTGGTCAATGGAGTTGAATTTCTTTCCCTCGAAATCCTTTCCACCGATCTCTCACTTACTCCTACAGCACTCGCAGTTCTCTGAAGGACTTTGTCCAGTGAGATAATCGGGCTCCCGTTTTGTAGTTCTTGTTCAAAATAATATCGAACATTAACTATTATTTCCCTCACTTGTCCTTGGATTGGGATATCTCGCTTAAACCTTCCTCGGGAAACACTATCTTCAGCCATTTCATTTAAGAAAAAGAAAGTTCTTAAATAGAAATCACTTCAAATAAAAACTTAACTAGCAAAACAGCAACAAAAATGTAATAACCAAAACAGCAATAACACAACTATAACAATAACCAAACAAACAAAACTCGGAAAGAATCTGCAAACAATTCTCATAATTGTGCAACCCAAAGGCTACTGAATGAGAAAATGAAGAGATGTTACTAAGGCACAGTATGGCAATGCTGAAATCTCATTTTCTGATTCCGATGGATCTTCCTTAAAATCATGTTTTTTTTATATAATACATCCATAACTGCTAAGTGTATTCCATGATTGTAATGAAGTTGGTGGTAGGCAGGCATCAATTTTCCAAATTTCATCATAACAGCAGCCCCAGCAGTAGTGCATCAGACAATATCCAAAAAAGTCAATCCAAAATCATCAAGTCTTGTTTCCACAATTACTAGTGATTTTTCTGCAGGACAAGATCCTTCAATTCTCACAAGGCCCAAATTATAACATTCTCCTTCACTATTATGCAAACTAATATTAATGTACCTGCAGTTTCTGTTACTGGTCCATTCGTCGATTGTGATGCTGAACTTTTTACTGTATCTGCCCGAATACAAGCCAATGTTTTTTGTCAAAATCTATCATGAAAAAATCATCCCTCGGCTTACATTCGAGTCCAAGGAAAATCTTATATATTATGCACGTAAGTGAAGCTGCGTGCGTATGAAGCCTCGCGTAATTATATCGGCGTATTTCTTAAGAACCGTTCGTCGTAAAGATATGCAGTAAATGGCATTTTGTTTCTACTTGCTTTGAGGTCCCTGGAAAAATATTTTCGTTTGCTAAAGTGTCCCAGGTTCAAATCCATGAGACAATTATATTTTCCCATAAGTTTACACGGGATTTTTGATTTTTCAGAGTGCAAGGTTTTTTTCCTTCATTCATTAAAATACGTAAATATGGACCTATTTTCTTCTTTTTTGCTTTATTTGGTGGCTAAAGCTCTATACTACCTTATTCTTGCGATGTTTACACGTTACACGGTCGAATTTTTCAGAAATATACATTCTTTTTCGAAATTGTGCGGATTTTTTGTACTCATTCCGAGCGTTGCCAAGTAGACTCTCATTGTTGCCTCCGATTCATTTAAGGCCAATTAAACCTTCAAATAGATGAAGGAAAAGCGTTATTGTTATCTTCCTTCATTGATAATCTAAATAAACGCATTGACGTCGCCTTTATAGTAGGTCCTGTAAGAAGTTAAAAGCAGTCGTTGATAGACACTTGAAGGAAAGCAACTGTTTGTGAGTTCGTTTATAAGGGTGCAACGATAATCATTGGAACTAAGGTAAGGTAGAATTAAAAATTTTTCCCCTTTGAATATACCGTGATACGATCTAACGTAGAGCCGAACTATTTAGATTATTTGCAACCGTAACTGCAGGGGGCTGCTAGTTTGGGTTATGGTTAAATCTCGTAGTCACCCATAGATGACAGCATGTCTCATTGCCGCCGCCGTTCAAATGATAGTGCTGTATTTTTCGTAATGTAAATATTTCATATTAGCAGCTGTCCATGAGTTTTCATTTCCATGTGATTCTATCGACAAAATGCATCAAAACCTTAGTACAGTGGTGGACAAAAAAACCGCACCACTTTATGAGCGCTCCACTGGAATTTCAGTGAACTACTAGTCTCGAACGAACTGTCAAGCGATATGGCAACAGTGATAGTAGAGGAGGGGGTGAAGGCTCTTTTTCCTCTCCCTTCCCCCCTTAGAGAAGGGTTTACGGTTCTATCCGAGATCAGATATTTTCCCTCAAGATAATGGTTTTAATTCAGTAGCGCTTACTTTCCCCATTGCGGTAACATGTGAATGAGTGTCAGATATAATTCTTTTCGTTTCAAAATTAGTTAGAATCAAGACACAAACTCCGGAGTTTAACATACGGACGTCAAAAAGAACGATGTTTATTTTTCCATTCAAGATTAAATTAATTAAATACCGAGTTAGCATAAATATTTATTAGGAATTGAAAGGAATACACATTTCAACGCCTTAACAATGAAAAATGTTTAGTTGCGACTACTTCACGTAATTGAACTAATAAAACAAATAAAGTAAAAATATATGCTTTTTATCTTTTTTCAATAAATCACCTTTTCTACACCAAGAATCCAACTCGATATTAGGGATTAAAATGTATTCAACATGATTAACTTACACCACATATTTAATTTGTCACTAGAAAAAATCCATTTAGCTAATTATTGTGCTATTAAATGTCACAGAGCAAAAGGCTCTAAAATATTAATACACTGCCGAAATTTTTCTCGATAATTTAAATTGCGTATTTTTATTATATCTTGATATTATCGGCATACTTGAAGATTACAAAGGAAAGCTGACATCTTTGCAGGTGTCGTCTATGTGTGTCAGAGGAATCCGACAGTATTAAGTCACGTATAAAAAGGATCAAGCTAAATTCATATACTAAATTTGTAAATTATTTTCAAAATTAACTTTTTGCTATATGCGATTAATTTATGTGATATTTTAATGTTCTGTATTATATTTTATTCAATTGTAATATTATATTACTGCAACAAAGTTCAACACCGGGAAATAATTCTTATGAAACCAAACATCCATCGAGTTCGAATAATGGACCGAGCGGACTCGGCTTTCTGTAGAAATTTTTAACAACTTGTTCTAAAATTGCTTCAAAATTTAACAACCGGTTCGTGTGAACCGTCTGCAGCTCACCACTGCATATAACCCCTTCATAATAAAAGTGACTAAACTTCATGATTACCCGATATTCTTCCGCTATCTATTCCTGTGCTATACTGTGGGAAAATAAAATCTGTCCTAAGTGGGATAGCAAACCTATTGCATGCAAGACAATTGAGGTTAACATGCAACAGAAAAAACTTTTTATAATATAATATAATCATTGTTAAATCATAACATTATTTCTTTAGGATATATTTAAATTGACACATAAGCTAGTCATTTTGTTTCGAACTGTGTAAGTTAGAAAACTTAAATTTCCAAACTTCCAATCATATTGAGTTGAACTTTTTTTAATAACTCGAATTAATATTAACTTATTTTACAGAAAAATGCATCCAAACGCATGTTTAACATAATTATATTGCCAAGAAAATGAGCAACCATGCCCTCAGTAGGATTCCTTCTTTCACAGCTTATTAATTCTCGAGCGTTTTCTCTCGCTGTCTATACACCTACCCAGTTCTTCTCTTTCATACTCTCATACTTTCTTCTTTTGTACGTGATACTTTTCAATCCTTCTCTTTTTCCTGTATTCCTCCAGCAGTTTCTTCTCCTGTTTCAATAAATCCCACAAAATATCAGTAGCGTAGATTTATTATTACAGTTTTCAGATTTAAAAAAAATCCTAAAACAAAATTGACATCAAATTTTTCATTCAAATTGTGTATGCATTCCAATATTCTTTTACTGATTACAGCACTAATACAGGCAGATATAGGAAACTTACGTTGTATTTGACAGTGTAACGGTATGCGGATGGTTTAATCATCGTAATTATTCTGTATTTATTTTACTTCATTAGGCCCAAGAGGAAAATTTTTGGTCAGTGGGTGAAATTTTTAAAATGGAAATCGCTCACGGAAAGGTGAAGTATATTTTATGCTACACATTCTGTTGTAAATTACGATGTATTTCCGAATGTCTGTCAATCCAAATGACATTCATTTCTTCTTGTAAGCATACAATATTTTATAAAATGAGCAATACAAATGCCTTAAGCCTGTTGTAGTACATGAACCCATTCATAATCATTTTATTAAAATAAATATGGAGTAAACCATATATTTGTAAGTATATTGCTCATCAAATTTATCCTTCCATTTTGTTAATAAAAGGTAAATATGTACTCTATTTTATTTAGAAAACTTGGTCACCTTAAGATGTCCTGTATTCCAATGTAAACAAGATAATTTTAATTTGCAAAAATTACCAGAAGAGTAAAGAAGATAGAAACAAAATCAATGTAATGGGATATTTCCATCTTGATGTCCATAGAGTTGCATCTTTCTTATGAGTTTGTGCCTTCCATATTGATCAAGATTCTTCCGCACCAAGGTAAGAGTATGTTTTTCATAATAATTTTTAAAATTTGAATTAGGATACAGTATTTTATTTTTATTAATTCCTCAGTAATGCTGATGATTTTACGACATTCAATACATTGTCAACAAAAATCATTTTAAGCTCATTAATTCAATAAAACAAACAATTATAACAAAAGTTAGTGTTAATTGAAAAATGGATTCTGAGAGCTGAGCTTTTAAATCGTTATGGTAGTTAACAAAGAATCAAACCATAGCTATAAATGTATTGGTAAAGTTTAGTCATTTGTATTCTCAAAAAGTATTTTGCTTATGGCTGTCACTAATTCAACAAAATTATTGAGCTTGTCTTGTGGCAGAAAAAATTCAAGAACAAGCACTTTAACCCTTTCAGTGCTATTGACAAAACGATTTGTCACTTGCTTAGTCTCACCTTAGCAAATTAGTTTTGCATCATATTATAGCAGTCTGCAGTCTGCTTTTACAGAGAATAGCGAAAACTCCTGACTTTAAGAGAATGGTTTTCAAAATGGCACATATTGCCAAAACATTCAGCTCAGCATTGAAAGGGTGAAAAAAATACTTATCTCAGGTATTTCCAATATCCCCAACAAGGTTATAAAAAAAACATGTACATTTCGGCTAAATTAACCGATGGTGTATTACCACTGAAGATGGATTTTTTTTAGCTTAAATGCACGTTTTTTTTGTAACCTTACTGTGGCTATTGGTGATACTGGAGGCAAGTATTTTTTTAGTGTTTGTTCTTGAATTTGAGTGTCACTATGGAGTCCCATGAAAAAATTAATTTAAAAATCCATGTGGTTTTAGCATTGCTCCATCAAATTATCTGATTAAGATTGATAAATAATTTAGCTATGTCAGCTACACTTTTCAATCAAGAGGAAGTTCTTATTCTCAGCCAATTAACATTTGAATGGATTTCCATGATAGTAGAAAATTTAAGTTGGGAAACTCTGATAAAAGAATAGTTTGGAAATAAAATGACCTATTGTTGTTAACGTTTCAGAGGGCCAAGGCTGTTTGAATCAGTGCTTGAAATGGAAAATGTTACACAACGGAACGCTTGTAATGGTAGTGGAACGGAAATTTTTACAAAACGGAACGCTTTTTATAAGGGACAGCATTTATAAATGTCTGATGAAACGGAAGGGTATCATCGGTTCGTAATACCAGCCAGAGAGGCATTTGGAGCACTGGTTTGAATATTGACTTGCATTAAATTTACCACTGAGACATGAAGTAGGTTGGGATGGTTATTACTGACAATGAGATTTGAAAATTATAACTGTACACCTAGACCAAAAAAATGTTATGCATATATATTCGAGGCTTATTTTTAATTATTTATGTATCAAACAGTGTTTCGCAAAAGGTTCTCAGGAGATGGTTCAGAATGTAATAAAACAACAATTTTTAATGGTATTGAAACAGTAATACAATTATTCAGACATAATAAATTTGATAAACATGACTACAGCATATGTTTTTCCTGTTCAATATAAATTAATTTAGTATTCCTTGCTTTTATGCAAGCAATAAGTTAGTATGAGTCAGTTTTAATTAATTATGTATTTTGATTATTTTTCAGGATCTGTCAACAGCAGAGGAGGAAAGGAAAGCTGCACTGGAGGTGAAGACATTTTCAGGCTTTTATAAATTTTGTTAGCTTAGAGTGCCACATTAAGTGGGGACTAAAATTTGAATGGCATGCAGGTAATAATCTTATTCCAAATATGTTTATTCATAATAATTCCTTCCTCAGGGATCCAGCTATCAGCCTTAATGGTTAGCAGGACAGGTTTGTTGAAACTAAAGTCAAACAAAACACATTGAGATATAAAAACTATGATAAAATAATATCTTTAAATATTGTTATCCAAGGACAGTGTGGTGGCTTCAAAAATCCATTTAGATGCCAGTCTTTTTATAAAGAATGTTACTAAGAGTTTGACTTGCTTATAGGTAAATTTTGAACTAGTTGAAAAGAAAGAGTATATATTAAAATATTTAATGAATTAAATGTGCAGTTAACTCTTTCTTTATGCAGTTTACATGGTTTGCAATTCATTTATTGTGATCTAATTTAAAAATGCCTCCATACTGACCAATGTTTAGTCAAAAGATGTTGCATTGATTCAAAAGCATCTTTTTCAAATGGGCTTGCCTAAAATCCCATTATTATGAACAAGAGCATCATAGAAGAATGGTAATATAAGCCCCAGCTAGTATTCAATGCATATGAGACTGGCTTTTTTGGAAAATAAATACCATTGAGAACTTAGGCATGCCTGTCCCAGTGCCATTTTTGTGCCTCAATTCTAGCCATTGTTAAATAGTAACTTTAAGATTTGAATTTAGATGTATTGTTATTTTTTTGGAAATTAACTACAATTTTACAGGAGAATTATGAACATTCAAATCATCCAGAAAGTGCAGCATTTGTAATTTGTTACATTTGAATATTCCAATTAAGCATTTGATAAGCATTTTGTATTATGTTAGTTTAAAATTCAACTTTCATGAAACAATCAATGTAGTGAATCATAAATATTGAAATGAAAGAATGAGATAAGGATATGTTCTAAGACAGTCATCTGATTTAGGAATTCATACAAAAGAGATTCAATTCTCTAAGAGAGGTTTTATATCAAGGTGATTGGTGACGGCCATGTGATTGTGATTTTAAGGTAACTTCAGTTGCTCTTGGACAACACATTCATTTTAATGGAGCCATTTATACCAAGTTGACGGAAATGTGATGGTGACGCAACTTGGAAGCGACTGTGTAACTCTAGTCACTAAGTGACTTTTCCTGCCGATCACTCATGATTCTAGTCACCTGCCAGTCGCCTATTATCACCTTGAAAAATATAGTCACGTAAACTTCCAGTATCTATAATTTCACTACCGCTTATGCTGTAAGGAAAGCAAAGACACTTTTAAAGCCTGAACTTTAGCCTAATAATCTATGCTTGTCAAATTTTGCATACTAAAAATTTTCTTTTCCGAAAGCCACCCAGATAACGGCAGCATAGACATGATATTTCCTAAGTGAAAAAATTGTAAAAATTTTATTCTTGTATGTGAACGCTGAAACTTTCAACACCGTAATTAAACAAAATAGGTATTACTATTATGAATATACTAGCAGGTTTCTTATTTATTATTAAAAATGTTTTCTTTAACATTTCACTTTTTTTTTAAAAACCATACAAATTTAAGTAAATTTGAATAATAATATTTTAAAATGTAGCGTCCAATACTTCTTTATAAGCCATACCTTTTGTTTTTACTTTTGGGTAAAGTGACAAGTTTTCAGATCAGCTAAACCGGTACACTCATTTTTTGTCCATGGAGTGTAGGCAATTTCAAGAAGGGTGTTTGAATACAAGTTCATATTCATAGAACATTGGGTAAAGCTTTCCAAAAACATATTATTAAAACAGTAATCCCTGTCTCCTTTTTCTTTGCTCATTCGCTAAAACAAGTGAAATTTTTTAGGTTGTTGGTTTAACTCACGACTTAATATAAAAGAGCTATGTGGCAAATTAAAAATATTAAGTGGGTGAATACTAAATCTTCTATCATTCTGCTTACTACGGCGACACTGCCATTGTAATGTGCAGTAAAGGAGTATATCCTCTTCGCTTTAGGACATGTTTGATACTAGGGAAAAATAAATATCATATCACCATCAAAAATCAGTTGCTTTGATATAAATACATTGGTGACAGTGATTTGTTGGCAACTTCAGTTGCCATCAAATCAGATCACTGTCACCAATCACCTTGGTATAAAACCTCCTTAAGAAAAACTTCAAATTTGTATTTAAATAGGCAGAGCTGAGGCATGTATAACAATATATCATACTTCAACATTCTCAGCAGTTCTATTAACAGAATTTAACAACAATACTTCTACTGTGTTTCATTTTGTATTTCTCTGTTAGCTAGTTTAATCAAAGACACTATAATTTAATTTAAACATTTAATGATTTTGCTTCTTTATAAACTACTTTAACCTTTAAGAACACGGACGGCGTACTGTGTGCGCCACTGGTTGAAATATGATATCTAATTCACAAGACATTCAGAGACTCCACCTTTTTCTCTTGTTTACCCTATCTCCAGTTCACTCTCAGTATCATACCAGCGCTTGTCCCTGGCGGATGCCGTTCTGACGCTCTTTATTTCTTTCGTTTTCAGTAGAAGTCAGCTTTGGCGTACGTTATACGCCGCCCATGTTTTAATGTAAGTATTTAAAATCTTAATAACATTATCTTTCCCTTGCCTGTATTTACTTCTTTTGATGCTCATTAGCGCTAATCAAGTGATGTAAGCTATGAAAATTCAAAATCGTTATTTCTTTCTAGGGCCTCAAGAAATGATGACATTGTTCACCCGGACGATTACCTCCGAGTCCTGCAAGAGTTATCAGAAGAGGATAATAGTGACCAAGGAAATGATACAGCAGACGACAGTGAACAGAAGATCATTACTCAAATCAATCACGACTCTGAATCCGAAACTGAAGGAAAACCTGTACTAGAAACGAGGAATGTAGATAAAGAGGTCTCAGAATCGAGTTCTGATGAAAGTGATGACGAGTTCTTCACTAAAATAATATATAAAAAAAGGAGAATAAAGGGACGGACAGAGAAAAAAGTAAGTGAAATACATGGTGGAAAAAACACCTATTAGGAGAACGTTTTCCAGAACTCAGAAGAAAAATATTCTAAAAAAGATTCTACCACTTCCCCGAAATAGTAATGATATCACAGATGAATTGTCTGCATTTTCTAAGATTATAAACAGTGACATGTTTGATCTAATCATTCATTACACAAATATCAACATTGCAAAAGCACGAGCTTCAGGAACCGAAGAACAAAATCGTAAACGAGATGTGAAAGATACTTCAAGAGCGGAAATCATGGCTGCCTTAGGTATACTATACCTAATAGGGGTGAAAAAAGCTAGCGAGATAAATCCTCGTGGATTGTGGACTGATGATGGAACTGGAATTGAAATTCTTCGGGCTGTTATGGGAATAAATAGATTTTTATTTCTCCTCAGATCAATACGGTTTGACGATAAAAATACGAGGGGTGACAGAAGAAAAATCGACAAATTAGCCCCAATTAGAGAATTTTTAGATCCCTTCATTATAAATTGCAGAGAGTGTTATTCACCTGGTGAACAAATCACAATCGATGAAAAACTCGAGCCATTCCGAGGAAGGTGCTCATTTATTCAATACATACCAAATAAACCAGCAAAGTATGATATGAAAATATTTGCACTTGTCGATGCCAGGACATTTTATACCAACAATTTAGAAATATACTGTGGAGTGCAGTCGGAAGGCCCATATCGTGTGTTGAACACGCCAGGTGATATTGTCAATAGACTTGTCAGTCATTTGAAAGGATCAGGCCGAAACTTGACTACCGATAACTGGTACATGAGTTATCCATTGGCAAAGTCCTTGTGGGCCGACAAAATCACCCAAGTGGGGACAATGAGGGCAAATAAAAAGGAAATCCCTCACGAATTTCTGCCTTCAAAAGCAAGAGAACCTGGCTCAACACTTTTTGGATTCCAAAAAGAAGTATGTTTGGTATCGTGTGTCCCAAAAAAAATAGAGGTGTAGTACTGTTGAGCACTATGCATGATGACGCAAGTGTCTACCAAGATACAGGCAAACCTCATGTCATTTTAGACTATAATAAAAATAAAGGTGGGGTCGACGTTGTGGATAAATTAGGAAGTACTTATACTGTAACAAGGAGAACCTCAAGATGGCCCATGATAATTTCTCAATGTTGCGGGAATAAATGGTCAAATTTTGTTACAAGCGTCACTACCCAATTCAGCTCCCAAGTACAGACGCTATTTTTTGAAAAATTTAGCATTAGCTGTAATGAAACCTCATTTAGAGCAAAGAAGATTGATCCCGTCATTACCTATAAACACTAAGGCGATTATCAAAAGGCATACAAGAGGAGAAGAAACCATTCCCCAAGAAGAAGAACCACCAAAAAAGAAAGGACGCTGCTATTTGTGTGGCAGAAAAAAAAATAATTACACGACTATGACTTGTACGCAGTGCTCCCAATTTACGTGTAAAAAGCATCTAAAATTGGTCAAATACATCTGTGACAGCTGTAATAGATGATATTCTCAGTCAGAGTGATTGAATTTGAAATTGTGTTACAATTTTTAATGGCTTTCAATTGTTTTATGTTCAGGTTCTGTAAGTTGACTTTATAAGTTCATTTTTGTGCTTTTTTCATTTATGTTTATGACCAAATAAATTGATTTCTTTGAATTGAGTGCTTATTATAACACCCTCATTACTGCATATAACATTTAAATAAGAAATGTCATGAACAAGTTCGAGAATATATTGAAAAATGTTCTGGCATACTGAGTACGCCGCCCGTGTGTTCATGAAACTTCACGCCATCCGTGTTCTTAAAGGTTAATAATAACACAGTGATTATTCATTAAGTTTAAATATGATTGGAGGAATTTGAACCAATGCATACGTGTCATGCAGTGAGATGCTGGTGTCTAGATTATATTATAGATAACTAGTTAATTTTTTGGATTATGTATATGTTTGTCACAAAAGGTGATCTCTTAACAAAAAATAGGCGCTGCTAACCCAAGTCCCTTACTCCCTATTTCTCATTTAATCAAAGTCTTGTCGTTCACTATGTTTCCGTGAGAACTGCAAGGGTTTACTGTATTTTGTAAAATACTACAATATGAATGTTTCAATTTCAGTTGTACTTGATCAACAGACATGCTAGGAGAAAATGCACAGAAAGACAATGAGACTTTCATGATATGAAGCCATAAGTTAAGAAAATTCTTGAGGGGTTTCATGCACACTGCAATTCCTGTATGACATGGTTTATTTACTTTTTTCATTCTGAACATTACCATTGCTTCAAGTAAAGTAGTGCTGACCAAATTTACACTTAAATACGGCTTGTATTTTTATCAGAATCGATGTAGACAAAATTTATAGTAATTATTTATCTTTGGAAGTGTTAGCTGAATTATTTTTTATTTCCATTGGAATTGATTGAAGAATTGTCAAAAAAAATAGTAAAGTAAAATGACTTGAATTTTCATGAAAATCAGGATTTGGATTAAAATTTACCATGGATGGCAAATCTATGGCATGCATGCCACTTTAGGTATGTGAGATGATTTTGTTTGGCACTTGGCAAAAAATTGTTTATTTGCTGTCTACTTAATATTTTTCCATTTCTGACTAAATATAAAAGACTATTTTTAGTGAGATTGCAACTATTTTGATAAATAACTGTATAGTAGTAACCTTTTGCCCAGGGTCGAGAAGCTAGTTGCTCCATAATTGTAGTCTGTTCATAAATGATCTTGGGCAATGTATCTTTTTAGATAACTTGAATTTTATGTAATCAATGCATTGTTTTCTGAGCTCTAGTCTGAGAAAAATGATCATGCTTAAACCATAAAATTATTTCTTTTTGGGTGGATTTTCAATTAATAGTAGGTTAAAGAGAAGCCAAATTTTGTAATTTTGGTATGCAAGCAAAAACTGCCATCACTGGAATATACCATATTCTCCTCAAAGAAAGATGACATCGAATTTAAGAAAACTCCTATTTAGATAAAAGTCTGAAGGGAGTGATGTTAATTTGTACTTTGTGATCTAACTAGCATTAACTGATGTGCGTTACTAGTCTCAATGTTTACTCTAATTCTCTCACGTGCAACAGAAAATGAATTGCAAGGCTAAAAGAAGTCTTGGTTGCCATATTCTCTATTGCTCATTTTCTAAATAAGCTTGTAATATGCATGTTGAATCTTCTGTATTAGAGTTTAAAAACTGACTGGACCATCATTTGCAGATACCATATAGCAGTGTTTTCCAACTTTCTGTAGAATTTCATGGCATCTTCAACTTGAAAAAAGGTTTTATATTTTTATTGGTACAGTGGGTTCCACTTATTAGAATCAGTGGTTAATTGAATCAGCCGCTTTATTGAATCATAACCGTAAAACCAAAACCATTTTGTATCTAACGTTTTGAAAAACCTCCCATTATTGGAATCACTTATTTCAGTTTATTGAATCGTGCAGCAATGAATGAATGAATGCAGGGTTGTATACCTAAAGTTGCGAAATTCTATGGAAAAGCGGATTTTCATCACATCGAGCAGAAATGAAAAACGAAGAGGAGGAAGTTGAGGTAGAGTTCAATAGATTGAATTCGATAGATTGCGACATTGTTGAAGCTCCTATTAACAGAAGATGACATTGTCATAACACGAAAAGTGAAATTTGCATTTAAAATTTTATTTATAAACTTTCTTATATTATATCTCTCAAAAATTAGCATAACAGAATTGACAGAAGATGACATTGTCATAACACGAAAAGTGAAATTTGCATTTAAAATTTTATTTATAAACTTTCTTATATTATATCTCTCAAAAATTAGCATAACAGAATTGACAGAAGATGACATTGTCATAACATGAAAAGTGAAATTTGCATTAAAAATTTTATTTGTTATAAACTTTCTTATATTATATCTCTAAAAAATTAGATAACCATGAAATTTTTATATACAAAAGAGATATGAACTTTATTCTAACATTTTCTTATTTGCCATAACTAAAATACGCAGACTCCGGATTATTGAATCAGCCATTTAATTGAATCAAATAACGGATTCCCGACTTGATTCTAATAAGCAGAACCCACTGTATCACAATGTTTGGACACATTCATTCCTTAGTGCTACATCATTATCAATTTATTAGAGGGAAATATATATTGTTAATTTATTTATTTAATCACTTTCCGCTGCTCCTCTGTTGGGAAACTGCTATACAGGTGACTCCTTAGTCTCATTGAGGATATGTTCCTGAAAACGTGTTCGAATCTCGAACATTCGAGTGTCGAACGCTGTTTTTCCATATACTTGCATGTTATAATCGGGGGATACGTTCCCACATCTCGGGAAAAAGTCTCCCTTCACGTTCTATAAAGATGAAATAACATTACTAATATGTTAATACAACAATATTAAATTATGAATAAATTATATAATATTTTAAAAGTATAACTTATTTTTTTGCACTAAAAAGGAAAAAATAAATTTGTGTTTCGAACTTCAAAGATAGATATATGCAATATGTCGTGCAGACAGCCCGTTCCGGATAGCATGAGTCGTTTGTTACAAACGACTCGCGCGAGCTGGATAACATACCTGCGCACATCTATCTATACATACAACTACTTATCGCAGCGAAATTAATATAAAAGTTATTTAAAATGCACAAAATAACTTAAGAATAAAGAAACAATAAAATTTAAAATATTTTCATAACTTAAATCTTTTTCAACTGCACTTACTGGACTTGATTAATTTTGAAGTTGGAGGAAGAGGAGCTATTGGGTGGGGAACTGTTTATTGTTGTTATCAAATTACCTGAGTTTATCACGTTCTAGAATTTTTTCCTTCTGTTTCACATAAGTGCTAATAGTTGACACATTCCCAACGATCGTACGATTTCAGTATGGCTTTCAGTATGTTTCTGACACTGATCATCTACCCTAAGTTTTAAAAGTTTTTCCATTTTAGGAATCACAACACTGAGCCTAGGACTGTTTATTGTTGTTATCAAATTACGTGAATTTATCACATCTTCTAGAATTTTCTCCTTCTGTTTCACATAAGTGCTAATAGTTGAAGGACACATTCCCAACAATTGTGTAGCTTCAGTATGGCTTTCACCTATCTCAACACGCTTTAAAATTTCTAATTTCAATTCATAACTATGAGCCTTATGCACTCTTTTATTTGATTCCCTTACATTATCACTATTACATTTCCTTTTAGATGCCATGTCAAGTGATAAATTTATAAATAAATCAATAAAATAAATAAATTTAAATAAAAGATTAACAGAAAAAAGAGCAAAATCAGCACAAATTCAAACAATTAGAGCAGATATAACTACGTCTACACCAAAACTAAACCTCGCATTTGGTCGGAACCAATAACTACGCGAAGTTTTTCCGCGTATGTTATCGATCGGTGGGATCAAAATCTCGAATTAATCGAGACTCGAACAATCGAGACTCGGGAGTCGCCTGTACTGTATAGCACTGAGTAAGAACGCCCTGGATCATCCAAGTGCAGATTAATTCGTCAACCAGGCAACTTCTACATGGCTTACTGGGCACCGTACCGTAACTAGATATTTTATTAACCAGAGCAAACTACTAAATATGTACCCTCTTCCCATTTAAAAAAATATTTTTTATAGTTTATTTAGTTATTATTTTTTTTTTTTTTTGCACCCCTTACTTAGTTGCACCTGGGGCAGATGCCCTGCTTGCTCCCTCGTAGTTACGGTACTGACCGGAAATGTCTATACTGAACATCAGAATGAAAAACACTGCATACAATCCAAACCAGCGTTTCCCAGTGTATGGTCCACAGACCACTTGTGGACCTTGAAGGTTTTGTTGGTAGTCCGTGGAGGATTCCAAAATGTAGTTTTTCTTTAGGCCTCACCTCATATTTAGTTGGAACTTTTTTGGGAAAAGTTATGCAAATTTTACACTATAACGTATTGAATATTTTTATTAATTAAGTTTGTAAAATTATTTCATATTTCAAAAAATTTTCCTGCACAAATGTTGAAAATATTTCTTTGAATAAAACAAAAATAATCAGGTGATCGTCAAACATACTGAAGCATGTGTAATATATTTCAAAATGGTCAAATAAAATACGTAACCATGTAACTCCTTTTCTTAAACATAGATACAATAAGTAGGTTAGTGTAAGAAATGAGGTGGTCCGCAGGGCTTGGAAGGGTTGCTGAAGTGGTCCACAGAGTTCAAACGGTAGGGAAATGCTGATCCAAACCCACATTAACAGTTTTTGAAATGGGTAATAGAAGAAGACAAACAATTTGGAAGGAAATTAAGCAATACAACAGATGAAATAGAAAAGCTAATATAGTACAAGCACTTTAATCCAGTGCCCTTGGGAAATAGGCCATGCTGGACTATGGAATTTTCCTGACCACAGTAGTTGGCCATAATGAAAGGTAAACAAAATCTATGCCATAATTGTTTGTTTTATGATTTTATTTCATATAACTTTTCAGATTCGCTTTGTTCACATCTCATTGTTCATATTTTGTTTTATTACAGTATCCATTCGGATGGTAAGTAGTTGAAGCAGAGAGAAAAGGGAATGATATTAACTTGTGGTGACTTTATATTTAAGTGATTAGATTTGAGTTTCCTCCTTCCTATTCTTAGAGGAATTTAGTTTGTTATATGATGTGTATGAAAGAATTTAGTGAGTTTTTAATTTAAAACCGGTATGGCAAACTGGCAGACTGTGGGCCACATGAGTCCATTTCTTTCTCTAACTACAACCCAAAAACTCATTTGATTGAACTAAAGCACTCAATATTTTATATAAATGCTTTATTTTTATGAAAAGGACAATATTCTGTCATTATTACTGAGGTCGTACAGAACATGTTTGATAAATTGCTGTTTTTAATGCCAAAAAAGGTGTCCAGTCATCTAGAATAAATCATTTTTTTCCAAATCTTACTCTCATAAAGTAACTGCAATCTTAATGCGGCCATTCTATAAC
Source organism: Uropetala carovei (assembly GCA_036926305.1). Lineage (NCBI taxonomy): Eukaryota > Metazoa > Arthropoda > Insecta > Odonata > Petaluridae > Uropetala > Uropetala carovei. Next base: position 2,270,415 of record JAXCHB010000044.1, on the reverse strand, counting down.
ATCCATCACTTTAATGTGACCCTGCTATCTCTTCGAGTTTTACATGCCTGATTTAAATGCACGGACATCAGAGTTTAAATTTTAACATTTTGGTCTCAACATTCAATCTCTTCCGGGCCTACGGGCTTCGCCCAGGCAGTATCTATGTGGCTGGAATCATGTTTAAAACACTAGAACTTAAACAAAAATTTTTAATACTTTTGAAATAATTGGGAGCATAATAATTCTTCATGTAAACCCAGTAAATGTACTGAAATGCAATTTTATTATACTGAGTCGAGTTCTCCTTTAATCGTTTTCTCGGCTTGTTTCTTAGTTCTCTCACTTGGGGACAGGATCAGTCCAAGCTGTAGGTGACCTCTTGAAGTGTTGTTCTTATAACAGTGTAATTTTACATAAAAATTAGGCCATCGTAAAGTGACTTGATTTTTCGATATATAATTATTCCAACTCAATAAATAGGAATTAAAAATTAGAAAGTATTGTTAATTTCGTTTTTCTTTTGTTTGTATTGGGTATTTTTAATATTCAGTGTTTGTCTTAGTTTTACAATGAATTAGCTTAATTTACTATAGGTAACGATAAATGCAATTTTGCCTCATTCAAATGTTTTCAATTAATAAATATTGATTTCATTATTTTTTAAGCATTCCAGCGATATTTGAGATTTTGATTGAATTCCGATAAATTCCTGACATTGCAAGAATTTATAAGCCGGTGTGATGGGCTTGTGAAAAATTCAGAAAGCGCTAATATACCCATAGAAGAGGAAGTTCTCATAAGTAGAATACAAGTTATGAAAGTGTACAGTGTATTACAAATGGGTGCGTTTCGTGCACTGGAGTATTTGAAATGTATGATATACATGTTCATTTTAAAGTTCTTTTTCTTCATCATAAATAATTTTCTTCCTATTTAAAAATAATGCACACATAGGAAAATAAAACGTATTTTTTGATATTGTTCATGTTAACAGCAATGAAGTAACTATGCAAGAAATTTTCTAAGTTCAACTCAAACTAAGACATTCTTGTTTGATTTTCATGATAATGGCTACTCCTACGATAAAAATGTATAGGAAAAGAAACAATATTTTACTAGTTCTACAAGTTTTATTTGAAAAATATTTTGATATGAACAGTACGAGATATTACGGAAATTTCATTTTTGTCACCAGTAAAGTGCTACCCCTGATTGGCTTACGTGATTCGTTTGTGTTCTTATTATCTTTGACTGTAAGTTGTTAATAACAAATTTCATGAAAATCCGTTCGGTAGAAGTCGAGAACAAACATGCGGACGGACAAACCGAATAGGCGCTCATGCTGGAAGCGAAACGACCCTAAAAAGCGGACGGCTAAAAATACCTACCTCGGCGTTTTCCTATCTATCATTTCTTTCTGCATGTGCGCGCCTTTGTTAGTAAGACATTAACAGGGTCTGTGTGATGGCAGTGCCAACCGTGCGACTGAGCCGGGTCCGTACTTACAGAGGCCTCGCGCTCAAAAAAATCTTGTAGTTATTGAGCCCACGCATTTTAAAAAATTCGGGGAAATATCAACACTGCCATAGTGAAAGAGATTGCTTTATTAAAATTTTTTTCGCGTAAGAGGCTTCACGCGCTCACTTGGCACCGGGTCCCGCGATTTTCCTATATGGTTCTGGATATCACTTAAATCTCCGATTATGGCTGGGATTGTAAATAAATACCCTGCAGCTCCAAGGTATCGAGCATTTTCGATAAGCCCTGTTTACTCGACCAGTACGTTACTATACGGCAAAGTTTTTCCTGGACTTCAAATGACAAATACAAAATACATGTTTGCATGTTGGTTTGTGTGAGGTGATGCTTCTTTATTTATAAGTTCTAAGTTACCAAAAAGGGACGAAATGTTATTCAGTTTCTTCTGAATACCATTAATTCACTTTTTAGCAATTTGGATAGCTTTTTCAAGTAGAAAGAAATCCGTTAAATGTTTTGGAATTGAGAAAAGATATTGGAAACCAATGTACGAGTAAGATATATTCACGTTTCAAAGTAAAGGGGAATTCTTTTGAATTGTTTTATTGTAATAATATCATAAAAAAGATTGTTTTTGCTGGTGGAAAAGGTGAAAACACCATACTTTTGTGCGTTATAATTGAAGTGAGAGGAGCGGGTGACCTCTTGAGCTGATTTCTGTTTCTTTTTTCAGATCCATCGTGATGGGCACCGTGGAAGTTGCTGATTTTCTTCCAATAACTGTCGCCCTTCAGTTATTATTTTATGCAATTAGGCGAATGCCTAATTTGAAGAGCATTCCAAATGGCTACCGGGAAAATAAAGGGGTCATTTGGATCATAGTATCTTCAACCTGACCAGCCAGCTGTTCTAATAAATGTTTTGTGTACTGATTTCCTTTTTGTTGCATAAAAGTGTTATCTTTATTACTTAAATGTTTTAAAACTTTGTAGTTACATCATTATAACTGCATAAATAAAAATGTGTGAAATAATATATTGTCAAAAAAATTTTCTATTTATTTTTCAATTACCTATTATATAGGGTATATTCTCTCTTAATAAATTATTTTAAAATATTACTTAACGCCAGGTTTGAGAGAAAGATTTTACAACATAAAGAGAATTAGATAGAAAAAATCTTTAATCTTATCAAAACAACGGTTTCTTCGTATTTTATGACAATTGCCCATCAAGAATGGAAATGGAAGCGTTATTCACTTGTTATGGTAACGCTCCACCGCTGGGCTAGAAAATAAGATGGCGTAACTCTCCCCAACAGCGAGAATATTGAATAAGTAAATATGACGTCAAAGAACTGTTACGTCAAGAGGGGGGAGGAGGGGAGCTGCTACGTCAGAGGGGCGGAGGAGGGGAGCTGTGACGTCAGAGGTAGTAACCTTGAACAGAAGGCCACTTTCTCTTTCACGAAAATTTTGAGGAAAAACCGAAAATTTTGAAAAACCTGTATAAATAGACCAAAAACTGCGTTTGACCTTTATTTAACCTTCTCCGACCGCTAGTTCACCTCAAATTAGTTCCGATTTCCGCCACCTGCCCAGCAAATGGCGCATGACTAGTTGATGGCGGTGAATGGGCCAGGTTGTCATTGCGGTATTACTTCTAATAGCCACGGTAGAGGGTTGGCTAACATATCTGGTTACGAATAGTAAGCGCGCGAGTTCGAATCATCACGTGTGACGATTTGTTTTCGTGATTACCTTTGTTATATATTAAGATGGTCTCGACGAACCCATAGTGGACTATAAGTTTTAATTAGAGTTATTTCTACTAAATGGAATATTTTAAATGCATTTCTCCAATTTTATATCGCTTATTTGCGTGATAAACTTAACGTTTTTAAATCGATTTTCGCTTCCAGTATTTACCCAGAAGAATTTTGGGGATAGGACGTAGAATTGACTCGAAAACTTTAAATACAAGTAGATTTATTTACAATTTTTACTCATATATACAAATATAGGATTTTAGTAGTACAATACGTATCACAAGTACATAATTACACTCCTGTCACTGCGTCGTAAATCCGTGGAGTCTACACAATTTCAAGTTGGCGAACATGTCAGTAAATCGGCCAAACTCCTTCGTTGTTCCCGAGACTGGGTCATTCAGGTCCGCTCCACGCGTTTGAACAGCTGACTTCGAGTATTTTCTTCTTGACGCTGCTTATGATGGTTAAGTTTTCGCCCGAAGCATACGGCCGGAAAAATGAAGCAGTGATCGTCGGAACACTCCAAGTAGGCGACGACATCCTGAGCCTGTAAAAAACACAAAGAAAACATTAATATGGAGTTACCGTCCTCTTTGTGATCGAAGTCAGTGGCTCTTGACACGAGTTAAAAATTGCTTTAATCTTGTATTTCTAATTTTATTAGTTTCAACGGTGAGAAGGTGCAAAACGATCTTTATTGAGGCGTAATTCGTAAAATACCGCATAACCTGAGACATAGTACTTTAAAATTTTATTGCAGGAATCACCGTAAGAGATGCATTTCCCGTGTTTTTACGTGGCGACCACAAAAATACGCATGGTGAACCAAAAGAATACAAATGAAAAAATTAACAAAGATTAGGCCTAAAACATTTCGAAAAACTGAAATTCAGTAATAAATACCAGAAAAATGTACAAAATATAAATATTAATGACAATAATGAACTATTTCGGAGAATTATCTGGGACCGATCAGGAACATATGCACATCGCCGTATACAAAGGACAATACAGTTGAAAGAACTACGTGAAAATCGTGGGACGCACAGTATTTTACACAAATATCCTGCATGCGGAAAACGCTAGATGAGGGGCAATAAGGTTAAAATAAGACTTCGTCGTATAGAATAGCAATACTATAGTCTTTTTTAAAACCTTTACGCGTGGCATGCATTCCGAGTGCCGATACGGCTGTTTTTTAAGCGTAGATCTTCCATTCTATAATGCATTATTTAATAAACAGATAAACCGCAAAGAGAAGAGAAATCGGAACGCACTCCAAACCGGAACCAATACCTCCGAAATGCTTATCTGGAAGAACTATGATTATATCTTGGCATATGTCGGACTATGCCATCTCTCGCGGCATCTTTTGCGTTTCTTTGTGCTCATGCTAAAGTGTTATATATGAAATTTCGTAACGATATGGCAAGTACTTTTTGAGCTAGAGCGCCCAAAATCACATACACACACACACACATACGCGCGCACACACACAGACATCATTCCAAAAATAGTCTAAACGTGTTCTAGGGACCTCAAAACGTGTATTTCCGTTGAAATCTCGAAGTCGATTTTTTTCATGATCACAATACTTCATATGGAGAAAGTAAAAAGGATACAATGTTCTGACATTATTAGTGAGGACCAATAAAGCATGTTCTCTAAATTATTGCTTTTAATGCCAAAAATTCCGTCAAATCTTGTATATTAAACAATTATTTTTCCAAGTCTGGCCCTCATTAAGCAAATGCAATTCTAAGGCCCTTCTATAACATCTGTAGCTTTAATGTGGCGCTGACCCCTCTTCGAGTTTAACGTGTCATTAAAAGAATCGCGTAATAATTGAACTAATTGCCTGAAGTATATACTCCTTACTCCCTTTCCGGGAAGGTAAAGTGACTTCAGGGGCGTACTTCACAATAGTTATCATATAATTTACGCGCCAATTTATATATATATATATATAAATCTGAAATTCTGTTTTTGTTTGAACGCTATATAAATCCACACCTTTGAAGGTATCATCACGAAACTTAGCATAGGTGAATAATTTTACACTGCGAGTAAAAAAGACTATATGGCGATACAAAATTTGGAGGTGCTTAATTCAATAATTATGTTTATAATTTTGCTTGGCTATCATGCTACGCAAGACCTTGGTCGTACGCAGAGAGATACTACGAGCCACGACTGAGGGGAAGTGGAGGGGAATGAGATGCGTAAGTCATAAGCGCAGTATTAAGATAGAGACGTGTACAAGTTCGTCCGTAACTTAGTTGGCATTGTTAGAAAAAAATATTGTCAAAATAGTTACTATATAATTTGGGCTAAAATGGTCATCATATAAATAAAAGCATTAGCTTAATATCTCGCAAACGACTGAAGCGAATTTGATGAAATTTTCAGGATAGCATTATAATATAATAAAGAACGTTTTAATGTATCAAACTCGAGATCAAAGATCCAGGGGATAATTTCCATTTCCCATAAGGTAACACGTAAAAATGGACATTTCGACGTGCAGGCTTTCTTTCTTTTTTTAGATTAAAATTAGAAATAATTGACCTACAATCTTCGGATATAAGCCATTTTGAAGAAACCATTATAAAGTTTCTTATTATTTTCATCTTTCTTCCGCCTACAGTTCGAAATCGCTCAATTTAAACGTTTAATTCACACAGTTTGAGGAAATCTTTCCATTTTTAACGGGATGCTACTTTGCCTACCTATTCCATTGTGAGACCTCGATATCATATTGTTATTTCAATCCTTATGGGTATAAACGTGCTTTGAATGCTTTTAATACGAGATAGAGGGAGAGAGAGAGAGTGGGGGAGAGGGACGGGGGAGAGATGGGGGAAACGATTTTCAAGACAGTTTTTTCTGATGTTAATATGATCTCCCTAAATAGTTTGAACGATCGTATCTTTCCTCCCGTCATTTTTGACGGGCATTACACTAGTACATAATAATAAAACTCAGATTATCTGAAATAATAAAATTGGGACCAAGACTGATTCGAATAATCAAATTTTGTATATTTGCTTAAGAGAAAGGACTTTGACTTTTAAAAGTTTTTATTGCCTCAAAAAACATGGAGATAACATGTCTTGTAACAGTATATTTAACAAATAACATTTAACAATTGAACCTCATATTACACATGCCTTTAAGGACAACTCCCGCTTAGGCTAGATGTCTTTTCTGGATGGAAAGTCTATATAATTGGAACAGTTTGTAAGCCATCTGGCAGGAGGATGTTTATCATATACACGGGGAGCTTACCCTGGCATTCGCCCAAAGTCGGAAGGGAAACCCGGAAAACCTTCCGAAGGTTGCCTGCATCTTTTCAACTCGATATTTTATGTAACAAGGGAAAGCGAAAGAAGAAAATTATATACCTGTGTATAAAGCTCATGAGATAACAGAATTAGTCTAAAATATATTTCATTTTATAAAATTTGTAACAGATTAACAAGGGTGAATAGTTTTATAATCGTTATTTTGTCCTAAGATTGCCCGCTTTATCACTTTGCACTTTACACCGCACTCTACACTATTCGTTGCCTCTTTCTCTGCGAGTTAAAAACAGTGAGAAAAGAATCGCAGAGCAAATTACACTTCTTTAAATCCCTGCAGTAGTTAAAAGCAGTTGTTTTTTTCGAAAACATTTACAAAAGTTTGCCTTTCATTATGTTAAAATCAATGAAGAAAGCATATTTCTTATTTTAGGATTATAAGGTCATCATAAGATTACATATTTGGTTTAAATCGACGGCCTCATAATATAGATTATAAATTCCCATTAAAAGCATTATATCAACAGACAATACTACAACAAATAAATATAAGCAACTAAGCGTATTTTTTGTAAAAAATCAGAAACAGATGCCAAAGTGAAACGATAAGCGCATTAAAAAAAAGAGCGCTAAAAATACATACTAAACATTCTTAAGGTGAATTTTTTTCAGTTAAGAGTTACTTTTAGACGGATGTAAAATTACACTGCCATCATTTAATAAAGAAGCGTATATATTGTTTGCATCACGTGAGTCAGGACTTTTCATATTTTTCCAGGATCGCCACCTCCGTGAAATGCGAGAGCAACCGCTTTTACAATTGACAAGATATTTGTTTATTCGCAGATAGGGTATTTTCCCCAGAAACGAAGAGGAAGTGGAGGTTTCCGGATTTTCGAAAGCTAAGAAAATTTAAGCTACGCGTAATCAAGGTTCGAACTTGGCGTGAGCCAATATAAAATGATGCCCATAGGGTTCCCGTTGCTAAAGTTTTCCAATTCAGCGTATAATAACGTTAATCCGCCACTCAAACCGATGATTGAAATAGTAAAAATAACGACTGGCGGATGAATTAGTCGCATAATTTTTGCGTACTATACAATTTCAAGGCTTACTTTAAAGCAGGGGTCTCAAACTCACATTGGTGTGCGGGCCACATGACGGCTCTCTGACGATCCGCGGGCCGCATTCATTACTTTCCCAGTCTTCACACCTTTTCATATTCTCTGTATTATATTCACTCTCCCTTTCCACGAGAGAGGAATCGCTCTATTACGCATCTTACACGCAGTCATTACAAAAATGCTAGATTTGGCGTCGGGTGTTAAGTCCTTCTGATACTCAAGAAACTCATTGGCAGTAGGATAAACATTCTTCAGTAACTCAGCCGTGCAGGTTGATATAAGTTGGAATGATTTAATACACTTCTTAGATTATTTAGAAATATTTGCGTGAAATATTTGATAAGAAATAGATTTGAGTTCGGGTCGCGTAGTATAAAGTAAATTGCTTCGCGGGCCGCACAAATGCATCACGCGGGCCTCATGCGGCCCGCAAGTTTGAGACACCTGCTTTAAAGCATACATTTTTTATTTGCTGGCGGTTATAGATAGCCACGATTCTACCACGAGAGAAAGAAAATCTTTCGGTTGGTATGGCAATATGTACTAGGCAAGAGACTCCTCTTCCGTGCAGATTCTCTACCCTCGGCGGGGGTGGGAAACTGAGATTTCAGTGTTGAAGCGGTGGCAGCTTTCATATCGGAGTTATCGGAGGTGGTTGCAGGGTTCAATACGGACACTGGATATTTCTTTCCCGGATTGAGAGGCCTACCTCCAGGAAGGTGATGATGTGTGGGGAAGAAACGGTAGGTTAAGGATAGCGCAGGATGGGAAGAGAAGCGTGACAGAAAGGAGTGGATGGAGGCATAGTTCACCAAAACCGTAGTTGCCCTCTCGTACAGCGGTTCTCAACATTTTGCATCTTATATCCCACCAACCATTTTGTCAAAAAATCCGGGTCCCACGACGATGGCAGGAGAGGTTGAACTTTTGAATAAGGCAGAAGGAGAGGCCGCGGAAGACGAGTTCATTATCCGCGAGGATGAGATCGTGAGAGGTTGGCTTCATGAAATCCCTCTAATTAGGAAGGGCTTGTGGTGTGGATGGGAGTTAAGGAGGAATAATTCATCAACGATAATTTTGAAACTATACACAAATATTTAACTAAGAATATTAATCTATTTACTATTGAGGTTGTAATGGGACATTAATACAATCACAGATCTGTTGCTAATTATATCTGAACAATTAATATTCAGTATAGGAAACTTCTTTTGACTTTTATATCAAATGGAAAATGATATAATTTTTAGTTTTAACCAATTCATTTACGAATCTTAAAGCCGGTTCAAACTTAAACTCGGGATTATGGGCGGTTCTTCTCCTTATAAGCTAAAGCTAACTTCTTTATAAGTCCTGAGAAATTAAAAAGTCGACTCCGAAAAAAACTGAAGGAATGCCATTGATATTCCGCCTTTTTGAGAGATATTTATTACTGGAGTTCGTTGAGAAAGCGCACCATAGCCTATGGTCTATAGGTCATGGCGTCCCAGACAGCCGTGGATACCTCAGGCCAGGCATTCTAACCGACTTACTCTAGGTCAGGGAAGGAAATCTTATGGCGCGCGAGATTTGGGTTGGCACGTAACATATTTATTCACTGTTCCCTTAACATTTTTCCATTCTGACACAGCATAGAACAGTGGTTCTCAGGAGATATTTTGTAGTTGCCGCAACTGCGAGCAATCCCTCGTGGCCGCATCAATGAAATATTAGAGAAAATGTAACTATAATCATGTAAAAACTTACACATGCCTTCTAATTCAATGACAACGGTTACTTATTTATCATTAATAAATGTTTTTATTTAAATAATTCCAATTATTGAAATTTTAATGTGACCGCACCGAAATTGTCTGGTGGCCACACCTGAGAACCTCTGGCATTGAAGACATTCTAGCGATCGTATAGGGATACATTTTTTGTGCCAAAAGTACTTGTTCGGATCGTAAATGTTAATATAAAGTAATTCTTAAAAAGCAATTTAACAAAATTTTTAAAAGCGACACAACAGCCGATTCCAGCGTCAGAGGGTGCAGTGACCCTTCTGACCCTCCGCTGGACACGCCACTGCCTCGGGACGGATAAAATAATGCCGCGGGCCGCCAGTTGGACAGCGCTACTTTACACCACAAACTAACAATCCACTTACTTTCATCGACCACACTTTACAACACAGTCGCCTGTTGTTCAGAGCTCAGGCAGTGGCAGGGGAAGTGGGATAAGGGCCATCGACCTCTTCTCCCTGGATGCGTTCTTAAATCCATTCCGCGCAAAATTCCTCGGTTCGGCGTCGCGGGTTAGGTGCGTAGAGGAAAGAAAAGGATTATAAAAGAGTTAGGTAGTTACACAATAACGGGTCAGTGGCAGCGGAAGAGTCGACGTGAGGAACGTCCCCCTCCCCCATCGGGGAATTTCTGGATTCGCTCCTGAGCTCAACGAAATGTTTTCGAAAAGAACATCGCAAAATGCAGCTCCATTTCCGCATTGAGTAATGGATAGTAAAGGTTTCCCTTTCGAAGGCCTTCGACAAGGAAACCTTTATCTAAGAAATCTCTCTTACCTTTTGAAATGTAGGTGCGGTTTGTGATACCACGTAAGTTAGAGGGTCAAATTACTCCACTACTTTCCATTAGTTTATATTTTACAAAGAAATAAAGTGAATATGTATTAAGGTTTTTTTCTTTTAATTGCCTCTTGAACATCAGAAACATTATTAAAAACGGAAATTCCAATAGAAGATACAGCTAGAAAATAAATATTATAAATTATAATGTTATCATTATTTCACCCCATTATCTAAAGTAAAATATTCTCTTTTGACGACCACTTTTGTCGTACCTATAACTAATGGTAATGGTGATGGTTTGTCTTTACTATCACACACACACACTGTGGATGGAAATACAAAGCTTTGAACAGGATAGCATTAAAATACAAAAAAGCTCAAAGAAAATAATTTAAATACAGTGTTACCTTTACTATATTGTGTTAACAAAGCTACGAAATACCAATAAAATAACATTAAATGCGTAAGAATATCTCAAAAATTCAACATAGAATCTATTTTTCATTATTTATTACCATTATAATGCATTCTTTTAGATAAGCGGTCGTAAATGTACTTTAAGAAATAATTTTTTAAATTATTTATTATTATTATTAATTTTTCTGTTGAAATTTCTTAGCGGATTACAGCTGTAAATTGTATTATAAGACGCAAAATATTCACGAAGTAGGAAGAAGTTACGATTGTGAATTTCTAAAACTGCTCCCGACAACCTATAACATTATGAGATTAGCTCAAAAATGAAAAAAAAACTATTTCTCAAAGACCATGATCACGATCAGGAGGGTGATAATTTTGATAAGAATGACATGTTCCAACACTTCGTGACTGATCAACTCGAACAAGGTGTTGCTGCGTCTAGTCACAGAACTTTTAATAGGTGTTGGCGATTAACCTGAACACAAAGTCACCAAACCATATTCAAAGTGAAATTATAACTGTTGCATAACTTTCGGATCACACGCTATGCTATATGATATACAACAACCGATGGTAATGCTACGAAAAGTTGAAACCAGCACCGAGAAGAACGTGGCCCCTATCGTGTGGGCATAGCAACGTCGCTTGAGACACTATCTTTAATCCTATGATTAGAGTCCGCCAAAGGTGTGAACAATTGCGAAGACCTCTTGCATTCCCTTTTAACTCTGCAGTGATGCTCTGTCGAACGCACTGCACGGAAATCACCGTCACCTACCTGCAGCCTTACTCATTGTGACCATCTCGATAATTGCTGCCGTATCCTCGCTTTGCCTATCTCGCGGAGGATCCCACAACTGTCTCGAAGGCACTCATCACTCTGCGCCGCCCTCCCTCGTAGCTGCCGACGGACGTCCTCCCCCCTCCCCCACTCCCTCCTCCCCCTCTCTAGGAGGTTTCTCCCCCAAGGTGAATAGAATAGGAGGTGGTCTCATCTGAAAGTATTGGTGTGAGTGCGTGACGTCACAAAATACCTCGAGCTTCTTGGTACCGTGAGGGACCTCGTGTAAACCCTTGTATCGAAGTAGTATTTAGGTGTGGTTCAGCGTGCGTTACTATTTTATTCGCTCTGTGTGATAGATTTGCGGACTTAATTGAAGCAGAAACGCTCTTCCAGAAATACTGCAAAAAAAGAAGATTATACGCAAGGGTGTTACTAATAAATATTCCTATATATAATTTTGGAAGTGTCCGTCCGTCCGTCCCCCCTGTGTCTCAAAACCCGTTCGTCGTCGAGATATGCGGAAAACTGCGCTTTGATCTACAAGCTAGGAGGTCCCTAGAAAACTATTTTGACTTTATTAAAGTCCCCGGTTCGAATCCAGGAGACAATTATATGTTTACACGGGATTTTCGATTATTCAGAGTGCAAGGTTTTTTTCCTTCATACATTAAAACACGTAAATATGAACCGATTTTCTTCGTTTTTGCTTTATTCGACGGCTAAAACTCTATACTATCCTATTTTTGCAATGTTTACATGTTACACAGTCGAGATTTTCAAAAGTACGCAATTGTTTTCGAAATTTTGCGGATATTTCGTTCTCTTTCCGGGCGTTGCCAAGGCGACCGTGATTGGTACCTCAGATTCAATTACTGTCGATTAAAACTTCAAATAGATGAAAGAATAGCGTTATTCGCTTCGCACTTTTGTTTAAGCATAAAAAATAATGATGCAAAGCAACATAAATATTTACGGATAATTATTGCGTTGACTGCATATGGGAAACGTTTCTAACGATTTAATCGAAGCAATTGAATCTTCATCTCATCGTTTGAATGCTGGAATCTTACCTTTTTGTAAGTAAAATTATTATATTATACAGCTGTAATGCATATTAACGCAAATAGGGTCACGGATAACTTTAAAATTCGATGAGAATAGGGACATACGATATTTTTTAAACATAAACATAAAAGTTACACGGTTATCTTCTCTTCGTAGCTAATCTAAATAAACGGTTGCATTGATTGTTATATAAAAAAGAATGGACATCTTATTCAACAATAAGAAACAAAGAAAATTATCAACATAAATGTTCGTGATCAATTACTGTTTAGCATTAATATCCTCTCTAATATGACAAAATGCAGATTTCTGACTGAATTCGCATAATAAATTGTCAATACGCACACACAGCCGTGCCCTCAGCGAGATTCTAACCCGCGAACCTTACCAATACCTGAAAAATGCATTAGTATACTTAAATGTGAATTATTGAGATTAACATTTTTTTACACACTCCTTAATTTCTTATAAATGAATTGAAAAAAACGCACAAACATTGCGCGGGTTTTTTAAAATCCTATATATAATTTTGGAAGTGTCCGTCCGTCCGCCCCTCTATCTCGAAAGCTGTTTGTCGTAGAGATATGCGGTAAACTGCGTTTTGTTTATACAAGCTTGGAGGTCCCTAGAAAACTATTTACACTTTCATAAAGTCCCGGATTCGAATCCAGAAGACAATAATATTTTCCCATAAGTTTACACGGGATTTTCGATTATTCAGAGTGCAAGGTTTTTTCCCTTCATTCATTAAAATACGTAAATATAGACCAATTTTCTTCGTTTTTGCTTTATTCAACGGCTAAAACTCTATACTATCTTATTTTTATGATGTTTACATTTCACTTGGTCAAAGTTTTCAGAAGTACGCAATTGTTTTCGAAATTTTCCTGATATTTTGTACTCTCTCCGGGCGTTGCCAATGCGACCGTCATTGGTATATCAGATTCAATTACTGTCGATTAAAACTTCAAATAGATGAAAGAATAGCGTTATTCGTTTCGCACTATTGTTTAAGCATCGGAATGATTGCTGTAGCTGCGTCAAACTTTATACATGGCAACGTAAATATTTACGGATAATTATTCAGTTAACTGCGTATGGGAAGCGTCTCTAACGATTTAATCAAAGCAGTTGAATCTTCGTCGTTTGAATGCTGGAATCTTACTTTTTTTAAGTAGAACCATTATATTATACATCTGTAATGCTTATAAACGCAAATAGGCTCACGCATAAATTTAAAATGAATGAGAATAGGGATATACGTTATTTTTAACACATTACATGGTTATCTTCTTTTAGTTGATAATCTAAATAATCGTTTGCATTGATTGTTATATAAAAAGAATGGACATAGAATTCAATATAAAGAAACAAGGAAAATTAAAAAATAAAAGTTCGCAATGAATTACTGTGTAGCAGGGGTCCACTACGGCCCGCAAGCCACACCCGTACCGCGCAGTGGTTGAATCTCATATATTTCTGTTAGTTTTGTGTATTCACCAGCAGCAATTTTCATCAAGTATCATTCGCTCGTTTTGGTAGATATATGAAACATTTCTCTTTTCTTGATCATCCCTCCGCTCGAAATAATTTTTGACAGTGAAGTTGGGCGGCCGAAACTTGCTCTTTGAAGTTTTCACACGGCCGGATCAGTCATTTGAAAAGTCTTAAGTAACTATCAATAGAGATAAAATTTTAAATCTTTTACTCTGAAGGAGCTCCAGTTCTTCTGTCACATCCCTTCCATCTCCATGTATACGACTTTCAAGTTCTCCGCTGAAGTTGAAAAACTCTGGGGTAGCTTCCTCTCAGGAACCCTCCATGCCCAAGAAGACTCACCTAACCCTTCTCTGAGGGATACTGTTGCTGTTCCACCATTGGGCTATGCAGTCATCAGATTTAGAGCCCATAATCCAGGTACAATCAAATTATTGCTCTTATCCTATTAATATTACAGTATCTCTGTCATTGTGACTGTCATGCTCATCCATTTGTTCAAATTCCACCAATCACATTTAAGTTTCATGTGTGTACACCATGATACAATATTTACCATAAATAGTATAATAAATAAATAAGTGAAATGTTAGTTAATAAAACAATTTGTGTGTACCTATTATATTTTAAAACAAAATTGAACATTAAATTTCAATAAAGTATTGGTTTCAACAATCACTAAATTAATCAAAATTGATGCATTATAGAAGTTTTATTGACACAAACAATTATAAGTGTTAAATTTAAAGTGTAAATAATACCATTAAATTTGACAACTATTTTGAGTACTTCTAAGTTTATTTTAATCAAGTTATAACTGAAAACTAAGTTTCTTTCATTTTTTTATTATTAAAAAATTAGATTAACACCGTAATGCCTGAATTTATTTTTATAATACAATATTATATTTAATCTGTAGGGACGTGATCACAACGGGAAATAACGATAACGATTTTATAACAAAACAAGTTAATAACAACAAAGAGAGATATAACAAGAATAACAGGAATAACAGAATCGGCTAAAAGCAACTCGTTGCTCGTGCTCCTGAAGCCCCTGTCCGAGGCAGAGAAAGCGATCGTCGCGCGCGGTTGGTCAGCGGCCAAAGGGAGGCGTAGAGAAATCGCTCGTCGCGCCTGCCGCTACATCACCCCCTTGGCCAAAATTTTGCTCTGCGAAAGAAAACAAGTTAGGAAAGTGTACATCGTATCACAAATGGGCGCGTTTCGTGCAATGGAGTATACCTGTACTTAAGGGAAATAGCGTTTTCAAGTTCTTTTCTTCATCATAAATAATCAATTTTCTTCCTATTTAATAATATTACATGCACACGTAGGGAAATTAAACGTTTGTTTGGGAGATTGTTTATGTTAGCAACAATGAAGTAACCATGCAAGAAATTTTCTAAGTTCAACTCGATATGACTTTCTTATTTGATTTTCTCGATAACGGCTACGCCTACGATAAAAATGTATAGAAAAGGAAAGACTCCACTTTACTAGTTTTACAAGTTTTATTTGAAAAATATTTTGATGTGATCAATATTTTACGAGATATGACGAAAAATTTTCTTGTCTCCAGTAAAGTGGTACCCCTGATTGGCGTACGTGATTCATTTTTGCGATTTTCTTATTATATTTGATTGAAAGTCCTTAATATCAAATTTCATGAAAATCCATTCGGTAGAAACCGAGAACGAACATGCGGACGGACGGACGGATGGACAGACGGACGGACCGACCGACGATAATAGGCGCTCACGCTGTAAGCGAAACGCGCCTAAAAATGGAAGGGAAAGGAAAAATTACAGACGCCTCCCTCAGGTCTGGAAGTCTTCGAAATGGCACGGGAATTTAACCCACCGCCCACATCTCCATTCCCTCTCTGGCGTCGGAGTTGGTGGTGCTCGTCTGTCTTGCTCGAGGGGGAGTGGCATCCTTATTCGTTTGCTCTGGTGTACTATCGTCCTCCATGATAAATGCTGGCTTAAGGCGGTCGATTGAGACATTCACCTCCTTCCCTCGAATCCGTAATGCCAAGTACATCGGGTTCGCCTTTACCACCTCGTACGGGCCATCGTGAGGAGGCTGCAGTGGCCTTCTCATCGCGTCGTGTCGGACAAAGACGTGGGTTGAGCTTGCTAAATTTTTGTGGATGAAAATTGGTTTTCTCCCATGTTGGGTCATCTCCGTGGGTCGTAACTGCTGGATGTTCCACCTCAGCTGCGCAGAAAAATCCATAATGTCGCCCTCTGGAGTGGATGTGTTGGAGAAAAATTCTCCCGGGAGGCGGATGGGTTCGCAGTAGAGCAGTTTATGTTTATGTTTTCGGTACTTATGTGTTAAGTTTAAATGTTAAAATTCAAAGAAAAATGGGTTCTCTTCGGTTATCCCTGGACCCCTTTTGAAAAATAATTTTTTTGAGATAACTCTTCCATGCAAAACATAAGCTTGCAAACCCATGACCAATCTCCCTGTGGCGACATTTACCCACCAGATCACAGGCCAATGGTGAGGGATAGTTTTGTTCCAGAAAGGTGAAGGGCACGATAGCACCCGGAGATGGCTACACCCGATATAAAAGGCATAATAATCTAAAAAGAAAGTGAGCCAAAGGCTCACCAATATCCTTGGTTACTTGTAAATAAAAAATTTCTTTCGACAAGTTCTCATATTCTTAGTTTGTTTTAGTGTTTTCCCTGGGAAAGGGTTATCGCAAATTATTTTTCAAAAGGGGTCCGGGATAACCGAAGAGTACCCAAACTCTTTAAAATATACTAGAATAAGTGCCCATCAAAAATGACAGGGAGTGATTTGGATTATTGGCACGGTACACATTAAATAAAAATGTACTGAGTGGGCATAAATTCGGACAATGCACATACAGAGTTGGTTAGCCGCTTCCTTTTGTAGTCTTCTGCAGTATGAAAATCCTTCCTGGACTCTGAAATTGTTTTGATGCTCCTTTTCATATGAATGACCTGCTATGCAAATGGCAGTTTTCACATTTAAAAATCTTTTATAATTAATTGAAAATTTCTTTGAAAACAAAGGTGTTGTGTTTAATACAGATACACAAACCTGGCCTTTTATATAAGAGTAATAGTAGATTTAACGGCGAAAATTTTGCGTTGCATTGTCAATATCATTACGATATTATAAATCAATCTATAAAAACTTACGTGTTAAGGGGAATAAAACTTTTGGATATTTGGAATAACTTAAAAATGTAAATGATTGAGATATACTAGCTAATGGCTCAATGTACCACCTTCAAATGCTCTGATATACCCACATAAGCAGGGCCGGCCTTATGCCAATTGTACCTATTGGACCCAATCGGGCCCTGTGGCTAAGGGGGCCCCGCAATGGTGTAGGGGCTCCAAACTATCTATTGGTGATGATTCTTTTTAGATTTATCCATAGTCCCAGCCTTACCCGTGGTCTCATGAGAGGCCATCTGATGCTCTCAGAATGCAGGAAATGCATTGGTGACCTGGGATCCACCCCGGATCCCCACCCCCTGGCTCGGCCTTTTAGGCCTCGTTGCTTTGGTCCTTTGGACCTCGCTTGCTATGCCCCTCCCAAATCTTTTTTTTCAAATTTCGCCTTTTAGATGTAGGGGCCCCACAATTTCTAGGGCCAGCCCTGCACATAAGAAGCATTCATCCACTTATGACAACACTCTCCATACTTTTTGATACATTGTGAGTCACAATTAGTGACAGTAATCTTGCTATCCCTCTATTTTAAAATTCGAAACAACAAAGTAATCTTCATTTATGAGGCGGGCATTCAATAATCATCAAAATCCACATATATTTAGTATTTAAGGTTCTAATAAAAATCTGTCTAATATCTACATTGAGAAGATACCTTCTTTAATACTTAATAGAAATAATTCTTCTGTAATTTAACTTCAGTTTATGATGTACTCTTCAACGTACATTATAATGAGATCTTTCAATATTAGTATAAAATGTCTTTTAAATATCATAACTGGGGAAGTAACTGTAGTAATATTTTAAGATTTATTAAAATTTGTATAGATTTTAATAAAGCTATCACAAAATTAATTTGTTTGGTTTATGTTGTATGTATTTCTGCTTACATAAAGCAATGTTTAAATTTGTCGCTAGATTAATAGAAAATCGCAAAGTTAGTGACATGTTGCTAAACACTAAAAAAAGTCGCTAAAGGAAGTAAAAAGTTTCTAAATCTAGCGACAAAGTCGCTAGATTGGCAACTATGCACATAAAATTGCTTAGTGGTCTGCAGTTTGGGCACCCCTGATCTATTGAAATGGTGTGCTGCCACTGTAAGAGTGAAAAAATTTCATATAAATTGAAACAGAGTTATACAAAGACTAATAGTATTTAGAATTTTGCCTTCAAATATAAGAATCAAACAGCAAAACATTCCTTTGCAGATTGCTGCAGTACAACTGTCAACACTTTAGTCAACAGTTAACATATTTCTTAAATATTTTATAGCTTATCAAACCTCAAGTGATAAAAATGGTCCCAAAATGCAGTGTTAGTGACAATGCTGCTAAAAGACCTAGAAATATGACATCCCTTCAAATAAAACTGGAAGTGAATGAATGAAAATGATACAGTCTACAATTTCCATAAAACTGAGGCCTAAAAATTGGGTAACAAGAGTGAAATGTTGGAACTTTAACTTATAAGTGTGAGTGCATAATACTGATCACAAATGAAAAGAATGAGAAGGAGAAAAATTCTGAACTTGACCGGGACTCGAACCCGGGTCTCCCACTTGCCGGGTAGGTAATCTTGCTTGGTTGGTCAAAGCATGATGTGTGTAAGATTTTTTTGAATGAATTATTGACCTATGACATTGTTCCTATACGAAAATCGGTTTCAAATATCGTAGTTTTGTTAATCGTTAGGGATTCCAGGAACCAATTAATAACGGTTATCGAGGTCCTACTGTAATGAGATGACATAGCAGTATACATAGGAGTAAACATAAGACAGCAATACACTGAACACAAATTATAGTTTGTTTATTCAACAGAACAATATGTATGATTTTGATACAACATTTTTTCCTTCCCTAAACAGAAAATACTAGAACTTTGCCCTTTATCAATTGTTTTATTCATAAAGATTCAGCAAGCTGAAACTAGAGGACATAATTTTCAACCCATTTTTCCATATACTTAGTTTTAAAATTATCATCCTTGAAGATTAATACAGGCCTTGGCTCTAATACAGGGGTCAGCAACATTTTCTATATGGTGGGCCACATTCGTTGTTGTGAATGCTACGGAAGGCTGCATTGGAAATCACAAGATCTCCAGCAGGCCGGATGGGCATTTAAATCAGAAGTTACCTAGAGATTTTGTCATCTCACATAAGTGAAAATCAATTTTAATTAGCTATTATGCGTTAAAATTCCACTGGAAAAAGTTTTGAGACCATAATTTACTGAAAAAATATGGAATTGACAGTGTTAGATTATACAGATCACTTTTTCATCATGGCTTCACAGGTAGCATAAAATGCTTTCAGGGGCTGCATGTGGCGTGCAGGTTGCCAACCCCTGCTCTAATCTCTTATTAATGCTTGAATTTAGCACTGTAAATCAAAATGAAAAATCACCACCAAATTACAGTTAAGTACCTAGAATGATGTTTTTTAAAAGTTTTAAAACTTAGCAATGTAAACTTTCAAAATTTTTGCTTACATGTAAGAAATAAATCTTGATGAATAATACACAAGGAAAATAGTCTTAAACAGGATATTGTTGGCAGTCAAGGTTAAATGCATTTTAATGCATTATAACCTCAATGATCTATTACAGAATCCCATATTTATTTTTTACTATGAGAAATAGATAAAATTATAGGCAACATGAAAGAATGCTAGTTTCAAGTAATAGTTTGCATTTATTGCTTTGCTGACACTGTAGGCATTGCTAATCAACATTCATTGCTCCAATATCACTTCTTATGTTCAGAATTTAGATAACTTTACATACAGCATGACATTTGGAACAGTATTTACTACCCAAAGGATTTTGACAGGCATTGTTTGAGATGAGTGAATTACTTTTATTACTTTCTAAGGACTGATGTAAAGATTGACAGATGTGGTCCCCCAAGGTTACAAAAGTACAGAAATATAGACCATAAATAAAGTACTGATAGAAAAGGTCCGTGAAAGATATTTTTCATTAGGAGAATAATATGTTAGCTTGGATAATTAAAAATATCCTATTAACTTCCATCATAACTATTTCACATTTTACCAACTGGAATAAAGTTAATTAGCACTTTTTCAAATGAAAAATTCATTCAATTAAAAGACATTATAGCTCAAATAGTGTTAACTAAAAATGATACTTAAGAAAAACCAAAAGTTTTAGAGACTGAAAGCAATTTTTAAAAAGAAGTTATTAAATAAATTATAAATCAAACAATAACATTATCAAATGTATAACCATAAGTAAGGTTTTCAAATGATAGCTAATATAATTCTTTTATATATTCAATTTAAATTCAACTCCATTTAAGCAATCAAAAAATCAACAAGACTAAATTTATGTGATTCCCAAAATAGATTACAATAATTAAATGATTTAGAAATGTTTATTGTTCAATTGCTATAAGTGTTTCAAGGCAATGGTTAAAAGTACTATAAATTTACAGTCTGTAACGGTTCAGTAATATATTGATTCCATCGCAAGGAAGACAACAAAATATTATCAAAATATGTAAAAATTTCCATTTTGAATCTGCTGCTGCAATATGATTTTAACTGAAATAAATCTAAACATTTTCCCTGTTGCTGATCAAACTAACAATGATATAATATTATGCAACATGATATAATAAAAAAGTCTGGAAAACATTTTCCAAATAACAGGAACAGTAATTCAACTACAGGCTTCTACGTGTGAGGAACAGAAAGAAATATAATTATTAGTAAACAGACAAGTGCATGTGCAATTTTGTCAATTTTTTACTGTATGACAATAATATTGTAAAGACACTTTTTAAAACAACTCTTTTTGTAAAATAGTAACTGAAGTGTTAACTAACAACATGCATCATGAATTATGTCATCTGTAAGAAAATGATGCCTTAAATATTAAGTAAAATATCATTTGGGATTGTAATCTGCAAAGTAAAGGCATTTACATTGAGCACACTATCAACTTCCAAGCAGGAATACCTCCTCATTTCTTACTAATAAACAATACTAGTCAGACAATACCCTGTTTTATTTCATTTTAAAGATCAACAGAAGTAGTCAGAGGATAAATTATTTTTTGTAAATAGATCATTTGAACATGGCACCTCAAGTACCTAACCAGAAAGCTGAGCAAATTGTCTTTGTGGATAATTCAGCATTACTTATACTTTTAATATTTTCCTGAATCAGGATTTATCATTGATTTAATATTGGGTATTGCCTGGTGTGAACAGAAGCACATATCCTTCCAACAACAACACTATAATCTATGTACACAGCTCACTGACTGAGTCACACATGGTACTACATGTGATGACCATCTTTATGCTCTAAATAGAGCTCTAATTTGTACAATTAAGTTACACACATATACCACTCACACATCAATGTTGTAAACTACCACTTGTTTTTCCATCATGATATCTATACAAATCGCTCATCTCACACTTCAGTGATTTATGATCATACACACATTCAAATCAAAATAAACTATCTACCTTATATGCATATACTTTTGTACACATTTACATTACATTTATAATTGTCATTTTCCTACACTATGAGGAATTTTTCTTTGGAATCAGTGGAAGCCTAGGTTCTATGATTTGGAAGATAGTCATAATATGACACCTCAGATATTTGACAAGCCACCATAACATTGTATGTGACTAGGCCTTTCAACGTTTCTTTTGCCTCAAAACCTGATAGAGCGAGTATTCAAATCACAAACAAAAATTGTTGTTAGGTAAAAGATCTATAACTGAAATAAATATAAAAACTATTCCTGAAATATTTAACGACAGAAAAAGAAATAATATTTTCACTTAAATAAGCAATAAAATATACTAAGTTTCAAATTAAAACATACATATATATCACAATATAGAATTTAATTTAAAACAATATCAACTTTGTTAGATATCCATAAATAGTAAACTAAGTAAATAATGCTAATAGGGAAAATGACTTGATAGAATTATAAACCAGTTCTGGATTTGCCAGTAGGATCATTTTCATTTATATATGTATAATTATCACTAAGTGACAAATTATGCATCATACCTTTAAATGCAATTAATAACAGAATTTTCTTTAGTAAGGAACTCAAATTCTTAAACCATTCACTGCTTTAATAATTAGTTCAGTTTAATTTAAAGATGAAATTTCTCCCAAATATCCCTTTAGGATGTGCAAATATATTTATCATAGTGCATTTTTATGTATACTACCAAATCAATGGAGATGAAATATATACGCTGAAAGACAAACTTAAATTTCAATCTATTTGAAGTTAAAGCTTTTGAGTAGGAACTCACCCTAATATATATTTAACATTAATTTTTCATTACAATAAAGAGAATAATTGGAATTGTTTAGTGGATACCATTATTTCTTTGACAAATTTAAAATTAAATAAACAAGGCATAACATACAAAATTAACTAACTTTGTAAACATCATGGCACAAGAATAGGAAACAATACTGCACCAATTTTGGAATGCACCTTTATGATTAGAAAAACAATGGAAAAGTGTGGGAAAGCAGGCATAGTTAAGTCCAAAAGGCTTTCAAAATATATCAGGGATGTCAACAAAGTTTCGATCCCAGTATCCTCCACTGTACAACCAGTCTTCCTGCTTTGTGTATGGATTGGTCCCCTGGCAAAACCACCTAAAAATAATTGAAATAACATAAGATGAATTAGAAGATTGCTAGAAAATGTAAAAATTTCCTAAATTATGAAAGATCTACCTAGTAATGTGAAAACCTACTTCACTTTCTTATTTGGAAAAATTAGTGGCACTAAAAATTATTATGGCACAATAAGGGCGACTCCCGAGTTTCGATTGTTCGAGTTTCGATCCAGCCAATCGAATTGGGAACTAATTTACGCGGAGTAATTTCGCAGAGTAATTGGTTCCAACCAACCACGCGAGGTTTAGTTTTGGCATAGACGTAGTTATATTTGCTCTGTTTGAATTTGTGCTGATTTCATTATTTTTTCTGTTAATCTTTTATTTAAATTTATTTATTTTATTGATTTATTTATAAATTTATCACTTGACATGGCATCTAAAAGGAAATGTAATAATAATAATTTATTCATCCTGGGATTTGTACATACAAATATAGGACAAGAAAGAGACAAAAAAAGAAAAGAAAACATTTAACATGTACATTAATGCATTACATTATTAATTGGCAAACTCAGCAATGGAGTAAAAACATTTGTCTAACAGAAAGTTCTTCAGCAATCTCTTGAATTTAGGTATGCTGGTCTCTTGTTTAACAGAGGGAGGGAGCTTATTGAAAAGTTTACAACCCATATATATAGGACTGTTACCATACATTGATAAGTTATGCAAGTTTGCAGTCAAGTCCTTTTTTCTTCTAGTATTATGATTATGAACATCCATGTTACACTTAATTTCTAATAATTTATAACTTTCTCTAATAAACATAATACAATAAATATATACATAATTGGTAAGTCAGTAATTAAAATTTTTAAATAGTGATAATGTAAGGGAATCAAATAAAAGAGTGCATAAGGCTCATAGTTATGAATTGAAATTAGAAATTTTAAAGCGTGTTGAGATAGGTGAAAGCCATACTGAAACTACACAGTTGTTGGGAATGTGTCGTTCAACTATTAGCACTTATATGAAACAGAAGGAGAAAATTCTAGAACGTGATAAATTCAGGTAATTTGATAACAACAATAAACAGTTCCCCACCCATAGCTCCTCTTCTTCCAACTTCTCAATTAATAAACCAAGTCCAGTAAGCGCAGTTGAAAAAGATTTAAGGTATGAAAATATTTTTAATTTTGTTTCTTTATTCTTAAGTTATTTTGCACTTTTAAATAACTTTTATATTAATTTCGCTGCGATAAATAGTTGTATGTAAATATAGATGTATGCAGGTATGTTATCCAGCTCGCGCGAGTCATTTGTAACAAACGACTCGTGTGATCCAGACTGGGCTGTCTGTACAGCATATTGCATACATCTATCTTTGAAGTTCGAAACAAAAATTTATTTTTTCCTTTTTAGTGCAAAAAATAAGCTGTAATTTAAAATATTTATTATATAATTTATTCATAATTTAATATTGTTGTATTAACATATTAGTAATGTTATTTTATCTTTATAGAACGTGAGGGGAGATTTTTTACTGTGATGCGGAACGTATCCCCCAATTATAACATGCAAGTATATGGAAAAACGGCGTTCGACATTCGAATATTCCAGATTCGAACACATTTTCAGGAATGCATCCCCAACGAAACTCGGGAGTCGCCTGTACTGGTAATAAATTGTCCATTGAATGATTTCTTTTATAACAAAAGACAGTGCCAGTTTTTGCCTCTAAAATACTGAACTGTTGCAAGTTAAATATTAAACTGGTGAAATGCCAGAAACAACAAATAAGACTTCATTTATAAGTTGAACTAGAAATATACAATAGATATTTTATGTTAAAAGCTTACATGGGAGCAGAAACACCAAGTAGGCTAAATAAAAGAGAATGAACATTCCATATTGGCATAAATTTAATCTCGGTAAGCATTTACATTTTTAAAAAGATGGTGACTTAGAAAATCAGAATTAACAAGTCTTGGGTGCAAACTTTCAATCAAGAAGTATAATTTTTACCAAAAGTAATGTTCCCAAATAATTACTGGCTTGAGTATTTTATGAATCCAACATCTTGAATCAAACTTGAGAAAATTTATAACTCTCCACTCAGAAAATGTGCTTATAATGACAAAATATCAAAATAATATAATTTTTTCTAAATTAATTTGATTTTGCAGCATATATTACACAGTTTATGATATACAAATTGAACTTAGCCAGCTTGATTTTTGTTTAATTCTAGCAATGGAATCATATCAAAGTCAATGTTTGTTATATTATTGTACGGATATTACTTCCATAAATTCTATATAACTTCTATTCACAGCATAAAAAGGATATAAACAATGAATAGAACTCTTTAATGTACATATAAAAAGAAAAATTGAGGAATTCCATCTTTGTGAACAGGGAATTATGACATGCATATTATTTTGCCAAGAATACCTGAACACAGGTCATACTTATTATTTTAAAAATTAATTTGGTGCTTGTCAATTGAAATTTACCTTGGACTCCAATCTGAGGATTTTTTGCTCTTGCGAGATTTTCTTGCTTCGCGCTGCTTTTCTTCTAATCTATTCTTTTCAGCTGCTGCACCATCAATGTCACCTTCTTCCAGTTTTCGAATATCTGGGCGAAGTCTACCAGGGAGATACCAGATTAAAGTCAAAATACAACACTCAGTAAAATCTCATAATACAAAATACAATGCAATATTAATCAACAATTTTAAAAAGATATCTTTAATTCCAGCAACCACCTCCTCAACAACATCATCTATCTGTATAGATATATGGGTGATGTGCTATGCACCTTGATTGGATATGACCAAAAATTATCTAAGTTTTTATCTTTCTTAAATTCTTGATACAATTCTATTAATTTCACAGTTGAAAAAGAAAAAGATAGGACCTTTTTCGGATCTTTCAATTTCTAAATTTAAGACCAATCATTCCTTTGAAATGTTTAGGAAACCTATACATGCCAAACGTGATTTCTAATCACTCACTCCACCATTTCTCCCCTAAACTTTCCGCCTTCTAGGCTATGATTCATTGGATGGTGAATTTACACCTTTCAGTTTTCAACTTTAATAAAGAACTAATAAACAGATAGCCTTCAATAATGTTTACAACAGCAATATAGTGGACCAACTTCTAGCCAAAAAATATCACAAAGTAGCAACCAATCTGACTTCTTCAACCCATTACTCCTCTTGAATGGAAAAATTGGGTTAAACTTCATGAAATGGTGAAAATTATACAAAGCTTTGTTGTTCGTTATCCAATGTATACAGAAGAGAGTCTGTTTTCTGTGGATTCAGACACCACAATAGCCAGCGCAACCAAATTTAGCATGGAATCCACTTTCATCTAAGAGAAGATCTCTGGCTATGTTTGCATCTGATTTGAAGATCCCAATTGCGATTCTAGGAGCCTTAATTTTTTCCCGTTAGGATAGCATGGGAATGAGTGCACTGTTGATTTTCAAGACGGAATCAAATCGATACGCAAATTTGTTTTGAACTTAAAAATTCAACATTCTTTTGGGCTAAAAATCTTTGGCGCTCACAACCAAATAAGCTAAAATTTGGCAGTTTTGTTATTCTATTTGAGCTCTAGGGCAATGACACATTACCTTTTCTCCAAAGTATCAGGGTTCAAGTCCAGGTGCAATTTTTCCTTCCTTAATGGGATTTGCACATGAAGCAGTCTTGGGAAACACTCAAATTTTCATCTCAGAATAAAATTTTTAACTCACAGATCATATAAGACCTAGGGACAGGAAAATGTGTTTTTTTATTACTAGTAGATGGTGCTTGCATTCTGCAAGCATTTTTAAATTTTAGAATCCTCACAAATTCGAATTTTTCCCATCAATTTTGTCCAAAATCATATAACCATGACAAATTACAAGTCTATAGCTCCTCTAGAAGATAATAATTTTGATCCTCTTATGGGGCAATAATGGGGCAAACTAGCCCCTTAAAATTGGAGTTTTTACAATTTTGGATTTTTTCCTTCGGTTGTGACCAAAATTCTATAATCGTGCCAAATTTAAAGTTTCTAGCTCATCTGGAAGTGCCTCATAATTTGTATCCTCCACCTCCTTCTATATCCTATGTCAGATGCATCTATATATTATAGATGCTCACCAAAAAAATATTTGTGTCAACCAATGTAGCCAAAATGACTAATGGAATGTTTGGCACTTTCTCAAATTTTTATCTCCAAAACTATAAGTTGTAATTATGTGCTCACACTGACTTTTTGTGACAAATGTTGTACTTTCTCCAGAACTATTTAACCAGTGCTTCACAGATTATCTACGAGCCAGGGAGTTTGTCATACATGAAATACATTTGATTTACCCATAATGCCAGATAATTCAGTTAGTTTTAATATAATGCACTCCCACAAAGTTACACCTTCTGTTAAAACAATTATTAAAGCTTTTGTTAAATTTATAAAATGCCAAGAGAATATGTGCCAGTTAAATTTCAGACTGAGCATAGTAATAGCCTAGACAGATAAATATAGCACAAGTACACCAAGGGCAAAGAAGACAGGAAAATCTCATTCAAGTAAAAGATGCTTGAAACTGACTTTGTGAATTCTACCTCAATATCTTTTCTAACAAATATAACATCTCCTCCATTTTTCATGTATTTACAATAGTAAATGTCAGCAATTATATTTCCATTTATAGTAATGGTAAACACTTCCACTTCTTTGAGCCAGTGCTCACATACACAAATAACATCAGGATTATACGCGTTGGTGATAATTTCCATTTCTAAGAGTTTATTATGTGTACACTGAATATTAAGGTCAAGTAAGTTTAACTTCCATCAGTTTCAAGATTTCTTAGTCACATCTGTCTAGGTTTTGCCACTCCATTTTTTGAGTGCATGGTAATATTACTACCACCCCTCACATTTTGCTCTAGCACCTCATTATGTATGTTGTGTTTATTAACACTAACACTAGCTTCGGTATTGTTATCAGTGGAATCGGACTATTCAGTTGGTATGGGTCATTTATTGTACCGAAAGAAGAAACGTTGCACTATTACACCATTGGGCCAAACTGTACTTTTATGAAGTTCATCAAGATGAGAATAGTCAGCTCCAACTTTAAAAGTGCTATGGTCATTGTTTGACCAGTCGTACACAAATAAAGTCATTACCTAGATATTTTCCTTGTAGGTGCACTTTGATGTAATTTTCGGTTGTTACACTAAGCACCTAATAGATTTTCAATCACACATGGTGAGGGATGCTGGCAAATTTTGGTTGGACCGTCAGGCCAGATGGGATGTCCAAGCCAAAAACTAAATTTTGGTTTCATCATTTCTTCCTTCAAGTCACCATCATAAATCCGTCGTTGTCTTCAGTAACTTTAGTTGGGACAGCACCATTATTGTCTACGGTGTAGACCTCATTGGCAGTTGTTTGTGATGTTGGAGGATTTTGCGAGATACACTCGTTGTCTTCAACAGTTTTTGGTGAAATTGACTGATTTATCACCACACAAATATTATCCGGAATCTTATCAAACTTATTAGTAATGAGTGCACTGGACAATAAATTTTTTTTTAAAAGCTTTACTTTTATTTTCAATGCACTTAGGTCCACTGCCATGTTGATTAAATCCTGATGTCAGTTTAGGCGACACTTCGTACACATCCAAAAGGTGTAAGATGTCTCGGAAATTATTTTAAAGCAAAGTTCATTCAATTCTAAACATTTATAGTGATACACATAAATATATACTGCAGGGGATGACTTTTTCTGACAATTTTACGTCTTTAGTGCAAGAGCCACAAGCATGACAGTCTACACTCGATGCCATATTGAAATTATACCTTGTTTTGAGATATATTATACATTGAAAAAATCAACTTAAAGAGGATAAGTTATGTAGGGATAAATTAATTGATAATGAACCGAGGTTTTGATTGCTTTTCTATCCTGTTATAGTAAGAATTAAATTTTCAAATTATAAGTTTAAAAAAATTGCTTAATGACTTGAAAAATAACCTAAGGGGTTAACTTCTGGCTTGGTGCAAAAATTAACTTAAGTAAGCAGGACACAGCTGATGTTATCTTCAAAATATAACTGATATGTTACTGACCTGCAATCAGTTGGACATAGCTTATCAGGCATACCCTCTTCCATCTCATTTAGGGACATGGCAAAAAGTGTGAACTGGTAATACTATATTGGAAAGAGAAAAATATACATTCAAAATTAGTTAATGATAAGGTAAATATCAACAGGAAATTTTTTCTTTCAAAAAACAAAAAACTCCTTAACCGTACAAGGTTAAGGAGTTTTTCGTTTTTTGAAATACCTATATCGCCATAGTCTCCAACCCTCCCTTTCATTACAGGCAGTCCTCGACATCCGTACATAATGCGTTCCTGAAAACGTGTACGGAAATCGAATGTATGGATGTCGAACATAGATTTACATATTATAGGGAGGGGTTCCATTCCCAGAGAGCCAAAAAATATTATAAAATCTCTAATTATGGTATAAATGTTTAGTTTTTTGAGCAGGGGCCTTTTATAAACAATCGTCGATTTTATAATATAGAGAGATAGGGCAAAATGCAATAAAATATTTAAATAATTGCACAAATAAACACTCCTGTACAGACAAAGATGCCGGCGTGGCGGAAACTGGTGGCCTGGTGGCTGGCAACCAGCAGCACTCGAAATATTCATTTGTCATTTCGCTGACACGAAAATCTGAATTCGGCATACAGAAGGTGGTTTAGGGGTGTAAATGTATTATGAACGAAGAGTTTTTTTCATTAAAGCATTTTGCTATTTTCATAGTTTCTTTGTAATATTGCCTAATCATGGCCCCAAAGAGAGTGATGATTGAAATGAAAGAAAAGTCGGTAAAAAGAGCGAAAGAAACGATGAGTTTGGAGAAGAAAATTGAAGTTTTAGATAGGCTTGTGCATAATGAATCTGCTTCATCAGTTGGTAAATTACTTGGTGCGACCGAGTACACAATAAAATCGATAAAGAAAGTGAAGAAGCGATTAGAGCTAGTGTTGCAAGTAGTACTTCAACGAGTACAAAAGTGTCTTTTGTACCTAGAGAAGACAGAGAAGGCTTTCAACCTGTGAATCGAGACCCAAACTCGCAAGAAAATCTCGCTGAGTTCACTTGTCATTTGCAAGAAAGCCAAGCAACTGCACGATCATTATGTCTCAAATTGTTTCGCGGTCTGCTAACGGGATATCGCCAACGTCATCCAAGGGTGTGTAGATCGGTTCCTTGCTCTTTAAAAAAATGTGGCGTTTATTCAGAACACCACAGTACGTATTGTATTATTATATTTGTTCTTCTCCTTCTCAACTGAACGCACACTCGACCGGCTTAAGTCCAATGAGCGTCCGATTGAAGCTAAAGATTCGCTGTTTTCGGCACGCCTAATTATTTCTATCTTTGTCTCAATCGTGTTCAGTTTATGAGTCCTACATTTCTTTTCACTTGTATTAGCACTTTCAGTTTTCCATTTCTCACTCATGTTTATAAAATAATAGGTGTAAAATGCACAAACAAAGAAACACTGCTGTACGTACAAACAAAGACGGTAACGTTGCCGAGACTGAATAATAATAATAATTTATTGATTATTAACTGACTTTACAGTGGTATTAATCTTGTCAAATTTCAGTACAATATTAAAAAACAATACATATAACACGTATATTATTACATAGCATACTTTAACTTGGTAATTTATTAAAAGTGTTGGCTTGGCTGACAGACAGCACCATTATGTGACAGCTCGAAATGTTTGTTCGTCAGCTGATGTACGAAAGTCCGAATTCGGAGTACAAAAGGCGGTTTAGGGGTGAAAATTTATAATGTACGAAAGAGCAAATTGTACAGATGTCGAATGTACGGATATCGAGGACTGCCTGTATTATCATTAGGAAACTAAACATCACTGAATAATTAAGGAATATTATAAACTTGCACAACGATATTAAATTTAAAGAGTAACTTACAATTGTTCTTGGTTTTAAAATATATAATACCAGTTAATAAAAAGGGTGGCCAAATTTCACCATTGCATTAGAAATGTAAATAAGTAGGAACTAGCTAGACATGAGCTTCTATTTCATAACCTGTGGATCAACCGTTGTTACAACACTTACACTGACAGCAAAAAAAGAATCTTTTACTTTAAAAAATACTATATACAATAAAACCTGGGAGAGGCAGGACCTCATGGGACCGGCCTATTCTTCCGCCTTTTGTAGGTTTTCTGCTTTATACAGGTTAATATAATTTACGCAGCTCTTTCCTTTTGGTAGATTTTAACTAGAAAATAGGTTTTTCTGTCTTAATGAAAATAAAAACTTTAAAATTACTACAAAAATTGATATATATAATAAATGAGAACATAACCTTGAAATTGTATGTTTGTACAATCCTGATTTTATTAGAAATTAAAAAACTTCTGTTAAAAATGCTAAAACATTTCAGAATCAGAACAGTTAAATTTCATACAGTTGAAAAGCATTTCAATACACATTAAAATCCAATAAAAATATTAAACAAAGTTAAAAAATTCTAGAAAGTTATGTGAAAAACTATCGAATTTTAGTTGTGCATTTTCTTCTGTGATTTTATTAAACCGGCAAAAGCAAACCCGAATTCTATAACTTTGCTAAAGAAATCATTTGCATCCTTCATTTTGGCAGGATATTTTAAAGATTTAAGAAAGTGGAAAACTTCTGCCATTGTTGCATTTCCAGTTCTTCACAATCTTCCTCACTCTGTTCATCCTCTGAATCAGGAAAAATTACATTGCTTTACAGTTTTCAAATCAATTTCATCAATCTTTGTGAAAACACTTCCATCAGTATTTATGAAATGTTTTGCACTTTCGTTGGTACCCTCAACTTCATACATCTCATCAATCAAATTTTGAATGTCACAATAATCACTATCACTACCTGCTTCATTGCATTCATTAGTATCATCGAAAACAAAGCCTCAGTTTCTAAAACAGTTTTTGATACAGCCTTCTTGTACACACTAACAAATGACTGAGAAATGTAATTGCATCAAAAACATTGATTTTAACCATCAAGTCCAATCCTCTCATACATTGATATATATATATACCTATATATATATATATAAATTTTTTTTGAAGGCCCTCTAGACATATTTTTAAGAGACCGATTTTACTTTCCGTCTTTTGCAGGTTCAAAATGTACTTAATAATACAAAAATTACAAGAAAATATCCTTTCCGTCCACGTCTCACAGGTTCTGCCTTACAGAGAGACATTCAGCTGTAAAACGATATCTACTAGTACAGCATTTCCCAAACTGTGTTCTGCGGACCACTAGTGTTCCGCGAGATGTTAATAGGTGTTCCATGAAAAAAAATCGATGCTAGCAATATTTTTCCTTCTAAAATTTATTTAAAAAATATATATATGTAAGAAAAATACTAAACAATTTATATAGTAGTTCTTATTATTATGCGATAGTCTGCCTTTAAGAAATGGTGTGCCATACCCGAGAACGCCAGGTAGTCGCATTAGAGATAATCTGATGCATGAGCGCATGACGTTCGATCTGCGTATTGATGCATAGGCAGCATTTACCAACTAACCGTCGCGTTTATGTATGTCGTCTATTCCAGTGGTGCCCAACCTACAGCCTGCGAAGCCATGATGGAAAAGCAATCCAAAAAATTTAACACACAACTCATGCATTTTATGACATTTTTGATAATAATTTTTTTAACATTGGAGTTTTTACCGTAAAAATCCTATTTAGACTTGATTTTCACTAAAATGGCACCTTAGAATATATAGGTAACATCCAATTTAAACTCTAACTTGGCCCACCGAATAATTGGCAACTTCCAATGTGGCCCACCGAAGGATTCGCAGCCACCGATGAGGCCCGCCACATAGAAAAGGTTGGGTGCCACTGGTCTTTTCAATGATCGCTGGTCTATGCTACATATCTTGTCTTATAATTTCAACATATATTTGTGATATTATTCAATGTTTATTGTATATTAAACATTTATACTACACAAACTCGTTCCCCATGGATCTGTGGCTGAAAGAAGGAAGTTTTAAACGAAAAGCAGACTCTTGTGGTGCTCAAACTGTGTTTGAGTCAAACAAGCAAAAAGTAAGAATATTTCAAAATGAAGATGAACAATCGCAGCCTTCGGTTCCTAAAAAATCGGGAGGTGAGCTGTCCAAGATGGAACAGTTAATGTCCAATTCCAACAAATTAGCATCAGGTAGTAAGAAACCAAAAAGAAAGTACGATGTAAGTTATTTGTCTTTTGGATTTACTTCCATTGGGAACAAAGATGCTCCTGATGCTCAGTGCATGTTGTGCAACAAAATATTATCTAACAGCTCTTTAGCCCCTACTAAGCTTCGAAGGCATTTGGAAACTAACTATGCTGCATATAAATTTGTTCTTTTTCTTCTTAATAAAATAAACATGGTTGAATTTCTCTAATGTTATTATTGTTTTTTGTTCTGTTATAAAGTAAAAAAACACATATGAATCAAATTTTGATCATTTCTTTCAGCAATTAATTCGTCTGTGAGACCATTTTTGCTGTCTACTTTAATCCAAGTGCACGTTATATCTAATGAGCTCCTGTTGGTGTTCCGTCAATACATTATAATTTAAAAAGTGTTCCGTAGTCAAATAAGTTTGGGAAACACTGTACTAGTACAATTTTATTTTGGATTTCCAGCCTTGGCAGGTTTCCACCAAATACAGATTTTGCCTTTCACAGGTTTTCCTGTAAGATGCTACACTGGATGTATTATTTATAGATTGGGAAAAATTGCATATATTTGAAAGTAATACCTCGGCTGTATTTGGTGGTCGTGGATCTGCTTCCCACAATAATACAGAATTTGGGATATCAATTGAATATGTAGAGTCACTTTTGGGCAGCTCACCCTCTGGTACATCAGGAGGAGGTGTAGCATCTTCTGATGCACTGCTACATCCAACGGTCTAAGAAACCAAAAACACAAGCAAATTATTTCAGAGTGAAATGAAATGAGAAAATTTGGCTTAAATTATACAATTAACTGAGTGAGCTATCATTTTGTGGAATTCACGTCTGCAGTAAAATTCTAAAGAAAGAAAACTTTTCTATAAGCCACCAGGGCTGATTACGACATACTACATCAAAACATGCAGTATCTAAACTAAAATCAATGCATCTTAATTGAAAAATCTTTATTTCATATGAACTAACTATATTCTAGTCTGTGAAATAATATAAAGATGTAAAGTAAACTAACAGATAAAAAATATTTTCAGCTAATGAGAAATTAGATTATAAATGAAGATATATTATTAAAAATTATTTCAGAATGCAGGCTACATTCATATCACAAATCGCAAAATTTAATGAAATTAGTTCCTTCTAAAATGATAAACTGTATCTAATGTAAGTTCTTATACATCTACACAATCTCAGACACGAGTATTAAAATAGACAGTGCATGAAAATCTCATATTCATAATGGAATAACTGTTATTCAAAGGTATTATTCAACATTTCAGTATTATTGGAGAATCTGATTCCCTTATTTGCCACTATCACCCCATATTTATACTCCAATCTTGGATAATTCACTTATTCTCATCTCATTGAAGAACTTATTTAATAAATGAAAATGATGTTTAAGATTTATGTACACTCTACATATGACTCATCATTTTGAATGCAGTGACTGAATTATATTCGTGCATATATACATATGGTCCTCTTTTCAGTTTGAACTCTCACCTCTGCAAGTGATGTGGACCGGAAAGGGCTAACCTTTAGGCTGTTTAATTTGGCAAGAACCTTCTTTGGGGTGTGAGAAGGACTTCCAGAGGGTGTATTTCTTGAAACACCCTTTGGCTCATTTTCACGGCTATATAAGTACATGGAAATTTAAGAAAGAATACAATTACACTCTACAAGAATATGAAGTTATTTATTATTACAATCAAGCCACATAAATTCTGTTTCATGCATAATTAGCATAAGTTTCTACTTTGAATCATTTAAAAATAATATAATTACAAACTTGCCAAAAAGAAAGATACAAAATAGATCATGTATAAGAAACCCAAGCAGGTAAATATAATATAAAAATACAAACTTAATTTTATTATAAATATTATTGAAAGAATAAGGAATATGAGTAAGTTAGAAGAATTGTGTTATTAGAATAATAAATTGCTGATTTTTCCATTTAACACTTTATATAAATTTCCTAATGGAATTAATTCAATGTAAGAAGAAAATATCATTAATTACTACAATTTTTATGGGTAACATATGAACATTTTAATAAATTACACAAACTGAAATTCAAAGACAATTTCATTAAGTTATACAGGAAAAGTTGTTTCATTTTTTCTATGAAAAAACTTTTACCCATTATTGGTGGACAATAGGCAGCTGTGGTATAGTTCATTACCTAAGGCTAATTTGTTTAAATTTCAATGAATTTCCAAAATTTATTTTTGGCAAAATGTCTTCAGTAAAATTATTCTTGCACTGAGTTAGAAAAACAATACATTAGTTCTACATAGGCTAATTATGACCTGAAATTTAAGCACCCCATCTAAATACTAATAAAATTTAATTAGGTATCTTCTAATCTTGGGTAAAATAAATATATCTTAACTGCATAGTTAAATGAATACTTATCAATGCTGCCATATTTTTAGTTTTCAAATTAAAAACGTACTTGGCCATACAGTGCATTACAAGTTTTGATCTCCATTCAGTGTGGCAAGGGCAACATAAATTGTATGTAGTGCAAGTTCCTCTTAAAATGCTGGAACCTACTTTACAAAATTCATAACTTTACACATTATAGTATGATATATTATTATTTAAAGAGAAAATTTTTATTTGTTTAGTCTGATTGATTCTGTTATACTTTTATTTCAACATCATCAATCCTGGGAAAACCATAACAGCCATATTTATGAAATTGCAGTAAGAATAAAAATTATGAAGGTGTGTGAAATTTTTGATCGAGCGTACAAGAAACTCTCCTTCAATGAATAATATGCATTTTTGAAAAACCATTTATCAAACGAAAACTTGTTTGAAAGATAGTACTTTTCCTGCTGACTCCAACTTTTAAAACCTAAGATGCATCCAACTTAAATAATTACAGTAGAACTCGGTTATAACAGCATTCAAGGGACAGGAAATTTATTGTCGTTATAACCGAGGTGCATGGGAACATAGAATTAGTTTCCAAATTCTAAATTTTATATTATAGAAAGTACAGATGACTCCCGAGATTCGACCAATTCAAGAATTCGACCAGTCGACGCCCGCTTATTCGACACAGCCAATCGGTCGGTCAAATTAGGAACTAGTTTACACGAAGTAATTTTTGGCCCGCCCAACCACACGAGGTTTAGTTTCAGTCTAGACATCGTTATTTCTGCTCCAATTGTTTGAATTTGTGCTGATTTCACTCGTTTTTAGGCATGTTTGACATTCGACTGTTCGAGATTCGACTGTGTTTTCAGGAACGCATCCCGGACGAATCTCGGGAGTCGCCTGTACATTATACTATGATATAATAAGTACATTTAACATAGTAAAAATGTTTTTAATGATTAGTGAAATAATTTGAAATTTTTCTGTGTCATAGTATGTGCCAACTTGAAATGTATCTCAAGGTCCTTCTCAGGAATAATCAGCGAATAATACTAAATATCTTTTTATTAGTCTCCTTCGGTTCATAAAACTGTGATATCACTTTTATTGCTTGCATAGCTTTATTAACCGCTGGAACTAGTTCATCTTGATCCTCTACCATTTCTTCATCTTCTTCTTCGCTACACTTCCCATCCTGCCCTTCCATGGCCTCCCTCGCGATGTCTAGGTCTGTTTGAGGTTCTGTCATTATAACATCGTTGCCCATTTCTGCATATGAATTGATATCTTCATAACTTTTAAAACTTTCTACATCCATCTCGGCTAACCATTCTGTTAGTGTTGTTTCATTAAAATGGACGTCTACTAACTTGGTTTTAGAAACGGCTCGTGCGAATCACACTGAGTAAAGAATTTCCGCTGTTGGATCCCTCCCCACCTGGGCGGTCCTTCAAT
This sequence comes from Uropetala carovei, assembly GCA_036926305.1. Taxonomy (NCBI): domain Eukaryota; kingdom Metazoa; phylum Arthropoda; class Insecta; order Odonata; family Petaluridae; genus Uropetala; species Uropetala carovei. Next base: position 2,233,385 of record JAXCHB010000044.1, on the reverse strand, counting down.
GTATTGGCAATCAGCAAAGATTATTAATAAAACCTGACTCATTTAATGACATTTATATTATATTAGTTATCTTCTTCTCACCGACACATACAAAAATGTGTTGCGTTGGCCCTGTGCATTGTCGCTATAACTGAGTGTGTTAATACGATATAACCGAGGTGAATATATTGCAATATGGTAGAAACGGGGATGGGACCTGAAGAATATTTCGTTATATCCAAGTTGTCGTATTAACCGAAGCCGTTATAACCGAGTTCTGCTGTATTTGTCTGATTGCTTCCCATGCCAGTATGCGTTTTGAAGAGACTTCCAGATGAACTAGAAGCTTGAAAACTTGGTACGATTATAGGTTTTTCGTCACGACCAATGGGAAAAATGTGAAATTGTCCTATTTTTAGGGTTTATTTTTACCCCATGCAGAATAGGCCAAAATTCTTGAAGAATACAAGCACTGTCTACTAGTAGGATACAGGAGGAGAATGAGGAGGACACAAATTACGAGGCACTTCCAGGTGAGCTGGAAACTTGAAATTTGGCATGACTGTAGGATTTTGGTCACAACCAAAGGAAAAAAATCTGAAACTGTTGAAATTCTAATTTTCAGGGGCTATTTTGGTCCCACTATTGTCCCATAAGAAAAGCACATAAATCAGTGTAGGGGTTTTTATATTTGCTTATTTCCCTTCAAGATTCAAACCTGGGACATGAATTATTGGAAAGTTTAGGAATTGTAGTTTTTTATTTTTGGAGACGGAATTCAAATCCCCGTAGATTTAGCGTAAATTTTTAGTTTTTATCAGAAAAAAGTGGTTTATTTTTCTGGGTCTCTATAATGAAGTACCATGGCAATGAGCTCAATGCTTTTATATGGGTAAGCTTTTAAATGGGAATCAGAAAGCTATATTATAATGACATTAATATTAAACTACGGCTAATGGAAGAAATCTGTTACTGTAAAAATTGCAATCTTTTGTGGTTTTTTGCCCCATACGATGATAAAAATTATTAGCTAGAGACTTGAGTCTAGGCACAATTATAGATTTTCAGTCACAACTGACAGGGAGTCCATACGCGTCATGGAACACCGATTTCAACGAGCATGCGGCAGGGCGTGCTGTGCATCGTTAACTTGAAATATTACAAAGTGAGAAGGCACGCCTCTCAAGGGTTTGTTAATAATGCGGAAAAGTGTGTGTGGCGTATTATATGGGCCTACTACGAAGCCCCTTGTGCAAGAAGCTGCCGTAGCATAGTGTTTAGTGACTCTGACTCGCATGCGGAGGATGTGGGTTTAGAGGTTATATACTGGCAGTTCTTTTTCATTTTTTATTCATTATTTTTTGTATTTCATGATTTTATAATCATTATTTATATTCTGACATTCTATGCTATGAAATACGATAAGTAATCATTTTTTCCAAAATTAACAATTAAAACATTTTTATAGCATAGAATGTCAGAATATAAATAACAATTATAAAATCATGAAATACAAAAAATAATGAATAGAAAATGAAAAAGAACTGCCAGTATATAACCTCTAAACCCACATCCTTTGCATGCGAGTCAGAGTCACTAAACACTACACTACGGCAGCTTCTTGCACAAGGGGCTTCGTAGTAGGCCCATATAATACATTGCACATATTGTTTTCCACATTATTCACAAACCCTTGAGAGGTGTGTCTTCTCACTTCGTAATATTTCAAGTTACGATGCACAGCACGCCCTGCCACATGCTCATTGATATCGATGTTCCATGACTCATATAGACTCCTTGTGAGAGAAAAAATCCAAAATTTTAAAAATTCTAATGGTTAGGAGCTATTTTGCCCCATTATCACCCCATATGAGAATAAAAATTATAATTCACTTCTTGATTGAGCTAGAGACTTGAAATTAGGCACTGTTATAGATTTTTGGTCAAAGCTACGGAAAAAATCCGAAATTGTACAAATACCAATTTTTAGGGGCCGTTTTGCCCCATTACTGCCCCATAACAAGATAATTATAAATCACCTCTATATGAAATAGAGACTTGAAATTTGGCAAGACTACATATATAGGTAGATTTTTGGTGGCAACCAATGAAAAAATCTGATATAAAACTTCCAATTTTTAGGGACTGTTTTGCCCCATTATTGAAAGTAGGCTGATATGCTTGCAGAATGTAAGCAATGTTTACTAGTATAATCTGTAATGATTCATGAATAACAACCCTTTCACCATGTGGATTTCTAAAAACCTCAGCCAAGGTTTCATTTTAATGACTGAAATTAATAAAGAAAACATATTAATATGAGTGAAATTGGAAAAACTATTGAGGCATGGGGTAAACCACCTGAGAAAACTTTTCAGTTAAAGATTTGAGTCTATGGATAGATGTACCCATCAAAGGGCACATGCTAGTCTAACCAGCCAGAATTCTGAAAAATAATCAGATAGGAGAATAAACAAATTAGAAAGAACTTTGTACTTTTTCCACAGTATATTATATTAAACAATCACAGCCACGGTTTCACTACACAGTAGCATCATCAGGTGACAAGAAAAGGAAAACACTGGGAATATATAGAGATGGAGACAGGGAGGAGAGAATTGGGAGGGGAGAATGGAGGGGATAATGGGGGAGGAGGGAGGGAGGGGAGAATGGGAAGGGGAGGGAGGGGAGGGAGGGGAGTGTGAGGCAAGTGGAAGTTAGCGGTGGGTAAACCCAGCTGGAGGGAAGGGGTTTCGGAGATAAGTTAGAGTTGGATGGACTGAATTGGGCAGTTCATCAAAGCTAATAGTAGAACAAGTTAGGAAAGTGTACAACGTATCACAAATGGGCGCGTTTCGTGCAATGAAGTATTAGAAAGAAATTATATACCTGTACGTGAGGGAAATAGCATTTTAAAGTTCTTAAATTCTTCAAAAATAATCCATTTTTTCCTATTTAATAATATTGCATGCACGCGTAAGTAAATTAAACGTTTGTTTGTGAGATTGTTTATGATAGCAACAATGAAGAAGTAACCATGCAAGAAATTTTCTACGTTCAACTCGAATTAAGACATTCTCATTTGATTTTCTCGATAATGGCTACTCCTACGATAAAAATGTATAGGAAAAGAAATACTCTAATTTATTAGTTCTACGAGTTTAATTTGAAAAATAGTTTGATATGAATAATACTTTACGAGATATGACGAAAATTTGATTTTTTATCACCAATAAAGTGGTACCCCTGATTGGCGTACGATTCGTTTTTGTGATTTTCTTCTTATATTTGACTGTAAGTCCTTAATATCAAATTTCATGAAAATCCGTTTGGTAGAAGCTGAGAACGAACATGTGGACGGACGGACAGACGGAAGGACGGACAGATGGACGGACAGACCGACAATAATAGGCGCTCACGCTGGAAGCAAAACGCGCTTAAAAAGAGATCTAAATTCAATGCACTTGTCAATGTGATTGTCCATTTAATGTTAGTTGGAAGAGCTCATGTGTAAATTTTATAATTTACAGCAATAACTCAACAAAAACCTAAAATTTTAAATAAAGCTTCTCAAAAAATGGCCTCCATATTTCTTACTGTAGACATAGCGTCAATTGTCACTGAACAAATACTGCTTTCTAGAACAGTCCATAATCTCATATAACTTTAACCCATCCACTGGACTAACCATCTGAGAGACAGCCTTGGTATACTGGACCTTGACTGACCATACCATCTCTGCGACGGTCTCATGCACTCAACTGCTTTATCATTCTTATTTCTTAGTAATTTAATACTTCTGTGACTAGATGGGCACCAATATGTCATTTCTAAATAGCAAAACACTTGGTATTTAATACTCAACCCTATACAATTTATTATAAATGTACAAGCATGCTTGATTATGTACAAGTGCATTTACATGAACTAACTGGATAGCTTCAATAAAGTCCTAGATATGACTGTTTGCATTAGTGCATATTTGTTTATATTTTCCTAAATTAAATGGTCATTTGCAGTAACTGCTGATGGGAAGAAATGGTCAACAGATGGGCTAATGATAACACAATATAAAATTTCTTTTACTTTACCAATTATATTTCTTTATCATTGGAAAATAGTAGGAACAAGTAGAATGTTAACCTGGATAAAATTATCACTTCTTTCTTCAATCCTTATAATATTACCCTAATGTCTGCTGCTGCTGTTAAGTCATTAAGGTGATTTGCATTGTTGCAGCTTTTGGATAGGATAGGACTATACGAAATGTAATGTATAATGAAGTGCTTCAATAAAGAAAGCAATTTTAAGTAAAACTATTAATTTTCATATATTAAATGTTCTAAAATCTAAATTATATTGCTCTAATGCAGGGGTTTTTAACCTTTTACAGGCCCCGCACCCCCTGCAGCTATCCATGGTAACTATGCACCCCTACCAAAAAATGTTCAACAGTTGTATCAATTTTGATTGTCTTTAGATTGAATGAATTGGTAAATGTACAGTATTTTAAATCAAAGATATTTATTATTACATTCTGAACTCGATGTTTCCTCAACTTGAGACACAATAAGAGTGTAATACAGGTAACAGACCCAAGAATAAATCAATAGTCCCAAAACTAATAAAAATTTCAATACATAAACAATAACATTTTTAATATTGGATGGACAATTTCAAAAATTTTGTCAAAAAGAAATATTATCTTTAAAAACACCGTATTTTTGTTCGATTTCAATGGGATCATTGCTGTTGTTTGGCATTAACCAAAGCTCGAAACTGTGGAACGGTTTTTGACAAAGCAACTCGCATGTCACTTATAGCATCCAATCTGCTTTGGTTCTTCATCATCATGGCAACCAATGTTGAAAAACCTGACTCACAGAGGTATGTTGTAGCAAAGGAAACAATTTCTGATAAGGCTCCCCTCACAAGCTGTGGATAAGCATGAGTCAAAGAGCACCAGAATTCATCAACAGTCTTTGCTCCAAACTCACTTTTCAACAATTCCTTTGCTCTTAAATTGATCAAGTCATCTTTTGCTAAGTCAATATCTTCAATGCTGCCAAGGTTAGCAAGAAAAGGATTGCGAATCCATAGCCGTTTTAATACCTTCCAAGCCCAAATAACCATTAAAAGACTTTTGAAGAGTCTCCAAATGATGACAGATTTCTTCCTGGAGGGGAAATGGTAATATTTTATCACTTCTCATATCTGCCTCAAGAAGGACTTCCTCAAGAATCAGAAACTTGGCATAATATTCATTCTGCACTCTTCTCTTCCAGAGGGGCAGTTTAGATAGAAATGCATTCCGTTTTTCAGCAGCATCGATGATAGTCACAGATGGCCCTTGAACGGACATATTTGTTTAAATGCAAGAATATATCTGCCAAATAAGCCAAGGAAAGAATAAAATCCTTGCTTTCAAACTGCTCAGAAAGGGGATTTTCTTTCTTCCTCAAGAAAAGTGAGATCTCAACACAAAGTCCCACCAAACGTTTCAAAACTTGAACTTTGGAAAGGCAGCAGACTTCTGTGTAGTAGAGAAGAACTTTGTGTTATACACTCATTTCCTGGCATAACTGCTTGAATAGGTGATGGTTCAAGGCCCTGGCCCAAATGAAGCTGACAACCTGAACAGCTGTTGACAGGACATCTTTCAGAGTTTCTGGGAGCGACCTAGAAGCCAGAGCATGACAATGCAGGAAGCAGTGAGTTACTGTGACGTGTGGAGCTTCTTTCTTCATCAGGGCGGCAAACCCAGATTTGTTCCTCAACATGGAAGGTGCTCCATTGGTGCATATCATACCAAAGTGTTTCTTCCAATCAAACCGTTGCTTGGCAAAGAAACTTTTCACTCTTTCAAAAATGTCTGAAGCCTTCGTAGTTGTTGGAAGAGGCTTGCAAAAGAGAAATTCTTCTTTCATGGTACCAGCATGCACATACCAAATAAAAGTGATCAGCTGACTGCACTGTGATACATTGGTAGTCTCATCCAATTACATGCTGAAGTGACATGGGCTAGCTTCTAATTTTTCCATGGCATGTTTCGGAATATTCAAGGACATGTCGGCAATTCAAGTACAAATGATGCCATTTGACAAAGGAACTGCCTCAATCTTCTTTATCTGTTCTTTACCACACATCAGCTCAACCACTTCCAGGGCACAGAATTTTGCTAAAGTCTCTGCAATACTGCGTGGATTCTTGTTTTTTGCAATAAAAATGCGACCTTGAAAGATGCTTCTTGCCAGGGTTTGTCCGTAGGCGCAAATCCAAATTTTGGCAAAGTCATGCGACTTTTTTAGAGTAATATTACTGATAATTTTGAGCCTAATGCAGAAAGGTTGATCAGTGCTGCCATTAGGGTTAATTCTGGGGGATTTCCGCCTTAGGAGGTGTCAATTCCGGGAGATTTTTCTTAGCCAAAAAACAACTAATCTGAGCAATAAAACTTGGTTAGCTAGTTATTAGTAAACATACAAGGTGCGATCAAAAAGTTCCCGGACTGGCTGCTTGGAGAGCAAACCAGACATAGCACAGACTTGGGCCGCTAGGTAGCGCTAAAGAGCTTCATTGTGAAGAAGTGTTCCGAGTGTCACATTGATACACAGAAGTGTTTTTTTCATGAGCATTTTTATGCATTAGTGTTAATGGTGTTCTGCGATTTTTGCAAGAAGAGAAATCGCAGATTTGAAGGAGCAGCACTGGGATGACTGCTGTTTGGTTTCTGGGTCGTAGCCATAAACCCAGCTTTCATCACCAGTGATGACCTTGAAAAGGAAGTTTCGGTCATTTCTGACCTGTTCCTGCAGGTCCCTGCACCGGTGTTGCCTCTGGTCCTGGGTCAGCAAGTGGGGCACAAATTTGGCAGCGATCTGCCTCATGTTGAATTCCTCCACAAGAATGCATTGGCATGTACCGAACGATATGCCAACGATGCTGCAGATGTTGTTAATCATTCGCTGATGGTCCTCGTGGATAGCCCGATGCACTTTTTCAACATTTTCTTCAGTTCTGCTGGTTGAGGGCCGACCAGAACGTTCAGAATCCTCAATCGATGTTTGCCCACGTTTGAACCGCGAGAACCACTCGAAAGTCTGGGTTCTGCCAATGGCGTTACCACCAAATGCTTGTTTAAGCATTGCGTGGGTCTCCGATGCAGTTTTGCAGAGTTTGAAGCTAAACTTGATGCACACGTGCTGCTCCTTCAAGTCTGCAATTTCTCTTCTCATAAAAATCACAGAACACCACTAACACTAACGCACAAAAACGCTCGTGAAAAAAACACTTGCATGTATCAATGTGACACTCAGAACACTGCTTCACAATGAAGCTCTTTAGCGCTACCTAGCGGCCCAAGTCTGTACTGCGTACGGTTAGTGCTCCACACGACCAGTCCGGGAACTTTTTGACTGCACCTTGTATAATGAGGATACAACCTGAATTTTGTTGTCATAATACTGTACATTTGCTTGACAGAATAGAAATTGACTTGGCTTATAACCACAGAAACAAGGGAGCGCTAACTGCAGAGTTAGGGTTGCCACCTCAAGAATTGCTGATACTTGGATATATCCATTGCACCTAATCTCTTGTGGCATGATAATAATAAAAATTAGTCAATATTAGCTACGTGTAATACTTACTGCTGAACTTTATATTTACACTAAAATATATATATATTGACTCGATTTATAAACTGGAAGGAGGAGTGCAACCTTGTGCGGTGATTTCTCACACAAAACTACCTTCTAGTGGCCACACCTTTTGTGAAAAGGAACCCAAAGTATTTACAGGTACAGTTAGGTTAATTGCTTTTTTTGCTAGATCTGTATAAGCAAGACATTCCCAAGAAAAACTGCTGCCTGATGCAAAATAAAACGCGGCTTTAATTTAGAAAAAAGTTTTTTTCTGCCTCGCTTTCCATAAGCAGGCTAAAAAATTTTGCTACAAAGGTGGTACTCACATCACAATTACAACTATGGATAAAGATTTAAAAGAAAATTCTCTTTAATATTGTTTATGCCTGTTTTCAAATGACTTGGCGGATGAGGGGGAGGTAAAAAAGAAAGTTGACGGGGACGAGGCACTGAGTAAACCAATAGAAAAGTAGGAGGAGGAGCCTAGGTGTCCGAGAACTCACTCTTTATCGGGACTCCATAGTGGTGACATCGTGTATGAGTTGCCACGTGCTTACACCGCTGAAATTGTGCAGTTAAAGTTGTTGTTTGTTGAGCTTTTTAGTTACATCTTTTGTTTTTTATCTTTGTTAATTCAATTTCCTTGTTATTCATTCCGTTTGTTAAATCGTTCGTTATAAGTAATTCAGTTACTTCGTTATTTGTTTTTTAGTTACATATTTTGTTTTTTATCTTTGTTAATTCAATTTTATTGTTATTCATTCCGTTTGTTAAATCGTTCGTTATAAGTAATTCAGTTACTTCGTTATTTGTTTTTCAGTTACATCTTTAGTTTTTTATCTTTGTTAATTCAATTTCCTTGTTTTTCATTCCGTTTTTTACATCGTTCGTTATAAGTTATTCAGTTACTTCGTTATTTGTTTTGTTATTTCTTTTGTTCAGTTATTTTGTTACTGAATATCTTTGTTATTTGCATTGCGTTAACTGCATAAGCAATGGAGAATCCAAAATTTTCAATTCTTGGAAGTCAAGCCAAGACAATAGTGCACAACGTGTTGCAGTACTTTCAGAAGGAGAAGGAACTTGGGCGCCAATTACCTCTCTGGAGAAAGTACAAAAGAGAGTGACTGAAGCGTGTGGAATAAGTGAAAGAAGAATTCAAAGAATATAATAAATAATAAAATGCTTTATCAAGAATATAGTGGCAAAATCCAATTGTGTGATTAATGTGCATGCTACGTGTGTGATACGATAATAAAACAAATTTTAAAAAATTTCGGTTGATAAAAAAAGCCAACCAACTAATTTATTCTATTATATTTTTCTAGTCGCACCCGGTACACCGAGGTGAAAAGTCTCGGTGTTTTTACAGTGTACTCTATACTTTACACTATTCCAAAAAATTTCAGCTCTCCATTCCATATGGTATACACGGTATGGTGGTTTAAATTCTTTTGTGTGTAATTAAACGGGGAATATTCCGGACGGTCTGAAATCGAACCGAGGGCACCTAAGGAAATCTTATCTTCGAATTATTGTAGTAACCCACCATACCTACGAACGTTCCAAATTTCATTTCTGTAACTTATCGGGAAGTGCCCGAAATTAATTTTCGAAAATGGCACAGTGTATAAAAAATATTTCCATTCATAAATTCCCTTTAAATGCCCGCCAAACGTTGTGTGTTCTGGTGTAGAGTTGGCAACGTCGAGCTTGAGCTTTCTGCTAGGAGGCACTACCCCCTCCTTGCAAGAAAGAGATATGGGCGGTCCCGAGTACAGCCGAAATCTCACCCGACAACTCATTTGAAAACCAGTATAAGAAGGATCAAAAGATAAAAATAAATAGATGTTTGTGGGTAGGTTTATATCCGGCGCCAGTGGCGGATCCAAGGCGATGGCCCCCTCCTTGGATAACCATTGCACTCCACTGGGCGCTTTCTTAAATTTATTCCACGCAAAAAACCTCAATTATATGTCGCAGATTAAGCCTGTATAGCAAGGGAAAGTAGGATTCTGATAGGAGGTAGGGATTTTCAAAATATAGGGCAGTTGGCAGGGGCGGATTCGATAGGTGGAGGGGCGATTACCCCCCCCCCTGAAAAGTTTCTGGATCTGCCCCTGTCCGGCGCCCATGTTGAGAGGCACCTGAGTTATCACAGGTACGTTGCTGTCTAAAAATAAACATTTTTACATTAAGTTTCCATTCATTTCAATCAAATGTAATGGCCAGACCAAATTTTCAAACTTTAATTACGTAAATAGAGCAATTAATCCACAAATTACTAATTTCCAGGAAATTTAGGCCTCCCGGGCTGTCTGTCTGTCGGAAGCCGGGAGAGACGTATCTACATACGCTTGATTCCGGGAGACTCCCGGAATTCCGGGAGAGATGGCAACCCTAGCTGTCATACAGAGGTTTCCCCAGCATCCAGTATTCCACGTCCCCCATTCTTGAGTAGGAATTGACGTCAGTTGTTTTTTCCAGAATATGTTTACAGAAACTCAAGAGTATCCTCACCTCCGAGGGTGGATACTGAAAATTCTCAAGAGGGAGGTGACAGGTATTATTCAATAAACGTGATTCTCCTCTCATGTCAGATATGAAATTTGTGATGATTACAATTTGGTTATCTCTCGCTCTGCAAGATTTGCTTGCCTTTCTCAGGAAGAACTAATCTGCAACACAAATTTGAGAAACTGTACTGAATGGGTCAAAGAGTGCATATTGGAGTGGATAACCGGTCTTACTGTAGCAAAAATAAATTTGTAAATGATCACGTTCTGAAATTAAATTAAATTTATTTATACGAATAAATAGACTAATTTATTTTTTTTACTGCTGAAAATATTTCGTGTGCCGATAAAATTGCTTCGCATGCCAAGTTAGGTTAGGGTGGCTCTCAAGGTAATTGCCAGACATTACTCTTGCACCCCCTGTAACCTTGTAAACAATTGACATCAAATAACAATGCCAGGAAAATGTTTATCTCATTACTAAAATAAATATATCTAACAATAAGCCAACAATTTTCTTCTAATATGCTATTGTCTTCTGCTTCTGTTTGTGAAGCTGTGATAGTTAAAGAATTCTATAGCAGAAGGAATTGGATTGAACTTTAAAAAATATTCCTGAAGATTTAAAATAAGGTTTCACTTCCGCTGTATTTAAGGTATGTTTATTACCCTTCGGTTTTTTTATTAATAACAAGATAGCGCAGCTACCATGCAAGGCAGCACAGCTACCTATATTTGGCAGCTTCACCACCAAACCTCCAGGAATAGGCCACAGAGCGGCCAGGGGCAGAGCCCCGAGCTATGAAATATTTTGTTTTATTTTGCTATAAAGATTTCTTCCTTTAACATAACTGGTGAACTGAGGAGAATTTGAAATTTGATCACCTATTATATGCATAAAATAAGCTTATATTCTTTTTTATGTGGTTATACTATAGCCACACTTTTGGTTAATATGGCCCTGTTTATAAGTAGTATCAATTCAAAAATGTACACTCAAAATTTCAGCTTTGTATCCTTTATATCTACAGGGACATTTAAAAACAATTATAGGCCCTATACGGACAGGCAGACAGACAGAGAAAAAACATAAGCTTATTTATAAAATAAAACATACTAATAAAATTATTATTCGACTATGAAAAAATCACTATGTTGAATTAATCTTGCTGAAGCAAGCTTTTAATGAATAATCAAGAAAATTTTAATATGCATGTACTAATTGATTTTTAAGAATTATTCATCACCTGAAGAAGTTTTTAGAAATGTCTAAAACCAAAACATTCAGTTTCCCTATCCTAATTTACTTTAAATTCATTTGAGCTTGCAGAATATTTTGCTTGCTTCACCTTACTATGATTATTCTATGCTTTTGAAGTATGTTGTATATGACCTTTCTATGATCCCTCATGACTTACCATTAAAGACATTCACAACAGGCAACATTGTTGAATTACAGCTCTGTGCACGAGTAGATTTACATGCTGTGATAACACAACATAATAGGGATAAAAGTAATAAAAAATTAAAGAACAACAGGAATACATTTGAAATCCCAAGAAGTTACAATCAAAATTTTTGCAAAATCTGCAATAACGAGTTTCGTAATTTCTGGAAAGCAAGATATATAATAATATTAAAACTCAGATAGCTGAAATGTAAAAATTCATTCCAATTTTTCACATATTTTTTCACTCAGTTTCAAGAGAGTTTAACATGTTTTAAAATAGTAAGGTTTAAACTTTTTCATGTTATTAAAGTTAATTACCACAATATAATTTTTCGGAAAAGACGATTCCATGCTGCAGATATATAAATCATATAGAGAATAAATAGTTAAGAATTAAAAAATATATAGACATAAAAAAATAAGGATGTATAGAACCATGCAAGAAATTATAAACTAAGATTACACTGAACAGAATGTAATTGCTTATTCTTCAATTAACTTTAATACACAGCATGCATGCATACATATAAGCAAAATCTAAGCTTAGAAAAATCTATAAGGGCTAATGTAACTTAAAATAAATAAATAAATGAAAATAAAGAGATCACACAAACTAAGGTCCAACTGGCCAAGCTTTTCATATGGATGGGAGGCTAAGGCAGTGCCCAAGTAGAATAGGAATCACTATGCATTATCTAAGCTCCTATCATACCAACCAATACTTGCAACCTCCATTCCCTTCCTGTAATTCCTTTCAAAGCCAAAAATTAAAAATATCAAACTGTTGGCATAACAGCCAACCTTCCTAATTACTCCAACCCCATCACAAATGTAGCTTCTATAACCTCAAACATTAGTGTTTCCCAAATTTATCTATGAAAAATTGAGAATTTTAATAGGAACCAAACCAAAAGAACGATGGGAAATAAAAACGGAAAATAAATATACCATATTTAATGGCATAATCCTTAACCTGGCATAATTCTATCAATCTAATTTTTAGATGTGAAAAGTAGAACATGTTAATCCTGGCATAATCCTAGCTACCAGTTTTTGTAATGAGAGGACCAAACTTTTTGGACCATCATATTATGTCCCCAGAATGAGGAGACAGCTTATATACAGGCGACTCCCGAGATTCAATAGGGATGCATTCCTGAAAACGTGGTAACATCTTGAATTGTTGAATGTCGAACGCCATTTTTCCATAGACTTGCATGTTATAATCGGGGGATACGTTCCCGCATCTCGACTCACGCGAGGTGGACCGGGCTGTCTGCAGCACTTCTCTGCATACATCTATCTAAACATACAACTATATATCGCAGTGAAATTAATATAAAAGTTATTAAAAAGCACAAAATAACTTGCAGCCTCGCCAGTTAATTTAAGGTTATGCAAACCTGCCCTTCTCTTAAATCTGTCAAACCAGCCATCAAAGTATGTGAATTTATCACATTTTAGAATTTTCTCCTTCTGTTTCACATAAGTGCTAATAGTTGAATGACACTTTTATTTGATTCACTTGCATTATCACTATTACATTTCCTTTTAGATATCATGTCAAGTGATAAATTTATAAATAAATCAATAAAATAAACTAGCAGCCCGCTGCAGCTACGCTTGCAAATAATCTAAATAGTTTGGCCGTAGGTTAGATCATCTTTGTTCCCTATTTCTTTGTCTTTCTTGTACTCTCCGCTTCTCATCTCTCACCAACAGTTGCTTTCCTTCAAGTGTCTATCAACGACTGCTTTTAACTTCTTACAGGACCTACTATAAAGGCGACGTCAATGCAAGCGTTTATTTAGATTATCAATGAAGAGAAGATAACAATTACACTTTTCTTTCGTCTATTTGAAGGTTTAATTGGCCTTAAATGAATCAGAGGCAACAATGAGAGTCTCCTTGGCAACGCCCGGAATGAGTATGAAAAATCTGCAAAATTTCGAAATACATTGCGTATTTCTGAAAAATTCAACTGTTTAACGTGTAAACATTGCAAGAATAATATAGTATAGAGTTTTAGCCATAGAATAAAGGAAAAAAGAAGAAAATCGGTCCATATTTATGTATTTTAATGAAAGAAGGAAAAAACCTTGCACTCTGAAAAATAGAAAATCCTGTGTAAACTTCTGGGAAAGTATAATTGTCTCCTGGATTCGAACCCAGGACATCTTAGCAAACAAAAATATTTTTCCAGGGATCTCATAGCCAGCTGAAACAAAATGCCATTTACCTCATATCTTTACGACGAATGGTTCTCGAGAAATACGCTGATATAATTATACGAGGCTTCATACGCACGCACGCAGCTTCACTTACGAGCATAATATATAGGATAAATTTAAATAAAAGATTAACAGAAAAAAGAGTGAAATCAGCACAAATTCAAACAATTAGAGCAGAAATAACTATGTCTACACTGAAATTAAACCTCGCGTGGTTAGTCCGGACGAAAATTACTTCGCGTAAACTACTTCCCAATTCAATCGGCTGGGTCGATATCTCGAATTTGTCAAATCTCGAACTGTCGAATCTCAGGAGTTGCCTGTATAAGGAAATAAAATCAGAAAAGTCAAAAAATTGGGAGCTAATCTGTAAAATTCATTATGACACCAAAAAATGGCTCTAATGTGTGTAGTGTATAAACATTAATAATGCCAAAAATATAAAATGGAATGAAATATTATTATTGATGGGTGTGAAGGCATCACCACAGTGGAAAGGGATCAAGGGTAGATGGCCTGAAGTGGTAATGGTTAGAGATAAGGTACACAAAGTACCAGAGTGTTCCTGGTTAGAGGAAGTAATTGCAGAGGGAAGGTATGGTTATCAAAAATATGTATAAATTGATAGAGAATGTTTCTAAAAGCACCTTATGCAACTTATTGGTGCATCATAAAATCCCAGTCAAGAAAATCTGACACTCATTCAAGTGTGAACCACACATTATTCTTTGTTTTGATACTGCAATGTTTTCTGCATAAAATTTCATCATTCTCAATATATCTAATATTATCTATATTATAATGAATGCAATAACAATTGTAAATATATGAACACACAATGGAATTCATTACTGATTTTCAGTTTGCCAGTGTTTTAGGTCTACTCGTGATTTATAAGGTGCAGCTTATATTTAGGTAATATTTCCCTTGAGTCAGTCTAATAAACAACAATGCAGCTTATGTGTGATTAAATATGGAATACTATTATAATCACAAAAAATACTTCTATATCACCATATTCTGAAAATATGTAATTGGTTCACTCATCTTTTTTTTATCTAGTCCATAATATAGATGTTTATTGATTATTTAGGATATTTTTATCATAACAAAAATGATAAAAATATTGTTCAAAACTGACATGCCAGGTGATGGTCTTCATCTTTGACATTTTTTCTTCTAGTTCATTATTTGATCAGATTTAGACAAATTTTCTGCTGAATTACTGTGATTAACAAATACCGAAATTCAATTTTTGATTTTTTGGCAACATGGGCCTAGAGGTACTAGTAACAAATTCGGGCCTCAAATAAAATCTTAAATGCTTAAATTTGCTTCAGCTATTAGTGCTTTTGATGTGAGTTGTGATGTATTGAGCTACATTTAAATGAGATGAAATTAAGAAATGAAATCTCCCTGAACTATTTATCTTCTACAAATTCTCATGTGCCTCATTGATAATGCATACTTCAAAGAACGACTAGATAAAGTTTGGGAAACACTATCTTACCCCAAATATTTATTCCCTCCAAGCAAGCTAAGGAAAGGTTTACTTTAAGCTACTTGCATGGAAATATTTTGTAAAGCCTCCCCCCATCCATGCCTAGACCTTATCATAAACTGCACCTGAATTTGTGTGCATTCTCTCTCACATACTCCTCATATGATGGAATATCTGTGCATTTGATGAATTCAGTCCATTTTCCATAGAGAAAGTACAGCTTCTTCTTGCTGCGGGTGAGATAAGAAAGATATTAAGAATTAGACAATGGCAAAAATCCAATAGAGTAAAAAATAAAAGCAAATAAAGGAATTCCACAGAGAAACATGAAATGGATCATTGTATATTTTATGCTCTGAATTATGGGTCTCAAAACGATATTTCATATTAAACATTAAATATTCTCCTCAACATTTAAACTTAAGTATGTATTCTGAAAGCTATTGTACATTAATGGAATGCAATACGATAAAATTCAAATCTTAAAAGAATAGTGAACTGAAATTTGATTCATCTATAGTTTCAGCACAAGAATGATAATTCTGTACTTACATTAGATTGAGTACTATATGGAATGAATTATCTGAAGTGAAAATTAAGGAACAAGATTTCAATAATTTTTAATTTCCAATGATTCAAATTTTCAACTCTGAATTTAATGAACTAAACATGCAGAATCATAACAACATTAGGTGTAATTTTATAAGATCCAAAAATTTATTATTAAAGTAATGAAACAATTATTTGGTTAAAAATTAACCATAAGCCAAAGAAAAAATTTTAAAGTGTAAAAAACTGATTATTTAAAAAGGTATAAGGTTAATCATATGCTTAAAAGGAGTTTAGAAAAGTCAAAGAGGTTATTTTAGGTTACTGGATTTATAAATATTTCAATAAAATAGGAATGCCATCAACATCTAAAAATTGTCATTTCTAAAAATTTTCTAATACATGAAGCAGTATAAGAACGAGTACATACAGAACATTTCAAAATACATTAAACTTTTATTTTTATGATGACTGCACTTACTGTCTGTCCATGACGAAACCCTCCACTCTGTGTAAATCCTTTGAATACCACCCAGCAGGCTTAAAAGTGAGTATAGCTCGATGACCTGCCATTAATAGTCATTAGAATAAAAGATATCCAGTATATAAAAAGAAAATATTTCAAAACAATACTTTAGATCCAGTCATATTCCATTTCAAAACTAATAAATTTTACTTCAGAGTTTTATGTAAACTCATAGAAATTTTTTATTTTATGTAATATAATATTTGTATTCTAATTAGAGGCATTATGAAGAAGCCAAACAAATAACTTACAGTATCCCTTTATTACCTACTACAAACATTTAACAGATATATTTACAGGCGCACTGACTTTCTGTTTTATTTTAAACATTCTTTCCAAAATAATTAAATCAAATTCTTACACAGATTTTTACAAGTCTGCTTGAAAATTACAGTTAGTAGATTATTCCATATCTTTACAATATGGAAAGAATGTGATATTCCTTTCATTAGCAATGCACAGAGAATGAAAGCTTTCAGATAAAATACCAACAAAACGTTTTATTTTTCTAATTTCAAATTATTAGGTCTATTCTGCACAGAGGAAAGACTTGCAAACACTTGCAAAGATTGAAGTACTTATAGTTAAATAAATATTTAAAATAATAGCTCAATTAAATTAAAAATTCCAGCAAGAAGCACACAATATCACTATAATTGTTTCTTTGGTCAACCAAAGGTGTGCCTTAATGGATAAATATAAAGCATAAAAAGTTCAATGAATTTTATGTCATAATTATGTAAGTATAGGGGTTTCCCTTTGTATTCATGTCACAGTTCAAGAAAAGTGCTATTGGTATAGTTTTTAAAGCTGTAAATAAAATATAATTTTGTGCTTACCAGTCTTTTGATTTATCACCTCCATTGTTCCATACTGTTCTATCCATAGCTTGCCCACAATTATATTGTGAACACAACAATTGACATTTGTCCATGTATAGGCTTCACCCCAACTAGGAAATTCCACCTGTACAACAATATTAAATATTTCAATCTCAGAAACTTATATCACAAATATTCACCCAAAATCTTTATCTACAACCCAATGTTATTTAGGATTTTAAACCAAATATGAAACAAAAATTAAAATTCACTCTGCCAAAAAGAATTTATTAAATAAACTTATTTTATATATAAAAGACCATTATACTTTATACACATATTTAATAAGTTCTATAATAAAAACCTCACATTCTAATTGATTGGTAGAAGAAAGTTTGCTCCATTGTTCATCATTATTTAGGGAGCAACATTAACATAAAATAATAACAAGATTATAATTAAATAAAAGAAAAATGGAATTATCCTTCCAAGTAGCATTACATACCAGAATTTCAACATTTTACTGAACCTAGGTACATTTTAATTATAATGTTCGGCTTACACCTTTTACAGTGAATATGCTCTATGTATATAAACTGACAACTTGGAATATTATAACAATTTTAAAAATCATATCTAACATAGAGTATGAGTTGTTTGTGCATACATCTTGAAAATGTAATTATTTCACTATACTTTAATAAAGATATTTAATGGAAATGTATACTATTTTTATACATATTTTTTAAAAAATATTAAAATATTTTAGATTGAATAATGTTTGGAAAATGTCCGGATTTTCTGTAATGAAAAGTGAAAAATGTCTGGATTTTCCGTTCTGAAAATGTGGCAACTTTAGTTAGTTATAACTGGTGAAGAAAAGACATATGATGGAAGTTTATCATTAACTGGTATAATAGAGTTATAATGCATTTCTAAATATTCTGATATACCATATTTATCCAAGTACCACTTACACCTTTTTTTCAAAACTTTTCTTTAGAAAATCAGGGTGCATGTCTTATTCGAGGATTTCATATCAGAGACAATCTGGATGGCTATCGATATATGGTTCATCAACAACTGATTGCCTTGCTTTAGTCATCATCATGTAAATTTTTGAAAAAGAAAGAAGCCAGTAAAATAGAAGAGATAATTTGCTGATATTCATATCGATTGCAAAATAACCATCCTCCAGACAACTAAATTTTTCCAAAGAATATAATTAAATTTGACTGTAACGTATATATAAAGTGACCAGACGTACTGATTTAATCAGTACAGTACTGATTTTAGAGACTGTGTACTGATTTCAAATATGTACTGAATTATAAAGTTGTACTGATTGTAAAAGAAGAAAAAATCTATAATTATATAGTTCATTTACTGTGGGATTGACGGTTGAAGTGGCTCGGGTGCGATGTTGCCAGGATGTGTAAAGAGGACTTGCGGCAAAGCCGTGTAGTTCCCCCTAGCAAACATTACCTCCCCTCCACCTATGATTGGCTGTGAGGGAGGGGAGTTTTTCAGTCTTTCCTTCCAAACCCCCACCCCTTCTCTACAACTATGTCTCAATTCCAAAGTAATGTCGCCCAGACAATAATAGTTATGATTGTTTATGTCATGTGAGTAGTATAATATTTTAATGCTGTTTAGTAAAGTAACATTATTCTCAGAATAGATTATTAATATTATTATTTAATTATAGTTAAAGATCCTGTCATAAATAGAAGAAAAACAAATTTTCTGATCGACTTCAGCAAGGGTATCCAATATATATAACAATAACGTTATATACCTATGTATACTGTATAAAATTTCAATATATATGAAGTATTATATTGAAATGTACTTTTCTTTCATGAATATAAGAAATATTAAAAAAGTACTGATTTTACATCTAGAAAATCTGGTAGTTTTCTTTCATGAATATAAAAAATAAAAAATGTACTGATTTGACATCTAGAAAATCTGGTCACTTTACGTATATACGTTATCATGGTAAATAATTTTAAATGAATTTTTATTGTTAATCTCTTTTCAAAAGATTGCATTAATTATAATTAAAACAAACTGAAAATGAAATTATAATTAAACAATAAAAACAATAGAGAAAGCCACTAATCCTGTACATACTTTTTTCACAGAATCAGTCAAGCAGATGAATTATTCCAAATAATAGAAATTCATCAGTAGCAATATAAACAGATGAAGACGTCGGTTCGGAAGATGGTAGCAGTGATGACTAACAAATGTGTGTAACCAACATATTTTAATTAGATTTGTATTGTTTTTATAAGTTCTTTTCTCCACACATGATATTAATATCTCCAAATCTTTTTTCTATCACAAGAAGACAATTGCAAATACATCGCAACAGCAGTAGCAACTGCAGTAAGCAGGGCCACCACAACAAAGGTGCAGGGCCCAGGGCAAATTCACCTCTGCAGGGTCACGTTATGATTAACCGCATTGCTGTAATATAGAAGCGCGGGGCCTCCGAAATCACAGGGCCTGGGGTGGTTGCCCTGACTCGCCATGCCCTAGGGGTGGCCTTGGCAGTAAGATACTTGCTATAACATTATCTCTTATATTTGGGCTCATTAAATTGAAAATTTAATGAAATTTATTTTTTTAAATTTGGCTTCCCAAAAGTTCGAGGTGCAGGTGTTATTCAGGGGTGGGTGGTACTTGGATAAATACGGTATATAAATATACTCAATCCTTTTTAGAATGTCATACATTTTGATATCTATAATGTGTACACACAAAATCAAAGGCTGCCATTGCACCAGTGTCAAAAAATTACAAAATACAGAAAATTACATTTAGCATAAATTTTAATTAATTTTCTATGGCCTAGACTTTACATCAGTATATTTTCACTAAATATTTTGGATATGTTACCTAATGTGCTAAAATGTCACTGAAGCATCGAAGCAATGATTATGAAAAAAATAACAAGTGTAAGTGATATGCAATCACATTGATAATTAAACATCACATTTCATGCCATACTAGAGCATTAGAGTTCACAGAGATAATTACCTATATCTTTCTACATTTATATTTATATAAATCACTTGTACAAGTTTATAAAAAAAAATTCAATTGGAGATTTTGGATATGCTACTGAATGATCTCAAAGAACGCCACAGCACATAGCGATTATGAAAAACTGAATGCTACTTACTTTGTCCATCTTATCATCTGCCCCTGACCCATTTTTTAGACATAAAGTGTCAAGCAGGTCAGCTAGGATATTTAATTTGACAAAAATTATGCAGAAATTAACAAAGTATAATATTAAAATAATTTTCACAGATTAAAGTACTAAATTATCATTCCTGGAATCAAATAAATCTCCAGGAATCAAAGAAAGAACTAACTGCAAGGACTTTTTTCCATGTTATTTCAATTTTAATTAGTTATTACCTCACACAATCAATTTTTATATATTCTATCTTTAAAAAACATGTTCAAATAAATTGATTTTCCTAGATTTAGGGTATTTTGAGGTTCATCCGTATAAATAAAGTGGATTCTATCTTACAATACAGGACAATTTCATTAAATTGTAATAAGCCTTTAAATCAAAATTTAAAGAAAATATTTTTGAAAAATTGTAACTCACTGTAACAGTTCCTTTGGGTTGGATTTCAACACTCTTTCCCCAGAACTTGAGCTTGGGATGTATTGACCCATGGAAATGGAAGTCTGCTCCATCAGCATGAAAGGCCGAAACAGGAGGGTGATGGCTCACCTGCTCACAGATTACCCTAGTAATAAAAAGAGAATATCATATATAGACTATGAAAAATGTCAATACATGATAGAGAACAAAAACATTTTTACATTATAATTTTTCTCAAGTTTTAGCGCTCCATGGTGACTGAATGTTGCAATGATGTTCTATGAAAAAACTTAGCATGAATCTTCTCTTTATTGACAACATTTTTAGATAACCTCAGCAGCCAAAAATGTAAACATATCTTTAACTTATAGTTATAATAAAATTATAGTTTTACAACAATTGGTTTAAATTAAATTTCTTAGAATTATTAGTTTTTTAAATATAACCATATCACCCAATAAAAGAGATATTACCAAGGCTGTGTTGTAGAAATTTACTGCCTGAGACAAAATGAAAAAAAAAATGCCACTGTTTATCACAACACATATGAGCAGATTGGGGGGAAGAATATTATAATGCCACCCATTATAAAATTGCGGTGGTTGCATTTCAAACTCATAGCCCAGATTATTACTTTAAATAATATGCAAATTATTCACACATAACTTCTTCTATACCATACATGAAAATTTTGTCTGATGGCAACGTTCAAAACAAGTAAGAATTAAAAAAACATTCAAAAATAAAATCTTTTTGCTATATAGAATAGGCAGCCTTAAAAGAATAAAACAAGAAAATTTTCAGATTATTTGTTCGTTATAAAAGATTTTGGTGTCATTTATTTTGATTTTGAATATAAAGTTAATAGCAAAACACATTTTTTAATGAAGCTCAACCTCAGAAACCTCCTATCAAAGCAAAATTATTATGTAAATGATGTTTAAAACAACAGTAATGAAAATAAAAAATAAACTACAATTTATATCCTATCCGATAGTTTAAGTCTCGTGTTCGAATCTTGACGGGAAATAATTTTAAAATGCAAATTATACTCCTACCAAATTTCAAGTTTCTAGCACATCTGGAAGTGCCTCGTAATTTTGTATCCTCCTATGTGATATATATATATATATATATCATGTGTAAGAATATTATAGATATCAGAGGAATGCATATAAAAGATTTTATAAAAAGCAGAAATGTTATCCAGGCTTCTATTTTCTTTTTCATCTTTTTTGGCTCTTCTCATATCTCTTTCTGTTATTAGGATGTGCTCATTGCAGCCTTAACACAACTTGTATACTTTCAATAATTTATCTACTTATTGCTAATTCTACCTCAACCACAATTAATTTCAAGTAAAAATTAAATAAGATGTCATAATTTTAAAATAATTAAAAAAAATCTTTTTATAGTTCTCCTTCCTAGAATAGTTTGGACTCTTTAACTTAGTAATTGTGATAAAAATATCTCAGACTCTCACATACACTCAAACATTTTCATCACAAAATGAAAAAACTTCATAACCTTCAACCAGAATGTTGTTAACATGAGCAGTTTAGCTATACCTATCCCAATTACTATTTTTTTCTGAAAACTAAAGACATCATCAACAGGTCATGAAAGTCATCAAAGATGATGATATGCTTAAACTTTATTTATTCTTCATTTTGAATTGTGCATTATGTTTTAACATATGT
Organism: Uropetala carovei; assembly: GCA_036926305.1. Taxonomy (NCBI): domain Eukaryota; kingdom Metazoa; phylum Arthropoda; class Insecta; order Odonata; family Petaluridae; genus Uropetala; species Uropetala carovei. The sequence continues at coordinate 2,210,835 of JAXCHB010000044.1, read as the reverse complement.
TCTTTTATATGACCCCAAATTTAAACTTAAGCTGCAATGCAAAACAATGGTTTGTAACAGCACACTATAAATATATGTTCCTTTGAGAGAATAAAAAGATTTCAACATATTGATATACACGTACTGTAAATTTAATAATAGCATTTTGAATTACGTTATTTTCAGAATTATCTTGTACATAATTGCAATTGTAAAAATTTTTATTATGCTTTACCTGAAGTCTTCTCTCTCAAGTTCATATGTTTCACCAAGAAGAGGATTAAAAGGTTTCCCTAGCCTCTCCCAGTTAAAAGCAAGGGCACTTACAGCAAATGCAGCCACATACTAGAAGAAAATAAAGAATTTTATTTCATTATCTATGGATTTTTATCAGCTCAAAGCTTTTACGCAGATTTGTCATCTTGGTCAAATATATTTTATTGATCTTATTTATAGGGGAGTTAAATTCACAGTACTGCATCAATAATAAAATGATGGTATTATTTTTAATATAAAGAATATTTCGAATAATGCAATGATTATTTATTATTTAGGTAATTTTTATATGAATTATTGTATCATTAGAAAAATACTTTAGAAAATACATAAATTACAAAAAAATGCAGAAATATTTCCAATGAAAAAGAAACCTTACTTTGCACAGCCATTTAAACTTTTCATTTTACTTAGATGCAGCATTAAAAAATAACCTATACTTTTCTTTTTTTTTTAAAGATAATGAGCTTTATTTTAAATTTCAATCTGTTATTTCTGAAAGTTTTAATTCAAAATTTAAGGAAAATGTGCAAAGTGTAAAGCACTTCCTTTTCTTTTAATCCAGTCTTCCTCAGAATTGCTTATAAAAAGCATTGATAGATATTCAGTGAAATTACTTTGACTTATAAAGAGTTGGGACTAGGTATTTTGGCACCCAGAGCAAAGAACATGATCATGCCCCTAGCCCAAACTCTGTATTTTACGATATGTAAAAAATAATTATTATAATTAAATGATAAGCAAGTGCATGCCATTTAAATATTTATTTCGATTGTGGCAACATATATTAAACAATAATAATGAAATGTAACTATACGATATAGAAATCAGGAAATATAATGTATACTAAATAACATTAATATTCGTAGGAAAAAGATGAATTAAATGCACACAGTCAGATAATGTTTGGCACTGACTGTTGCATCCAATCTCACTTTATCACGTCATTTCAACAAATTTTATGGTTGTAAATATATGTGTTTACATAAAATACATATACATATTATCACAAATTTGGCACCCTCTAGAACAGGGATGGCAAATATGTGACACGTGCCGGAAATGGCACGCATGCGATTTTACCTGGCATGCGTAAACTTGTATTTTCTATATAAAATATGAAGTTTCTTAGAGAAGGAGTAAACTAGTGGCATGCGAAAAATATTCTGATGGTTCACACTACTTTCTTGGCACGCGACTCTAAAATCATTTGCCATCCCTGCTCTAGAATGATGTGCCCAGGGCAAGGGTCCTGCTCATCCTACCCTCGTCCCGGTCCTGCTTCTAACATACCAAAGGTTTCTATCTTCACCAAACCCAACTTCCTCCCACTCATATACATATGCATGAAATACCCATTTCAAGTTATACTCACTCGCATTCTGTCCACTGGGTCTTGTTCTTGAGCAGCTCGCTTGAGTAGGTGAGCATATTCCATGTACTCCACCATACGTTGGAGAAAGGAGAGAGGTTCGTTGAAGACGACTGGCATAGTAATTTTACTGAGCTCTTTCCCTATGCAATTTTTCAGCACAGACCATATACTGAAGTCATTACGATTGAACATAGCCACTGGCAGTTTTTGCCTGAAGGATGGGAATGAAAATATAAACACATAGTCATAGTTGCAATTTTGGCACTTACAATGTGGTTATTACAAAATTTGAAACTGAAAGATATTTGGCTACTACAAATAAAATAACTCTTCAACTTTGAGATTATTACATAAACAAAGTATACATTATTATTCACCTAATGCATTTGAGATCTTTGAGTGGCTGATTTGGTTAATTACCATAACATGATAAAATTACTTTATGGCTGATAATTATGATATTAATTTCACACAAAATGATAACTAAAAATAAATACATCTTTTTTCCTTAAGAAATATTTGGAGATATTTTACTTAATATTATAGTGAAATTGCCCAAATATTAACTGTTACCAAAAGCTAAAAAATATGGAGTGAAATAATCATGTTTGCCTTTTCAAATATTCTCCATTTATATACAAATGAAATAATTAAATGATAAAAGATTATAAAACATTATGAACTTTATAAACTAGAAATGTTAATGTTTAAAACAATTACACTGTCTAACAATTTTATATGAAGCACTATAAAAATATTATACCACAAAAGAAACTTTCTTCTAACAGCGCTACATAAAAGTCTGAAATAAATAATTGTTTTATGGTGAACCAAAAAGAATTTAATAAATCTTCAACAACACGCTATTATGCAAATTTTATTCATAAACATGCTTTTACCCATAAAATACAGATTACTGTTAACTGAAATTCAAGTTATACAATTCAAAACATGTATATCTAAACTTAAAAGCAATTTAACATAAAACTAGATTTCCCAAATGTGAATATGATATTTTCACTAACTGTGGATAAAGGTTAATATGGAAATGCAAGATATAAATTCAATAATAAGACATTTACGTCAATAGTTAATTGTATTAGGAAAAAAAACAACACTTGAGGTACATAAAGCATACAATTTTTTATTTACACATTTAAAATGTATTACACCCATTCAAAGCCAGTACTATAATGAATTTTAAATCTTAAATTTATTTATTGCAGTATGAAAAAAATTTTGTAATCTCATGCAAATATTGTTATTAATGACATGCAAAAGCAAATATCATGCTCAAAATTCTCTTCCTGCTGCTTCGCATTTGAATGGAAATATTGGTATACTTGTTACACTAATTTTGCTGAATGAACGAACTCATATATACAATATGAAGAATGCATTTCATCAACTACTATATTATGTTCTGCTTTTTATCTGATATGTACTTGTGCCGTTAATATGTGAAAGCAATAACCAATGGATACAAATATCAGCTTAATATTTCTTTAAAATTCCAGTCTTTTAGATGATGTAGCTCTTTATACAACTTTTTTATGGCCAAAACTATCACCTCATTAAATTCTACCCTTCCCAGAAAAATCAAGATGACTTCTTTATTTTGAGGAGACATTCCAAAAAATATTTATTATGAGAGGTATAAACGTACTTCAAAGGGATTAAAACAAGGTCTTTTAAAACAGTGTTGTTTTAATTAAATGTTAAGGAATCACTAGCAATCCATTATGACTACTAACATGTTTAAAACTAATGCAACGACAACGTTATTAAAATAACACACCTTGTAGTGAATCCTTCAACAGTCATCATCATTTCGATTAAACTCTTTTGTGGGACAACTACTGCATAATAAAAGAAGGTAAATTGTGGGTACATTTTCAAACTTACAATCCAGACCGTTCGCATGCAATTCAATAACCTCTGAAAAATAAATTTATATTGAAAAATTTTGCACAATTGAATCATCAAAATAATTTTCAGTATAAACTTTCTGAAAAATATTTTTAGTTTCACTTCTGCCATAATGTTATTTACATGCTGCTCACAATGATTCAGTGATGTATGTATATCGTAAGTTGTTTTTAAATAATTCATCATATGAATGAAAATGATTTATTTCATAATATGATTGCAGTGGGGCAATACAACAAATACTAAGAATATGAAAAACAGAAACATTTGTTGCAATGTGCATTTATTTTACCGCTGAATGCAATCATAAATATACAAAAAATAATTATGCATATTGTTAACGGAGTTAGAAGATAAGAAGTCTAATGGTTCGTGGTAAAGGAATTATTAATACAGATGGGAAAATAGTCGCAGAACCAAAGGATGTAGCACAGGTATGGGAAGAATACATTAAGGAACTATATAAAAAGCAGGCAGGATCGGTACAAATGGAACTGGAAGAAGAGAATTGCGTTGAAAAAGACAACTTGGGACCAAGTATTATGAAAAGCGAAGTAGAAAAGGCGATACAGAAACTGAAGAAAGGAAAAGCTACAGGCAGCGATGGAATACCAGTAGAGGTACTTAAAGTCATGGGATCGGAAGGACTAAAAGTGATTACCAAACTAATTAACAAGATTTACGACTTGGGAGAGTGGCCTCAGGATTTCTTAGATGTAACAATGATCCCTCTAAAGAAGAAGCCAAAGGTAATGCAGTGTAAGGACTACAGAACGATATCCCTACTGTCACACACTTCCAAGATCATCACGACGATTCTTAATAAAAGACTTGAGAAAAAGGCCGAATAAATGCTAGGGGAAGATCAATTCAGCTTCAGAAAAGGACGTGGAACCAGAGATGCTATCGGTGTAGTGAGAATCATATCAGAAAGGGCAATAGAGTACAGTCAAGATTGCTGCGTATGTTTCGTTGACTGGCAGAAGGCCTTTGATAGAGTAAATTGGGTACTGCTGATGAGGATATTAAAGGATATAGGTGTAGACTGGAAAGACAGGAGACTGATCAGGAATCTATATGTGAATCAAGTTGTAAAGGTCAGGTTGGAGAATACGGACACCAACGGAGTACATATAGGTAGAGGAGTAAGACAGGGCTGCTGTCTATCACCGATTCTATTCAATATATATGGAGAGAGACTAATGCAGGAAGCGTTAGAAGGCTCGGGAGATTTCAAAATCGGAGGAAGGATTATAAGAACAGTGAAATACGCAGATGATCAAGTACTTCTAGCAAGAAAGGAAAAGGAACTCCAGAAAATGATAGACTAGTGATAACAGGTAGAAAATACAGTATGGAAATTAATACAGAAAAACCCAAGGTTATGCGAATATCAAGTAAAGAAGAAGAAAATTTGAACATAAGTATTGGAGGAAAGCCATTAGAACAAGTTTCAGATTATAAATACCTTGGAAGCATCATAACGAGAGAAGCAAAATGTACCGATTAAATCAGGACTAGAATAACAAAAGCAAAAGTCGCTTTCAGAAGAAAGAAACTCCTGCTAACGGGAAATATAAAGCAGGTAATCCACAAGAGGTTGATAAAATGCTATGTATGGAGTATAGCTTTGTACGGAGCAGAAACATGGACGCTAAGGAAAAATGATATTAAATACTTGGAAAGCTTCGAAATGGAGAAAATGGAGAAGAATGCTGAAGATAAAATGGACAGATAGGGTGAAAAATGAGGAAGTACTATGAAGAATAGGAGAGAAGCGAACGGTTATACAGACTATCAGAAAGAGGAAGGCGAACTGGATTGGGCATTACCTGAGGAGAGAGTGCATGATTAAAGAAGTGCTAGAAGAAAAACTGGATGAAAAAAGAGAAAGAGGTAGGAAAATGTTTCAGCTAGTAGACGACTTGAAAGGGAAAGAGAGCTATCAAGACATGAAGAAAACTGCGGAAAATAGGAGTATATGGAGAACCAAGTTTAACCAAGAATAATCACGGACCTGTCAACGGACAGACTACCTATGGTGATGATTGTTAATGGCACAAAAATTCACGCATTACGATTTTTGCACAGAAAAAGTAAACATTATTGGCCTATGAACTACTAATTTGAGTTGAAATGATGTAATATAATAAACTTCATTTCACCATTTCTTACTGAGATAACTCTTTTAATGTGTAATCACATTATTCAGGTACAAAATCTGAATGAAATACGGAGGATACAAAAATATAAGCTAACGGAATGCATTTTATAAAGTCAAAATGTTCTTTTTCTTTGTTAGATTTGGAAAGGAAAACTAACAATTCCGTAAAGAAAGTCTTAAAATGCATTATCACCTAAGATATAATAAACACTTTTGTAGTTGCACTTTAGTGGTCCATAAAGGCCCAATGGCAAGAAGGAACAACTTATAAAAACGAAATTCATAAATTTTTAATTAACTTACTGATATCAAATATTTTCTATTTACTTGGAACACTAAAACTTTAATAATACTACTTCTGCGATACTCTTAATAAAATGTTGTTTGCATTAATTTTATCTACTGTCAATTAGTGGGAATCGCAATAGTAATAATTTCGAATTTACATCGGCATCTCTTCGTTTCTGACAGCACTGTCTTTTACTACAAATCATCGAATTTTCGGAACATTTGAAGATGCCATTTGTGGAATTACTCTACAAGGAAATTATTATATTTTATTTTTAAGTTTTCGAGAGATAAAAGTATCAAATCCTTCGCTCTTGACAGTAATATATGCATATAGTTTGTTTTAAAAATACTGTACATGATCAAAACTGATTAACTTGAATGATTTCATCGCAAACAATCCAAATTCATTAGAAAGCATATATAAACTTATAATCGAAATTATTTTAAATATCCCAGAGTGAAATACACAGAAAGGCCTCCCGATAGGACGATTTATTTAGAAACTAGTGTAATGCCCATTGAAATATCAACGGAAGAATTATAGATAGATAGATAGATAGATAGATTATTATTATTTTCATTTAAAATAATTAATATCACACTTTTACATATGAAATATTTTGTCATATACAACATTTCTAGTGAATATTCTGTTGTTGATGGGCTATCTTTAGTTAAACCTAAAATAGTTGCCTCTCTTTCTCTCCCTCTCAACCTCCATCTCACACCCTCTATCTCCCTCCCCCCTCTCTCCCCCTCCTCCCTCTACTTCCACCTCTCCCTCTCGCTCCCCCCTCTACCTCTCTCCCCTCTCGTATTAAAAGTATTCAAAGCACGTTTATACCCATAAGGATTGAATTAACAATATGATATAGAGGTCTAACAATGGAATTGGTAAGCAAGGCAACATCCCGTTAAAATGGCAAGATTTCCTCAAACTGTGTGAAACGTTTACATTGAGAAATTTCGAACTGTAGGCGGAAAAATACGAACAGAATAAGAAACTTTATAATGTTTTCTTCAAAATGGTTTATATCCGAAGATTGTAGGTCAATTATTTCTAATTTTAATCTAAAAAATAATGAAAGCCTGCACGTCGAAATGTCCCTTTTTACGTGTTACCTTATGGGAAATGGAAATTATCTTCTGGAGTCGAACCTGGGTCTTTGATCTCGAGTTCGATACATTAAAACTTTTTGTTGTTATATCATAATGCTATCCTGAAAATTTCATCAAATTCGGTTCATTCGTTTGCGAGATATTAAGCTTCAAAAAGCATTACAAGACAAAGTGACATTGTGACACTGTCTTTTATTATTGTAGATGATGAAAAATTACTACATAAACGTTATTCTTGCCAATATATTCGAAAACAGAGCGTAAAAATGCCGTCGTCAAACACAAAATTGAAATATTACCCTCCAAATCTGAATTTCTGGAATGCGTGTAGATAAAAATACTACATTCGTATATCGTCCATATTTCGCATATTGTTTTAACCGTTCGGGTCATTTTCTCATTTAGCTTGTCCTACGAAAAAAATATTACGACATAATTCATTCTTCAGGAAATATATAACGATCTAAGTGTCAGCTTAGCCTTTTATGGTTGTTATTCCTGTGATCAGGGACGGAATGAGTCATGTACGTCGTAAGTGCGAGTTTGAACTCGGCCCCTAAGATTTACAATTAGATAGTATTTATTATTATCAAAAATCACATACGGAATTTTTAATCTTGTTTCGCAGAGACTAACACAATTATATAAAATTCTTAAGGCCACCACATCTTTTCGACCAAACCGTGCAACTTTTACCATGCGAGAAGGCAGGAAAGCCATAACAAAGAGAATGAAGTAAACATGGGAAATGTAAGCAGTTGAAATTTTTCTCCGTCCTCTCACCTATTATAGTGCAATATTTTTATAACTTAAGAAAACACGATAATCCTTCATCAAAACAACAAAAATATTCTACATTAAATTATTTTCTCAATACACTGACCTTTCAAGAGATAGGGAAGATGCTAAAAGTATACTACGCTACGTCCTATGACATAGCACTATTTTCTTGAGCATAGACATCGTTGCTTATCGTAACCATTCCCGCTTTCGCTGGAAAAGCCGTACTGGCTGGATTCGTTATCCGTATCACAACCCCAAATCAATTCTTTTTATTTTTCTCTCAAACTATGCACTAATACACAGCACATCCACATGAATATTCCCCGACGAACATTGGTCTATGTTTGGAATACCTAATCAAAAAAGCGCAGAAGTTGCATTATAACTAGTTCTCTTTATAAGTGTCAAACGGACACTAAAGATTAAATTTGTCAACATTTTACGAATTTTTAAAAAATCATTTCAGGTTATCCAATATCGAATTTATTTTTATAATTTCAACTTGAACTCTAAAAGTTCGTGTACAAAGCAAGAAAAAAATAAAACCAAACTAAAATTAGTATAAAGATTTAAAATTATTACAACACAGAAGGGAGTAAGCAGCAAAATACAATGTAAGCAAACAAAAGTTATAAACATAAAAGCGGGTCCTAGCTTAATAACAGGCGGCGCCGACCCAATTTAAAAAATAAGTAGCACAAACAGAACTACATCTTACATCTTTGTTTAGTTAGTAAACGTAACAGTACACGCTTGAAAAACCACAGGTATTAGAGACACACCTCGCTGGTTGTGCTAATTATTCCTTCACATGCGCAAACACAATATATTACGATTTACACATTAAATAGTAATATCTAAATACACAGCGATGGTAGATGCGAAAATTTTCAAAGTGGCTTCAGGGTGAAAGCGCGCCAACGCATTCTGGTATCAACGTTTAAGCATCGAAACAATAATATACCAACAAGAAGCAGCATTGATTTCTAGTGTTTGAGCGCACACATTCCCTACAGTGACAACACTAACAATATTAACCCTCCTAACACATCTGAAACGACACCGTTACATACGATAAACTAGAATATCGGGACTACGAACTTGGAACATGACCTTCATTGCAATAAAATTCACATTTACTCGCAGAGACAGCTGAAACGTGACATTTCAGCCACCCCGTCGAAAATCGCAAACTGCGACCTCATGGAATAAACGATCGAATCTCAAAAGAAAGGCAACCGTTCATTCGCAGGCCACGTAAATGGAGATAGAAACGATTCACGGAAGCACTTCGTTACAGGATTATTTCGTTAGAAAACGAAAGTGTCGGATTAGTTCCGAGCGTGGACGTTAATCACTCCGTATCCCAAGTGGTAGTAATAAAATAGGGAGGGAGATTTCTGGAGGCATGAGGGGGAGTTAGGCCGAGACACCTTTTAGGCGCGAGCAAATGAAGAAAAGGGGAGGGAAACGTTTTAGTGCGGACTTTTTCACGGTCGCATTTCCCACACACTTTCAGCACGTTCCGAGGTCAGACACGGCGAAGTGACTTCACTTAACCGGAGGAAATGGGGGAGAGAGGAGGGTGGGGGGGGGGAAGAAGAGGGAAAAGGGAATATGGGAGCGGTTATGATGACGAGGCGCGGAGGGGGAAGACTTCACCGTCCTCTCCCCCTCCCCACCCACCTGAATTCATGACGGCTGCTTCCTTTGAAGTCGGCGGCCATCTTAACGCCGTTCCCGGGTGTGGGCAGCCGCGCCGCTCCCGGCACTGCCCGAAGAATTCTTCGACGCCTCCGGTGTCAATCATTGGCGGCCTCTGTCCGCCTTCGATGTGCTCATGGCGAGGGTCGGGGACAGAGGAGGGGTGTACGGGGGCAGGAGGGAGGAGAGGGGCGCGAGTAGCGTGATGAGAGAGAAGGGGGCGGTGCGCGGGACGGAGACGGATTCAAATTGAGACGATTGCGGATCGCTTCCTTCTTTTTTTCCTCTCTCTCCGCGTGTCGTCTCTCCGGCACCTCGTAAAACTGCGGCAGACGAGAGAGACAATCACAAACTGCTGAGGGAGATTTTCTTTTTTGCATCCGTTCCGAGAGCGGCCCTCGAACGCACGCAGTTGTCGCCGTCGGTACGGCGAAACGACTGGCACGAGTTAGGAAGGGGATTGATGCGGCGGGAAACGAGCGAATGAGAGTCCGAATCAGCGAGCGTTCGAGGGCAAAGTCCGAAAAGGTTTGACTCGAATGCATGACGACGTCATCGCGCATCGCCGCTACGTCGAGTCTGCACGGTTCGATCTTCTAGGAAAGGGGTGGTCGGCAACCTTTTATATATGGCGGGCCACATTCGTTGTTGCGAATGCTTCGGAGGGCCGCATTGGAAATCACAAGAGCTTCTGCGGGCCGGCTAGGCGTTTCAATCAGAAGTTACATAGAGATTTTGTGGTCTCATATAAGCGAAAATCAATTCAAATTAGTTTAATAGCGTTAAAACCACACCAGAAAAGGTTTTGAGGCCATAATATCACTGACAAAATATGAAATTTACTGCGTTAAATTATACCGATCACTTCTTCATCATGGCTTCGCGGGCCGCATAAAACGCTCTCGGGGGCCGCATGAGCCCCGCGGGCCGTAGGTTGCCGACCCCCGTTCTAGGACATGGGTGGGGAACCTCCGGCCCGCGGGCCGCATGCGTTTTGTGTGGCCCTCGAAGCAGTGATGAAAAAGAGATACGTAAAATTTAACACATAAACTCATATTTTTAATCCAAATAATGATAATAAAGCATTTAATACTGAAATGTTAATCCTAAACACTAATTTAAAAATTGATTTCCACTTATATGATACCTTATAATCTCTCAGTAACTTCAATTTAAACTCTATAACAGGTGTCTCAACCTCGCAGGCCGCATGAGGCCCGCGCGATGTATTTGCACGGCCCGCGAAGCAATTTACTTTATACTACGCGACCCAAACTCAAATTTATTTCCTATAAAATATTTCACTCAAATATTTCTAAATAATCTAAGAAGTGTATTAAATCATTCCAATTTATACCAGCCTGCACGGCTGAGTTACTGAAGAATGTTTATCCTACTGCCAATGAGTTTCTTGCGTATCAGAAGGACTTAACACCCGACGCCAAATCTAGCATTTTTGTAATGACTGCGTGTAAGATGCGTAATAGAGCGATTCCTCTCTCGTGGAAAGGGAGAGTGAATATAATACAAAGAATACGAAAAGGTGTGAAGACTGGAAAAGTAAGGAATGCGGCTCGCGGATAGCCAGACAGCCGTCATGTGGCCTGCACACCGATGTGAGTTTGAGACCCCTGCTCTATAATCAGCCCCGCCAAAGCACTGGCAACTTCCAATACGGCCCCCCGAAGGATTCACCACCACTTATGCGGCCCGCCATGTGGAAAAGGTTCCCCACCCTTGTTCTAGGAGAATAAAGTGGTGCCATTATGAAACTAACCGTGCGTATGTGGCAAGATTAAAAAGCAAACAACTGAGGAACGAGTCTGAAATACGAGAGGTTTAAGAGCTACATCATGTTCACTCCACTTAGGATAAAGCGCTTGATTTCATAATTCAGTTACTATGATATAGAAGAATTTGAAAGAAATAAAACAGTTGGATCTATTTTATTAATCTGGCAATTCAGGGGTATTGGGATCAACTGTTGATCCGTACCACAATATAAACTGACGAGTTTTTCTTGTGGAAAATGATAAAGGTCGTTCAAAAAATGAAGTTACAATAGCTGCATTAATAAATCGCCGCAAATTCGAGTGCATATAAATTTCACCCAAAAATGCTGTGATATTTTCGTTTTTAAGTTATCACTTGGTGACATAATTAAGAGATCGAAAATTAGCAGTATTACTGATTAACCACATGCGAGATACAAAGAGCTTGTCGATATTTTTGAAGCTGTAAAGATATTAATTTGGTTTCCCTGCAGAGAAGTAGTTGTCAAACTGTTTTCCAAATATTATTTTCACAAATTGTGCTATTAGGATGGGCGACTAGGTTGGCTAAGTTATGCTTTAATATTGTGTACCTAGCTCGCACCATACTATAGTAAAAAATCATAGACTAACGTAACATGTAATTCGAGGAGCAATACGTATGTTTTAATGATAAAAAATGAAAGAAATTTTTACTGTATATGCTGGGGATTTATTATTTAATGAAATTAAAGCATCGACATTGAATCTTTGACGTCAATGTGAAAATAATAATTTAAGCGCATATTGAGGAGGCAAAACACGCGTAAATTACGAAAGTTATGCAGCATACAAAGTGACATTCCCATGAGATATTTAGTGAGTGGTGACAAGCGACGTAAACACGGAATGAAGGATACTGATGGACCGACAAAAGGCCTTGACGGTTTTGATGTGTTGTATTTTCACACGCATTCATTAACGGTAAATGTTAGCGAATGAAGCGATTCGCTTTGGCTCTGGCCTATGCGAGCAGAAGTGCTTTCGATGCGAAATTCATTTTTTGGTTAAAAGGCTGAGATTTCTTTATAGGTTAATCTACAAAGCAAAAACTTCATTTTGTTACCTTTGTTTATTTGAAAAATCACAGAAAAGTATCTGACACTTTTTTTCGACACTTCTCGAGGCTTCAGAGAAAATCTTTTAACGAAATATGTCATATAGGATTAGAATTCATCTGTGAATCGACCTTTGGTGCGTTACACGTACATCGTTAGTTTGAGCGCAAAATCAGCAATATGTTGTCATAACCCACTCCCGTTTTTACATTAAAATCACCGGAAAATGTTTTCTGATTCTTCCTTCTCTCGTGCTCATAACGGAATTTTTCCGTCCGTCCGTCCGTCTGTCTGCTTGTCGTTCTTTTCAACCATTTTCCATTAATTCTTATTTCGATGGATAGATCTACCGTCGTTTGCTTCGAGGAAGGTAAATCCATCAGTCTAAATTTTAGATCGAAGGTTACGGTAAAAAAAAAGCCTATATTACTCTACTAGGATCATAAGCATGAACTTCTTAAGGAACCCTTTCGAAGACACGGCCTTTCATGCGAATCAGGTCACGCCCATCTATGTACATAGAGATGTTCCAGAGTGACAGTGACTGAAAGGAAGGAGAGGAGGATGACACAGCAAGGGAGAAAGAGGGGAGGAGGGAGATGGAGGGAGATGGAGGGGGAGAGAGAGATAAAGAGGAAGGAGATGGAGGGAGAGACAAAGAGGAGGGAGGTGGAGGAAGAGAGAAAGAGGGGAAGAGGGAGGGAGAGTGAAAGGAGGGAAATGGGGGGAGGAGGAAGATGGAGAGAAGTGGAAGAGAAGGGAGATGGAGGGAGAGATAAAGAGAAGGAAGATGGGGGATGAAAGAGAGGGGAAGAGTGAGGGAGAAAGGAGGAGGGAGGAGGGGGATGGAGGGAGGAGGGAAATGGAGGGTGGAGGGAGATGGAGGGAGGAGGGAGATGGAGGGAGGATGGGGATGGAAGGGGGAGGAGACAGAAAGAAGGGGGAACGCGGGAGAGTGAGAGAAGATGGGTTATAAAAGAGAGAAAAAGGCAGGGAGGATGGAGGAGAGGGATGGAGGAAACAAGGAGAAGCGATTTAAGGAGAGCAAGAGAAGCTGATCGGAATAGTGTGTGTGGGCGGTGGAAAAGAGTGGCGCCCCCCCCCCCCCCACTTTCCTCCCCTTTAACTAAAACTAACCTCGTACACGTGCTTTATCGTAGCGGGGCCAAGGCACGCCATCCTACGTTTATCTCATCCTCTAGCACTCACCCCCACCCCTTACCCTTGGATGACTCCGTAATCGCATTAAACCCTCGGGTCGGGAAAGACTCCCGTGGCTTCTTCCTTAAATTGCTTCCGCTCCCGAAGAGTCCATTCCCGCTGGAGGGGAGATCGAAAGATAAACATTGTCTCCCACTCTCGCCGTCCCGCTTCGACTCTCACCGACCGACAAATTGGTCCTCCTTAACTCCCCGAGGGGCCAATGATTACCAATTTGGTCGACGCTACAATCTTGGTTACCTAATAATCAGGCTTAAGGATGGGGAGAATGATAATTTCCCGCAAAGTTCGAGTTACTCCCGCTTGACACGAACGTGGTAAAAATGAGGAAATGGCTTTGCGGACAGACTGCATACGTATGGGAAATTATAAGAAATTTATTCTTGAATTCGTGTAGATATTAAGTAATATGTGCACCATATAAGGAGTAATGAGATAACGTTAAAGCAAGATTCGAAGGAAATGAAGTAATAGCACAAATGCTGTGAAATGTTGAATAAACAATAGTAGAGAAGACAGAGGTATGAAATAAACAGGAAATAAAGCCGGGCCTTTAAATGTTGTCAAATGAGTGGGATGTTGTCCCATTATGACTGTTTAGTGGTTAAAGAGTATATCTGAGGAGAAATCCCTGATTAGATTTCCGCTCCTTACGGAAACATTCTCATTCGCCACAAATTAACATAACTGAGGAGTTATAAAGATAAAGAAAGGTCGCCCGAAAATGATTCACATCCACGACCTAGATTTTCTATCACGTCACGCTATGAATTCTTTGAGTTGAAAAAAGTTTATATTAAGCCCGTTCGCAGTGTTTACGTGAATTAAACAGTGATAAAGATTAAAGCCTATAAACCGATAAGTATCTCTAAAAAGATTTATTATCAACTAATGGAATGGGTTGATTTTGCCGAAGGGCAATGTCGAACAAAACGCCTATTACTCATTATGCGAATCGGATTCAAGTGTACTCTGCTTTGACGGGATTCCCCTTTGTACTCCTAATTGCTCATCTTCAACATTAGCGTAGCAGTACCTTTGGTCAAATTGAATTTTTTCGAGTAAATAAAATAACAGTAAAGTAATTTCGCAAAACTTTCATGTTTAATTCAGAAATAAAACTCTCCAACGGTCTAAAATGCTCTCCCAATTAATAATATGATTCAATTAATTCGTTTTTACTGAACTATGTACTTTGATCTTTCACCTGCCTTCATAATAAAAAACAGACAAGAAATGTTAATTTTATCGAAAAGGCTTTGACGTACTCATCGAATATTTTATATCGAATACCGCAGTAATATTAATTAATCCATTAATAATGCAAAAGGCACTCAAGCTTATTACAGATATGAAATACAATTATTATTCGTTCCAATATAGAGATAAAACTCAGTAATATAAAAGTTCCGTGGTGAAGAGAATTTTCACGAATCGAATGAAACCCCTTTGGCCTTTGATCCATTCTGAAATCTGCAAGTACTGCGTTTATGTGGAATGGAAAATGTTGATGAGAAGAATAGCTACGAAACGGAAGATTTTGGTAGTTTCGTCGCAGAATCCATTAAGACAGGAGAAAAAATACAGAAGAAAATTTTTACAGAATAAAACACTTTAAAACGTGACCGAAGATGCGATCGACCGTATACGGCGGAAAAATTAACACTTTAAAAAGTGATGCAAGAAAGAATACTTCTTTTAGTTAGAACATGTAAAAACTAAAACTAAATTTCGTCAATTTTGAAAAGGTATTAGCCTACCAGATGATAAATGCCAATATATATGTATATATAATTATTTCTTAAAACCACAAGCAAAACTCACAAAAAATAACACCATATTGCAGGGGCTAAAATTTTGAGCTGCAACCAACAGTCTGTTCTGCAGTTATAAGGCTTGATCATGGGAATCCTATTGCACACTATGGTTTCATATGTTTTCCTGTTTATTATAGATAAGGCGTCTTTTAGCACGATACGGAAATCACGTTACGTGCCTAAATGTACTAGGGTGGGTGATTTCACCGCAGGGCGCACTAAATTGGTTAAGTGAACTCGAGCGTGGGCAGAGGTTAAGAGAGTCGAGATAGCAAGTAGGGTGAATGTGGGAATTTTGCGCCCGGGGCGAGTTTCATCATCTGCACCCAATAATGGGGAAATTAACAAGGGTTAGCTGCCCCATCGTGTGACCCTCTTCGGGGCTGCGAGGGGGGCGAGCTGTCAAACGCGTCCTGCCACTGCAAGAGACCAAAAAAAATGTAACACCACGCTACCGAAGAATCGATGGCATTAAGTATTCGAGCATAAACCAATAAATTTGGGCTTGCAAGTATTTAAATGAATGAATCGCAATGAAATGGATGTACGTGATCGCAAACGAACGAATGATATTTTCCGGCATTCCTTTATTTATTCTGCTACGAGCAAATTCGTTGAGAAGAACCCATAATTTTTGTTCGAAATGGTTTTTCTGCTAGGAATGGCGGAGTTCTTTAAAACTGACGACCTTGCAGATAAAAATCACTTAACGATTCCAGTTCTAATAAAAAGAACTTAAAATCCGTACATCTCGCGCGTCATCTGCAAATACGAGGTCGTTTCTTTAAAAAAAAATGCACAGGTTAAAAAGAAATGTATTTTGAACAGTTTGGGTTAAATCTCGGAATTTTTCTTAAATAGGGATTTTTAAAAATAGATTAAAAAATCTGTGGTCGTTATCTTCTGTAAATGGGTTAGGAGCAGACGAAAACTGCACAGGCTAAAACCTATTATCGTGAACGTAAAATGTTATGGCGGATCGAGCATTAAATACAAATTTCCAGACTATATTTGAAAGCTTTACTGTTATCTTCGATCGTTCCGAGGAAAACCACTGCAGAGCTTTCCCGAACAACATATTCCCATTATTTTTTTCCTTTGCTTGCGTTTTTCGTGAAACATAAACTATAGGCTCTTCCGACTTCTATGCTTCTGAAAGGCTTGATCGAGCTTTAAGGTCATATTCATTCTAAATCCTATTGCTGTACCTCAAAAATGAAAATCGGCTGCATCAAATCACTCGGCCAACGCTAGTGCCATGGACACAAAGCACACACAATATCATTACAGTAATTTTTCGGTTGCATTTCTTAAAACTAAAAACCCCTCCTCTCTATGTAAACGAAATTTGATATAAAAAAAGAGAAATCTCATTGATACACGTATCCTAAATTCGTTTCCACAATTAGTCATCAAGCTTAGTTTAAAATGTTGGTCACTAGTTAAAATTAGTAACTACGAGAAATTTTAAAGCATAAATAACTTTGAAACGGGATAAAATTATCCAGGAAGCGTCGCGTTATTCCTGCGATCGATACGCCGCTCAATCGAAACTAATACTTTGATCGCATCCCTAAAGGGTGGTGCATTTTTTTTCGGTTGATAGCCGTAACGAGATTACAAACCCTCGCCGCAAAATCATTGCAGCTTGGAACTACTACTCCTCAGACATGTAAGAGACGGGTCAGGTAAGGTCGTTTTAAGGACGATGGAGTCGAAATGCAGCGAATTAAAGATGCAATGGCGGAAATGGAGCGAAGGTCAATTTACGGTCACAAGAGACAGCGTGACCTGGGATAGTGCAAATAAGGAAGTGGACGAGGAAATGAAAACGTGGAATGCGCGCGAGTACGAGAGGGTGAACCATTATAGTAATTAAACATTTGGAGAGAATCTCCGTTGAAGATACTAGAGAGAAAAGTTATGTCGCCGACATGAAATATTTTGCAAAAATGTTAAGGTAAATGGTATAGAACATACTGAATTCTTTGAAGTAGGGACGAATGAGCCTGAAATATTTAAGTATGTGGCCGTGAGAAACATTTTAAAAACATAGGCAAACTTTAGGAAACCGATTACTACAAAAGACTTGAACGAGGTAAAGTTTATTTTTCTGACCCTTAATTGACAAAATTCAAAGAAGTTGTAATTATTACCAGTGTGTCCTTTTTTTTAAATTTGTTACACGTGTTGAAAACTTTCAACTTCTAAGAAAGTATATACTTTTAATGGCAATTAATAGCGAAGAAAACGTTTCCTCAACCATTAAAACTCTTTCAATTTAATGATGTCGGATATGTAATAATTTGGTTTATTGGGAAAAGATAATATAGCATATGTAGATATTTATTTCAAAAGAAAGCCTTTTCTGGTCCTATGTAATAAATCTGAACAGTTTAAAGAAGAAAACTTTTCCTACAGCCCCTTTCTCCTAATTTGGACGACTCGTTGGCCCTCTAGTACTTTACTGAACCATTTTCCGTCGTTTCTTACATTTATCACTCCATAACAATTTAATACGGAGCGAATTCTAAATGGACTATCAACAATAGTACACATTAACATGAATAGGACTACAACACTGCCAATGAAAAAAATTTTAAGGCAAAAATAATTGGAAAAACTAAGCTGTTATACAAAATATATCTCTGGAAGTTATAGAAAGGTTAAGCTCGTCATTGGTACGGCGCAATCTGACATTTATAAAATTTCAATAATTTTAAAGCACTAACAAACGTGTTTTTCAATCAGATTATTTCCAAATAGGAATATTCTGTTAAAAAAGGAATATTTGAACACTCGTCTAATTCACGTTTAAGTAAGTGCTGAACTATAGGTGTAAATAGAAAGAAGACAGGGAAGAGGGGTCGACGGGGAGTAGCCTTCACCCTCTCGTGGTTACGGACGCCACTCTATTTAATAGCAATCTCACAAAGAACGAATAGCCAGCGGCGAATGTGACGAGGCCAGAGGCTACGGCTATAAAGATATGAAATTTACTCTCGGAGAGCTTTCTAAACATCTTGCTGAATAAAATACCGAAAGAAGTAAGAAAATAAACAATAAATGTTTTGCAGGGCATCAACTGATACTTTCTATCTCCGCTATGGAAGCTATAAAAATTACCTGGTCGTTGGTACCTATAAATGACAAGTTTTTCAATTGAAATGAAAGTTTCTATGGGACGTAACTTGGTTTCATTGACAACATTTTTATAGCTCATAAAATCGATAAGGAAAAATAGATTCCAGGGCCGTTATTAAGCGTCTTCTCTTCATTTCATACTGTCTCGCATAATGCCGCCGTCTAAACTTTCTTTGACGAAAATAAGCGCTGAATCAAATTAAAATAGCATCAAATTTATGAAAGGAAGATAGGAAAATGTTTTGACTAATCTATCAACTTCAACGAGCTCTCATCAACTAATTAGTTAGAAAGGGGACCACTTCACTCAATCACTCAACTTTAAATTTATTCAATGCCTTATTTCTTCGCGCGTTTTAATTTCTACGCTTCCCATCATCAACACCGAACTAAACAAAGCACATGAAAACGCTTCATCGACATATATTTAACGCTAATCCATGAACGAAAGGTTACAATGACGGAACTAGGAGTTCACAAACTTCGCGTATTATCTCGAAATTTAGTTTGGCCCATTGTGTAACGAAGTCGGGCAACACGCCAACGATATAAATTTTGACCTTCAGGATTTTATTTCTCCGGAGGATTTTTACAAGGCGAAACGAGAAGAAAAACCTCGAGACCGGGCGTCAGAAAAGACACCACGCTGTAATCCCCCTCGAATCCCACCACAGGATGGACGGTGTCAGCGAATCCAAAAAAGAGGAGGACGACAAAGGATGGCGAAAAATGTGAGAGCCGAGGTGTTGAGAGGTGAATGGGAGAATGCGGCGTGATGAGAAAAATGGAGGGAAGAGGAGAATGGGGGGAGGGGGTTGAAGAGAATGATAGGAAAGATGGAGTGCTCTCAGGAAAAGACTATCGATTGGCCGCAAAGGGGCGGGAAGAAACCGAAGGGATTTTTAAAGGGAACGTGACGTAGGAGGAAGAGAGAAGGAGAGAAAGAAAGGAGCGGAAAGAGGGAGGAAAGAAAGGGCGGGAGGAGGGTGCGGTCGGAAGAAAGACAACCTACCTGCCATCGACGAAGAAAGCACTCCAAGATGCAAGTGGGATAAAAATCAGGCAAATGTGAGGATTACGTAACGGGGGAGAAATACTGATACTGTTTCGCCCGACGATCTTGCACGTTCCGTTAAAAGATGGGCAAAGGGTGAAACCAAGGGCGGATCCAGAAACTTTCCATAGGGAGAGGGAGGGGGGGGGGGGGAGATCACCCCTTCCGCTCTTGAATCAGCCACTGCATACGAACCTTAAAATTCCTATCCCTGTCACAATCTTTCTTGCCCTTTCCTTACGGGTTTTATTTGCGGCGATGAATCGAGGAATTTGGTATGGAAAGAGTTTAAGAAAGAACCGAATGAAGGGCAATGGGGGCATCCATGGGAGGGGCTGGATCCCTCACTGGGCGGAACTAGGATTTTTATATTTACTGAAAACGAATATTCACGTCCAGACTACAATTAGACAGCATGACAGCACTAGCGTTAACAAGAAATGCAGCGACTTTCACGCATCGAGGTGCAATTTCGCAAATACGAATTTTCTCAGTCCACATACCATAAAATAATACGCAAAATAAGCTTTCCCGATAGAAACTCAGGCTTTTTCAAATACAAAAATATTGAAATTTGAAGTAAAAATAAAACGTACGATTAAACCGCGCTTTTTCAGTTGGAGTTGATTGGAGCAAAAGCATGTATTTGTTTTAAAAATTTTTCGGATAAGATTCTATTGTTTCGTTTCGGCAACGAAATCTAAATCTTTTAAGAAATCGTTAATTTAATCTTTAGAAAAAATAGCTACGGTACATTTTCGGAGAAAAGGCTGATCGAAAAAGCTCGTGTTTCGGAAAGTTCATGATTAATAAAACGCGGTGGGCAACTGCATGAAAACATAATTCCCTCGTTCCTACTACATGCACTCAGGGGATGTATATTTATCCAGAAAAGGGGGCTTTCATTGTCACCTGTTGAAACGAGCAGCTCCCGAGTGTTACATCACCCCGAACGCGTGGTCTGTTCAAGAAAAATACTATTATTTTAAGTTGATTCATTTATGTACGAAGAGGAAATAAACAAATTGGGTTAAAAGACTAAGGAAGGACGAAGCCGTGGCCAGAAGTAGAAAGCGTTACCAAACAGAAACGTTAGATAATTGTTATCTTTGGCCCAAGTCAAACAGGGGAGGCCATTGCTCCCGTACAAATAGGAACTCAGGCCAGGTGAAGGATAATTCCTCGATAAACGTTCACCTCATAATCCAAAACAACGGCCATCTTCACAAATGCCGGATGATCTTCAAGATAAAAGCAGAATTTTATCACAAAATTTGATACAAATGCTTAACTGAACTCATTTAAACAAGCTTGTTACATAAAATACGAAAAACTCTCCTATGATAAACGTTATTTATCATATCCATAAAATGAATTCGTCAAATTTAATAGCAAAATCTATCACATTTTTAATTTTTAAAAACCTTGTATTTTTATGCTATTAAATTTGTAATGGACTTCCAGTTTGCAACATCGACTATGAATTAGTTAACTGACCGTATACTTATAATTGCTATAAGACTTGACGGATAATAGAAATAGGATTATACATTGCATACATTTGCTAAGTAACTTTCATAAATTTTCTTCTCAGAGCCACTTGCAACAATATCACTTCTTGGATGTTAATATTAAAATGTGTTAATTTTAAAATTTTAAGTCACTCAAAATATTTTATGGCAATAATAGGATTTAATATGTCAATTGATGAAGGTTAAATTGAGAAGAAATTCCAACTGCAGAAAAATTGCACGGTATGTTCATTTGGTCGCAAGAAATATTTCAACAAATAAAACTGCGTAAACTTAATTTGCTATGACAGTTACCGATTGTTATCGGCTGTTACGTTACTAAAGATCTCTCTTTAAGTGGTAAATATGATACAGTCGGGGAAACAAATTTACCTTTTCGATCATTTGTTTTTTGGTGAGAATAACACCTTAATTACCGAAACAATTTTATGATTACGAATTTTTCACCTTTCCGCATGAAACGTTAAAATTTGACTTCAAAATAATTTTTAACTGAAATGTAATACAAAAACATATATTACCACATTTTAAGCCTTCATAATTAATTTACCGGAAATACAATCTAATTAAACCGGTGTGCTGTGATACATTGGAATCATAGGTGAACGAAGAATATCACTATTTTAACTTTTACGGTAATGCTGCTGCAATTTGTAACATTTATGTATTCGACTAAAGAGAAGAACTGCGTAAAATGCAATAGTAAAATTTAAAAAGCGACATGGAATTTACTTGTAGTTATTTGTTGGCTTTTGACAAGGATGAATAATTTCTTTCTGCTCTTAAAATTAATACGAGCGTACGAACAAGATGATATAAAAGCTTGTGAAATGTTTGCATATTTCCACAGATGTACGATGAGATACGAACTCCACGCTTAGGAAAGCGTACAGCTAAAAAAAATTAAATTCATCCTCTTCGTGAGATCGGAGAAATTCCTCACGAAAGAGCCTAACATTTTCACATGATCCAAGAAAAACGCGCATCCTTCGGTAGTGTGATATTAAAATTACACAAATTTTCATACAATGCCGTTGTATTTGAGCCCGTCCACTGCCATAATGATAAACAATAATAACTACCAAAATTACCATTATTTAGAAGGAAGATACCAATTTATATATGCTGAAACTATAAAGAAGTTCTTTAGACGTAGTAAATGTCAAGGGTCGATTGCAGGTTTTGCTTACACGAGACTCGTGGCCTGAAATTACCGGCTAAATATAAAATACATTTGTGTAATTTGCATAAAATGTATTATCTCTTTTAGTTAAAAACGCATCTAGATTGTAGATAATAATATTTGATGATTCTACACAGTCAATGGATAAAGATAATGAACTTCCCGAATGCACGCTCTTAATTAGCATGTTTCCCATTAATATTCACCTACGAATGAAGACTCCTGCGAGAGGCATACCGCAGTTATTAACAAGAAGTTAGATAATGTGCCAGTTTACAGCGAAGGGTGTCTCCGCGGCCCACTTTCGTCCTCTTTTATCTACCAAAGGCAATAAGAACATGTGATAAGGCAACGCTCCAACCGAGGCAGAACAAGGGCAAGAAAGAACTCTTTTGTGGCGAGATAATAAAGAGGGAATATATTCTTAGGACGAGGGGTGAAATCGACGTCACAAAGAACTTACGAGAGAGACGAAGACTAAGAGATCGATAAAGATAAACAGATAGTTTAGTCTTAAAGGTGGAAGCAGCGAGTCTCCGCGAATTCTTTCGATCCTCGCGGCGTTAAATTGAATTTCCGAAGTCGATGGAAGAATACGTGCAACCAAGCATTCAAATACGTGAAAACGAAATTCGCAGGATATGGAAGTTAGATGGATTTGAACACAAAACGTTATTGCAAAATAGATGGCGGTGACGTAATAGAACCTTCTAAAGCAGTGTTTCCCGACCTTTTTAGAGTCGCGCCACCCTTAAGTGACTTTTCAGAATTTGTCGGCACCCCTTTCTATCCACTATCAGTGATAACCGTGTTTTTTTTTAAATATCATATCTAAAGGATGAAAATCAAGATTTTGCGCTTCTCCATATCTCTTTTCAGTTCGAAGTGCCTATGCGACGAGATGAAGTTTGTCTTAACTATGGTTTGGATTTTTGGAAAGCCGACGATGCAAAATGAGCCTAAAAATGGGAAAACAGAATAATTTTTGAGGCACCCCTCATAACACTTCACAGCACCCCAGGGTGCCGCGACACCCAGGTTTGGAAACACTGTTCTAAAGCGTACATACTAAGATGTTCTTCGCGCAATTCTAATTATTCCGCTGTTTTCGGACTTCTTTTTTAGCCCTTTATAAGGAAGTGGCGTAGTCATTGCCACCGGAGATATATCGATTTGAGCCCTTTTAAGCACCAATAAATCATAACAGTACATAAAAGTTTCAATTGCTGTGTTGTCAGCGCATCTTTTCTGGAGTACAGAAGTTTATGTTTTTGGATGTAAATAGGTATACATACACCTCATAAAATGTTCCTCTCTCAGGTCATTTTTACTATCAGTATATAACATTTCCCAAGGCACTTGCGAACGACATTCACACGACGTATAAAACCATCACCCTCCATGAAAAGGTAAAATTCCCATTATTTTCTCGTTCCGACATTTAGGGAAATTAACGTGTGTCGATTTGAGGTAATTATTTCTAAGCCGCGAGCTTAAACACGCTTACAGAGACGACAAAATACTTTTTAAAAATATCCTTACGATAATTTGATTACCTCTTCGTTTTCAAGAGCCATCAAAAAGAAATGTTCGCGTGAGAGCTCGAACAGATACACGCAAACAAAACCGAATTCGGGCAAGAAAAATAGGTCGCGCGACGCTGACGTCATAGCCGTCAAATAACACGCAAAGAACCCTATGTGGAATAAAAATGCGTATTTCAAAGATGGCAGGTGTGCGTCGCTTTTAGGTTGGGAGGGGTTCGAGGCTGCGGTCGGGTCTAGTCGATTCGATAATGGAACGGTCGTAATTTTGGACGGAAAGAGTTAAAATGGGAATGGAAAGGCTCATGGGAAGGGCGCTTTGGAAACACCGAGGGAAAAAAGAGAGAAGGGAGAGATAAGAGGGCGGGGCTGCAGAATATCCGTCATTTGGATGCAACGAGAATAATCCAAAGGAGACGCGTGAAAGGGTTAAGTGTAAAAGAGGCTAGAAAGGGATACGAATATGGGAAGAGTTGAAGTGGGATGGAAATGGCGAGAGAGTTTCATACGCAGCTCGCGGTCATCCACTGAACGAAATAACTCTTACGACACGGACATAAGAGCCTGCGGTTCGCAGATCAGGTTTTGGTCGCACGCGAATATAAAGTAAGATGGTTAAAAAAAATTGAGGGATGGAGGGATTCTTTCCAGATCGGGTGTGGAAATATTCCTCCCCGTCCAGGATTTGCCAAGAATGAGCTTTAAATGTGCGTGTATAAACATACGCCGTTTGAGTGTTTCGTTTTAAAACGCATTAAAGCTAACCTCGAATTAACAGGTAATCGAAACTCTTACGAGAAAAACAACGAAAGACGTGATCGACAAATGCGAAATCTGAATGTCGAGTGTTTATTTTCTTTGGCCATACTCGCTATGTAAATTCATAAAATACTTTTCTCGTAATAATACCTTACACAGACTCTTAGTAAACGTGAATAAGAAACAGTAAATCTATTTGATGGCTTTATAAGAGGAGGGATCAATAAGTAACCAGAATTTTGTCCCCGTCATTTCAAATGATCCACTTTTCGAAACAAAGAATAGAGGAAAGAGCTGAGTATGTTCTGTTCTGTTCGAACCCCAAACATGCATCTCGGAGGGCAACGTTTCACATTCGACGACGACGTTATTGCAGCTATGACACTAGTTTATGTCACAGGTCACGACCTTCTATTACAGAGGCATTCTTCCAATGCGCTGGGGCAACTGCCTGAACAAACTCGGCGCCTATGTTGAAAACAGCTTAGCTATGCTACTATGTATTGTTTTTTATTCAAGTTAAGCTATAAAATTACATTTCTCAACTAAATTCTGGTTACTTATTTATTCAACCTCGTATATATAAATTAACACTGAAACACAGGACAAATAAAGCTGAAATTCACTCATCACATGCTATATAATACTATAATGGGATAATAAAATTTGATTTCCAACTTTTTTCAACGGCAATATTTATTTAATATATGATACTTCCACATTAAAGATTTTAGGCGTTGAAGAGCATTCTATAAAAATTTATTGTTCAGAAAACACAACAAGACGCAGTTAAGCTGCGTGGCCATAAGAGATAAAAACTGGAATTACACCTCCCACGCGAATCGACGGACATGTTGTATCCTTCACCCTTACAATTTTCCGTTACCTTCAAGGTAAATGAAAAAGAGAAAGGAACACAATCCCGGACCGCGTTCATTGATCCAAAAATCGCTCGGGAGCATTTGTCATCGCGAAAAACGTGACCCGATAACCGGCATACCGCGAGGCGGAGGAAAGAGTTAACAAGTTGAAGATGACTACAGACTGGAGACAGCGACAGCAAGTGAGTTTTCAACGCAGAGACGGAGGAAGATAAGAGACGGTGAAGAAGGGAGAGAGGAGGGGATAGTGGGAGAGATGGGAGGAGGGGGAAAGGAGGGAGAGATGGGAGGAGAGGGAGATAGGAGGTGAGAGATAATGACGGAGAGGGGGAAGGAGAGAAAAGTAGAGAGAGAGGAGAGGGGAGGTAGAGGGTAGAGGAGGGGGAAAGTGGAGGGAGTGTGGTAGGGAGAGAGAGAAAAGTGAGGGAAGATAGGAGAGGGGAGGGAGAAGATGGAGGGAGGGAGGGAAAAGGGGGAAGGAGTGGTAAAGAGAGAGAGAGAGAGAGACAAGTATCTCAGAGCAGCTGGGACCGCGTATTTTTTTTCCTTGCACGCCCCTACGCGAGAGCTGCGCGCGTGTGTGCGTGTGCGTACAACTCCACCCCTCCCCTCCTCCTTCACCCCGCCCACTTCCTTAGAGAGAGAGAGAGGGAGGAAACCGCGAAATGGAGAGCCGAGACGAAGACAAGAGACTATCGGTATTGCGATTCGAAAAAAAAGGAAAACATGGGGGATGATAACAAGGTGGAGAGAGGGGTAAAAAAGACTGAGAAAGATAAAAAGATGGTGGAGGAGACAGAAAGAGAGACGAGGTTCTCGAATCTTCAGCCGATGGAACTGGAAAGATGTTTACCAACACCGCTGCGGTTTTTTTTTTCAGACGATGAAGAACGCTCACGCTATGGGGAAAAAAAGAGCACGCGAAAAGACGCGAGCGACGGCGACAGAGACGCGAAAGCGAAGTCAATCAAAGCTACGGGACGTAAACACACACACGCACACGTAAAAGCCGGCACGCTTGCCACGCACGCGGCCACTTTAGGACCCGCTCGCTTCAAGCATTCGATATGAAAATTAAAACGCAAAAAGTCAACAACAAGAAAATAAAAAACAAAACAAACTCATTCCGCTTCGAAGCTTTTTTTTTTACTTTGGCAGCACAACATTATATAACAGATATTTAATTCTTTGTACCCCTACCTGCTCCATCTTTACGTCCTTTATTTTTTTTGTTAACGAATATATTTTCTCTTCCTCTCCGCCACGCACACACACTACACGTTCCCTTTCGTTTAGATCTTCTGGCGTCGACCGGTTAAAAAAAAAAAACACTTTGCGTGCGATCCAATAGGTTGTCGTAATATTTCTTTTCTATCGACGGAATAAACGATTTCCTTCGCGTGCGTCGTTCGTTTCGTTTCGCGGCGGACGACCGCGTCAGACTGGGAAGAATCGGGTCTCTTGGCGGAGGGATCTCTCTCTCTCTAGGGTGAGAGAGAGAGAGAGAGGAGAAAGAAGCGTGGGACAAGCACGACGACGTTCGATGGACGAGCGTAAATGGGCGTATCGGATGTAGGCCGTCGGAAGGAGGAGGGATTCTGCGGGAGGAGTGAGGGAGGAGGAGGGTGAAGGGAGTGGAACGGGAAGAGAAAAGAGCGAAGAGGGTGAGAGGTACGAACGATGCGAAGACAAAAGCGACCCCCTTATTATTATTTTTCCTGCAATCGATGGACCCTCTTTTTTTGTAAGGGGTGGTTGCGGGAGGGTATTTTAATTTTTTTAAATGGGATCCAGGAAAGGGATTAAGGGGTCGGGGGAGGAAGAAATTCAAGGAATGGGAGGGGGTTGGATCGTCGGAGCTATTTAATACGCACCTCCCCCGAAGAAGAACACGTTTAGGCGCGACGGTCAGGACCCTAACGCCGCGGCGGCGAGGGCCGATTGGCCCTCCGGGACACACTTCCCCATCCCCGGCACCTCCTCCTCGCCCTCCCTTATTATTTAAAAAAAAAAAAAAAATAGGCCGACACTTGCGCACTTGAGACGCTACACACGCACCACGGAGAGTGAGAGAGAGAGGCACTGCGTGAAAGATAAGAGGGGAGAGGAGGAGGTCACGGAATTCACTGCGAATCGTCCGCCTGGATGAGGAAGCGCAGGGCGAGCGACACAGCGTCGGGAGGACGACTGTGCCTCCGCTGGAAGGGAAAATCCTACCACGCTCTCCCTCCCTCACTCCATCTCTCTCCGACCCACCCCTCCTTCCCGCACCTCGCCTACCCTTTTCCACCCCTCCCTCTCCGTCCTCATTGATCTTAGCGTCTGCCACCACGCCGAGCGCCGCCCCTCCAAACTTGTATTCACGCGAGGGCGGAGGCGGGGTGGGGGTTCTCGGATTCCGAGAGGGGGGGAGGGGAGTGGTGAAGCGGAGGAAGAGAGGGATGCCGGAGGGAAGTTTTGAAGTGATGGGAGAATAGGAGGAGGAGGAGGAAGCGTAGGTGGGAGAGAGGGAGAGAGAGAGGGAGATAGGAGAGGTGAACTCTTTAGGAGCTAAAACGCGCTGATATTCCACGCACTCATTTCCGCAGAGAAAGACGTGATCTTAACGCTCCGGATGACCTGAAACGGATCCACTCGGAAGTCCTCTCCTACCTTCCGCCGACGTAGACCTGGGTGCGTGCGGACGCACCGATCCACGCCCTTTTTTTCGAATGGAAGGGTTGGGATTATACGCTCCGAGCGAATCCTCCCCCGTCTCAACGATTTCCGATTTTTTTTAAACGTTCCTCTCGGAACGGCGAGGGCCGTAAAGAAAAAAAAACGTGGGAGGAAAAATGGAATCGCCCCGATGAGAGGTGGTTCGTGACAAAATTCTTGGCACTCGAAAGTGCCAAACTTCCCTCGCGTTTTATCGGTTCGAGACGAGGACGGATAAACTTTAGCACGTGTGACTGGAGCGGCATGGAAGAATGTTGCTTGGCACTCTACATATAAGGCAGCTGGAGGCGTTTTAAAAATATTTTTATTGCTTTACGTAAGCGTCCCAAGTTGACCTCTCCTGCCAAGGACGCGATAAATACGCGATTCTTACGGTACGTTGAAAAGTTGAGTATAAAACAGGAAGACACATGAAATTATTTATATAATGCACATTAACTTAATCAATAAAATCAACTCTAATGATATACGAGAAGAACTTTTGTTATCCACTGTGCACCAATCAATTGATTCAATGAATTAATTTGCCAATTAAGTCATTTTTGAACGAACGGACGAATAAACGTGCTGTATACCTGAAAATACCCTCCTTCTAGTAGCAAAAAAAGGATCTGTCATCTCTGAAGGGATTAATATCTAAAAGGCAAGCGCCTACTCGTATTCTTTTACTTTGGAAGTGCGCGCAAGCCTCTTAACAGGTATCAGGAGAAGTTCGCTAAAACCGGCGACAAAAACCGACTGGGTTCAAACCGAGATCCGAGTAGTCGCCAAAAGAAAAAACATTCCCCGGTTCTTGGGATCGAGTGACTGGCGTGGAGCTCTCGTTCCGTTCGCACCGAAGCGAAAAGGAACGACGCAAGTGGGATATCGATCTCGGTGGAAAACGTCGAAGTGCGAGAGCAACTAGGCACCGAAATGTCAAAAGAGGCCGTCACGACGCGGTCGAGATTTGAGTCCGAGGCCGGAATTGATCCGTCAGTTCTTGTCATTCGTTTCGGAGAAGGTATTTATACACGCGGAGGGACATGTTTAAAAAGCTCCGGAGGAAAGCGCATCGGAAACCGATGGGTCCCTCCGTTCGTTCGCAATCCGACACGAGATTACTTCGATTGGAAGCTCGAGTCGAGAAGTTTTCACGGCGGCGGAGTCGAATGAGGTCGAAAACACGAATCTTAAGGGGAATGGGAAAAATAATCGGGATGAAAAAAACTCATGGGGATAGAATTTGACGTCTTAATTGTAAGTGTAGGAATACCGGAGGAGGGAGTTATCAACTTCGAGCGATCCAAAATTCGATTTCCAGTCGTTTCGTACTTATATATTCTCGAACGCACGACATGCGTCTTATGTATTTAAAAATGAAACCAGAAATAAGACGGAGTAATCATACGAACGAAAAGCAAGACCGACTTCATTTTTAATGTAAAATCGTCCGAATATCGTAATAAATGCAGCCAATTTCTTTACAAATTTAGCTTTGCTTTTTGGACACTTTCCTCAAATTGTGCGGCCATCAATTTCACTTCAGCACGGTTTCGGAACGGTCTCCATCATCATCATAGGTAGTCTGTCCATTGACAGGTCCGTGATTATTCTAGGTTAAACTTGGTTCTCCATATACTCCTATTTTCCGCAGTTTTCTTCATGACTTGATAGCTCTCTTTCCCTTTCAAGTCGTCTACTAGCTGAAACCTTTTCCTACCTCTTTCTCTTTTTCCATCCAGTTTTCCTTCTAGCACTTCTTTAATCATGCACTCTCTCCTCAGGTAATGCCCAATCCAGTTCGCCTTCCTCTTTCTGATAGTCTGTATAATCGTTCGCTTCTCTCCTATTCTTCCTAGTACTTCCTCATTTTTCACCCTATCTGTCCATTTTATCTTCAGCATTCATCTCCATTTTCTCCATTTCGAAGCTTTCCAAGTATTTAATATCATTTTTCCTTAGCGTCCATGTTTCTGCTCCGTACAAAGCTATACTCCATACATAGCATTTTATCAACCTCTTGCGGATTTCCTGCTTTATATTTCCCGTTAGCAGGAGTTTCTTTCTTCTGATGCATTTAAAATTCATTAAATGTTTCAGTTCGATTCAAAGGCCACAGTGAAGAATAAATGAAGCAATTTTGAATACAATGTCACTAACCTTTTGCACGCTGAACTGAAGTCGGCCCTAAAATGTAACCCCATGTATTCCTATGGGGAAACCTGTCCAACTTTGCACGGTTTCGCTTTACATGGTCTTTCCTATTACCGCACATATGTACCGTAGAAATCGAGGGGTGCTTCATCTTCACAGTCATAAAAAGGTTAATTAAATCACATGCATATATCAAGTAAAAAAGCAGCAATTCTAATATTCGATCATTACCGACATTTCTTGGCATTAAAATACCTACAAAGTTTGAAGTGGCAAGGGAGGGGCGTATTTTGTGCATGACAACAAGGACATTGAAAATTGCTTTCATTTAACTGCAGCGGGCTGTGTTTTGCTAAAACGACTTTAACTTTATCTTCACATGCATATGTAAAGAACTTTTTTGAAAGTTACTAAGAGATTTGAAGTCAACTTTTGAAATTGCAAAACAGTGGATTTCCTTTACTGGTTATAGGATAGGGCGAAAGCTAGGTTAGTTTTTTCCTAGAACAATCTGAGATCAGATGTTAGAAACATTTTTGATGACTGGAAATCCTACCAACCGTCTACCTGGTTATTTGCCGGGCAATATGTAGACGAAGACGTATTTTTATGACATTATAACTTATTAACAAGTAAGGAAGTAGTTGCTGAAGCAGACAGTAAATGGCAGTATTTACAAAAAAATTTAGACAGACGGAAAAAACGAGAAAAAGCGCACGACGATTGAGAATACTGAATCGATCTGCGAAAAGCCTAGGTCTATAGCTGATTTCATTCACGAGGAGTCAGCGCGTCAGATATACGGAGAAACCGAAAGAATGTTTTGAAGAAAAAAACGCTAAAAAAAACCAGTTGTTTTGATAGGAATACCTTCATCGGGGTTTATGACCACTCAAACCATCTCCTCGGCTACGATACTGCAGTCTACTCGACTGTTTCATGACAGCAGGAGTTACCTTTATCATTCATTTTCTGCGAGCCATGAGCTGACATCGATGATTCCTTTTGAAATAGGGACAGCTTCCAAAAAAACGGACATTTCCATATGCGATTTGAATCGGGTATGAGAAAATACGATTTAATTGCCCGTCGGGGAAATCGGCGAATGATTCGCGAGCTTAACGAGAAGAGCATTACATAAATACGGGAGGATGAAACTGGACTGGACTGGGTCCTGTCCTGATTGGCCCGTTAGGATCGATGGAGGGAGGGGGGAGGCAATTTTATCGCGGCAGCGGTTCGGGGATCGATGCCATATTTCGAGATAGGCGGGGGGATGGGATCGGTTTTAATCGAACCTGCGTAACGGTGCAGAGGAGATTAGCACTTTATTTGCACGCGGGACGTCAGTTTGGAAATCACCGGGAGATGGACGCGTCTTCATTACCGACGCATACGCCGCACTCGCGGAGACGACGGACGCGGGCATTGCGAGAAGGGTCGCCCACGTGCGTCCAACGCGATTTGCCTCGGTTTTCATTAAAATTTTCATCGTTACCACGCAAGCTGCCATAACAGTGGCGGTTGTTATTGCCTCATACCTACTCTCTAATGAAAATCTCCATTCTTCATTCTCCTGCCTAAATGCATCTGGGAAAAATCAATGTTTGGTTTTAATGCGTATTTCGATTCATTTTCTTGTACACGCTGTGGTCGACTCTTAAGCCAGCGGTTTCCAAACTTAACAAAGCCGCGCCCCCATCAACTGAGAAACATGTCTTTGTGTTCTCATTTATATGATGCTCAAAACAGTACCTACTGGATTTACGATGCCAATTAACATAATCACTTTAAGAAAAACGTACACAAACGATACGTCCTAGCTACATGAGGCGCTATACCGATCATACATCTATGCATTACTTGCAAGTGAATAAATATTGGATACCAATTTATATCACGGAACAGACTATAATATTGATGTTATCCCTTTTATTTTCTCATTATCAATAATTTTTACATAGCGATGAATAAATTAAAATGTACTTCAAGAATATCTCAACAAGTATTTACGGAGGGAGCGCTGGAGTGCTATTTCGCCCGGGGTGCCAAAATTCCTCGGAATGCCCCTGCCGACAGTGAATATAATGTCAAATATTTTGCATCCCACAGCTTGTGAACCACTGCCTTAAGCTAAATATTACCAGTAGGTACAACCGTGGGCAGCATACCCTCGTAGAATTAGAGAATATTAAATTTTTCGAATATGTATATACATTCGATTACTCTAGATTTCATAGGCTTCCAATCCATCTTTCTCAAAAGCTTAGAAACGCTAACATCACGTCTACTGTGGACCTTAACAAAACAAGGCGCTATAGGCGGGACAATTTCGAGTGTCAGAGAATAAGGGAAACCAAATGAAGAAAGTGCCTACTGGACCACTAAGACACGCCTTCCTATTTATACAGATCCAATCTATAATCGTTTTTATTATTTATTTGGCGTTTGAGATATAGACTTTGGTTTCCTCGCAAAGATAAGAATGGATTGAGATAAGAATACCAAACGCTGGGAATAAAATTAAACGATTTCTGGGATAAGTTAGGAAAAGTCGAATTAATCCCTAACTCTCGACGACTGTTTATTTTCCCTAGTTAGTGGTGTGCCTCGGTTGTAAACGCCATGATTTTCTATTAGTTATCGAATGAAAGAGAAATTCATAAATATGGATTCGAATACCTGATAATTTACTCATGCTGATACAATATCCCCCTTGAAAAGCATTGAGGCTTGAATTCATTCAATTTCATGAAAGTACTACACCTCGACATCATCAATTTTCTCCGAGCGTTCAGGTAATTACCATCCTTATCACCAAATTAAGGCTAAAAGTTCGGAACGAGTGAATGGACCGAACGGAGAGTTTTAAATCTTCGATTTGTAGCTCCTATCCGTTTAAGAATCGATGGCAAAGTGGTTGGTTTGGGGGTCGTTTCCCACAAGACGATCGATTGAGTTAATTGCTTGAATTGGCCTAAGGAGTTCAGCGCCTTCTTTCTGCTACGAGTTCACACCTTCCCGAGGTAACCGAAAAAACCTTCCAACGCCGTTCTCCGCCTTTCTAATTAGAATGACGACAGTAAAACCGAATAGATAGTTACACAATGGAGGGCGTAACCGCGGCATTTAACCTTCCCCGGAATCAAGGCAATTTTTCGGGTACGAAATCCAATCGCTCTTTGGCACTCTAACTACGAAACCCATTTATGCTAGAGCGTTTATTTTTGGAAAACGATTGGAAAAGGCGACCTAGGTTCAGTCACATGGCATCTAGATACGCATGTCCGCCCTGGAAATGACGTCAAACGATATAAACGACGCCAAGTCTCTGGGGCGTTCCTTCCGAGATAAACGAATGAAAAATGTTTGCTGTATCATTTTCCCCGGTGGAACCAGCATTCCCAATAAACGACGCCGTTACGCTCACTCGAAGAGTACCGATGGCGCAGCGGACTCGGGAGGAAGCGGAAGCCCTATTCTCAGGAAAGGTTTGTTCAGCGGTTCGTTACTAGGAAGGACTCCGTCGCAAAAAAGAGAGCCTTCCGAATGTTGCTTCTTTCCGTCTTACTCTCTATGTCTCTCTCTCTTGAAGGTGACAAGTTTCCGCGGTGTCTGTTTATAAATGAGACTAATAGTTTGTCATTCTCCTGTTTTCTCTGGGAGAAGTTAACAGATGAAGGGGCCAATAAAAGAAGTCAGGATTGGACAGCTTGCCACCGTTAAGTTTCTCATAAAGTACAGGGTCTCCCAAAAGTTCCTTTACCCTCAGTTGTTGAAGCTGAGCAGCAAAAATAAAATAAACTCTTACGCTTAAAAAGAAATGTGGTCGGCTTGTAAAAAAATCAAGTCAATTTTGGTAAGTAGAGTTTTTGTCTTTTTATCGCGTCATTTTCAAAAACAACAAAACCAATGTTTGGGCTTAAACTCCTCATTATTATACACTTCTCCGTTTTTTAGTTCGGCGTATTGTGGCTTGCAGCGTGTCGCGCACGTGAGCATCAACCGTCATGTGTGTCGCGTTAGAAAAAAGGTTGTGAACAGCTGTGTTAGAAGACTCTTTGTTGAAAGATTCGACTGTATTTATTTTATCCATTAAATGTCCTCAAGGAATTTTCCAAAAGTACTCACTCCAAGAAAACATTAACTCTTTAATAATTTAATGTACCGCTATAATAGGTAAAGTATGAACATCAATAAAGTTAGAAGGAATACCGGGATGTCTAAAAACAAATAAAAAGCAAAAAGAATCAAATGAATGGCGTAGAACAGGAGCTAAAAAAGAATGGTCGAATTGCATAGAGAAGTAACTCGTGCGGAGAGGAAATTCGCGTGCTCGATAACGCCGCAGAGCGGCGGCCAATTTAGTGCGAATCTAACTTTCATAGCCCTTGAGAACACGAAGAAGCGCACTACTCAGACATGCGCGAATAGATTTTTCTCGACTCGCTCCAAATAAAACAAACAGTTAACTCGAAATTTGCGGGTAGACAAATCCCTGGGTGTTTTAGGATACAATCTCATATCATATTTTGGAGATAATGTTTTAAAAAGAACATTATATATCGCAAGTTAGGCTAAGCAAAATGGAATTTTGATCAAAGTCAACTTAAGCTGATCTAGAATAAACAAAATTCCGAAAAACAATTTCTCTTCTATGAGAAAATTTCTTCGAATTTTTCATCGTTATTTTTAGTTAACAGTGATTCCGCCAAAGTTTCTAAGCAGGTATACACCAAGGAAGGAATGAGTGGTTAGATTGGAATATTCGCACTACGTTGTTACTTAAGAGTGTTTTAAAGAAACGTCCACGAACGTGAGAGCAGATGAATTTTTTGCAAAACCACATGGTTGGTATGCATGGCTATGACCCCGCAGCGAAAGATCTTTTGATCCCTTGCTCTCCCATCTCTGCGCGCCTCTGCCTTTCCCTAATCCTTCCTTTCCAACTCTCCACCTATCTCTACTCCCTCTCTTTATTTCTCCCTCTTTATTTCTCTCTCTCCATCGCTCCTCCCTTCTGAAACCGCCAACCGTGTCAGGACCGTGCTTCGACCCAGTCTCGAACCCCACTCCCCTCCCTCTCGTCTTTCCACTCTACACATGGGGGCAGCGCAATCACCGTCATCGCTCAATATGACCGAAAAGGGACGCAGGAATCTAAACGCTGTGGCAGAGGCTAGACGTGCCTCTTCATTAACTCGTACGATTTTATAACAAAGGAAGAGGGAATCAAAATGGCAGACAATGGATGATAAAAGCGGATGAGGAGACGGAGAAACAAAATAAAAGAACAATAGAATGCGTCACTTTCATAATAGCTTCAAAATTAAAAATCCTTCTGGGAATTTCAGGCTCGGAATTTGTAAGCGCAGCAGATGTTAAACATAAATGTAATAAGTGAAGCTCACAAAATATCAAACTATAAGCTCGTCAAGGCTAAGCTTTCATTGAAAACTAATTTCATAAAAATAAATGCGCCACAGGTCTCGTGTGAGTCCGAAATGAAGAAATCCCGTCGTTTTTTTTTACAATATAAGTGAAGCGAAAAATATATTGAAATTTGTCGTGGGCAGTCTCTGTGAACTCCGTGAACTTAAACACGGGGGGGGGGGGGGGGGGGGGGAAATGTATCACACATGGATGCGAGTCGTAAAGTTGCATATTAAAGAAAAATCGTTAAGATTCGCGGAATTTAATTTTAATTAAAATTAAGGGTTCCACAAAATACACGTGTTTTTAAATATAAAAAAGTGTGTAAAGACAAACCAGTTTTGCACATTTTTCAGCATAATATAAAAGGTCGATTTATAGTTTAATTCTGATTCCATCAATTTAAATATCCTTAAAGGTACTAAAGATCTGAATACACAAACGCACAATCTTACACAAATATCACTACATTTATAAGGAAACTGTTTTAAAATTAATATAAAACTTCAGAGTTAAAAGTGAACGGAAATCGGAGACAAAATGATGCGATCTAACGTTGCATTCTTTCCGGTCGATAATTATACTGTTAGGCAAAAAATAGAAGAGGTAAAAGCTCACAGTAGCAATGGCTGCCAAACAAGAGGAGACTACGGGGAAATGGGATAGGAAGCAGATCGATGGAGCCAAGCGGAGAGGGAAGTGAACGTTTTCGTGCTTGCGACTCATTTGACCGAAATAAGACGGGGTTCATTCGTTGCAATTCTCGTGTGACCCTTAAACCGTCAAAACATCACGGCTCAGAGCCGCGCGAGAGCGTGCGAATGGTACAGGTGCGCCCCAAATGTCAAAGGAGACTTTATAGACAAAAAAGACATTTTAAAAAATTAATAGAACGGAAGCAGTATGTACGGGTATGCCGCACAGTCACGAACGACATGCTATTCGTTGTTTTACAAATGCTCTACATCTTGAGTAGATAAAAACTAAATGGACGGCGATTTAACCCATATTTATGCTAAAAAGAATCTCCATTTTTCGTTTAATTATATATCATATTTTTGTTAAAAATAAATTATGCACTCAAAAATTAATTATATCAAATTCATCATCAAAAATGGAAAACGATATAAAATCGTCATTTTATTTAAAAAGTTCAGCACCAAAATTCAATCTCGCCAATGCCGAAATTACCTTTTGAGCATGGCCTGTTCTCTAAATGAAAAACTCGAGCACATTTATGGCGAATTTCACGCTCTAATTCTAGAAATACAAAAATGTAATTTTCACCTGGGTAATCCAAAATTATTCATGATGGTGGGGCACATACTGCAGTTTACGACAAAAATACATTTAACTTTAAATGCTTACTCAAAAAGAAATATTGTTACAATAAAGTTATGATTCAATTTTCAGGCTGACTACTACAAGTGCGTGAGTTTCAATGCACGTACTCCGAAGAAACTACTCAAAATAACATTCAATTTTTCCCAGAATTATTGAGACAGAGGAGCTTAAATTTAAGCCTCCTGCCTTCCATAGAAGTTAATCAGGAATATAATCCGATTCAAAATTAATTCCGCGAAAACGTAACGATTCTCCGAAATTCGGAAAAGGGAGTATAACGAACCAGGAGATTGATCCCGACATAAATAAAAGGATACGAAAATAGCAGGAACAGCGCACCCATGGAAAACACTGAATGGCGAGATTAAAATGGAGAAGGCTCAGGATGAAAGGATGTACAAAAATAATAAGTAGTGACGACAAGAGGAATTTAATATTTATAAATGGAATTGAAATACTGAGATTTGAAATGAATAAAATATCTACGAGAACCCGAAAATAGCATAGAAAGGAAAGGAAATAAAGAGGAAAAACTAAACACACTGATAATAGCAACATGATGAAATGCTAACAATAAGATGGACCGCCGATGGCAAAAGTATATTCCAACGGAAATTTATTAATATAAAACCCTCATCGTTTTCTATTGATATAGTCGTTCTAAATGAGAAATGCCGCATTGCTAACCCGCTTGATCGAAATAAATTAAGCGACGCAAGTAGAGGTATGTGTGGAACCCTTCGAACATAATTGATTTGCAGAGGTCAGGTAAATAAAGCGATTTTCGACTTCTAATAAATGTTCCAAAGTTAAATCAAACTGCGTCACAGGCGGAAATATTTTTTCCTTATCCGAATGACAAGGAATTAAAGGGAAAACGGCGATGTAACAAGTTTCCAGATAAGAAACTTTCCATTCAGTTCGATTAAAGCCCCGTTAACTAGCACATAATGAATAAAAAGGAGGATTCTCGTCCCTTTCGAAATAGGATACCGTTGATTCTATACAGACGACGAAAAGTTACGAATCTCCGAGTTCCGTAAGTTTAAATTAATTAAAACGCCATTCAAATTTATGGAAGGACTATGAAAACTCCCTCGCGCAGCCTATCCATCCATCCCGTCCCCAAAAACAGCTTTGTTTCTGAAGACGTTTTGCGGTACGACTATTAAATCCAGCGACAAAGCGACGAGCAGCGGCTAATTAAAATAGTTTTTAAGTAACGGGAGGACAGAAGGAGAGGAAAAGGGAGATGGACACTCCATATTAATTCTGGGAAATGTTAACAGAGAGAAAGAGGGCGTTTGGTGAGAGGAAAGGAGAGAGAGAGATGGAGGGGAAAGCAAAAGGCCATAAATGAGGATGGTTGGATGAGATGTTGAGAGGGAGAGAGGAGGGGGGGTGAGGGAGAGGTAACGAGAGGGTGAGGATGAGAGAGGGTGTGGGAGAGAGAGAGTGTGGGAGAGAGGGTGAGGGAGATAAAGGGGGTAAGGGAGAGAGAGGGAGACGTGACGAGGGAGAGAGAGGATGAGGAAGGGTAGGAGAGGGTGAGGGAGAGAGGGAATGAGGGAGATAGGGGTGAGGGAGAGAGGGGTGAGGGAGGTAGGGGTGAGGGAGGTAGGGGTGAGGGAGGTAGGGGTGAGGGAGGTAGGGGTGAGGGAGGTAGGGGTGAGGGAGAGAGGGGTGAGGGAGATAGGGGTGAGGGAGAGAGGGGTGAGGGAGGTAGGGGTGAGGGAGGTAGGGGTGAGGGAGAGAGGGGTGAGGGAGAGAGGGGTGAGGGAGAGAGGGGATGAAGGAGAGAGGGGTGAGGGAGAGAGGGGGTGAGGGAGAGGGAATGAGGGAGAGAGGGGATGAGGAAGGGAGACAGCGAGTGAGAGAGGGGGTGAAGGAGAGACGGAGTGAAGGAGAGAGGGTGTGAGGTAGAGAGGGGGTGAAGGAGAGATGGGGGTTAAGGAGATGGGCATATCCAAACTCGGCCAGCGGTTGGGTTAATCCCTAAGGGTATATCCAAACTCGGCCAGCGGCCAGAAAGGCACCCAGGAAGGAACATCCAAACTCGGCCAGCGGTCAGAAAGGCACCCAAACTCGGCCAGGAACCACACGTACTTTCACTTCGCACTTACGCAAATTTTTACTCTGAACAAGCTACGAAAAATCTGTCTTACGCACCACATTTTCTTTATTATAACAGGGAAATTATAATAGAGAATTCGTTGTTTTTTTCATTTCTGTTCAAGCTTTACCCATTTTAAAATCTGTAAATTAAAATTTACCCTCATGTTTACAATAAATTTTGAATTCTATATAGTGCATTTCAGGAATTTGTGTAAAAATTCCAGCCAATAAGAGATCGTATATTTCTATTGGCTACTAAGCCACTAGTATATTTCTATTGGCTAAGGACACGTGTTTGAAAGGGATCTAGACCTTCCTCCCCCAAAACCACAAAAATATATCTGAAAAGGATAGCAAGTAAATGAATAACTCTGGTTTTCCCTAGAGTGGAAACCACTTTCACACTTCACCAACCGTAGGGGTTCCTCGGAGTGTAACCGCTGGCCGAGTTTGGACGTTCCTTTCCGCTACCTGAAAAGGTCTACCTCTTTCCCACTGACCGCTGGTCGAGTTTGGATACGCCCAAGGAGATAAGAGGATGAAGTAGAGGTAACGAAAGAGAGAGAGAGAGGGTGCGAGAGAAGTGGTGGAAGGAAAGAGAAAGGGAGGAGGAATGGGAAAGTAGGGATTCGAAATGGTGGTAGATAGTAGGGAAAAGCAGAGAGGGACGAGAGAAGAAAAATTTATGGAAATGGAGGGAGAGGACGAGGGTAGAAGATAGAAGGGAGAAGAGAGAGAAAGAGGAAAGGGGTGACGGAGAAGGGAAAAGAGAAGTTAATAAATGCCGCGAGAGAAAAAGAGAGGGGAAGCAAAGGTGGAATACTGAAAAAAGAGAGAGAAAAGAGATGAAGAGGGACGGAGGGAGAATGGTAGAGAGAGGGAAGAGGGCAGAAAGCAAGACGTAGAGAGAGGTTAAGAGAGGGTGGTGAGAATTGAGCGGAAATTGAGAAGAGAGAAGAAGATGGGAATAAACGAGTCAAATATGTAATAAAAAAAACGACGAGGAGCGGAAAAATGCGTCGCGGTGAAGTGGAGGGAATAAGAATCTGCGCGTGAGGACTTTGTGAAGGAGGATGGGAGAAAGACGAAGGACATAAACGAAAGAGAAGAGATAAAAACGAGAATACGTTCAAGGCAACAAAAAGGGAAGGATATTATAAAAGAGGAAATGAGTAAAACGGAATGAGTGCAAAGAATGAAACGAGAAGAAAGTAAGGGATGAAAGAGAGAAGATTAAAAGTTCGATAAGCAAAATAGGGAAGTGGCGAGGAGGTAGTAAGCAGCGAATAAAAAGGGAAGAAATTATATTAATTAAAATTTGGCACAGACGAAAGATTCAGATTTGATAAAGTAAAAAAGGGCACAAACTATCACAGATACGATTTTACACATGCGACGGATAGGAAGATGGAAAAATTACAAATACGACAGCAGAAAAAACTTGAAGGAAGGAGGTAAAAATGACCAGAAGCAACCAAGGGCTAAAAAAAAGAGATAGGATATGAGAGAAAACGAGAGGAAAGGTGTGTACGTGCGTGTGCGTACGTGTACAGTGAGAGAGACGCGCGCGAAACTGAGAGGATAGGCGGGAATGAAGGAAGAGTGCTAGAGAGAGTGCAGGTGACGTGGAGAGAGGACGAGAGAGATGGATAGAGAGGGAGAGAATCAAGAGGTAGGATGAGGCTGAGTTATTACTCCCGAGCCCATCCCAATTCTTGTCTCCTTCCTCGCCGGATTCCTCCATCCCCTCTCCCCATTATCACTCTCCAGCATTACGTCCGACGAGGCTGCACACACTGCACAACTTGGTGGCGCCGGGATAAGGGAGGGGGGACAAGTAACGGCGCGGCGGAGCGCGGCAGAGGGGAATGGACGCGCTCGAATAGGGATACAATGGTTGGATGCAGACGAGGCGTTGAATGGGGTTAAGGATGCGAGGATGGAGGGGAAGGGGGGGGGGGACGAGAAGGCGGGAGGAGGGCAACAGAGGGCAGGGCAGTTCTGCATTACGTGGGATATGACAAGGAACGGAGAGATATTTAGAAGGGATAAAATGTGAACTTAAAATGTTATCCGAGTGAGTCTGCAGTTTCTTATCCCAATTTCTCCGACAAAAAGTCTCACCAACACCAATCTACTCTTAATAAAAAGGCAAATTCATGGTCGAGATTATCATCGTCAAAAAGATGAAAATCGACTTAAAGCTGTTATTTTTTAAAAAAAAGGCAAAATCGTTACCATAAGATAGGGTGTTTATTCTGAAAAAAAATGAGATGAAATACAAACTCGGGCCAATTAAAATAGTAACAATACAAATACCAATTATTATTATTATTATTTATTTAACACACAGGTTTCTCCATTTACCTGTGTTGTTACATTTGCAATGATAATGACAACAATGACGAACACATACCGCCAGGGTCTCGGAAAGACTCGAATCCGCGAAAATGGAAGCCAGACAAGCTAACCGATCCCTCTAAAACTGGCGAATCGCGAAAGAAAATACGTTTCCGAGAAAGATAGCGGATTATCTCAAAAATATTTCCAGGCTAAGGTTTCCTTTAAACTCGAAAAAATGTTTTTTACACGCTACCTAATCCTTCGTCGCATCGCCGAATAGGTTAAGGCACACTTCGAAATAAGAGATAAGAATCTAAATCTCAAAATTATGGAAAGTGCCGGGGATGAAAGAAAGATGTTTTGAAGCAGAGATGATATGGATGGCGGTCTTCCTCTATTATTTACATTCCTTTAGTATTCCTCCTTACAGCAGAAAGTGGAGCAAGTGGAACAAGTGCAGGAGGCGGAAAGGAGAGAAAGAGGCAAGGAACCGTGCGAGAGAGGAGTGAGAGAAGGGTGTAGAGAGGGGAGAATAAAGGGAATTAAGGAGAGAACTCGGGGGAGAGAGGGATGGACAATTGAAGATATAATAATTATAATAATAATTCGACTTTATTTAAGAGAGATATTTAGATCATACAGACAATTCTTACAGTCAGGCCTGACACACACGAACACGCATGCACTAGGCGGGATTCGAACCCGCGACCTTTTTACCCCTTTGCAGATGTTCAAACCACCCGTCTACCATGGTCGGATATGATAGCGGGAGAAGATGACAAAATGAATGATAACGTAGAGGAAATAAAAAAATAAGGGATAAAAGACGGGGGACGAGGAAAACAGTTTGGGAGGAAAAGAGGGGAAAAAGACTAAAATAGCAAGAGAGACTGAGAGAGAAAGGAATTCGATATAAGAAGAAACGGAGAGTAGGGAAGGGACCTTGTAGAGAAGTAAAACAGAAGGATGAGAGGTAGAAATATTCAGGGAGTGCGAAAGAGAGAGGGAATGAAGAGAGAGGGAATGAAGAGAGAGGGTGGAGTGAGAGAGGGAATGGAGATACAGAGGGTGTGGAGAGAGGGAGGGAGTGGAGGGAGGAAGCGGAGAGAATGAAGAGAGGAGTGGATAAAGGAAGGGTGGAGAAAGGGATTGTGGAGAAAGGGATTGTGGAGAAAGGGATTGAGGAGAAAGGGATTGAGGAGAAAGGGATTTCGGAGAAACGGGTTGTGGAGAAAGAGGTTGTGGAGAAAGGAGGGATGGAGAAAGGGATTGTGGAGAAAGAGATTGAGGAGAAAGGGATTGAGGAGAACGGGATTTCGGAGAAAGGGGTTGTGGAGAAAGGGACTGAGGAGAAAGGGATTTCGGAGAAATGGGTTGTGGAGAAAGGGGGAGCGGAGAAAGGGGGAGTGGATAAAGGAGGGGTGGAGAAATGGATTTCGGAGAAAGGAGTTGTGGAGAAAGGAGTGGAGAGAGGAAAGAGTGGACAAATAGGGAATGGACAAAGAGGTCGAGAAAAGAGTAGGAATATGGAATGAGGGAGTGAAGAGATGTAGTAGAGAGAGAGAGAGAGAAAGAGAGGGGGGTGGGGTAAGCAGGTAGAAATGGACGAAAAACCGTAGCCGTAACTCGGAGAGGGCTTTCCTTTGTATCCCTCACTTGCGCAGGCAGGCACGCTTTGAAATCGGCGTCCACGATCACGTCTCTATCTAGCCACGCGACTCTAAAAGCCGACACAAAAGCAAGTCTCGCAAAAACCTCGCGGCGGAGAGAGCGATTAAGCCCCACAGCCAGATGGCGAGATTTTTTTTTTTTTAACGTCCCACAAAGGCCCGGTAATTTTTTTAAAAACACGACTCGTTTTTTCTTTATAACGAATGTTTTTTTTTTAATTTTTCAAACACGAAGCGTCGAATTGCGCAAGATTCGCATTTGAAAAACGGTTAGCCGGAGGCCTCGAGGAGACATATAAACCGCTTTTGAAGCGGGGGGAGGATGCGTTAAGAATTTAGGCGGTGAGAGTAACCGTCTCGTATTGATCGCAATGATCTCGCGGATTCCGAAAACGTGAAACGATGTTCTTACTATCCGTCTTCCGAAACCGTTAAGCTTTATCCTTTCTGGAAAGAAGATTACGCGGCGATGGAGTTCGGATTACCTCCAAATGGGAGGAATTTTCTGTCTCCCTCCGGCATCACCGCCCTCCGACATCCTTTCTCTATCCCACGCTCACCCGCTCCCGCCACCCTCTGCACCTTACTGCCTCCCTTAAACCGATACTCCCGAAAAAGACCCACCCCGCACTCCTGTCTGCACCAATGAAATCTCCCGAAAACTCTCTTCGCCCCTCCTTTCTCTATCAACAGGTCGAAAATTCCAGAAGGCCAAGGGGAAAGGATCCCCCAATAAGCCGAAGAGGCAACAGGGGGTCGTCTCGGCAAACGTCGAAACGCGATTTATAAGAATGCCTGAAAAAGTGCCGGGAGCTTAAGAATTCGGTCCATCATCGATTCACGAGTAAATTTTCCCCGCGAGAGGTCAAACCATCTCCATCTACTGCGTCTCCAATTACTTAAGAGGCGTTTGTGAACGTGAACATACAAAGGCATTCCCGGGGGAGTTTGCTGAATAGATCTAAGGGATTAAAACAATCACATACATTCATTAATATAATTGCTTATATAGCGAGACTACCTCAGGTTCTCTCTCGGGAGGTAAAATGGAAGCGGACTCATACATTTCCAAAAGATAGAATTAAATCATTACTATAGTCGGTTCACTACCTAAAGTCTCTTGGCCTTACGCCAGTTGGCAGCAGCCAATAGGAGACGGTTTGTTTGGGAAGGTAGTGGGGAGGAACCCAGTCTCACTCCTGCTCTCGAAGAGTTCACATCGGCCT
Source organism: Uropetala carovei (assembly GCA_036926305.1). NCBI lineage: Eukaryota > Metazoa > Arthropoda > Insecta > Odonata > Petaluridae > Uropetala > Uropetala carovei. The sequence continues at coordinate 2,166,226 of JAXCHB010000044.1, read as the reverse complement.
ACGTTGCCATTTCTACCGCCGTCCAAAGCCCGGATCAAAAAGGATGGGAAGTATTTTATTTAGAAATTGCGTAGTATATCAGCTGAGGGCGAAAATCCGCAAGAGCTGGCAAGGCGCACCGGTATCTGCTCTCACGCACGAAAGTTGTGAGGGGCGATGGAAGGGGAAACGTTCGTGATTGGCTATTTGCTCTAAGAAGGCCAAGAGACTTTAGGTAGTGAACAGACTATAATCGGATTATAAAATTCACGGCGGTGGGCGTAATCTTTTGGAACTGTTCCACGATAAACCGATAAAATAGCAAAATTATTATTTTCCACTTCAAAAGAGTGGAGAATAAAAAAATTTTGAATTTATTAATTCATAATCGGATTGTATTGGTAAATATATGCGTTGCCAAAGTACAAAAAAACATAACAAAAAGAGCTTCCACATGTTACGCTCATTACTTTGGCGGAAGTGTTACATGTATGACTTCGATAAATGCTTGAATTTCAGAAGCTTTTATAAATTATTTCTCGTTCAGAAAGCCGAACCATTAGAGCGACTCGAGTATACGTGCCTGAGATATTCAAGCGTGGATTACGTGCGAAGCAAGGATAGAGTTATTAACAGTACGTGTCACGACACACGATTTGGCTCGCGAAACATCATAAGCTTGGTCGCAAGTTTCATTACAGCACCATCAGCTTCCATTGCATAATCAGCCGAAATGTTTAAACGAAACATTTACCATTGGGAAACCGTTTATTCATCCAGCATTTTTAGTCTTTTATTGTGATTTTCCGCCTCCAGTCATGGGTTCTTTTCAGAGGGAGTGGTGTTTACATTCCGCGGGGTCTCGAGGGAGAAAAGTTTGAAAAACACCGTTCTAAGGATTCCGCCCGATCCCCTCCGTGCATATCAAATCATACATCAACTTCCACAACTTTTTTCACGCAGACTTTGGGAATTTATATGTACGATCACCTAAACGACGAGAAAATCTACTAAAACCTAAAGTTTCGCGAGAAGCACTCTGTTTTCTTGTTGCTCGTCGTTATTGTTTACAGCCGAAATCACTGTCGAATACAAATAATGACATTCAGTGCTCAATTTCTGGGGGAACGCAAGGGAATGGCGTTCCCTCACTTTTTTTTGGAAGTTTCTAAAATGTTATGAATAAAAAATGCTTAAGTTACAAGAATTTAAAGGCTGATGAATGTCTGTACGTTTCAACCTGCCTCTTGAGGGACAACATCTGATTTGTACACGATTGTTTTCTTATTTTACACTTTCCAAGTTACTTTATATAGTATATTAAGAACCATAGATCTCATTATGTATTCAGTTTTGTTCTGAGTGGTTAGGTTAGGTAAGATTAGGCGTTCCCTTTCTTATTTGGCTACAAATTAAGCACTGATGACATCCCGTCTTTATTATGAACACCTCATAAAACATTCTAGCGAACTTCAAACTACCAAACTGATAAACTCGATCGAACGGCCAAGTTTTTCGTAGGAAAAGTGCCATAGACACAATATTCCTCGTAAGGTGATGCGTTTTCATTAGCTATACTAACTTTGCAAATTTGTCAATATATTTCTCGACATATAGAGGTAAAGTTAGAGGCATAACCCTCGTTTTACACGGACTAATGCAATGTTTGAATTGAGATCTTTAATATAAAAACCGCCAGTAAAACTATCGAGTTAAAAATTTATTTAAGTAGAAATTCCTAATTAATAACCTACATTTATGTGATTCGGTGTTTACTCTGGTGGTTTGTCATAATGACTAAGGATTACGTTTTCGTTCAATCAGAGCCTAATCTTGTTGGAACGTTACCTAACCCAGTCTATGTCTCTGGAAACTTCAGAATAGTTAGCGATGGAGTTAAGATAGACATGCCACATAATGTTGTCTGAGTAATTCATTCAAATGCAAGTTTTGGAGAATCATTCGAAGCGAGGGGAAAATTTCGCAATCAAGAGCATCCAGTTTCCTAAATCGCTAGAACAATTGGACTGAAAAACGTCTCATTCTTGGTTAAACAATGATGAATTTTATAATAACAAGTAAGAAAAGAACCGATGAATCTCATATTAAGGGCAGTTTTTTTCATAAAAAACACACCTCTTATGCTGCCCGTGGAGTATGCAAATTTCAACCGCGAGTAGAACTTCTGAACAATCCTCAAATTATGGTTGCTTCTACTTGGACTATGTAGAAGTTGTTCACCGGAAACGGAAGTGTGATAGACGGACGGAATGACGGACAAAACGATTACATTAGCGGATTTAAAGAAAAATCGAAAAAACGGTGTTATTATAGTATCTTTCATACTATGACGCCATGGTTCATGCTAGAATGACTCGTTCGAAGTGAATCGAGTCTGCGTGTCCTATCCTCTAATTTTCGTTGAGTCTGAAATATTCCACGAGGCGTACGTGCCATTACATCGTGGACATTGACATTTTCTACGCAACCGGCGTAGATTATGTTGACTCTTTCAGCACGACGGTAGTTTCCGATACCAAGAATGTTTACACGGATCCGTATGATGGAAATGTTCACATCCCAGCAGCGGCGTAACTACGAAGGTGCCATTCTTTTTCAGTGCTTAAAGGGGCAACTCTGTCCTGGTTATATACGTACAAGCAGTGCTATTTTTGCAGAAAAAGAAGTGCCGGTACTCCCATCCCTCTCCGCCTCTTCCTGCACCCTCTTCCCCCTTCTCTATTGAATTTCTGATGAACTCTTAATAACAAAGTTGATAATTAAAATTAAAATGTTTAACATTTATAGAACCCGTTTATTACTTCACTGTATATAAGTATTTTTCTCACGGCATTGTTAGCACGTATAGTAAAATAACTAAGAAGCAGTATGCTCAATACTGAATACTTTGGGTTTAAAGATAACAGAAAGATAAGTTCTTCGCAGCTTAGAATACCGTGATACCATGCTGCGATTTTTGAAGGCCCATTTTTATTAAATAAGAAAAATTTTTAATCTATTCATTGACATTTTTTTATCGGGGACCTCGCTTTTGAATTACTCCAATGCCTCTGACCTTGCTAATTGGATGTTGGAAAAATGAAAATTAAAAAGGATCTCATATATAACTTATGATATATACGAAAAAATCGTCTGCTCTCATGACCCAATTAGGCTGAAAAAAGACAAGAAATCTAAACTGTATTCATTTGGTGCAGACGCGGTATCTGGAAAGTGGGTCATTTTACTCCACATGTCATCCAGAGTTTTAACAACGAATCCGTCACCCGTTGAGCTCTAAAATGATTCTTAACGACGACGCGTGAAACGGCGTACTCCGTGTATATATAAGTATCTATAAAGCTCTTTAATTCCGCGAAATTATGCTAACACAACTCCGTTATGTGCGCCGCAGAAATGTTACCGCCGGACTTAGTTACGGATTCGCTGCGCAACGCTATTTAATGCTATTCCCCGAGAGAATCCTTCGTTTGCGGTTATGGCGGAAGGGAAACCATGTGCCGAGCTCTCATTGAAAGCGGATGTGGCGTTAAGGCGGTTTGGAATGAGTTAGCGCTCGAGAAGGTAGAGGTGGGAACTGATAGCGTAGAGGGAAATGGACTTTCGTATATTCCTAAAAGGAATTCCTTTTCCTATCCTTCTCTTTCTCTCTCCTAACCCCATTTTGGTCTCAATTTCGCCCTGAAAATAAAGACATCTATCTATCTATCTATTATCCGACTCTTTTTTGTTCGCGCCGTTTCGTAAAAGCGCCGTCGTCGATTGAAGTTCGCCGGTTCGTCCCTTTCGAGACTCCGGAAAACTACCGCTCGGTAGGAGGAAATTCAAATGGAACGAATTCGTCTCTGTTTAAGGAAAGGATGACGTCATCTAGATCCTACGGACTCGTGGAAAAAACTAAAAATATTGGAATGGATGGATGGAGATATTTCCACGCCCATTCACAATCCACAGGAGTGGTTCGACAAAAAGTCACGAAAAGTGGGAGGGTATAAAAATCCATGGCTTCGTTTAAAGAGAATACGTAATCCTCGACTGCGAAATTCTGAGAAATCTTTCCTTTATTCTCCTCGAAGATAATTCGTTTGAATGCAAAGCTTTTTGATTGGTTGTTTAGCTGAGATTAAAGAGGGAAAAACGAATGTCTCCCGAAGGGAGATACGGTTTCTGAAAACATTTGCAAGCTCATTTAAATACTTTGAAATAAACTCGTATACCTGGTATAAGAAAAAAAATTAGGCAATATTTCCAAAATTAACTACATAAGCACTTTCAAAAACATTTTCAATGTGATATTAAGCCATATAAAGTTTCCAAAAGGTCACTCCTGATTTTAAAAAATACATACTTTCTGAACAACTAAAGATATCTTCCAAAGCTTTAGCTTGAAATAAAATTCAACTCCCCAAGTATTCCATTTGCCTTTAAACATGCTGCAACTTTTCAGAGGTCACGATGTTGACTGCAGTTTCTAGGCATCCTTTGAGTATCCTTACACTGTCGACTTGCGAACAAAGCCTCCAATGAATCTTCACAAAATGTCAAAGGGTTTGGAGGAACACTCATCCCAATTCACCGACCATGAAACTTTGCGTTTGGCACACCGCGTACAAATTCACCAAGTGTGGTGGTGCACAATCTTGCTGAGAATGTAATGCAATTATACAGCCGAGGAAATTTTTCCGAGCATGTCTAGGTAACTGTTCGTATTCTCGGAAAAAGAGAAAACCTTCACGTTAACACTACGCCACATATTCACCTTTGGACTATTCCGCTCATGTTCAATTGGTCCTGGAGGATGTGAACCCTAAATTCCGCAATTGTGCCTGTTGACTGAACCATTCCTGTGGAATGTTGCTTCATCGGTGAAAATGAAATGATTCACGAAGTGTTCGTCGTTATCTACTTTTTTTTTTAGCTCGGTGGTAGCAAACTCGACACGTTTAGGTTTGTCGTCGGACTTGATTTCTTGCACAAGCTTAATATTTTAATCATGCAGTTGTAGACGTTTAATCAACCCTTTACGAGCAGTCGAAAAGGTCGAGGACTCCCTCTCCACATATTCTTCTGAAAATCTGGACCTCCCTGATTTCGGCAAAGCTCTAAAACTGCTGGTGGCACTTTATGACAATTTTATCTTATGGAGCTTCCCTTCCTTATGCAGCTCTAAACTAACGATGAGCAACGATTACAGACTTGAATTCGGATAACCATAAAACGCACTGACGTAATTGAAAACAAAACACGTAGCCATAGCGGCCAACGCACGTAAACAGCAATATGCCCACATCCTTCTCCACTCTTCGAATTAGGTTCCCCGCGTTAGCTACCATATTTTAGCTAAAATTTTGGAGAGTTTATATTTACTTGAAGCCTAAGGCGATATTTTATGTAGTTCCGAAAATATGAGTTTCTGAAACTCGCACCCTTTACTTTCTTAGTTTCATTTCAATATTTGTTAATTAAAAAACTATTTATGTCATCCGAAATAGTATAGTAAATGAAATGTGACGCAAAAGTTTCCTCGGTTATTGAAAAGCAAAAAAGAGACGAAATTAATGTTGTCTAGAAGAGAAATTGATATTCTACATAGGCAAAATTATAAAGAAGCGGTCAATTGCATCGCTCTCCGAAAACGTTGACGGAATTTCGCACAGGTTTCATATCATATTTCATAAATGAAGCCTATTAATCCGACCTTATTAACAATTAAAAGGAAAAATAAGAGGAATGGTATTCCAGGATTTTTTAAAATATTAAAAGTTTTGATAAATCCTTCAATTTTAAGAATTACTGGCTATTTAAAGAATATATTTATTCTTATCATACCAATAATAATTGTATATATCACGTACGAAGGGAATTGTTCTGAATATTAAATACGCTGATTGTATATCAATTCTTAGCTATAATATTCCACCTTTACATTAAAGATACGATTCATATATTATTAAAGGATAATTTGCAATTGTAGAGCTTTAAAAACAATGCAACCCGTTAATATGTAGATTTTCTAAGTTATATAAAGAAAATGTATGTACGTATTACACTACACCATATTATATTAATGACAAAGAATGGTATATTACCGAATGCAACAGACTATAATAATACTTTTTAAGCTATACTGATAGCGCACTTGATAAGCTGGAAAATTTCATTATATCCAAGAAATGACGTCGACCTCTTTTACATTTCTACGCCTCATAACTCGAAATTTTAATGAGTTTTCTCATATTTCCTCAAATCAGAGCCATAATTGATTCTCGGTCTTTCTCGACTTTCGCGAATAATTGAAAAATAAAAACCGACGATTCAATTTCTCCACAGCTGTAAAAACAAACCATTCACACACCTATAGGTTCCCTCCGAAATAATGAATGGCATTCGATCCATTAATCAAGAGAACCGAGGGAGCTTTAATTACCATGATTAATCCTTATAATTGTCAATCAAAAAAGAAAATTTTCGCGAGGCAAGACAAAAAAAGGTGGGCATTCATTTCCATCGTCATTAGCGACGCCGGTCCCCAATGTGCCATCTCCACAGCCCAAGTTTTCCTCACCCTTTTTTCTGCCCCCCATCCCACCCCGCACGCCCCCCACATCCTCCCCGTCGTACACTTTCTCGGTAACTTCTCTCTCCCTTCTCCGCGTCCACACATCCTCCGTCCACCCCTCTTCTGTCGGAGTGCCGTGGACCCGATCCTCGAATCGATTCGGAGGGGTGCGGGGGCGGATGGAAGGGGAAGATGCCGCAGGTGGGGGAGGAGAAAGAGAGGAGTGGGCCATCGAGGGGGAGAGGGGAGAATCTAACCACTCGCATTAGTAATAAGCAGTGCCGATAGTACTCGCTATATCACACTCCAGCGATCAAAGGAATGGAAACAGTTATTCAACCTGCCTAACCAAGCTGAAACTTTTTTATTTAAAGGACGAAATGAGGAAAAAATAAGAAGGATCCACCCGGTATTTTTCGTAGAAGGTTCCAAATATTTCAGGAACGCACGCATTTCGATTTAAGATGAAAAAATAAAACTCGTTCGAAGACTTGCTGAGAAATTGTGAACGACTGTGTATTACGAATTACAAAACCAATGTACTATTCACAAACGTACATAAAACATCTATACATATATCCCCCTCTCTCTCTCTACACACACACAGTGCTTTACCGGTGCCGTTTTTCAGAGCGATGTTGACCCACGTTTAATTTCGGTACATTTTCATTTTTTTAATTCTTTAGAAATTAAAGTAATAAACGGGTACTATAAATGTTAAACATTTTGACTTTTGTTATCAACTTTGTTATTAAAAGTTCATCACAAATTCAATAGATAAGGGGAAGAGGGTGCAGAAAGAGGTGGAGGGGGAGGGGGGGAGGAGTATCGGCACCAATTTTTTACAAAAGAGCACTATATATATATATATGTGTGTGTGTGTATATACACATATACATATATATATACATATACATATATACACACACATATATATATATACATATATATATACATATATATATATATATATATATATACATATATATATACATATATATATATATACATATATATATATATATAAACATAATACGTTGAATGTTTGAGATGGTTTTAAATATTAGCACTTAAAATGTGACGGTGAAGTGCGTCAATAAAGAAATGTGGAAAGAGAAACGCGAAAGAGGACTGGAGGAGAGAGAAAAAAGGGGGAGGTAAAATGGAACGGGAAAAATCCGAAAGGACACAATTATACGACCGTGCGAGAGAGGAATGGAGCGGAGAAAGGAAGGCAAATATCCTAATAAAAACACACGCGCGATACGATTTTGGAAAACAAATTATTTCAAAACATTTAGTGCGAGGCTCTAAAAAAAAAAAAAAAACGTATATTCGTTCTTTTTGACATTTGTCAGTTTATTAAGAGAGTGGGAGAGTGAGTCAGGCATATGGTATAGCGAATAAAAGGGTCTTTTCAATTCAATTCGGCGAACGAAGCGGGACGTGACGCCGGATTTTTCGCTCAGCGGGCGGGGACAAGGGAGACTGCTATAAGGGCCTGGCTTGGAGGGAAGTAGAAAGGGAGGAGGCGAAAGGGATAGGGAGATGAGAAAAGAGGCGCGAAAGGGGAGGAGGAGAAAGGATGGAGGCGAAGGCAGGATTAGAAAGGGCGGGAGAAAGGGAATTGGGCTGGATGTAGGGTACCGGAGATGGAAAAAAAAAACCCCCAAAATATGGAACGCGCGAGACACTCCAATTCCAGATGCATCGATATCCGCACGCCAGAAAGCGACAATCCTCCCTTTAATAATTCAGAATACAGAGAGGAGAACGTTTCAAAATCACTGGGAAGCGTACATACATGCCAGCGTTCGATGAGAGCGTGGGTGGCGAAGGGGTTGATGTGGGCGAGAGGGTGCAGATGGTGTGCAAAGATGACCACGGTCGATGAGTTTGAGTGGAGGGAATGGGGAGAGGCGGTGCGGGGGGGATGAAAGAGAGGCTGGAAAGAGAGGCCGATGGAAAATGGTCGAGGGAGGCGCTTTGGGGCAGAGGAATGCGAGGGAATTAAGGCCGTGTGTACACGACGCTCATGCAAAATTTATGAAGCCCGTGTAGCGATAAACTGAAACGCCACCGTGTTTTTGTTTACGTTTTGGGAACGGCTAAATAAAAGGTCCCACGGAGCCAGAGGACATGGATTAAATGATGATAAGTTCGAATTCTTTCGCACAGAAGAACATGTTTGAACATTCACGGATGTAGTTCATGTTTGTGGTAGGCGTTTTTTTCTTCTTTGCTTTCTAATAAATTCGTTTGTCGGGAACGCGCTAGTCTGATTGTTGAGTCGAAGACACCGCGAAAATGCGGCCAATGAGATAAATTATTTGGAGGCGAAAAACGTGTGCATCGGGAACGCCATATCGGTACGTAGAGGTGGAGTCTTCGAAGGATGGAAATGAAACGAAGGGTGGACAACAATTTTTGAATTATAAACATGATGCTATGAGTTAATGGAAAACCAACTAGAAGACAGAAGAAAATAATGGCTCACAATTTTAACATTTTCAGAACTTTCAACTTTAAATGTAACTTAAAGGTATGTTTCTCCACGGTAAAAACGTTAAATTCTCGACTCTTTGTGTTTATAACTTGAATCCATCACATAGATACTATCCGTCGGAAAAAAACTTAGTTTCACACAAATAAAAAAAACACGCGGTTTCATCATCTCGAACCATCAAAGGGATTTTTTTTATTCGCCTTTCCATGGAAATAATCACCGCACATCCCTCAGGAATCCTTCTCTTTCCCTTTATATTTAGCGCAGATTCAAAGGAAACGAAGAAAGAATCGCGGTAACGAGCCAGGAGTCGTGACTTCCTACACATTTGCCTTCTCTTGTTCTCGATGCACCTCTTCCTCTCTCTCTCCCCCAATTCTCCCGACTTGGTGCCAGCCAGGCGGTGGTAAGGACGTTCGCGTGTGCGAGTTGAAGTAAAGAGGGGTTGGATGCGCCCCCTAAACGGAAAGCGTATCGATCGCCACAACCCCTTTATGGGTCGTTGAAGGTCGCCACCCCGAGGAAACCAGTCCGCCGCCAAAATGGCAGGAATTCGGCTGCTGCCGCTGCAGGGGGTGCGACAGGGGGGAGGGGGGGGGGGCTGAGGCAAGTAACAGGGTGTCAAATGGGGCGGGGAAATGAAGTAGTGGGAGGTGACACACCATGGGGTAATCGAATAGGTACCAGCGATGGGGAAATGTGAGTACCATTCTTACGGAAGGAAGAGGACATTGCCGTTAGATTCATACTTTTATTTTCCCCGCATAAAATAGATTTCCGAACTATTTTTAACTGCCAACTTCCTGGCTCGTTCGAGCATAGCCGATGAAAGGATATCCACGGAACTCCTCTTGTCACGTATCTGAAAAAGACGTTGATGTCTTTTTCGTTCGCGTCACCCTTGGCAAGTTGCCGCGGGTGCACGGTTTGGAAAATGCCGCCCAAATGCCGTGTCCCAACCCAATACATCGCGAATTTTATAAATTTCGCTTTGTTTTCAAATTATAACAACCTCTGAGGCGGTTTCCGTGAAATCGGTTGTCGCAGTTTTATAAATTAATAGGAAGTTATAAACGATTCGTCCCGTCGTGGCTTTCTACAAAATGACACATTTTTGACTAAAGTATGTCGCTTGGCATGACGTCACGATAAGACAAACAAAAGCGATCCGACGTACGCAGCGTAGGGGAAGCTTAATTTGTACTTATCACCATCAATTTAAATGTCAATTGTCTTCTTCACAGCTAACCTACACGTTCCGATGAATGCAGTCACTCAAATTTCATTTTAATGATCTTTTAGGTAACAATTTTAAGCAAGCATTTATATTAAAGGGAATAAAATCAACACTAGACAATTCCAAGGAGAATTTAAAAAGTAAAAAGTCGTAATACACCCAATAAAAAAACAGCCCGAATTAAGATCATTGCAGTGATAATTCACGACTACTTTTTCTCTTCAGTTTCGTTCGAAATATCGAGTTAACGTCCCAATAAAGCGGATATCATAATCGAGAGATTAATGGGCAATTTAACTCAGCGACGAACATACATACTTATAACACCAACAATAATTCGTAGGGACGAGGAGGTCTAAATTTAGGGCGCATATTAAACCAAATGACGTCGTAATCCTAGACACTGCGCCATTGCCGTATAACTCCAGATTTGAGAGCCACTCTTCTTTGCGGCAAATAAACGTCGAGCGGCAGAAGAGTTCGTTGAAATTAACTGTGCAAATATATTTGGAATGCATGTTACGTAAACCATAAAAATAGGAAAAAGGTAAAAAACTGAAATTACGTCGGGGGCAAATATTTGTGCTTGAAAATGAATAAATATCGATTCCTAAGTAACGAAATTGCTGCATTGACAATCATAAATTAGTCGTACCTATCCTGCTTTAATGCTTAATTATCCTTCGTTGAATACGAAAAAAACATTACGTGAAACTAATACGAAAAGTTAGATTAGACAGTTTTCCAATATATTTTCATCTTTTAATTTCAATACGAAAACCTTCGTCCATGGATAGGACTAACCTCTAAGAATAAATAATTGGATGATAAAAAACTTATCAAACAGAATAGAACTTAACTGCACTGCGAAAACGCATCGCGACAGAGAATTACATGTTTGCACGCTCATACTTCCACAATTTCTTATTCATACGATTCACCAACTACGGCGCCGAATGTATGAATTATGGAACTAAAACGTTAAGTTACTTGAATCCAGTCGCTAAGATGTGATGGAAATGTAACACTCCGCAATGCGGCAAATCTCACAGGTTAGCAACAATGAAATATGAAAATACGCAAAGATTTAAAAAAATCGTTGCAGCAAATAAAGTGGAGGAAAATAATTTTATTTTCTGTATTCAATGGAGGCGCTCCATGAACATTAGCAAAAAGACTAAAAGGGAAAATATACCGAATAATATAAATCGGAATATGAATAAAAAGCGGCAAACTACGAAATGTTATTCCGGCAAATATAACACCGGAAATGACGTGGAAGAAAAAATACCATACTCCGTGTAATATTTTACGTAATTGCTACGGTCAGCGCTATACTTATTTTATCCCGTAAATTAAAGTATTTGAGCATAATATAATACAGGAAAACAAAGGGCAGAAAAAATGAAAATAGAAGTTTGTGTAGTTATTCAAATTTTTATGGTAATTTCAGTTATCATCCGACTCTATGACCTGCAATTGGTAAAAAAAAATACTGAACTACGTATGTTGTATGGTTTTAACTTCTTTAGTAGGTGTACAATGTATGAATGGGTAAATTTCGCTGAAAATGGGATCTAAATTGCAGTTTGCAGCAGTTAAGGTTATAACTGTAACTTTGATCTAATTGTAAGATTAAAGCTGTAAGACAACTATTTACTGTCATTTCGAATAAATACGGTTCTCACTTTTTTAGAAAACTCTTCGGTAAAAGTCAATTCTGAAGTAATCTGAGAGAACGTAATTGAATTAAATCTTCCGAATTTTAATTTTAAAGGCTTCTAAATCCTCTTTGGAAAAGCAAAGGGCGCGGGCTGTAACGCCTCTGAACAGTTCAACAATCGAAATTCCAAAAAGTAAATCGCTTTCTGACTTAAAATTAGAGTCAAAATAAAGAACATTAAACATCGCATCGCTAAAGCTAAAGGTTATATTAAAAAATACGTAACTAACAATAGCTCAAAAACCTTTATCCAGAAATAAAAACAAATCCGTACACAAATAATCAATAAAGTATATCTCCGCGGTCGATCAATTGACAAATAAAAAAATACGCGTTTATAAATAAATCGTTTTTACGAAAGCGAAAAATCTCAAAAATAGTTCATCATTCATCGTTGGTGTTCAAAAATATAACATTTTATAAAAATAATTCATAACGACAGGAAGTATAAACTCGTGGAACAACCACCATTGTGGAGGTGTACAACCAATCGAGTTAAAAGGCGTTGAGGGAATACATAACAGCAACAAGTGCGGCGGGGCGTGAGCGATAACAGACCACAGTTTCGTGTCTAACACACACACATAACAGCACAATTCCGCCTTTACGTTGCTTAAAGAAATACACTAAAGGGAAGACCTGAATAAGAGGGGACATTTCATCAGAATAATTACGAGTCTGATCAAAAGAAAATTTTACGCATTATGCGGTTTTTGATAAAGGTAAGCCATTAATGATTAAAAATGCGATTCATTTTCATATATTCATGGTGAAGATATTTGCACTCTCTAACTTCTTGGGAACTGGGTCTCCTGAAATGATGCTAATTTACTAATTCTTTATTTGGCCAATTTTCAACTATAGACAATGTGCTTTTTGTTTGCATAAAATCGAGCTAAGTCCTTCCATTCAATTTTTTTAAATCTCAGGAATATGCCTAGAGGTGTAAATTTAACATCACATTAGAGAAAGAATTTGTAAACATTTTACATCAAATTTGAGCATTTTTATTTACCGTATTACTGCTTTCATTTTTTATAAGACCTTCATATTGATGGTAATCTGATGGTGAGCTATACTTGGAAAATATTTTTTAATTCTGATTTAAATTGCTAATGCATGCAATATCTAATTCTGAGTATAAAATACTGAAAATAAGGAGTTGCTGTTTAAAATTTACAGGAATGGTAGAATTAACTATGACAAATTTCCTGTAAAATTTATCCTGGTTCATGACCTCAGATTTTTCAGAAAAGTCCTCCTATGGCTACCACATATGAGCTGTAATTACGACAGAGCTAGTACAAATTCATTGAAACTGTTTAGGGATACAATAATCTACTAGTATCTTATAGAAAAGCACAACAGATACCCAATTTTTTTATATAGGAAGAATAAAATTTTTAATTAGGTTGGATTCAGGCAATTTTATCAAAATATGCCCCAGCAATGGTAATATGTATACAAAATGTCATCAACTGGGATTAGCTTCCTACCCCTTCTCACTATACTTGAGGACATATATAATTATATAAACAATTCTACTCCAGCAATTCAACTAAGAACATACACTTCCAGAATATTCTTATTTCAGTAGTTTGAGCATCTGCAGAATTTCTTTGAAAATGGCAAAAAGAGAATACATGCGACTCCCAAGATTTGACCATTCGAGATTCGACCAACTCAAGAATTCGACCGGTCGAATCGACCCAGCCGATTGATCAGTCGAATTAGAAACTAGTTTATGCGAAGTAATTTTTGGCCTGCCCGACCACGAGAGGTTTAGTTTCAGTCTAGACATCGTTATTTCTGCTCTAATTGTTTGAATTTGTGCTGATTCGACCACGTTTTCAGGACCGCATCCCTGTTGAATCTCGGGAGTTGCCTGTATTTCCTCATATCTCAATTTCTAAAAAGCTGGACATAATTATAGATTGTAACAGTTATAGAGACACATGACTAGATTTATAAATAACAAGTGATATGTTGTTGAACTAACTATATAGATCCCCTCAGTACACAAATATTTTTAAGAAAATAAAGAATCGCCACAATGAAACAGCATTATATAATTAAAAGTGATTTTAACCAATACATATTATTCTTCCGGAAAATTTCATGAACAGGGAAAAATTCTGTATTCATACTTCTTTTAAACTATTCCTATTAACACACTTAACTGAGTGGGTTAACACATCTAATAATTATTATTTTAAAACGCTTATCAACTATAAAATTTCAGTTAGTTATTAGCAATTATTAATTGTTTATTATTAATTATTTCTTTACATGACCTGCTAAAAATATTGTTCAGTTGAATTTCAGACACATTAATAATAAATAAAGATTAAGTGATATCTTTACAAAATAAGTTTAAATTACCATATTTTCCTGTAGATAACACGATTATCTGTACAAAAAAGTTCGAAATCTAGAAAAAATGGATGTGCACTTTATACACAGGAAAAGAAGTGAATACCTTAAAAGTACTCTACTAGTACTAGTACTATAATGCTTTGATTTCTTTTTTATTTTTATGACAAATTCACGACATTTTCTCCCATTCTTTTTAAAAGTCTAAAAGTACGTAACTGTGGAAAATTATATGATGACTAAAGACTTTTCACCACTAAAAACAATATTTTCAAGTTTTAAGACTATTTATTGACAGATTTAACGCATAATCAAAAATCGGCAGTCAGAAAAATAATTTTTATTCATTGAGGCGGTCAGATTATAGTCCAGAGTTTTACTAAATAATTTTAAAATGTAAAAACATGCATCTCTTCTCACACTGTACAAATTGAGGAATGAAATGCTTCTGTACTCAAACAAGATCAATTTTTAGCTTATAGTAAAATGCGAATATTTGAAATTCTATAACCTTTTGACCTTTCTAAAAGAACCCAATCATAATTTTTCCAGTTATACCCAGAAGCACTTTCTGCATCGCATTGCACATTTCCTCCTGTGTAAACTTTACAAATTCGCTTCACTTTTTCACCACTCTTAAACACTGGATTCTCCTAAGTTGAATTTTCTTCCAGCTTCCCAATTCCCCTTTTCTTGGGCTAGTTTCACCACTTCTAATTTAAATTGTACAGTGTACGATTTCTGCCTTGATTTAATTTCATTTTCCATGGACTTTTTATTTGATAACTAGATACGGCAAGTGTTATTTAAGAAAAAATTGGAAAAAATAAAGCCTTACATCGTTAATCATTCGATAAGACTCAACAAAACCGGAAAGACAAATCAGTTTATTCTGTTATTTATTTATTCAAAGAACCTCTAATTACCAATCTGCAGAAAATTTCTGACTGCAAGTTATCCACAGGCAACCCCCTACTTTTGTACACATACGTTCCTGAAAACGTGTACGAAAGTCGAATGTACGAAAGTCGAATATAGATTTACATGTTATAGGGAGGTTCCATTCCCAGGGAGCCAAAAAATATTATAAAATCTCTAATTATGGTATGTTTAGTTTTTTTGAGCAGGGGCCTTTAAGACACAATCATCGATTTTATAATATAAAGAGATAGGGCAAAATGCAATAAAATATTTAAATAATTGCACAAATAAACACTGCTGTACAGACAAAGATGCCAACGCGGCGGAAACTGGTGGCCTTGTGGCCGGCAACCAGCAGCTCTTGAAATATTCGTTCATCATTTTGCTGATGCATGAAAGTCCGAATCCGGCGTACGGAAGACGGTTTAGGGGTGTCAATGTATAATGAAGGAAAGTGCGAGTTTTTTTCGTTAAAGTATTTTGCTATTTTCATAGTTTTTTTGTAATACTGCCTAATCATGTGCCTAAAGAGAGTGATCATTGAAATGAAAGAAAAGTCGGTAAAAGGGGCGAAAAAAGTGCTAAAACTTCGACCGTGTAACATGTAAGCATTGCAAGAATAAGATAGTACACAGTTATACCCGTCGAATAAAGCAAAAATGATTAAAACTGCTCCGCATTTTCCTATTTAGATGAATGAAGGAGGAAAATCTTAGGAAAATAATGTATAAACTCCCTCCCCCTCCCTCTCCTTCCCTTCTCCCCCTCCCTCCCCTCTCTCCCTCTCCATCTCCCACCCTCCCCCTCCATATCTCCACCCCTTCCTTCTAATTCCCTCTCTCCATCTCCCCCCTCCGTTACCATCCATCTCTCTCCCTCCCTATCTAGTATTAAAAGCATTCAAAGCGAACAAACTTGCAAACATTCTCCTTTATATGTTACATTTGAAGATAATTCAATTAAAAACAACAAATATTTCAATGAAATAAACAACAATTTAAACAACAATTAACAACAATTTTTACGTAAGATATGGAATGTTAGTAAATTTCTATACTTCAATAATGCCATAAATTATGTTTTACAGAAATAACTGATGAAAAATTTACATTTTTAAACCTATTTCAATTTGTTGCTGAGACACTCAAAAAACCAAAATTTGAATGGGCCATTACATTAAGACCTTTCGACCCAGTGGACTGATTTTGTCCATTTTCAGCTAGAAAATGTATATCATCAAAACATTGATATTGGCGTAGGATTCATCAAAATTGGTCCAATGGTTGCTGAGATATCCTCAAGAAACAGAAATTTGACCGACCGATCCATGACCTCCGGGGTAATTTATTAAAAGTTTTAACTTGGCTGACAGACAGCGCCACTATGAGATAGCTCGAAATGTTTTATCATCAGCTGACATACAAAAGTCCAAATTCGGCATACGAAAGGCAGTTTAGGCATGAGAAGGTATAATGTACGAAAGAGCGAGTTGTACAAAAGTCAAATGTACAAAAGTAGAGGGCTGCCTGTATATATTTTAAGGGGCATTAAAAACACTGTGATGTGTGGTATCCACTAGGTGCGTGTTATCGATGGGAAAATATGGTAATAACTACAATATAAATATCTCAAAAGCAGTAGTCACTAAATATTTTTAAGGAGTAATATATATTTATCATTTTTCATTAAAAACTCTTTGTTTTCAATTTTTTTAAGTTTGAAGAACTGTATTCCAAACTATACAAAATTCAGTATCTACCTAAGTACCTAAGGAATGGAAATTAGCCTTTATAACGCCGTTACACAAAGGTGGGAAAAAAGACGACAGAGAAAATTACAGGCCAATTTCACTTACCTCCCTATCTTGCAAGGTTCTCGAGCACATTGTCGTTAGCTCCGTGATGGACTTCTTAGATAGTCAGAACTTGCTAAATAAATATCCGCATGGCTTCAGGAAGACGAGATCTTCTGAAACACAGCTCGCTCTGTTCGTTCACGATATACTAAGATCAGGAGACCGTAAGATTCAGTTAGATGCGGTTTTCCTCGACTTCAAGAAGGCTTTCGATAAAGTTCCGCATAGTAAGTTAGTGAAGAAATTAAATGACCGTGGAATTAATCGAAAGATAATCGGGTGGATCAGGGACTTTCTTAATGAGCGTGAACAAATAATAGTTATAGATGGATTTAAATCAGATTCAGTCAGCATAGCCTCAGGCATTCCACAGGGAAGTGTAATCGGCCCCCTACTATTCCTTTTATATATAAACGACTTAGATAAGGTTATTAAAAGTAAAATCAAGTTATTCGCAGATGATGCAGTAGTTTACAGAGAGATTAACAGTCCTAATGATCAATTATTACTTTCTGACGACTTAAATGCAATTCTCGAGTCGTGTAAAGAGTGGCAGTTAGAAGTGAACTTAGGAAAGTGTTCCTTAATGAGATTCTGGAGAAACAAAATCATCAACACAACGAATTACACTGTTGAAGGCATCCAGCTAAAACTAGCCGATTCCGTCAAATACTTAGGTGTTACTTTAACAAGCAACCTCTCATGGGATATGCACATATGAAATATATACTGGAAGGCTAAACAGAAACTAGGATTCATCAAACGAATAGTAGGTAAAAGTGAGGAAAAAGTCAAAGAGACATGTTATTTCTCGTTACTAAGACTGCTATTAGAGTACACGTCGAGCATATGGGGTCCGTACGAGAAAGGATCAATCTCAGAGTTAGAAAGAGTGCAGCGAAAAGCCGCTAGATTCGTCAAAAATTGTTACGATAGAAACAAAAGTGTTACAGCCTTGATACAGGACTTAGGATGGGAATCACTAGCTGAGCGCCGATCACGTTCTAGGTTAAAACTTCTTGAAAGATTTAGAACGCATATATTCTCCAGCGATGTCGAAGAAATAATAAGAGCGCCAATTTATATTGGTAGAATGGACCATCCTCGTAAAATAAGAGAGATAGCCTGTAGGACTGAGAGGTATAACGGCTCGTTTTTCCCTAGCTGAGCAGAACAGAAGTTACGAAAAGAAATCAGCCGATGTAGAGTGAAACTATTCATTATTATGCGCTTTCCCTTGGTGCTATTGCATCCCCGGCCACACACCATTGCGGTGGCTTGCAGGGTGAACTGTAGATATAGATATAAAAATTTCCTTATAATTTAACTTCTCAATTTAAAAATGTCAACAATTTCAATTCTTCATAAAAGTTTTCTTTTTAAAATGTACATGACAAAAAAGTCCTTTTCAGAAGGATACTTCTTTGTTGCAGGTAAATAACTGTTATATTTCAACATGACATAAATTGCTGCAAATCAAATATCATTAAAGTTTTCAGTAAATTTTATTTATGTAAATAAGGATTAAGTTTCTATGTAGTTGAAATAATTTTAAAACAACAATATTGGCATATCTGTATTCAATAAACTTAGATCATTGATCTACTTCTAACAAAAATAAGGATGTTCAATACATAACACATTCAGAGAACAATTATGGCAAGCATGCATACAGAAAACAAGAACTTAACATCATGCAATGTTCGTATAATATAGCGAAGCCAACATACAAAAAATGATATAACAAGAATGAATATTCTCATTATTATTGAACATTCTATTAACCCAAAGGAACTTTATGCAGAAAATGAGTTTCACATTAAATATACTGTATATTCCGGCATATAAGTTGACCCGGCATATAAGTCGACCTCTGCTTTTTTGAATGAAAATAGATGATTCGGCATATGTTTGAGTTGACCACCAATTTTTCACTTAAAAATACTTCTTATGAAATCGTTTTCAGACGAAATCAAAGTCATGCACAATCCAAGTTTTAATAAAAAAGAAATGAACAATAATAAAAAATATATAAATATTGTTTATAGTCTGTGATATTCTTCTTGAGCATTCCATGAGACAGATGTTTTAATTTAAACCAATAAGAAACTGTTATTCTTGAAGAGCCTGAACCACTAAATAAAATTTCCTATACATAATTCGATTGATGTCAGCTACTAACGATACTATCAAAATGAACTATACCTAGTGATCACGATCAATCTCTAGTGGTGAAATTCAATAAAATATAGAAAATGTGTACCACGTGCGCCTTTTTTTTCCAAAATGTCTGTAAAAAAAGAGTGTGTGTCATGAAGATTTCTGACCAAGTTTTAAAAATTGTGAGTTTTGATAGTAAATTTACTGCAACACCCTTGCATCTACGTTTATACTCACAAAAGATGAAGAATTCTATGAAGTTTATGTGTATCTACACGACCAAGAAACATTTAGGGATTAAATGTGTGGTTTATACTGTCGTTGGTGCATCTTCAACATTGAGATGATGTAATATTTTTATAATATTAAAGCTATACCATTTAATTGAGTTTTAAGTTTACTACTGTTACTCAAAAAAGCAGTTCTGTCATTAAAAATTTACTATCAGTTTCTACCTACATGTTTTGCCGGAATAAGTTGGCATCTGGTATCTGTGTTCGCCATATTCATCATGAGCCACTGACGCTCCTTTAACCTGGGAGAGAACCATAGTTCTCTCTAATTTTTTCATCCATGGGCAGAATGAATATCACTATGTGCACCTACATGCCGCTAGTGTGTGGATGTGCACCGGGGTTGACGCAGCCCTGTTCCGATATATGCTAAGATACACACAATAGTGAACGCTTAAAAAATTTAGTGTGCGGCACTTCAAAAATTGCTGCGAGGCCGCACAGTCACACAGCTTAGAGGAAACCATGGAGAGACCACACTTATGGGGAATCCCCACACTTTTTTGATTTTTTTTTCTAACGTCAACTTATTAAAGCACGAATTTATTTTTTCTCCTCGAACTGGTCCAAAAACAGGGGTGCACGTGATACACGAGGATGCAGATTACGTAAATACAGTATTAAAATTAATTATTATAAATCTATAAATGTCATAAAATGTAAACACTGGAGCAGCTGATTCAAAATAGCGATCATCTCCACCAAAAGATCAACAGTCTTCGTAAATATCGATGTTATTCATCTGTAATTTAAGGTTCACTTTTTATGTTCGGCACATAAGTCGACCTTAAGTTTTAGGAAAATATTTTAGGCTTCAAAGGCCGACTTATACACTGGAATATATGGTATGCATTAAAAACAAATTTTAAAATAACAGTATGAAAAATAAAAATGTATCGTGCCAAGCTATGAGATGTAATGATTTATTTGAATTTTTAAAAACAAGTTCTTGCATGAGCACGTAGAATATTCCTCACATATCTATGGATTTTAAAATTATTATGAAAAAGTAAAAATGGCATGGATTAGACAAAATGCACTGAGCCATTAATATAAGTATGCATAAATATCTTAATTAAAATTGTTGCAGCTATGACTAAAATGCAATAAATCCTATAAAAATTAAGTGCACCTTTGACATGATTTCAGCAACTGAGAGAATAACATCATCAAATGCTATTAAATGATTTAACCACTGTTAAAATACAAAATAATTAGTCGATTAAAAATTTTCCATGATATAAAATAACATTATGAATGGTGAAGATCTGTAATCCAGGAATCAATGCCATTCTTATAAATTAATATAAAAAAGTGTAGAAGGGTTCAGCCATCTTATCTTCAGTCTGACCTGTGGGGTACACACATAAGGATGAAGTTAATTCAAAGAATTGTGAATGAAACTGGACATGAAAATGCAAGCATTAAGGAAGTAAGTAAAACCACTGTTATTTCCTTTATTTTATCAATAAATTTAAGCCTGAATTAATTCATAAAATATTCCAGAACGATGATATGGCATAAGGCTTAAAAAGCATCCAAGAATAAATTTTGCAAGAATGTATTTTATTAGAAACTTTTTGATGAGTCATTGATAGTTCTGCATTTTCCAAGTCAAACACTGTTGATCTAACATGGTAATTTCCAAGTTTCATATGTACTACCGTGTTTCATATTTCATCAATTCTGATAATGTTAAATGATTTTGATATTAATAAAGGATGCAAATAAGAATAATAAGAAAAGGTTATTTATTGAAATTTCACTTCCAAAGCCTCACCAAGCTAATATTAATTTTGTCAGCTTTTCCATGAAAGATTTAAAATGAGATCTTAAGGAAAAGAGAAATCAGCAGAGAATAAGTCAACCCACTAAAGATCCACCAGAGATTTTTTAGGATGAAGTGATGAAAAAGTTACCAGATAAAATGTCATAACATTGTAAAACAAATACTCTTCAACAAATTGCTGAGAATATACTACAAATGAAATTAAGGTGAGTTGTATTACCAATTTCTGCAAGGTTTCATTGCATAAAGAACAAAACAGAGAGCATTTTTTGTAAATTTAGTTTCAGTTTCTTTTAAATAAACATTTAATAATAATAAAGTCATATCATTCTGATGTAATGCAGTGAAATGTGTAAAATATTTTTAGGATTTGTCATTTGTCAGTTGACCTAGAGAAAATTATTTTTTTATATTGCTTGGAGGGAGAGAAATATGATTTAAAGGATACATGAACTTGCATTTTCAGCAAGCCAAATACCATGGATGGCTGAAAGTTTTTCTCTTTTTAGCTGCAATAAATTATAAATGTTGCTTAAATTTTAAGAATTCACCAGCCAAATCCACAAGGTTCAGCGTTATTTTTACTCTCCCCTTGTCCATGCACTTTGTATTTATAAGTATGACGCTTTTCACAAAAAATATTAACTTTAAGCCTGTCAAAATGGAATTCTGGAAGTGAAGGTATACAACAGAGTAAAATTTTATTCAAATGAGTTATCAGATATGCCAGATAGAAGCAAACTACATGATCATGAGGAAAAGTGTAGTTAAAAGTGAAGGATAAGAAAATAAAAATTCATAAAATAAAGAAAAAGTAAGATAATAAGAATATCTATAGTGGTTGTGAGTTTCACGCATATTACAACAAGCTAAAGACCACCTGAGGAAACCTAGGTCACATTAAAGTGAACTTGTTACAGACTATTTTATTTTCTTCTTTCCTTACCCAGTTACCATGTTTACTCAAATAATATCCACCTCTAGTTTTAACCCTAATATCTAGAAAAAACATTGAAATTTGTATGATGAATATACTGCAGCATTTGAATGTGAATATTGTGATGCCACATATCTGTGTAGTCAACAGGAAAAGCCAGAATTTTATGAAACAATAGCAGTAACATTTATTTATGAAAGATGTTTGAAACAGAAAGTACTGTATTTAAAACATCATCACTGGGCTTATATTAAGTTTCTATGATGCTGAATCTGGGTAAATTTACTACAGAAAATATAGTAGAAAAAGTAAAATTAAAAATAACTTGCCCTTTATCTGCAAGAGATATGGTTCAAGTGAGGGGAATTGATTAATTTGTATACCTATTCTACTCTTTGATCTGGTTGACTTTTGGTAATGGTTTCCTTATATCAAAAAGTTAACATAATTTTGATGTTTGTAGGTATCAAAGCTGATATGTAGAAAGAACTGAATGTATTTACATGGTATGAAATGTTTTGCATGGACAAATTTGATAGCATACGTTGATTTTCAGAAGTGACCAAAGTGTAATGTCTTTGCAATAGATTTAGAATTTTTAGGAAAAAGATGCTCACATTACTAAAGCAAATACGATATTATTTTAATAATTAATGCCAGAAAGTCAGGTTCAATTCATAGCTTATTTTCTACATTTTCTCATGTTAATCCTTCAAAAAATAAAATTGATTACAAAACAGCCAATGGATATCTTTGAATGTTTTAAGAGACTTGTTAGTTTTGTCAACTGCACGCCACAGTGATATAATTTGGATGAGGTCAAAAGGTTAGCTACTCCAATCTGCCCCCATTCTAAGCTGTGCCCAGGGTAGGGATGGCAAACCTTTTTTTGCTTGTGGACCATAATTGCAAAATTTGGCTTCCCTTTATTAAATTATGGCCAATTTAAAATATATGCAAAAAGAAGTAATTTTATGGCTTCACTATGATCATTTATTCCCAGACTTAGAGCTCAGAAACCGATATACTGGTTATATAAAATTCAATTTATCGTCTCATTGTCCCAGATCATATATAGCCGAATGACCAGTGCTTAATTTCAGGGAGAACACAAGGGAACGGCATTCCCTCACTTATTTGGGAGGACATTTCTAAAATGTTATGAATAAAAAATGTTCAAGTTACAAGAATTTAAAGGCTGATGAATGTCTGTTCATTTCAACCTCCCTCTTGCGGGAATACATCTGATTTGTACAAGATTGTTTTTTTTTTTTTTACACTTTCCAAGTTACTTTATATTTATTAAAGACCATAAATCTCATTATGTATTCATTTTTGTTCTGAGTGGTTAGGTAAGGCTAGGCATTCCCTTTCTTATTTGGCTACAAATTAAGCACTGTGAATGATAATTATGATGCAACAAGCATCTCGTTCTCAAAGAAAAGTCACTATTAGTCAGTAATTTTACTAATATAATTGCAATTTCCTTATAAATGTCTTTTATATTGTGTCCAAAGTGAAAAAATATTAATCAGATGTTCAATAAATAATTTTTTCTGTATCATGCCAACCAAAATTGTCTCATGTACCAAAAGTGTCACACGTGCCATATATTTGCCAACTCTGGCCTAGGACACTGCCACACTGGCCCTCAATAGTAACACAACTAACAAAAACAATTAATATTAAAGTGGAAGCCCAAAGTATCAAAAAGTATAATATGTTAGCATAGTAAATTAATATCAAGTTATATAGTCCAACATTAGTGATTAGTAAATACTTTATAAAAGGACAACACATTAATTTGTGAATATAACAACATGCTTTCCCCTTTTGTAAATTATAAAAATCAATATAAATGTTGTCACAACACATTAGTAAAAAAATGAATTAGGTGAATCCTTGCACATGCATCTAAAGCTTGAATTTTATTTTTGTACTATGTATCTTAAATTATTATTATTATTATTTTAAAGCTTAAAAATTCCCAAATAAAATAATTTGCTAAAAATATTCTGCTTTTCAGACTTTTTATTCTTTGAAATGTAGATTAGAAAAGCATGAAGTGAGTTTTCTCAATTACAAAATTCTCGATTTTAAAGTTAAATATAATTATGAAGAAAAATGTATTTGTGTAGCAAAATGAAGCAATGTAAAACATGTCAAGAGCAAAACATCATCATAGCCACTTTAAATTTACAAGTCGAAACATAGAATATGAAACTTGATGGAAAAATGCAAAATGCCATGGAAACTATCCAATTAAAGTTATTTTTATTCCAAAATTCATGCTTACTTTTGAGACAAACCAAACTCGTGCACCAGGACAATCCAATAGTCCATGCTTTTCTTGTCTATGTTGTGTTTAATTTTTCTAACAATATTAGCATTCAACGATTAAGAACTTTTAAAAGTGCTTAGTTAATAGGCAAAGCTAGGAAAAATTAGAGCATCACAGACATGAAGCATCATTCAATTTGGTTTCAATGCAAGCCTCCAAGAAAAGAATATTATAGCTAAATTGAATGCCCTTTCATAGCATTCATAAATCAAGTTTTTTAATTGAAGTAGAAATGTATGATACAACGAATAACATAAAAAGTACTTTCATTAAAATTCAATCGCACCTATACCTAAATAAGTGGCACTGTTTAATTATTTGTCAGTCCCATAAACAATTATCATTTTCATCAGGATAATGTGAGAGAAACATGATTCCTCAAATTAGTCATGCCAACAAAACTTTGTCTTATCAGCAACTTGATCTCTTCCCTGTCAGCTGTCTTCAAGTGATTCCACCACTGCAAGTGATTCAAATAAGGTGAAAACAATAAGGAGCTTAAAGTACTGACCTGCCTCTATAACAACCTCTAAGAGTGAGGGTGTTCCGGTTTCTGCAAGGTCTAGGAGAATCCTCTTCCAGCTCCTTGTCTTTTGTTATTTCTCCAGGAGAAAGGCAAAAGTCATCCGATGGTGTTGGAGAGGGAAAGCTTACGAGGGTGTCACTGTCAGATGTTGGTGAAGCAGCAGTGACAAGCGTGTCACTGTCTGAATCTGCAATAGAAAATTCCAGTTCAAAGTTATAGTATTTCAACAGTAATACATACTTGATTATAACCCACAAAGATCACTACTTGTGATGTGACTGAGTGCTCAAGCTGAAAAGGCAGCATAAAGTGGATTTTTGTTGAAGCAAATGGTTAAAGAAGCATGTGAAGGGATAAAGAGAAAAATAGCAGTAAATCAAAGTTTTATCACTTATATACAATTCCTTCTATCATAAAGAGGATTAATGATATTTTTTGAAGTGATTCTTTCAGAAATGGTTTCTTCTGCAAACAATGTATGTACTTGTAGTGCTGGATGTGCTTTCTGGTAGTGGCTGAGCAGGTTGACACATGATAACCAAACATTTTGATCCCAATGCTAGTGATCTTCTTCAGGGATGAAGAGTTGAAGCAGTCTTCTGTCTGGAATTTATGTGGCTTTCCTCAGATTTCCCCATCACCCATCAAGCATCTTCCTCCTTCCTCCACTTTCCATATATTGATGTTAATATTCCCCTTAATCTTTTCCACTGGTTTTCACCCTGAATCTTTCTCCAATTACCCACCATGTCCTCCACTCCATTCGCAAAGGTTTACCCTACACTTTTCTTATTGGGTTCCTCCTTCGCTTCCTCCATTGAAGCCTCTCATACTCTCTGCTCTTCCATCTCACTGTCCCTCTCCATTCGCCTAACCTCCCCCTCTTTTTTCATATGCCATCCAGGTTGTTGGACAAGTCATTTCCAGGCCCCACTGATTTTGTAACCATTCTCGCTGCTGAAATTTGAGGGGTGCTTTTCTATTTTAATAGATATGATACATGGGAAGTAAAAATTCTCTCACAACGTTCTCGCAGAGATATTCCTAACACTTTACAGAAATGAGATGCCCAAAAACTTATACAGGTAGGCAAAATAATTGCCCAACAGTGAAAGCATTTTTAAAAAATAAGAAGCATTTGGGAAACTCATTTAGTATTGTCATGCAATGGTGAGTGCTATAGTGCAAATTTGGTCATTTGTACACATTGCATGTTGTGATTTTAAAGATTAAGGAAATGTGAGAATTAATGTAAGATAATATGAAAAAAATGAGCACACCCATGGATGAACTATATATTTATAGACAATTATGGCAATTTATACAATAATCACAAACTAGAGCAATGAAAGCACAATAAAGTCAGGTAAAATTGTAGAATTGACAATGAGATGATAACTGTAGTGAAAAATGACAATTTACAGTGACCTTAAATATGTTGTAGCTTGTATGTTTCCAAATGCTGTCAACTCTCAACTGCTAAAAAGAAAAAGCTGTTGAGAAATCATAAGCTTTTGAAGAGCACAAATACTTCAAAGATGAAAACAAACAACATGCAAAGATGAAAAATTAATTTTAACCTTTCTAGTTCAATTTCACTGCCATGATGCAGTGGAATAACAAGTATTATCCTGAATTACTGATCCATTACATACTAAATCATTCACTTTTTAAGCTTTTTATCTGGATATCATTCATTCTTCTTCTATTCAATAATCAAGGAAATAGTTGATGTCACTGAAAAAAATGTAAAATCTTCAAATGAAGACAATTCAGTGTGTACAATTTTGTTTGCAGAAAGAATTTAAAATTAAGTGAATCATTTTAAAAATAAGAACCAGTCAACTGACAAGTTTCTCGGTGCTTAACTCATCCATAATGACCCAATATTTTTCCTTCCCTCAATTTTCCATTTACCTTCAAAGTTGCAAAGCACAAGTAAATCACCACCAAATACACTGATAATGCCAGTAAGAATCAACTAATATAATTTTATGCATAGATCTTTGAATTTGTACACTGCATTGAGATACTGACAGCAATTTGAAAAGCTTGCTACAGCAAAATCTCACTTAACCGGCTAACTCACATGCCCGGCACCTGTGATCCTTTTATGTTCCCTAGTCCGCCTATAGATTTCCACATACCGTATATCTTCGAGTATAAGTCGAGAAATTTCTTCCTTTTTTAGGCCGATAAAACCCTACTTTCGACTTATATTCGAGTCGCAAACTAGCTGGACATTTTTCTGGGTCAATAATTAAACATGACTGTCGAAAAACAACATCTGACTGACTTGAAGCGCATTAGTATGAAAAATTCATGCTAACTAGCAGAAAATTCTAAGGCGAATTATACAGCATCACCGTACCGTAGTTTGAAAGGAAAAATTAAAATTTATATTTTATCTTTAAAAAACCTGCCCAAACAAGTGGATTGAAGAGAAGAATCAATTCAGTACTCAAGCGTTGGTTTTTTTATTTTGATCCTGAATTCAAATTGTTACACACTGTTCCATTTCTTCAATGACGGCATTTTGTTTTTTTACTTATAATCATGGACTGAACAGAGCCTGCATTGCGAATATGATCCCCTATTTCTGATCTATGTATTATGTCCATTTTAGTTTCCATCGAAAGCACTCGACGTTTTTTTACCACTTTTAGCACTTTCACGAACACTACATTTACAATTGTTTTCCATATTTCAAGGGTAATAAAAAACAATATGTATATAAACACATATGGTTTTGAATACAAATGGCAAATGACGTGTTGACAAGTTTACGTGTTCTTACTGTGACCGATGTTCGTGTGTGAGGGTGTTTTCGTAAATGAAGTGCGAGGTGCAATTCATTGGTATGTGGAATGTTCATAAATATGAATTGTTTGTTTTTTGCATGTTCATAAGTAGAGGTTCACCTGTATATATATTAATTTTTTTGTAAATTACAAAATTATCTTATTTTCGTTTTCTTTGTTTCGACTTATATTCGAGTCTTGGATTTTAGACGTTTTTTTAGGCTAAAAAGTACATTTCGACTTATACTCAAATCGCCTTATACTCGAAGATATACGGTACGCAGTATAGACTGCCTATAGATTTCCACATAGTATAGACTGACATTGCATACCATAAAACTTGTATTATGGCATTTGCTGTACCGTGATGTTGCCTAGTGCAACAGAAAGAATAGTTTACTTTTTTGCCAAAAGAATTTAAATCCTTTCTGAAAAAGCTCCAGAGTTAGTTTAAAATTTGGAAAATTTTCTATTAGCATGTGAGAAAAATAAATTGTGTGCTGTGATAATTTATTCAAAGCAATTGGCTGGCAGAGAAGTAAGTAATTTATTTCATTATAAAATGGGCATTTATGCTAGTACAAAAACAAGAAATCAATGAAGTGAACTGAATTTAAGTCCTGTGGTTTATTTTATGTTTCCTTATAGAAGTTGGCCAACCTTTCACTTGAGAGACAATTTTGTTCAACTGGTACTATGCCAGTACCCATGGATGTTGGTTAAATGAGCTTTTACTGTATATAGAAAAATCATAATACAAAATTGAAATATATAACAAAAGGCATAGGTAAAGTCCAGTGGTAATTTAATAAAATATCCTGAGATAAATTTCAAATCCTGTACAACATGGAGCACAATGGATCAACATAGGAGTAAAATAAAAATATAATAAATGACAGTGGATGAGAAAAAGTTGGTATTATTTGGAATTGACCCCATATTCTCCTCTTGTAAGAATAATGCTCAAAAATTAAGCTACTGTGAAAGAATGAGCCCCTAACCATTTCCATGAAGCCTTATAGTTAAATGTTTCAAAGGTTTATCTAAGATGGCTTCCCATATTCACAAGTGACTTTAAGTAGGCATGTCATGTTTACATCACTCAGTTGATTAAATTCTAGAAAAAAACAGAAATGGGTGAGGAAAAATCTAGTATGACTGAGAATCTCCTGGAATGTCTTCAGCAAACAACCATACTGCCCAAAATGTTTTTTTTTATGGTTTCAATTCTAATGTATCAATTTTAGTGCTTATAACATATTTTAAAGACTCAATGCTAAGAGTACATTATAAAAAAATCTGAGTGAAATACATGAAAAGAACAAATTTGATTTAATTTATCACATACATTGCAATGAACTTTTGGATTGGACTAAAGAAGACCATTGTGCATTTATTTATACATTTTTATCTATTTTTAACTATTTCATAGAGAGCACTTTCACAATGAGCATATATTATATCAAAGATGAGTACACAGGACCATTGCTACAGACCAAGACCACAATAGATTAAAAAACATATTAAAGCCCAACAAACAGTTTGAATATTAAAAATCAATAGATATTACGATAAAATATTAGTTTCAAACCATGGGTAGGCATTTCTTTCTCTGTACTCTACCACTAATTGTGTGGAGGAGGGGTACAATGTAGTAATAACGATTGAGCAAAACAGCTATTAGTGCATGGAATGATTAACAAGGGGTGCCTAAACTATTAAATGGTAAAAATAGCCTGAGATACCACTGACTTAATTAACAATTAATGCCAATCTACATTCTCACTTGATGCTTTTAATTTTTTGCAATTTTTATAGCATTAATTATTCAGAATAAAAAGTCCTCTTAAAAATTCTAATTCTAATTATATAATTTGAAATTTTGCAAGATTTTGTAATTTTAAATCATTTCTAAAGCATTGAATAATAAAAATGAACAAGAATCTATTTTGTAGAAATGAGTCCAAAATACACAAGTTGTGCAACATGCATTCCACAATAATTCCCATACAAGATGAACAGAGACTTTGATCCAGTATGGCCTCCAATTTAGATTTATTACCAATAGTAACCTTTCAACAATCAACATCACAGCTAAATTCAGTAAATACAGTAAAACTCGTTTATAACGATCACGCCTAAAACGAAATCTCGGCTATAACAAAGAAATGTCTCGGTCCCTTGGACTTCTCCATAAGGGCACTGGTTAAATTTCTTGGATGTAACGAACACACATTCTATGAATTCTTGGCTGTAACAAACAAATGTTTGGTCCCATGGCAAAAAATGCCCCATATATAATAAATTTTGGTGAGTGGAGCGATAAGTAATGAATAGTTTCTGCCCATTTACCGCACACTTGCTGGTAGAGGTCCCCCCTTCTTCCCCCTACCCCTTCCATACGAATTTCCACGCTCCCTTTGTTTTGAAATTGATATTAAAAATGTGAAATTTTTATGTAAATTAATGACCATAATAATAATAATATTAATTGGCCATTTAAAAAATCGTATGTAATTGAAGTCTACTCACTGCAAATACAGTAAAATCTGTGTTATCCGGCAATCTTGGGGATTGTGGATAGCCGATTAGGAGAAAAGCCAGTTAGGGGAGCGTTTTTCGGTTTTGACATCGCAAATTTAGCAATAACCACACAAAATTGGGCTTAGGTTCACTATCATACTCCCCAAACATAGCTATGCATGGGGTTTGCATTTTCCATTTTAATTCTTCCACACATACTTAGATCTAGATACTATTTACCCATTCTTATTTCATATGTTGCTGCGCTTACATGCAAAACAAAAGACTATTGAAAAGTTTAGGGCATCTGGGGAGTACGACAGTGAACCTACTCCCAAAATTGAATTTATTGGATTATATCTTTCTTATTTATCTTTATTTACTCTATTAGAAAAGGACAAAATTATTTCATTCGTCTGAACATTTCCGTGAAAACCAGTCATATAATATTTTATCCAGTTCCTCCATTTTTGGCTTATAAAGCATATGCTGTTTATTAATTGATTACTCATCTTAAAAGATGACACAAATTTCATTAATTTAGCCTTATGAGCCTTGATATCGTAGAGCGTGGAAGATCCGATGTTGAATTCTTTTGCTATGGCTGCTCTATTTTTTCTTTTTTCAATTCGTTTGATCAGCTCCAGTTTTTGTGTTAGCCTTAAAACAACTTTTTCTCACCTGTCCCTTGCTTTTAGGTATTTATTTTGATGCCATATTCAATGGATGGGTAATTTTTTTTAATAATAAAAAGTGATAAAAATGGAAATTGTAGAAGTACACCAAAACATCTAAACAATGAAAATGGCTTACATAAACCAAAACGCCATGCTTACTCGGAGTCCCAGAAGTATATGGAGTAAATACGTAATTTATACATATTATATTTTAAGAAATTTTAAAGTGGAAGTTGTGGTATTACAAAAATACAATTCACACAAAAATTCATAAAAAAGAAATAGAAATACAAAATGAATTGTATTTGCGTAATTGCCTGTATCTAAGGGTGTCCGGTTCTAAATAGCAGGATAGCACAGCTTTTACTGTATGTCTATGTGTTATATGGACGTATAGGCCAAAAACCATGTTTCCCGTATATAACGAAGTCACGCTTATATCGAAGCAATGAGTCGGTCCCGTCAAATACGTAATAACGAGTTTTACTGTAAATTTATTGGGCAAGGTATCGGCAAGAGACAAGAAAATTGTTAAGCGTACGGTATAGATATCAGGCACCCCTTGATAGGTATATTTCACGCGCAGCAACATATAGCGCTAATTGCATACATTCACGGGGCTGTGCCTTTCCATTCGCTAATACAGTACACTCCCTCAAATCCGGCAATCAGAAAACCGGCAATTTTTTACATTTGAAATCATCGTGGTAATAATTCGGGAAGATTACCAGAAAATCGAAAAGTTTTCCATCTCACCATTTCATTGTTTTGTGTTCCCAATTCCTTTAACAGCTGATGCCATTTCCATCATTGATTATAAATTATTAATGAAATTTTTATTTTCTTTGCTCATTGTAATGATATAATTCGCATGCTTAGGATATGACAAAAAACTCATAACGGTTGCCACCTATGTTGCATATTATCTGTAAAAAAAATCTACAAAGTAAAATGATAACTCATCTAGATCTGTATCTAGATCTGTATATTTAAAATTCAGAATTTGCTCCTTATCAACATCAAACAACGTGCTTGTCACCCCACCCTCATCTCCTCCAATGTAAACAACTACCAGCAATCTATATGTATCTCACTTTGAGAGCACAAACAGTAAAATAGTTTGGTAAGTAAATAAGAAATACTTTATTTATTTTATTGCATGAGCAAAACTCATCATATTCAAAGAATGCCAGCACCACTAGGTACATTCCTACTGTGCCTAGTGGAAAAACCGACACTGTACATATCTGCACTTTTGACGAAAAATACCTAGATCAAAAAACTGGGAAATCAGGAAATCCGGCCATGCCTCAGTTCTGAACATCCCAGATTTATGGGAGTGCACTGTAAATGACTCGTGAGCTTCCAACATGGTGAATGGATTATTTAACTCAATTTAAAAAGAAAGAAAAAATTAATGGCTTTTTTGGATTATCTTCATTATAACTGGTTTAAAATCAAAAGCTTAACTTCAGCAGACCCATAAGTAGTAATACAAAATCAGCTTATGCCCTACTTACCGGCATCAAAGGCGTCGTAAAATTCATCATCTGATGTGTCATAGAAGCGTGGACTGCGTCGGTGTCTAAGAGAATGGTGAGATGAAGACCTATCGAATGGCAAGGGGGTTGGCGATCTGAGAGAACGAGGGGAAGGAGGTTGAGAGGCACCCACAACAGACTGCTCCAGCTCATGGTGCTCCTTGGCAAGGACATGGAGAGCCTCCTCAAGCACTCGGCATTTCTCTTGCTCCTGTCTAACTTGGAGCATTCGAACCTTTATGAAGTATATATTAAAATACAGAAAAATATGACCGACCAAATGTTCCAGCATTTAATTTCAAGAGAATATTTTATAAAAACATATCTGTACAAAAGTACATTTAGTCTAAATAGTATATATGCATAGGCATTTTTATTTTTCTGATGAGTTGTTCTAAAAAAAGGATACTACACTAAACGTGCACAGATGTACCAGTGTAACAATTATAAATTATAACAAATGGATTCAGGTTCAAGGCTTACTAGTAAAAGTAATTTAAAACATAACATTTGTAAAATAATCTAGCAGTAAATATTATTTTCCTAAATGGATCCCCAGATTTGATTCAATTTGAAAACCTAATAATAATTAAATTTAAATATATTTAGTTGGAGGATTTTTCCTGTGTTGGTATCATCTCAATTAAATGAGAAAAACTAACCTCTTCCTGTTGTTGGAAAAGAGTTAGGCAGTGACTTAAGGAAGACATCATGTTAGTTGCAGTTTCTGACAGGGTTTGGAATTTCTGCAAAAAGTAAAAAGAAATTTGTTATGATTCATATTAACCTTAAAATATTAAATTTACTAAATACTAAAAAATATAATTTAAATAAAGACTTATTCTGTAAGTGCAAGTAATTGTAAAACTACCTTTTCAACCTCTGATAATTCTTAGTTAAAAAAGAAAATCTCTTAACCTTTAAACTCTGGATTTCATTCCCACATTTTGATGACATTTAAATATATTCTCATAAATAATCACATCTCCTACACTATCAATCAGAAAATGCACAAATAAAGGACATTTTAAGGGAGAAGTATCAATACAATATATCATATAATGATTTTTGCTGAAAGATAATTTTCATTACATAACAGGGTCCAAAACTAAGAGACAACCAAAATCTCTTGCATATAACATTGGAATATTCCTTTGTCTCCCCTTCCTTCCATTTTCACTTCCTGATCCCTCTTGAAAATGGTAAATGCTATGCTTCCTTCACTCTCACTTCAGTTGGATAAAGAAAAACCTTTATTAGACAGCTATCGTATGGAGAAGAGAGCCAAACATAGCTGAGCCATAAACACTGTGACATCATAAGTCATAAAACATTTTTTTAAATCCCTAGTTTGCCTGTTTGTTAAGTATTTAAAAGCAAAGACATACTGTCATCCAGAGAGCACTGACCAAAGTTTTGAATGAATAAATTTATATAAGAGTGTGGAATATCACTTCCTCACCTGTGGTGCATCAGTTATACTGCACAGCATTTAAAGTTTAAATTCAATTAATCACTTCTATCCCAACTGATTCCAAATTTTTGTACAAAACTTGGTACATCTGGAATGGTATAGTTGCAGAAACTTTACAGATTGAATGTAATTCATTCCTTAAAACAATAATAATAATTTTGGTTGATATATTATGATAAACTATACTTAAATATTTGTGTAAGTCAATTACCTTTTGTCGGGAAATTTGGAAACAGGAGAAAAAATCTGCTATGACTAAGAATTGAAGCTGGGTCTTCCAAATGCCAGGCAGATATTTTACCACTGAACTATTATAGCAGAGAAATTCTCCCATTTCAGAACAGGAATATTTCTAAATTTTTCAACATTCCAACTTGTGTCTGTCACATAAGAATCTTAGGATCAATTAATTCCATCAATTTATAACCTAGGCAAGTGATGGCGAACCTATGGCACGCATGCCATAAGCGGCAAGACATTTTGGTTGGCATGCCAATGAAAGGCGAAAACCAATGAAGATTATACTGTACTGATTTAGTGCAGCAAAAGTATTTGTGCTCTTTAGTTTACTACTGTACACATTAGTTTTATGGTTACAAACTTCGATCTCTTATGTCTTGATCATGAATTTAATTAATTGGCACGCAATAAAAAATCAAGGACATTTTTGTGGCGCACAAGATGAAAAAGTTTCAACAATTTCAGTAATACTTGCATGCGGGAAATAGAAGGTTCGCCATCACTGACCTAGGCAATCAGGCAACCTCACCATTTGAGAGGGTTGAGGTTTTCTTTGATGTATCTCTTTGAGGACATCCATTGGAGATGGCTGATACTAGAATGGCTAACCCTGTCCTAACCTACAAAAATATTCTTTGACACCATTCGTCATGTATACATACTTATGGACAAGATTCTTCCAATACTTGGATTAAAAAGTATGAATTATTCCTAAATTCAGAGACTGGAGTTCGCTGGTACAAAAATTAATGTCCATCAAAAACATTAGATGAATATGCTGGACAATGATCAATGAACAGAAGGATTTTTCAAATCTGTAAGTCGATTTTTGCATTCAAAGCATGCAGCTAAGCTTCCGATATTTTTTATGTCATCCAAGCTTTGGCATTTTCTGTGTACATTTGTGGTAGAGTCTTGGTGTGTTTTAAGCATCAAGGCTTTTGGGATTTACCAATAACTAGTGATTGTAATTTTTCACTGCCATTAGCATTTGTTATAAAGTTACTGTGTCGTAGTTTACACAGCTTTCCTCCATGGCAGTTTTCTCCCCTGAAGTACAGTATCTCCCCCGGTAACATATTGAAAAACAATCGTTTCCTCTGCACTAAAGACATTTTTAGGAGAATACCCGTCAAGTAGCTTTTGTACCTGTGATTCCTTCCAGTATGCTGCAGCCTCTGCATCAACACTACTACTCTTCCCATACAGCCTTGTACATAACATTATACCTTTTCTTTAATCTATCCAACCATTTAATGCAGTGAAGTCTTCCATTCCTAATCTCAAGGCAACATGCAATGCTTTCTCCCATAACACAGGATATTAGAACATCTTGCATTTACAAAACCACCCTTTCAATATTTCTTCCATTTTTTATGCTCTGAGTTCTTCAAATATTTACGTTTTTTTCTATAAGGCCGCATTGATTTGCATTTCTTTCAATCATGTCATGATTTTTAGTGCTTTTTTTCCTAATAATATCACTTATTTGGTTTTACTGCCTGTCCCTCACTTGTTTACTATTACATTGATGGTAGAGATTGGTAAACAAAGTTCTTCTTGTTCAATAAGGCATAGTTTTTCTTCGATTGAAAGTTTCTTTCTTTCTGTTCATTTATCCATTTCCCATTGACAGGGTAAGCTGACAAATGAATTCAAGAAAATTCAGACTAAAGAAAGTTTGTGAATTTAGGAACTTAGGAAAATTCTCGATCCAGCACAGCATGACTAGTGATTGGTTAATTTGAGAAAAACAAATATCCCTACCAGAAATAGCAACTGAAAATAATCAAAGAAAAACAAATATCTACTGGAAATAGCAATCAATAAAGTGCAAATAGCGGGAAGTTCAGTTTTTCAAAGACATCTTTTGCAGGAACTGATTACATTATAATGATAAAAAATTAATGGAATCGAAATAAAATGGCATAAATTCTGGGAAAATATTAATTCCGATAATGTAAATATGGGATGTGTAGTTGAAGTTGTGTGAAGGACAGAGAGTAAATGTAGGCAGAGATGCAGGAACAAGAAAAGAGCGATATAGGGGGAAGAAAGAGAACCAAACAATCTACTACAATATATTTTGAAGCGTGTGTTTGTTCATGGAACTCCTCCTAAACGGAAAAAGCTAGAATAACCAAATTTGGTATGATTCTTCCTTACATCCTAATTTAGTGAATGGTCAAGGTTTGGCCAACAGGGATTAATCAATGCTGCCAATATAGGGGATTAACATTTTTCCATAAGATAACACGTATGAATCCATTTCTTGACTTGCAAGGTATTCTTCCTTCAAGCATCAAAATAAGTAAATATGGACTGATTTTTTTCATTTTAGCTTTATTCGACGAATAAAACTCTATACTATCTTATTTCTGCGAAGTTCTCAGAGATAAGCTATTTGTTTCGAAATTTTGTGGATTTTTCATACACCTCCCAGGCATTGCCAAGGTGGCCATCATTGTTACCTCTGATTCAATTAGCTTCAATGAAGCTTATAAACAGACAAAATTTTAGCATTATTCGATTCGCACTTTTGTTTAAGCAACAAAACGATCGATGTTTATGGATAGCAACGTAAATAGATACTGATTATTATTCAGGAAGCGTTCATTGATGAAAGTAATTGAACCTTCTTTTGTCTATTGAATACTGGAATCTTACATTTTTTGTAAGTAAAATCATTATATTTTACATTATAATGTTTATTAATGTAAATAAGTTCACGTATCTGGTGTTCAATCATGGACAACTGTACGTTGCTTTTTCACGGGGTTCTTGCTTACAAGACATAAAAGTAAATATTTCAGCGAGGCATAATTACACAACAAATGAAGCTGGATTTGGTGAAAGTAATATGATGGGAAATAAAATTATCGTTATATTTGAATGCAATAGGCTCGGAAACGGATTGTTACAAGCAAATATGATTAATTGTTAAGAAAAGCTGATTGTAATTTAAAAAGTATCTACTATATATTTTAAAGAGTTTGTATGTTGTGCTGTAGTAGCTTCACTAAATCCATTGAAATTCAACAGGAAATTCTGCTAGTAAATAAATAAATTTGATGTCCCGTCAATTTTGGGAGACATTTACACTGATTAATCAAAAAAAGAATAATAGTCAGTGACCAAATGATGAGTATTAATATATATTAAAAACAGAGTTTATGAAATGAAACTTGTTACTTCTGGAACACATTAATTAATAATAATTTTGGCTTAAATTAATTAACATCTAATTATAACAGCAAAAATTACTGCAGAGTAGACAAAATGTATAAAATCTAAACTCAAGTAAGAAAATTTGCCTCTTACTTTGAGTATAGTTAAAGTGCTAACTGCAGCATCACAACTATTAAGATTTTCCCAATCACCAGGAGAAAGAGATTCAACAGTGGATGTCACCTCTCCTAGGTGCTGCTGCAACATCTGATGATGAGCTCCAGCAGTTTGAAGTGAATCCTGTGAATAAAAATAAGCATAACCAATTTACGGCTTTAAGAATAATACGTATAAAAACCTTTAAAGGTAATGATTTAAATATTTCAAGTCATATTTTTAATTTACTTTAATAACTTTGAAGTCATATGTTACACTTAAGTCCAAAGCAGCCATTTTTGCCATTTTTAATTAGCATATAAAAACTTTATTTATTATTATTTGCAATAACAATGCAATTACAAATATTTTCATTGAAAACCATGTATTTGTGGTTGCAGAAACTTCATTTCAACATTTTGGAGAATTATTTCAGATTAAATTTGCGAATGAGGATACTGCAGAATAAATAAATTTCTGTGGTACTACCGTATCTGCCCGAATACAGGCGACTCCCGACTCTCGATTGTTCGAGTCTCGATTAATTCGAGATTTCGATCCCGCCGATCGATAATATATGCGGAATAATCTTCACGTAGTTATTGGTTCCGACCAAACGCGAGGTTTAGTTTTGGTGTAGACGTAGTTGTATCTACTCTAATTGTTTGAATTTGTGCTGATTTCACTTTTTTCTGTTAATCTTTTATTTAAATTTATTTATTTTATTGATTTATTTATAAATTTATCACTTGGCATGGCATCTAAAAGGAAATTTAATAGTGATAATGTAAGGGAATCAAATAAAAGAGGGCATAAGATTCATAGTTATGAATTGAAATTAGAAATTTTAATGCATATTGAGAAAGGTGAAAGCCAAGCTGAAATCGCACGATCGTTGGGAATGTGTCAACTATTAGCACTTATGTGAAACAGAAGGAGAAAATTCTAGAAAATGTGATAAATTCACGTAATTTGCTAACAAAAATAAAGTCCTAGGCGCGGTGTTGTGATTCCTAAAATGGAAAAACTTTTAAAACTTTGGGTAGATGATCAGTGTCAGAAACACATACTGAAAGCCATACTGAAATCGTACGATCGTTGGGAATGTGTCAACTATTAGCACTTATGTGAAACAGAAGGAGAAATTTCTAGAAAATGTGATAAATTCACGTAATTTGATAACAACAATAAACAGTCCTAGGCACGGTGTTGTGATTCCTAAAATGGAAAAACTTTTAAAACTTTGGGTAGATGATCAGTGTCAGAAACATACTGAAAGCCATACTGAAATCGTACAATCGTTGGGAATGTGTCAACTACTAGCACTTATGTGAAACAGAAGGAAAAAATTCAAGAACGTGATAAATTCAGGTAATTTGATAACAACAAACAGTTCCCCACCTAATAGCTCCTCTTCTTCCAACTAAAATCTTCCAACTTCTCAATTAATACACCAAGTCCAGTATGCGCAGTTGAAAAAAATTTAATATAATATTATTTTTAATTTTGTTTCTTTATTCTTAAGTTATTTTGTGCATTTTAAATAACTTTTATATTAATTTCGCTGCGATAAATAGTTGTATGTATAGATAGATGTACGCAGGTATGTTATCCAGCTCGCGCAAGTCGTTTGTAACAAACGACTTGCACGATCCGGACCGGGCTGTCTGTAAAGCATATTGCATACATCTATCTTTGAAGTTCAAAACACAAATTTATTTTTTCCTTTTTAGTGCAAAAAATACGTTATACATTTAAAATATTTATTATATAATTTATTCATAATTTAATATTGTTGCATTAACATATTAGTAATGTTATTTTATCTTTATAGAAAGTGAGGGAAGACTTTTTCCCGAGATGCGGGAACGTATCCTCCGATTATAACATGCCAGTATATGGAAAAACGGCGTTCGACTCTTGAATATTCGAGATTCGAACACGTTTTCAGGAACACATCCCCAACGAGACTCGGGAGTCGCCTGTACAAGCCGATGTATTTTGTCAAAATCTATCATGAAAAAAATCACACCTCAGTTTAAATGCGAGTCCGAGGAAAATTTGGGTTAGGGTTAAATCCCGAAGTCTCTCATTACCTTCACGTTCAAATGATAGTACTATATTTTTCGTAAAGTAAATATGTGACCTACGATGAATATTAATGAATAAATAGTAAAGGCTAGAATATTGAATTTAGGACTACCTGTGCTTTGTTATCGTTTAAGGCTGGGCATTTCACATTATTTGCGTAAATTGATGCAGACGATTATGCAAAATGCGTTGACGGCTTTGAATGCTCAACTGTTTGAATTCCGGTGAAATTTTACATGGAACGTGTATAATTATACAAATGTAATTTCTTAAGACAATGTAAATGCTAATTTCATTGGAAATAGACTTGGATGAAAAAATATCTTGGCGAGATCGCTATTACTATATTTGACCTTTTGTGAAAATGAAGATGAATGAAATTATTGTCACTGAATGTGGAACATTATTCAGCAACGCAAAATTATTAATTGGAGTAATATTTCAAAATGTCAACAACTAAACCATTTCCCACTCATTTCTTCAATCTCGAATAATGTATTCTAAGACAGCATAAAATCTACGAAATTTACGTTTTTGCCAAAACATTATGGAAAGTTTTGGGGGGTCGGCTTAAATCCGGGGTCGGCTTTTATTCGGGCAGATGTGGTATATTAAATTATTGGTATTTATACTTCCAATGGAGCAACTCCCTTTGGAAAAAATAGAGATTTCCAATAAAATTAAAATAATGAACTCCGTTACTTTTTCCAACAATTTTTTACATTCTAATACAAGTAATTTTTGTGGGAGTGGATGGCAGGATGAAAATACAATTGCATAAAGATAGATATAACAAAATAAAGTAAATACTTGCCTCCATGGATCCAAGAGGTTTGATATCTCCCTCCTCCTCATCACTATCATAGAGCACCTGCCCCTGACTCAGGTAATGAGAGCTGAAAGCCACATGCTCTTGGAATGCATTTATCCATTTCTGTCAAGAGATGTTATTAACAGGCTATGATTAATACCAATATTAAGTAGATGTAGAGGAAAAATTATAAATCACAAAGAGTAAAAATGAAAAAATTAATAGAAAACAAATCAAACAATAAAAATAGAACAAAGCTAGTTTCACCTACAGAAGATTTCTCTATTGGGATAGTTACACTTCCAGAACTCTTAAATTATTTTAATGAACCTTGAATGCTTGGAATGCAAGAAGAATCGCCATTCATGTAAAAATTTAACTTTCAATTAACACAATATAAAAATACTACATTTTGGTACACAATTTCAGAAAACTATATTGCAGGAATGAATATTATGTGGCATCTATGCCAAAACCATTCAAGGAATATCATCCAACAAATCTGCATTAATATTCTGCTGCTTCTGTTTGATCAAACATCATGGAATTTACAGCAAAATAAATTATTGAAATACTGTATATAATCGATTATAAGCCGACCTTGTTTTACTTCTTTAAAAATTTCCACTCAGCTTAGAATCGGGTCTTAAGTGAACAGCGTCATTAGAAAATCCTTGAAAATATATATAGATTGCAACAAACACATGAAAAATGGCAATAAATAATAAAACTGGTAAAATTTTTATCTTTAACATTATTAGCTCCTCATAAAATACATGTTGGTGCCATTCTGTTAGTACTAATAAAATATTCACTGATTACTTTAAGAAAATTTCTTACCAGTCGACTAACTTCAGTACCTTCTCCTGAGTCAAGAACACTCAAGCGATGCATAGTGCCATCTGAGAATCGGAAAGAGAATGACGATGAGTCATGAGATTCATCTGGAGGGAGAATGACTCGGGCCCCTGAATCTAGGCATTTGCAGCCTCGCCTCTTTGACCCAGACCAAGCATCTGCACGAGTGCTGTAGTATGTGAGCACTCCTCTCTCAAGGACTGCCTGTAAAGAAAAGAATAAACACACATCAGTGAGACTGTGAATATGGTACAAGATGAACTCATGCTCATATAATTGAATAAATAGAACTTGATCCAATAAATCTGTAGTAAAAGAAAAATTTTCAAATATGTGCAAGAAATTACCATTAACTTGAAACTCTCATTCTTACCCATATAGGCTTCCAACCAAGAAACCTTGACCGCTTGAGCAACTGTCCCTCAAAACGAGTTGCAGTCTTTTGTAATTGGCGGAGAGGCTGCACACACAATACTTGACGCATCTGAGCATCCCTTGCCATCTCAAGAGCTGTTTGGCCTAAAAGAAAGCAATAAATAATTTTCTTTTCTAAAAAAACAAAGTGTCAGAAACTACAAAAGCACATAAAATTTAACAATCAAAAACTGAAATATTTTACTTGAATAAAAATGTAGTACTCACTAACGAAAAATACAATTTGGTTTTGCAAGAGTATTTCAAAATAAAATAAGGAATAAAAATTAATCCAACCTACCTCTGTTGTTGCGAATGGAAGTATCTATGCCATTTTGCAAGAGAAGGACAGCAACTTCTTTATGACCACGATAAGAAGCGCAGTGCAAGCAAGTATTTCCTTGAGCATCAATACAATTTATATTGGGAGGTTTGTCCTGCTTTAACTAAAAAATTACACTTCATATTAATTTTAATTTGAAACAATAAGGATCTAGAAAGAAATTACACCACATTTATACTTAACATTTAAAAAAAATTGAATTTAGACTCTTAAAACAATATGATATATTCAGGGTAAATTCTGGTTTAACAGAAATTTCTAACATTCACAAACAGTAAATTATTTTATAAAGAAGTAGCATGAGAATAAGTTTTAATGATGAGAAAATACCAAGCATAAAAATTCTGTGAATACCATTCAATTTAAAACATTATAATAATATCAGTCACCTTGGAATGAATTAGATTTTAAAGTTACAAGGTGTTTTTCCATATACAGTAAAACCTCTATATATCGAAATGGAAGGGACCAGATTTTTAGGCATTTTGATGAATGGAGGTTCACTATAAAGAGGTTTACCGTAAGACCTTCATATTATTATTCATAAATGCACAAACTGGTAATTAAAAGTACTATTGTCTTTTTAATTACTATATTAGTATATTTATATATACACAACATAAATTTAATATATTTATAATATAAATACCAACCTAACTGAACAAAAAATAAATATGTACTCTACCTATTGTTTACTGGAAAAAAAGCTGGTAATTTCAGTCTGTGTCATCTTTTTCTTAAATTCATTGGATACAACATTTTCTATTTTATTTAGTAGCAATCCTTCATATTCATAAAAAATCTTTCTAGCACACTCAAAGCCTCTTGCACTTCACTCTTTTTTGGAGATGGAATTATTTCCTCTTCATCATTTTCTTCTTCTTCCTTATTAGTCTCTGCTATAGTCTCCCTTTCAACTTCTATCTCCACTTCTTCTACCATTTCTCCCTCAGTTGGTGCACAAGTTAATAGGAAAGTGTCAACATTAACAAAATCATTAAATGATGTTTGAAGATGAATTATTTTATTGATTTCATCCCATTCCAAAGGTTCATCATCTGATACTTCATCTTCCTGATATGTTGTCCTCATAAATCCTGCCTTTATGAAGCATTTATTAATAGAGGCTGATTGAACATAATTCCATGATAGGCAGAGCCTATGCATGGCCTGCAATATATTCCATTTACATTTTGTAAGATCATTTGTTTCATCCACATTTCTTAAAATATAGAGCACCAACTGCTGTCTGTAATTTCTCTTAACACTAGAAATTATGCCCTGATCTAATGGTTGCAGTTTACTTGTGGTATTTGGAGGAAAATAAATTATTTTAACATGTCGCAACACAATCCCCACAACTTTATGAGCATCTTTGCATCAAACATGCTTAGCCACTCACTAAATAAAGCTGCAGTTATCCATGACTTTTTAGAATTTCTGTATAAACAGGGAAGTTTTTTTTATATTCTTAAAACATCAGGGTTTTTTATATTTCCCAATCACAAGTGGCTCTAATTTCTCAGTGCCATCTGCATTGGTACAGAAAAGCACTGTAAAGCTCTCCTTGCTTTTTTTCCCTCCATGGCAGGGTTCTCCTTTAACTGAAATAGTTCTATCTGGGAGTAAGTTATAAAAAAATCCAGCTTCATCTGCATTGAAAATGTCTTTAGGATCATAACTCACTAAAATTATTTGCAGAGTGTTTTTCCACTCTTCTACCACAATTGTACTTACAGAAGCTTCTTCCCCACACATTTTAAAAGTTCTTAGGTTCCAGCGCACTTTAAACTTCTGTAGCCATCCATTTGACCCTTGAAAGTCATCTATTCCCATTTTCAATGCCATTTCCCTAGCCTTCTGTTGTAGAATAGGCCCAGATATAGGTATGCTTCTGGCTCTAGCTTCCATCAACCAATCAAACACACATCTAATTCTTCATTTTTCACTGCCCGAGATCTTTTATTGATGAAACCTTGATGTGCTGCTACTTCAGTTTCTTTACGTTTATTTAAAATAGATGTTAGAGTCGACGGTGGTATGCCAAACGTTTCTGCCACATCTATTTTTCTTTCCCCAACTTCGTTTCTATTTTCTATGATTTACCATGTCCATTATGGGTCTAAAATTAATTTATTCATAAACATATTCATTAATTATTTGTGTATTATTTGTAAATATTGCACTTAATATTATACAAGGCATAATGAAGTATATTGTTATACACCTAACAAACTTTAATTATAATCTGAAAATTAATGCATTAATAATTACATGAAAGTTGTGATATAATAAATAATATACTCACGTGATTAAGGACAAAATTAACGTTAAAAAACACGTATTTGTAGATTATGTATCCACTATAGCTTAATGAAACAAATCAATGTGGTATAACCAGTAATTTTGACAAGCTCCTCGTATTATGCAAACATAAGCACTACACGTTCATAGAAACTTGACGCATACCGGCGTATAGCTGGACGCCTGCATTAGGGGATAAACCGGGACGTGTGAGGGGATTCACCAGGCGAGAAATCTTCGAAGCAGAAGCAGTACCTATTGTAAATATTATGTCTATTAACAT
This sequence comes from Uropetala carovei, assembly GCA_036926305.1. Classification (NCBI taxonomy): domain Eukaryota; kingdom Metazoa; phylum Arthropoda; class Insecta; order Odonata; family Petaluridae; genus Uropetala; species Uropetala carovei. Next base: position 2,121,322 of record JAXCHB010000044.1, on the reverse strand, counting down.
TATAGTCATGTATTCATGGTTCTTTTCAGATGTGGTAAAAAGTGATACGTACGTAGCAGTGGTGCGTTGTTAACCTCAGGACCGCGAAAGAATTGACTTAAATATTGTCTTTGCAATGTTACAGTTATATATTCGTGGGTTTTTCAGAGGCAGTAAAAGTAACATGAGGACCACGAAAGAATTGACAATTAAATGCCTTTGCAACACTGTAGTCATATTTTCAGGGCTCTTTTCAAAGGCCGTGAAAATTAATAAATACGTAGCAATGGTGTGTTAGCTGAGGATCGAGAATTAATTTACGTTTGCAACATTGTAATAATATTCTCGTGACACTTTTCACGAGTGATTAAAATTGATACGTACATAAGTAGCAGCGATGTGTAACTTGAGAATCACGGAAGAATTGATTATTGGTGCTTGCCGTTGTTTCCTTTTAGAAGGGGACCGTAAATCTGAGCGAGTTGAACTCGTAGGGCCTGGCATAGGTAATAAACTACGCAACCTAACTTCAACTTAAATTGTGCATATTTGTTGCATTATGATAATATTTTGGCGACTTTTTCGAGAGGCCACTACGGTGGTTGCTTCAACGGGATAACCTTGTACGTACGTATGCATATACCATCGACTGATTTCTTTTGGTTATTCACATGCAAATTTTCATTGCAAACTAGCTTAATTATTTTATCCGTAAACAGGAATACATTATTTTACTATAGGGAGGTTGTTTTTTATCAGGGGTGCATTTTCCCATTACGATATACGGAGAATTACGAAAATACGGAGGTACGATATTAAGAGGTTTGTCTATACCGTAACATACAGTTTTGGCGGGACCCAAAAGATATTACGAAATACGGAGGTTTACGATAAACGGAGGTTCACTAGATAGAGGTTTTACTGTAATGTGTTAAATAAATTTTAAAACATCACTGGTAAAAAGAAAAGTTTTTTATCTATAACCTCACAATAGATTTCTCATGGTTAGAATTTAAGTTATTTAGTAAATCTAATATTGAACAACTAGCAAATATTTTTAACACCAAGACAAAAAATTTGAAGAAGATTTGAGAATAAATGAAGTACATATTTAAACCAAGTTAATTTTTACTGTAATGCCTGTTGGTATAAAATATTTCTTGTCTTCCCATCTTCTGCCCAAATAAATAAATTTTTCCACATATCCTACTCTAGATGTAGCTACATATAATTGTCCGTGGGAAAATTAGTCGTTTGACAAATCGACACCTGCAACTTTAAAAAAACTGCCCTTGTGCTTTGTTGATTGTCATAGCAAGCCAGGATGGAAACTGCAGTCTTTTAAATTGAATCATTGTATCTGGTGATATCAATGGTATTCGAGGTATAAAAATGTCTTGGCCTTTTGCAATTCCTGTTAAAACAGTAGCCTCAACTGTGTATGGTCTCCATTTTTTAATGCACAATCTTGTTCCGTTGTATAACCTTGGAGCATCCAAATTTATCATTAGTATGATTGGTTAGTTCTCCTTTAGCACCAAATTGTTTTCCAGCATTCCACTACGTTTAACAAATTTAGAAACTCACAGGGATACTGAATAGTGCTGTTACTGTCTACTATTGAGTCAACTGATTTGTAGGATACTGTTTCTCATGGTAAATGTTCCTGAATTGCATAATTTATGGCATCAACAAATTTAATCCCTTATACACATCAGCAGCACTGATTGACCATTTCAGGTAAAAAAAAGTGTTCCATTTACCTATATTAGATAGGTTTCATTATACAGTGAAATCTCATTACAACGTACTTCAAAATTACGTTTCAAATTAACATACTTTTTTTGAATCCCCATCAAATTTCCAGTATAAATACTGTATAAATATTTCAAAATAACGTAATTCAACTTAACGTACTTTTCATTACTACATATAAACCTCAGAGGTACCAAAAAAGATTTTTGTGGTTTTAACGCATGCTTTCATCCATAAATGACTCAAGTATAACAAATTATTGCTCATTCAAGTCGTTTTATACCAATTTCGAAGGCATATTTTGTCTTTAGTACGAAATGACACTGCCAAAATCCCAAAAGAAGGGATTTTCTAAACTGAAAAATTTAGAAATGAGGGTCCGTATTTTCACAATAGCACTGAGGTCTAGGAATTATCTCTCTTGCTAGACTCCCATTCTCGTCGGTTTTGGTTCGTGCCGGACCTGCGAGAATGCCGATCCCCCACCGAGATGCTTCTAGAGAAAATGCTGTACTCCTTATGGGTATTTCAGTATACCGTACTTTCAGTATAAAGTATAAAATTTATGCTCCATGGAGATACGTTGTATCGAGATTTTACTGTACAAAATTTTGTCGCAGTAGGTAGTCACGGTATATAACTTTATTCTGCACAAATTCTTCAAAATATAGCGACGATGTATGGTAAAATTTTAATTTAAAATAAACTTCTAAAGGAATGTTTTAAGTAAGAATTTCTTCACTCGTCATTTTGTAATGAAACCTGCAAATAAATTTTCCAGTATTATCAGCATTACATTTTGTTTAATTTAAAAATTGAGGATATGACCCTTGAAATTCTATGGGAAGATTTTAAATGAACTACAACAGTAGCACAAAACACATATTTGGTTGATAACTTTTCTTGATCCCATTACCTAGGGACGGGATTAGAAATGAAGCAATATATTATTTGTGGGATTCTGTATTCATGTCTTTATATTTATAGGAGCGAGTAGTACCAGGCATTCATCAAACAAAACTCTGAAGTTGAATCGATAGAAACATGTCATAAATGGTAAACTTTCAACTTGTGATATATCATTTGAAATAAACGTTTGTAAATTTAGTCAATGCAATGAAATATAATATGCCAAAATCAAAGCCTCAATTATATAATTATGTTGATTCTTTTCTTTCTTTTTCGGTAGTGATAAAATTAAAACTTTTTTGGCAGTCGACGAATCTAATTCTTTAGATGTAGATGAACTTCTATGTAACGCGAAAGGCCATTCATGTTCAGGAAACATGAAAAGCAAATGAATTAAGTAAATTTTGCATTATTTGTCGATTTGTTTAAAATCACATTGAAATCGAGTAATACATTCTAAAGTCAACAATGCAGGTTGTCATTGAGAACTAACATAAAATGGCAATAAAATCGCCTGAAATCTGAAAATAAGCATAATTTTCGAGCAATTTCAAATTCAAAGCAAAATTCTACCATATAAATAAGAAACAATTTCCTGTAGGATGGCATAAACTTCGCATCGATAGCTCAATTTTATCACCTTTTAAAATGCTAATGAAAAAAGTCCTGCACTCTGAATTCCAGGCATTCCCATGTTACTCAAATGGAAAACAAAAATAATTATTTAAACCTTTCACCCAGCATATTCTGGTGTGAAAAGTAGTGCAATCAGCTAGTTTAAGCAGCAGGATTCTTAATGAAAAATTTTGTAACTGTAAGTAATCGCGAAGTGTGACTTTATACAGAACAAACACACACTTCAAAATATTTATGTAGAGATAATAATAAAATTTTTGGAAAAATATTTGAAAAACTTTGAGGGATAGTTGGTTCAGAGTTTGAAAAATGATCTTCCACAAGTTCCTTATAACATTTAGCTTTACCATGAGAACATTTTTACTTTGATTTTTCAGCAAGAAACAAATTAGAAATTTCCTTTTCAATAATCACACCGTTTAAAAACTTTCAAGTAAAAATAGAAGAAAATATTTGAAATTTTATAATTTGAATTTTGTGATGTAGAACATCTGAAATAACTTCCTATTTTAAGCCAAAGTTAGTCTAATATCAAAAACAAGAAAATACCCTTTAATAGCAGAGAACTAAAATACTCCCAAGTAAATGTGCAATTAACCACCATATTAACTCTCTCAAATGTTCCAGATTCTGCAATAGACACAAGTCAATCATTGCAGTTAAAGGGCAGCAACTTTATTTTTTAACTGCTATGAAAGCATTTACACATTATATCTTTTTGTGTCTTTAGTGCTTCTAAAGTGTTGTGCCACAACAAAAAACATTTTTTAAATGAATAACAAGGAAAAATATACCATTTTGTTTGATATATATATATATATATCATAACAATGAAATACCGTTAAATGTGGATTTTATATTTTTTAAACTCAGCATCTCTCCAATTCTCTGGTTTACAAAAACTCAGCAGTTAAAGGGTTAAGGAGAAGATGGATAAAATGAAAAATTAACTCATTTGCATTATTAATTTTCATTAAAAACTTTGAGTAAACATATTTATATCATGGCCGAGGCAAAAATTTTTTAACATTTAACATAAGAAATGCAAAACAATATGTAGCACCCACCATTGCAGCTACTGCTTTAAGATCACCCTGTCGTGCTGCAGCCAGAAGTGCCTCTTCCCGGCGCCTTGCCTCAGTGGTCTCAGCCGCAGCCAATAATTTGCATACCTCAGGATCCCTCCCAACCTCCCGAGGAGTTAGACCCTCTCCATTGGCCACACCCACGTCTGCACCACGTCCCAAAAGAACCAACACTAAATCCTGCATTATATATGGTCGAAAATATAATAAGACTTCAATAAGTTTATTGCTGTGTAGTTAACTGGAATAGAATCGTCAATTCAATTATTTTAATAATAAATCAAATATTTAAAAAATGTACATAGGATAATGTTTATCAAAATTAACCTGTTATTCACCAAAATTGTAATACTAAAAATAATCAACACTATCTTAAATTTATATACTGAGTAAAACATATATATCCAGCTCATGCCACCTCTCTGCCTATAAATGCGGCTTTATGCAATGATGTGTCCCCAGCATCATTAATTGCATTGATGTCAGCTCCATGGTCAAGGAGAAGCTCTACCACAGTAAGATGTCCAAAGTATGATGCAAGATGCAATGGTGTCCAGCCAAAATTACTTTTGCTTTTTCCTAAAAACACATTAATATTCTGTATAAGTTCCAAAAATGAATCATTCAATTAAAAATAGATAACATTTACCATATATCATTCATAAGCAACTGGCCTTGTAATATAGCATTACTAAATTTCACTTCCTTCCAAATGCTAGAGAAAGTTTATTTTAATGGAAAAGTAAATAGGATACCTTCTATCTCAATATAACATTTAAGTGCAAAGAAGCTGGGTAAGATGCTATTATTACGTACACATCCAGGGCCGTGCAAACCTGGGGTGCAAGGGGTGCACAGCTCCCGGGCACCAACTAGTTGGAGGCACCTTCCCATCAAGATATTTGTATCGATATATTATTGGATATTTTTCCCTTCAAGCAGAGAGGGAAAGGCAGAAATAGCAGAGCGATACAAAATTTGTCAAAATTTACCTACAAACCCTCGCAGTATGCCTTCACATTGTTCTACTCTCGAAAAGGACGTATTATTAGAATCAACCAAAAATTGGAGCTTGGAGTTAGCAGGGGTGATGGGGCGCTGCCCTAATTGCACTCTCCATCCCAGCAAGGGTATTTCGTTCGTACAATTCCCATGACCTTTAGAGGCGATTGTAAATCGATTCTTGGAGGGACTACGATTGACTAGTAGTCGCTATGGGAGAGAGGAGGGGGGTGCCACAGAATTATTTAGCACCCGGGTACCAAACACCCTTGGCACAGCCTTGTACACATCAATGTATAATGTATTAGGAACAAAATTCCTGAGGTTGAGGGCTGACAAACCCTCCCAGTCCAGTTATTGTCTGTATATGTGAACACTGGCTTAAGTGTAATGAGTTAACTGCAATTAATCTTCTTGGATTTTACAATGTAAATGTTTTCTGTCACACTCTGCATAAAAATGGTTGAGTATTAATTTTTGTAAAAACATTTAATTTCAAGTAAAGTTGGGTTTTGATGTAATGACTTAATTTAAGAAAAATAATTTGAAATTTTAAGAGTTCTGTGATATGCATAATAGTAAATAACTCATTCTTTTATCTAACCTCTTTATTGTCATTATCCTACTGGGAAATTCATTATATTTGTTGAAAAACTTAACTGTTCCTTTACAGGGTGCTTAATAATTTTTATAATTCCACTGTCATCATTGCTCCTGTAATCTCCTATTATCTTCTAATGATAAAATGACTTTCTTGACCAACTGAGTACGTATAATATTTCCACAACTAACCATAAACCCACCCACATATCACAGCCAATTCACAAAATACCCTTGATAATGTTTTCACAAATTTCATTAAAACTTAAGTTCTTATACCTGATATATATTATCACTATCCCATACTATCCACATTCTCCTTTAAACATGAAGTAAGGAAAATATATTCTTATAATCATCAGAAAAGAGAGCTGAAGTATATAGCTCCCTGGTTATATAATAAATCTCATCTACAGTCTAATCAAGTTTCCTCCACTCTTTCTCATTAACAAATCTCTCCATATGCTGGATCTTGCAAGGTTTTCGAGCATATTGTCGTTAGCACAGTGATGGACTTCTTAGATAGTCAGAACTTGCTAAGTAAATATCAGCATGGCTTCAGGAAGACGATATCTTGTGAAACACAGCTTGCTCTGTTCGTTCACGATATACTAAGATCAGGAGACCGTAAGATTCAGTTAGATGCAGTTTTCGACTTCAAGAAGGCTTTCGATAAAGTTCCGCATAGTATGTTAGTGAAGAAATTAAATGACCGTGGAATTAATCGAAAGATAATCGAGTGGATCAAGGACTTTCTTAATGAGCGTGAACAAATGGTAGTTATAGATGGATTTAAATCAGATTCAGTCAGCGTAGCCTCAGGCATTCCACAGGGAAGTGTAATCAGCCCCCTACTATTCCTTTTATATATAAATGACTTAGATAAGGTTATTAAAAGTAAAATCAAGTTATTCGCAGATGATACAGTAGTTTACAGAGAGATTAACAGTCCTAATGATCAATTATTACTTTCTGACGACTTAAATGCAATTCTCAAGTGGTGTAAAGAGTGGCAGTTAGAACTGAACTTAGGAAAGTGTTCCTTAATGAGATTCTGGAGAAACAAAATCATCAACGCAACGAATTACACTATTGAAGGCGTCCAGCTAAAACTAGCCGATTCCATCAAATACTTAGGCGTTACTTTAACAAGCAACCTCTCATGGGATATGCACACATGAAATATATACTGGAAGGCTAAACAGAAACTAGGATTCATCAAACGAATAGTAGGTAAAAGTGAGGAAAAAGTCAAAGAGACATGTTATTTCTCGTTACTAAGACCGCTATTAGAGTACACGTCGAGCATATGGGATCCGTACGAGAAAGGATCAATCTCAGAGTTAGAAAGAGTGCAGCGAAAAGCCGCTAGATTCATCAAAAATTGTTATGATAGAAACAAAAGTGTTACAGCCTTGATATAGGACTTAGGATGGGAATCACTAACTGAGTGCCGATCACGCTCTAGGTTAAAACTTCTTGAAAGATTTAGAACGCATATATTCTCCAGCGATGTCGAAGAAATAATAAGGGCGCCAACTTATATTGGTAGAATGGACCATCCACGTAAAATAAGAGAGATAGCCTGTAGGACTGAGAGGTATAAAGGCTCGTTTTTCCCTAGAATGATAGCTGAGCAGAACAGAAGTTACAAAAAGTAATCAGCCGACGTAGAGTGATACTATTCATTATTATGCACTTTCCCTTGGTGCTATTGCACCCCCTGCCACACACCATTGCGGTGGCTTGCAGGGTGAACTATAGATATAGATAGATCTAGGACATTAACAATTACAGACCAGTTGAAATATAAAGCCAACTTGCTAAAATTTTTAGAACAGTTTTCTAAAAATATCTCATTTCTTACCTTGAAATGCACAGTTTTATTTTCCTCTTAAGATGAAAAACAAATAAACCACATCTGCCATTTACCAAGCAACTGATTTTACATTAACATACCTTGATATTAAAAAGAAAACTTTGATATGTTCTTTGACTTCTTTAATTTAATAATGTAAACCACCAACTTTTACCTAAAAAACTGCACAAATGCGGCATAATAGGCTCATCATATAAATGAAATATCTAGATATCACAAACAAGAAAGTTAAAATAACCAAACCAAGAGTAAAATTTACTTCTTATAAAACATCATCTACTGGGGTGCTACAAGGTTCCATTTTAGGCCTAGGTCTGTTCTTAGTATACATAAATCATCTACCAAATACCTTTAATGAAAAGTGTTTTATATAATTAAGATTGAACTATTCTACCTAAGAATAACAAATAAATTAATGTGTAAGAAAAAACTAGCTATTCAACTCATGAGCGACTGGCATAATGATAACTACATAAGTCTGAGCACTAACAAGTCTGAAACTGTTCATTTTTCTTACAATAATACACCAATTGAAAGGCCACAGATAAAAATAAATAAAAAACCATTTATAATATTAGTCATACGAAATTTCTAGGTCTCTACCCTGATACCCATATATATCTTACGACACGAATGGAAAACAAACAATACCAACATTCTTTCCTAAACTCTCTTCTACATGCCACTTACTAGAATATTAAAGAGAGATTATAAGTAAAGATATACTACTATTACTTTATCATGGTGAATTCTACTCATATATTTAAAAAAAACTGCATTTCCTACCTCTTCCAGGTGTATAGATTCTTTCGCTCATAGTGTTCATTGAGGCCAATTTAAATGAATATTACACATCCTCATTTTCACAACCATATTACATGATTTCATAATGACCTACAACTTTGTCACACTTGAACAAAGTCTGGCAGTCTTGGACCCGAAGTGATGGGGTACCCCCATATAATAAATGCCTAAACTAGTGTAAAAATATCCAAGAGTTTACTTTAATAAAAACAAAAGGAAAAATGTAGCTTTTTAATAAATGTTACTAATCTGTAAATTACTTCCTATCTGATGAAATTTACTGATTTTTATATTGTATTTTTTATAGTATAGATACTATATGGCAAATTTAAACATGCATATCTTATATCAATGCATTTTGATCACTGGGAAAATAAAATTGTTATTATTACTTTAAGTTATAAACAAAAATATTTATCGAATATCTGGCATTTATTTTTTAAATAAATATGAAATAATTTATTTAGGATGAAAATTTGACTTTCCTTTTATAACAACCTTTTTAAGTTTGTTTTTTTCTGATTATAGACGCATTAAAAACATAATTTTGACTCGAAAAAATATTTACTAGGACACGCCCATATCCGCGCTTACATAACTAATTATGTATTATCTCCACTAAAAAATGTTAATGCCTACCTTAGCAATATCACATTAGTTTTGAAATGGTAAAACTTTATAAAACAGAAAATTTGATTTTCAACATTTTAAGTAACAGTATTACGGTATTACCTTAAAGTTCGGAAATGTCTTTTATTTTGCTTTAATGAATACTTTTACGAAAAAGGTAATTTAAATTTAGGTAGATAAATTATCTTAAAGAAAAATATAGGAGCTGAGATTACTTTACATCTTGTCGAAAAACCGCTATTCGCAAGAGTTTCATGCAATTGTAACGTTCGGTTATTTGTTTAGTTCACAGCAATGAAGTCTTATTTTCCCTAAAAATGTGAGAATTGAATAAGTTTTAAAGTAAAATTAACATAGTTTACATCAATTGAAACACATGCAGAAATTGTAGCCGTAATGAAAACTAGAATTACCTTTACAACTAATGTCTAAAGTTATTTTTTCTTCTTTTTTGGCATTGAGTAGCTCTTGGACCATTGGTATATCACCATGCCGTGCACTGTACAAAAGGATTTCTTGCAATTCCATGTCAGTTCTCCCTTCGAATAACATTCTGTTAAACTAAGTGACATTAAAGTCATACCTAGCGAGGTACTGCGGTAACAAAACAGTCATTCAAAATTTAAACATTGCTGTCACTTTAATTCCTCATATAAGGCTTGTCCTTCTTAATTAATCACACGAAAAGATAATTAATGATTTATTAAATCCATTAGTCATAAATTATCAAAGCAAAAAATGTATAGTCAGTAAAGTCTCAATTATGCATATTAAAGGGGAATTTAGCACCAGAATTACATTAACGTCAACATTTCGGTGTCATATTTACTCGGTTAATGAAATATATTATTCATGGAATTTCCTTATGCCACAGAACTAATACATATGCACCTTTCTAGTTTTCATAACCTTGCGAAAACAAAGAAGAATCGATATACGTAGGTGTTATTCCAGTGACGCGTTGTGGTTTCATTTATTTGTTTGAATTTGTAAATACATACAAATACATAGATGATGTTTAGACGGGGGGTCTACTTACTGATTATTGCTGATTATTGTAGGTTATATGACACCTTCACGACTTACGTTTGTAATTGATCTTCATTAACTCTTTTCTTGAAATGTCAACTGAAAAGAAGACTACCATTGTTCCTTTAAGGGTAGGAATAAGATTCAATCCACCTGCCCTTGTTTATGTATATGAAAAAAAAACTGTTGACATTTTTCCAGTTAAAGTTTTAAGACGTCGTATAATGCCAATTAGAGATTTTAATGATTCCTGTGACATTCAAAGTTTTGCCCAGGACCTAATGGATAGACATGGCAAAATGTTGGAAAATGTACCGATAGAGTCGGTATGTAAGATGCTGCGACTTCTCCGTGAGCATAAAAAAGTGTGTGCCTTGTTAAATTATTATGTTAATCATTCCATTATGAAAACTTTCCTTTTCCCTATATGAAGAAAAAAATCAGACGTTACTTTATTCGATGAAATAACTTTGCTATGCAAAATTTTTATTTTTAGGGCGTTGACCTTAAGACTGCTCTCCAAATAATAGAGGAAGAAACAAATGAAATAGGAGCCAACGAGACGAAGAAGAAAGATGATAACATTTTGGTGAAAAACAACATGAATAATACTTTCACTGTTGAAGATAAAATCAAAAGCCTTGATTTTACTAGAGAGAAAGAGGAGTCTTATGGAATTGAAGCTGATAGAAGCTGGGATGATGATGGTGATGATTCTCTTGAAATGCGCGTATGCAGGGGTATTGCAAAGGATTTCATGGAAGTTATTGAGTCGTGATTTTGAAATTAAACCACCAGTTTTTCGTTTTTATTAAATGAAAAAAACAAACATTCATCCATTAAACCTAACATTTTCTATTTTATGTATTCTCATTACTCATGCTAAGATTTGTACATTCCTTTATAATGTTGTGCTCTCTATAAATTGTCATTGTTTGTATTGTTCACCTATATTAAAATTGTTGGAATTAATATTTAGGTATTCATCTCTGAATTAAGGATGCCTATTGAATGTCAACTAAGAGATTTTTATTTGTGGTTATGTTTCGGTACACTAAAATTATAATACAACTAACATCAGAATGCTCCAAAGTACTGATTTTTGGTCCTTAGTGAGTTACAAGTAACAACTGAACTGGATTTAACTTGCTCTAAATGGAAGTGATCAGAACTAGAACTTATTTGGCATGGACAACAAGTTTTATAATTATTTTATCATTGTATAAACATTGTTAACATTTAAACTTTAAAAGAATGAACAGCATGACCAGGGCAAGTTATTTTTGTGTCCTAGACAGTTTAAAAATTACACCCCCCCTCCTAATGAAAGTATAGAATACAAACACGATTTCACTTCCCAAACTAGTAGTTTATTTACAATGAAGAAGTAAAATCAAAAGTGCATGCAGCATCCTATGTGAGTTCCTCGCTTGCCTAACCTTTGTTTCAACTCTGTATAGCAGTAAGATACAAAATATTATATCAGTATTATTTTACCATTCTGATTTGTGGAAACCTTATGCAGTCACGCATATAGGTTAAATTTCCAACATTTCACTGGTTTTCTTTAAAAAAATGTGCTGATGTAATCACCATTTCTATCTCTATATGGACATTTTTAGGGATTTTTTTACAATAACATCAGCTTATGTATTCATTTTGTCTGTCTGTGCAGGCGATATCTCTGAAACAGTTTACCTTAGAGAAACTAAAATTTCAGGATAAGTTACTACATATGGGAGCTAAACATGGCAAGAATTTGGTGGATCTGGGATCAGCGGCTGGGGGTGGGTGGGGCCAAAAGGGGCAGGGCTTGTAAAAAATCGCGTTTTGGCAGTACTTTCCTAGATTGTTTTTATTCCTTCATGCAAGTCAGAAATGCAGTAACATTTTATGAGATGACTTACCTTTCTTTATTCTTTAAATCCTAAAAATCTGTGTTGATGTACATTTTTTCAACTTTTACCTACTTTGGTTTTTTAGTATGTTTTCAAATTGTGAAGTTAAAACACTGTGAGATGGAAAAATATCCTGGTCATGATTGGGAACTTAACCTGGTTACACTTGGATGTATGCTGTACCACAGACTTTATCTCCTCTCTATAAAATGGGATATTTTGTCCAACTAACAATAAGAGTTAGCAATGAGGTATCTGATCTTGTTCGATTGGTCAGATGGTGGGTCTTGAGAGTTATTTTATCAATTTTTCATATTTTGACCATGTACACCTAAGAAATTAAGTAGGATTGGGATGCTTTTCAAAGCTTTTATAAACTGGACGCATTGTACCCCGTTACGCTGTCCAAAATTCTCTATACATATTACATATTAAAGTAGCAGATGCTGCTATGAAAAGGCATTTTCACATTGTGAAAACAAGTGATGAGAAGGAAGGCACGTATGCCCACTACTTATAAACTTAGCCCTTAGACCAGGGATGAAAAATCTTTTTCGCAAGAAGAGCCACTTTTTCAAATAATGTTTAACATGCAACATAAGAGCCACAGTCATTGGTGGATCCACAGGGGATGATGGGGTGACAGATCTCCCTTAAACTTTATCAATCAATTATTTTTAAATTAGAGGCTGTCCATTATATGAATAAGAACAGATATCTTCACTAACATTTATGGGACAGTGCAGTATTTTTTTTAGGATTGACTAGTAGTCACTTTGGAGGAGGGGAGGGGGAGCACCACAGAATTATTTTGCACCTGGGTGCCAAACACCCTTGGCACGGCCCTGGTTTGAGATGGATTGCCCCTTAGCTTTTTCAGTTTTCAAAAGCTATTAATCCCCTTGTCTTCAAACAGTGGAATTCATGTGAAAAAGTTATGAACTGTTACATTTATATTTTTGATACTTTGAACTCATTTTTGTATTAAATCCATCCCTAAATTGTGTTTAACTTCACTTCCAGGTTGTTTTCCAATATAAATTAAACTATCAATTGCATTTCCTGTTCCTCTTCCCATAGCCAATCTTAAAACCATGTTTAGAGGATTCATGGGGCATATATTGTATAAAACTACATCTTCCATGAAAACCAAGTTGTGCATCAATATTAATAAAAGCACTTGGCACATTAACTTGTTTTACACTTTCAAAAATAATTCCCAAATATATGAGGGGTGTTCAAATTTGACCTGGACTTTATTTATTATTAAATCATAAAAGTAACCCAGCACAATAATAATAAAGTCACTTTTTTTTATGTACTCTCTCTCCTTCAGAATACACTTGATCCAGCATTCTAGTAGTTTCTGTATTCCAGTTTCAAAGGAATCTTTTGGTTGATGTCGACACCAGTTGAGAACTGCATATTTCACCTTGCCATTCGAACTGAATTTATTGCCTACTAAGTGCTCTTTCAGTGGCGTAAACAGATGAAAGTCACATGGTAACAAATCAGGACTATAAGAAGTATGGGGAAGAACGTCCCACCCCAGTTCAGCCAGTATATTCACAGCCAAGTTAGTCTTATGCGGTTGGGAGCTGTCGTGAAGAAAAAAAATTCCTTTGGACAGAAGACTTGGTCGTTTCTTCCTTAGAGCTGGTTTCAGACTGTTTTTTAGGAGTGCTGAGTAATAAGCAGCATTAATTGTATGGCCTTGTTCCAGGAAATACACATGAATAATGCCTTGAGCATCCCAAAACAGTGGCCATTACCTTCTTTGCTGATGCCATCGTTTTGAATTTTTTCGGTGTAGGAGGATTTGTCTCTCCACTCCATACTGGAACAGCTGTTTTCTGAAGTAAAGTGATGGACCCATGTCTCATCCGTGGTTATGATACAATTAAAAAAATCAGCCCCTTCCCCAGGGGCAGATTTATAGGTATGTGCAGTGCATGCACAGGTGGAGCCCCGTGCTGATTAATTCCAAAATTCTCAAAAAAAATTATTAGAACTTTCTGGACCTTTATCCCAGTTCTAGTCTGTTGAGTTCAAATGAAATAATTATAACTTATCATTACATCGCTTTCAATGAGAACATCTGAAAAATCTGAAAATGTTGCTAGGATTTGTTACTGCTGCATATGGTTGTGGCTACGTTGCAACCATATCGGACTTGACCCGACTCCCACCACAGACCTGTCTGGCCATGTTGCTACATTGCGACAGACCAGTCTCATAATTCATCACTGACTCTAGACGGAAGGCGCACAATGCATGTTATCAGGTCCATTAAGGTTGCATTGTAGCCACAGCCGTAGGTCGATCGCGCACGTGCACTTACCAACATGCTATGACGCCAGTTAGGGGTGCATCCCAAGATGCAATACGGTTGAACATGTCAGTCGCACACTTACCATCCACCAATAGAGTCCTGTCTATTCGTTCTTCTTTGTTCTGTGACATTAACTGGATTATTTCACCTGTTATTTGTGTGATGTTCCAAAAAGTGATTTAGTGAATATCTATAAACACCCTTTATCTGATTTGATATGAAACATTATGCGTCAGGAAGTGAAACACGGAAAAAGAAGAGAGAAGAGCAAGAAATCACAGAAAAAGAGAAAGATAGTTTGTTGTTTTTTTTTAAACCTGTTCATTTGGTTGCTGATGCGCCAGAGGAAATGGAAGAAACAGAAGCTGTAGCAGCTATAGGTAGTGAAGATGTAAAAACAAGTGAAACATCAGACTCTAAACTTCAGGCAAATGATGTGGCCGATTCAGTCACTTTTGAAGGTAAAGAAGATGTAGAAAATACAGCTAAGTCTAATGAAAAATGTACTCCTGCTGAAACGGAAAATAACATAGATTTTAGAGAGTTTTTTTTACGTGAATGACATTGCTTTATGGCCCAAATCTGTTTCGTTAGATATGATAAAACATTTTATCATAAAAAACCTGAAAGTATTGGTCAAATAAAGAATTTTAAAAAAGAATATGAAATGGGAGGAAGGAATAGGTATTTAAAAGGTCTCAATGAAAATCATTTCTATAGGGTTAAAAAAAATGGAACAAAGGAAAAATGAGAATGGTTAGTTTTTCAGAAACATCCAAATGTGTGTATTGCTACATTTGTAAATTATTTCCTGGTGCAAGCAAAGGAAAGCAAGCATTTGTAGATGGGTTTTCAAACTGGTCTTGCATATCAAGATTATTAAGTGAACATGAAACTTCAAAGACTCATGTAAATGCAATGTGTTCATTTATAAGAAGTAACTTAACCGAACAAGTTGATTCACAACTAGTGGTACAATTTGAAAAACAATGCTCTTATTGGTGACAAATATTGAAACGCTTAGTTGCAACTGTGAAGCCACTTGCAAGATTAGGACTTGCATTCAGAGGTCATGACGAGTATGAGTCTTCGAATTGTAAAAGCAATTTCTTAAACTGTCTCCATTACCAGGTTGAATTTGATGATTTTATCAAACAGCATCTATAAAACTATCAGTACTGTGGTTCTGGTAAAACTAATTTTTTATTTCATCAAATTTATGACTAATTTCTTGATATAATGGCTGATCATCTCCAAAAACACTTTGCTGATGAAGTGAAAAATGCTCAGTATTTTTCTATAATTGTAGACTCGACTCCCGATGTAAGTCACGTGTATCAGCTTACTGATATTTTAAGATACGTGAAACCAGATGGAGAAATCATTGAACGTTTCTTTTTTTCACACCTATAAAATCTCATACATTTGAACATCTGACGAAAACTGTCTTAGAAATGATTGAAGCACTGGGATTAGATATAAAGAATTGCCAGGGTCAAAGTTTCGACAATGCAGCCAATATGTCAGGCAAATACTCAGGCTTGCAAGCAAGACTGAAAAAAGAAAGCCCCACAGCTCTATATATTCCGTGTTCCAGTCACTCATTAAATCTTGTTTGTAACAGTGCTGCCGAGTCTTCTCAAGGTGTGACGAAGTTTTTTGATTTTGTTCAGAAAGTGTACACATTTTTATCAGCATCTACAAATCGATGGAATGTGTTGAAATCGCATTTACAGCAAAAGAAAACCATGAAAAAACTTAGCAATACAAGGTGGTCTGCAAGAGTCGATGCTATTTTAGCTTTCAAAGAGGGTTACCATGAAATTAAGAATGCTCTCCATGATATTGCTGCGGCAGAGAATGAGAAGCCTCTTGCAAAGGTTGAAGCTAAATCTTTATCAAAAAAGGTTGATAAATATGAAAATGCCATCCTTACAGTATTATGGAATCATTTGTTGCAAAGAATTAATGCTGTTAGCAAATCACTGCAGTCGAAAGATTGTCACTTATTGATGGCTGTAGAATTGTTAACTTCTCTTAAGGCTTTTATGATAGAAGTAAGAAACAATTATCCGTCTATTGAACAGGATGCATTTTCTTTAACAGAATGTATAGACAATCCCGATGAAGACTCAAAAGAGAAACATTCAAGAAAAAGCAGAAAGTTGTTTGATGAAGCTGAAGACAACGAAATTGTTTTAAAAGGGAAACAAAAATTAATTGTAGAACCTGTTAACATGATCTGTGATGTATTAATTGTACAATTGGAAAACAGAAAAGTCTATTAAATCAATATTCGACTTATTCCAGGTGATTTTTGCAAGGAAAATTGACAAGGCGAAGAGTGACGACAACATCAAAAAATTACTGGATATGTACTCAGAGGACATTGATTCTGATGTTTTTGAAGATGAATTGCACATTTCCTGCACTTTTCCAACAGTGATTATTTTATATCATCGAAGTCTGCTACTGCACTTTACAAGCTCATTCTTGATTGTTTGAGTGCCACATTTCCAAATGTAAAGACAATTCTTAAAATCTTGTTAACATTACCCATATCAAATGCCACTGGTGAAAGATCGTTCAGCACACTTAAAAGAGTCAAAAATTATTTACGTTCTACTATATCTCAAGAGCATTTAACGAGCTCATTGTCAGCAGTTTTAGTGATCAAAAGTTCTGCATTGCAAAATGTAAATTATGACAAGTTAATTGACGATTTTGTGCAAAAGAAATGTCGAAAAAAGCACAAATTGTTTAAATATGAACATTTATGAATATTTTACAAAAATATTTGAACTTTCATTCATTTTGTTCCAATCAATAAAGTTAATTTTCGAATGAAGAGTAGTGCTTTCTTTTTACCTCTATATATATATACTAGTTAATGTGTGCTTGCATTCTGCAAGCATTTTTAGAATTTCAAATTATTCCAATCAATTTTGAACAAAATCATGTAACTGCATCAAATTTCAACTTTGTAGCTCATTTAGAAGTGCATTATAATTTTATTCGTTGCATAGGGCAATTATGTGGCAAAACAGTCACTAAAATTTTGCATTATTACGATATCGGATTTCGTCTTTCTGTTGTAACTAAAAACCCATAATTCTGCCAAATTTCATGTTTGTATCTTATTAATAATTGCCGTATAATTTTCACATTGGTGTGGGGCATAAATAGGGCAAAACCAACCTTAAAATTTCAAAAATTCGCTGTATTTTATTTTATCTTCGGTTGCAATGAAATTTTTATAATGATGCCAAATTTAAAGTTTCTAGGTCATATGGAGCTGCCTCATCTTTTTTGTTCCCGTTTGGAGCAATACTGGGGTAAAAACCCCCAAAAATGAGGATTATTATTACAGTATCGGTTTTCCTTCTTTAGGCATTGTTTAACATTAATGGCTTTAAAATATAAGCCTCTGATTCCCATTAAAAGCTTACCCATATGAAAGCATTAAGCCTGTTGTTGCCTAGGAAGCCTATTGTTAGACCCAGAAAAATTACCACTTTTTTGCGATAAATCCTTACTTTTATGCTAATTCTAATCGGATTTAAATTCTGTCTTCAAAAATAAGAAAATACAATTTATATCCTATCCGACAGTTTAAGTCTCTAGTTCGTATCTTGACGGGA
This sequence comes from Uropetala carovei, assembly GCA_036926305.1. Classification (NCBI taxonomy): domain Eukaryota; kingdom Metazoa; phylum Arthropoda; class Insecta; order Odonata; family Petaluridae; genus Uropetala; species Uropetala carovei. The sequence goes on along the minus strand of JAXCHB010000044.1, from coordinate 2,103,143 downwards.
AGTAATTTTAAAATGCAAATATAAAAACCTCTACACCAATTTACATGTAATCTTATGGGCGCAAAAAGGGGCCAAAATAGCCCTTCAAAATAGGAATTTCGACAGTTTCGGATTTTTTCCTTCGGTTGTGACCAAAACCCTATAATCCTACCAAATTTCAAGTTCCTGGCACATCTGGAAGTGCCTCATAATTTTGTATCCTCCTATATATATATATCATGTGTAAGAAGCATCTATATATTATAGATATAGGTACGTATGTCATAAATCAATATCATAGTTTGAAACCCATGTTAAAATTAACTCATTTGTATGTGTTTAGCTCCGTCATATTTTCAGACATAGTCACGTTTTAAGTAATTGAATAGGGCCTCAATAAAGGCTTTTGCAGGTCTCCACTATCCATAAATCCACCCTGCCCTACCCTCAGAAATCATTTACTCAGAACCCCTGAAATTTGGGCACTCATCGATTGCTGACTTCACTATATCTAATGTTGTAATGAAGTCTCAGCACTACCAATACTAATGTTAACTTGCAATTCTAATTCACGCACTGACATTCGTGTGTCCCTCCGAATGAGCTCATCAACCTGATAATTGTCACATCATTGACTGCAGTTGCTTGTCCTGCTTTGTGTTCTTGTTCTCCACGCATTCACGACCCTCCTTGATTTGTACCACCCAAACATAGAAAACCGAGACAGACAGGATTCCCCATACTGTACTTGAAGTCACTGATGAATTTCAGTTCCTTTTACACTTCGTACAGAAAAATTGAACAATAATATGTTGTTCCACTGAAGTAGGAACACGTTCAGATGCCACCTTTGTTAGCTCGGACATGGATTGCTATGACAACAAAATTTTTTTGTATTATCAACATTATAATGATAATGTACACACCTCATCAGCTCATTGTGTTATATATAAGATTGTAATAAAAAATAAATTCCAGGTCAAATTTGAACATCCCTCATATCTCACTGCTGCAAGTTTATCAGATTTTATTCTCTCAGCACTTACTCTCTCTATAAGCAATAATCCAATGAATGAATTCATCTAGTGCAAATTCTAGCCTCTTTGTTGGTACATGAAAGTATTTATTCTCAAATTTATGGTAATATTAACCTGATAGACTTCAGTAATGTAATTTCATGTCTTCTTACATAGCTGAGTGAAATTCTTATGATATTGCTTTTATTTTGGTGTATCAATTGACCACTGAGAAACATTTTGTTCAATTAAAATACATTTTTATTCAGCTCAGGTGAATATTCTTGTTGAGTATCTGAATCTAAACTAGAAACGCTGTATGTTATTTTCTATTTCTGCACTATCAAAATTGACATCATCAGTTTCTCTTACATCTGAAGTAAGATTTGAGCCAAAATTCTCAGCTTCATCTAGGCATCAGCTATATTAATTCAAAATTTTGAGTTTCAAGAATAAATATAAAAATTGAGATGCTTGCATATAGAATTACAAAATTGCTATTTACTTGTGTGTTTAAGGCACACAGTGGTTAATAATTGTATAGTTATGAAAAATGTTGCCATATAAAAGTTTTGTAATGTCAGTAGTTTATTTTTTGACTTGATAAAAGATGAATATCTTTCAGGTATACTATAATTCGTTGTAGATGTTAAACATGGGAGAAAAACCCTCTCAATTCCCCTTGTTATCTATTTAAACACTCTTGGCCCTATTGTTACAAAGATATTTTTTAATTTTAAGTAGGAATGGAATATAATAATAATAAACTCAGTTTTGATCGACATTATTTATTTCCTCCGCATTCCTGCTTTCCTTGAATAATGGAAATATTGCCAACTGCTTCGGCAGTGGGAATGGTTTACATTTATCGTTTTTGTGCACATTCTGTTTCACTTAAAAGAAATAAGAAATAACAAAATACATGTGTTTAGTGACTAGTGGCCTTAAATTTATATGCAGTGGTAAATATTGCCCCATCCCTCTACACCCTCTTTAGAAGAGTCAACTTCGACAATGTATGGCAGCCCGTAATTGAGCCCTCAAGCAATTGTACAAATGTGGTGTATGGCATGGCCTCTCTCTTTCATGCTGCAGGATAAAGGGAGAGGATACCTTGGCCCCGCTATTCTCCTACTCCTCCTGCCGAAGGAGTGTACTGTTTTCACTAACAACAGAAGTCTTCCTCTCCTAATCAGATGAGAAGGATAAGGTCACAAGGGCCACCTCCCTTTAGTAATAACGCCCATGCCTAGTAATTAAAAAATCAACTATTCAATTTCCCATGTGACAAACTACCTTCCCATTATCTATATAAAGCAGTGGTTGTACCTCAGCATCATGATTAAAGAGTCCCCACATTTAATCCAATTATTCCCACCTTCTTCAGCATAAACTATAAAAAAGCTTTTCCATTGCCCATTTAATGGATTTTAAAGATATTTCCCTTTTCCATAAATCTAATCTTGTGCAAGAGAACTAGCCATTTCATTCTGTTACACTTTTTTATTTTATGACCAGCATAATCAACATTACACACCATTCATTAAGCACAAAGATGTTCACCTTAGTGTGTTACATTTAGTTAGCATCTGATTGTAACATTCATGAAGGCATATGATACCACTGATCTTAGGCTTATTGAACCTGAGGATCCTGAATTCAGCATCTCTTTACCATTCAGCTGATACAGCATTTATTCCCTAATCCTTGAACACAAAAAGAAAACCCAGTATTTCTTTCAGATTTTCTTAAAATAGAAGTAAAATCACTCGCACAAGGCACCCAGAGCCTGAGTTACAGATGGAGAACAAAGCCAAAAAGAGCGAGAGGGTGCATTATTGGAATATTTCCATGGAAAATTGGGCCGAATCAAATGGTTCAAGATTGAGAAGTCTTTAAAAAGCTAAGAGAACTGCTGACCTTCAGAGAGGGTTCAAGGGATGAAGAAATTCAGGAGTGGCACAATTCAAAGGAGACTTGTCTCAAGGATGGAATTTGAGCTGCAGATTTTCTGAGAGCCATGGAAACAAAGGTGGGTGAGGGAGGAGTGGGCCAGAGCACTTTCAACCTTGAATGATTTTGGTTGGCTCCAGATGATTTTTGGACGAGCAGTAAGGGTATATTTGTGTCACGAAGAGGTGGCAGGAGAGGCGGGATTTGGGGAGGCTGCAGCTGGGTCACTTTTGACCTCCTCACAGCTCTTTCTCCATCTTGATCATCTCCAAGATTCCGTCATTCATTTCCTTGACGGCTTCGTATTCAGTGAGACCCATGCGCCTCTTGTTGGAAATATCATAGACTCCACCCTCAGCTTCAGTGTGTTCTCCTCGTGTGCCACGGACCTGGAAGAGAAATTGTTAAAAAATAAATATTGAGTGTGGAGGGATGATTCTACAGTTACATCTAACACTTTTATGTCATGTTAATATTACAAAAGTATGAAATAATAACACAATGAAAACAATCATATCTCAATAGGAAAAGATTTTTCACAAGGTAAACTATTAAAAGCTACGAGCTAACTGTGGGTCATGACCATTGGTAGAAGTAAAAATGAGTTGATGCTAGAATGGAAATAAATACTTGGAAATTTATTTTTCAAAGAAAAAATGTGCAAAATAATTATTTTTATACAAAAAATTTCTTCAATAACAGATCAAAAAATTATTAATTAGGAATAATAATGCATTAAAATTGCATATCCACCTTTATTTAGGATCAAAATTTAGACTATCAAGTTCATTCTTATGTCTAACCCAGAATGACAAATCCTAGAATCCAACAGTAGACACTTTAGTCACCCATATACAAAGGCTGACATTTGATGCATGCTAGATAGATTCGACAGCACAGCAAAATCTATTGGGAAAATTCCAGTATAGATCAAAAGTTATTAATAATGACTATCATCTACACTGGATACGTCTTTAAAAGGAACATTGTTCCAGCCATTTCACCACTAGTCATAATCAATTTATTTGCAGTTAAATATTTTCTGGAGCCTAAGAAAGTTTTGCTTTTTCTTTGTGTTACATTTTGGTAGATATTTTACAAATCTGCAACTATTTTTAAATTGAAACATATTTAATAAAACTGATTTTATGAAACCCAACAACATAAATTCGGAAATCATACCTGAAGGTTGAAGCGTGCAGCGACCTCTTCCAGCTTAGCCTTGTTGGCAGCCAATTTTGGGAGTTTGATGTGTACTGATGCACGTACTGTGGTTCCCAGGTTGCTTGGGCAGAAGGTTAGGAAACCAAGACGGTCATGGTGGGAGAATGGAACTCGCTTTTCAACATCATTAACGGCAGTGACTAGTCGGCGGTATACGGTGCCAAGGTCACCTCCCATCTGCATGGAGATAAGACGAAGGTGATCTTCCTCATTGCACCACACCAAGAAAGTTTTGTTTTCATTGTGGTAGATGCCTCGTCCAGTTGGCCAGAAGCGGCAAGCATTGGCAGCCTAGAAGAAGAAATCAATATGTTAATGTGGTTAGTCCTTACATAAATCCTCATCTTATTTCCTAACTACCAGATATTCATTCAGAGAATAAAGCTGCTTCATTTTTCAACTTAAGAATAAAGGAATTTCCAAACTATACAGGCTAAAATTACAAATCATTAATCTCTAATATTAAGATGTGGGTTAAATGATTTTAAAGTGAGGTTTCCATATATAATTTTTCCACCTTTGGTTCCTAAAAGAACAATAAACCTATAACTCACCTGCAAGAAGCGATCGCCCTCCTTGAAGAGGAAATGGTCATCAATCAGCTTCTGCTGAACTTCCTTGGACATTCCGGTGAGGGGATAGAAGTTGCCCTTAAGCTCTCCAGTGAGTCCGCAGAGGGTAGAAGAGACCTTCTCCTCCATCTCTTTGTACTGGGCCTCGGTGAGGCAGGGGTTGAAGGGATAGCCCTCCATGGAGCGGCCACAGCGCACACGAGTGGAAATGACATATTCACCCTGCAAGAAAGCAATTCCATACAGTTTGTTACTAAAGGAAACAAAGTAAGTGAACAAAGCAGTAATGTATACAGTTTAGCTGATTTTTACTGGTATTTCAGAAAATTATAAAAAATCAATACAATGATTTTTACAAATTTACTTATGATCCTAAAAGATGGAATATTACAGCTGCTCAAAGTAATATTGCTGGACCAAAATATATAAAAACAAAGGAAATCTCTTAGGATTTAATGAGACTGAAATACAAATCATCAAAGTTATTAAAATTACAAAAGTTGTTCTGAATCATCACAAAATAACTAAATTTTAGCAAAAATAATAACATTAAAACGACTGTTATATTCTTAATTAAAATACTCCAGTAATTAATTCTTCAGAAAGAAAAAAATCTCTCGAACATGAATGGCTAGGTATTAATGGTCGAGTCTTTTATGAAGAAGTGCTATGCCACTTACAGCAGGGTCAAGGTTGCCCATGGAGTCTACATCTCCCCAGTTCTTAGGTGGATGCTTGTCGGTCTTCTTGAATCCACCATGGTAGTCTTCAATGATGGGGTCAAAGATGTCAGCGAACACGGTGTATGCATCAGCATCAGGGGCATAGATACCCACACCAGAGTCGAGGTTCTCCAGACCTTATGGGGACAAAGTATCAAGTTTAGTATTAAAACTGATTTTTTTCCAGTTTAAACTCATTTATAGATTACACTGAATACCATCCAAGTAGCTTTTCTTTAAATTTTATGGCTAAAACATTAACAATTTTGTATATTTGACCAACATCACTAATAATTTTTTGTTTCGATTATTTATAAGTAATTGTTAAAAACTATACATAATTTCTTTGACAGTCGTTACATGTTATGATGGTTTTACCGAAAGGCCATCAGTTATTGCTTTGGTCAAACATTTATGAAAAATGCATTTGTTACGTTTTACATTGAAAAAAAAAAAGACATCTACATTAAGCCTACAATCAAATTATCTAGAAATTAAAATGAACGCACAAGAACGAGTTGGCGGACATATTTATTGGCCATTGGATACGAGGAGCAAAATATCAAATCATCACGCACGCACCTCTAACCACGTTGCCAAATTTCTCACCGTAAAAATAAATCTTTCCGGCATTGCTCTTTTTCCCAAGAAATTTCTCACTAAAACGATCGTCTCGCGGGAATAATACTTTAAATTATTAATAAAAAATATCTTCCAAACTAGATTTAAGTTTAAATTAATGATCCAAAATGATGGATGCGGTTCCCTAAAATTTTCAATATTATGCGACAAGCCATTCTCAGTTTTCAACGTAGTCGTCATATAAGCATCGATCGAGTCGTTGCCTCCGTAGGCTTAATCGCCGCACCCTCAACGCATGGAGTGTGAGGTGAATAAATGGGGGAGAGAAGCGTGAAAGGCTTCCCATTCCCGACAAAAATAACTTGAGAATAAAACAGAACCGACGATATAAATCGACGCTCCAAAAGTCGAACGCAATGGTCTCTATAAACCATAAATAAGTAGTGAATTGAGTCGTTTACGATCGATTTATGACGTATATTGGCATTAATTTTTTTCTTACTACGTCTACGAGCAACAAAATGTGGGCTAAAAGTTTCACGAGCCCATTATTTCCTTTAACCACTCTTTTTATTGAATGTATATAAAAATGTAACATTGTATATCCGTGTATCGTTCAAGGTGATTAGATGAAAGATAGAATGTTATGATAGCCATAACTGACTCCCAGTGAATCTTTTTTTTCTTTGGGTTATTCTGCTATTTTTGATCCAACGTTTCACTAGATTCTTCAGGGGAAAAATCGTTGTCTTTCTTTTTAACACATCTTCGATAAAAATAACTGTCTCCTAATAGTATATTACCAGAAAACCGTAGTCCTCCCACCTTCCAAATCGCAGGAAGAAGTGAAGGTAAAAGGGGATCAGAACAGCTAGAATCCTAATGACGGTTCCAGGGAAATAAAGTACATTAAGCCTCCAATGAGTTTTACGCTAGAGGTCATATTCCTTGCAGATACGGGGTTGATTTATGGATATTTTTTCAATAATCGCCAAAGAAGGTTATAGCGGCTATTTTCGTTTATTCACGATTTGTTTATTAACTCAAAACGATCGAAAATGTTTAATAACATTCGATGAATCTGCATAGCACATGGAGTAAAAATCCGAATTTTTTTGTTTGAATTGACTCTCGAGGTGAGTGCCATCCGGTGTTGCTCTATGGGCTCAGTGCTCAAAAGAAAAAGAAGTAGAGCGTTGAGAGAACGCTGCTAACATCCAAAGCCTCTTTCCCACTCAACCTCCAAGGATCTTGAACCTTGGTTCAGCCGAGAACAGTGCATCCACTTCAACCCCATCCCTTTATCCCCTCACACCACCCTCCGGGTATGTATCGCTCCGAGAACCAACCGGAATACGAACCCGATGCCCTCGCTTCCGAGTGACAATGGGAATGAGTCCGTAAGACGGAAGGAGAGAGGGGAAAGGAGAGAAATAGAACCCGCCATCCTTGCTTCAACGAACACCCCCACAGCAATCCGCGGTCTACGCGGTTACTATCTCTGTCACAAGCGATTCCTAACGCACAGCGAGTTCATTTTTACATAATACTATTTTTATATCATTATTCTTACGCAATAGAGCGTAAATTTCGAAACCGAAATAGGCCTCCCTATGTTTTATTAATCACATAATTTTGTTCATAAAAATTTTCAACGAGGCAAAAAATAAAAAAAGAATAGGCACCTATTAATATATGTTATAGCAGTAATAAACCTACGACATATGTTTCGTGTCATAACCGAATATATTTTGGTTCCTTCAACGAATTACGAGCGTGAAAGGACGATATGACGCCAAACACTGAAATGCTATAAATATCATTAATCATCGTTACTGTACCACATCTCCTTTATATATTTGACTAACGAGTGCCTTTATAAACTTGACGTAACTTAGAGACATACGAAGTTTTTATCCTGCGGATGTGATATAGAGCGTGCATGACAACATTTTTCTCCCCGAGGGGAAGAATGACAAACACGACCGCAATTTCTCGCTGGCGTTTCGAGGAGTGCAAGCACTCTTCCAATAGACATATGGCGGAGAATTATGCAACGGAATACGAGGGAAGTTAAGAGATGCGTCGCCCTCCTGCCAATCCACAGCATTTCCGGCTGCATTCTTTCGGACAAAGAAATCATCCTACTCAACAAAACGCATACCCATCCTGTCACAACCAACGTTTCCAACTCGTATCAAAACGTACCATAAAAAAAAACACTCGCCGAGCGGAGTTTTTTAAAAACAGTTCCATTTTGGCGCAGCCGTGCGACGGTTCATTCCCTTCATCGGTCACTACGATTTTTTTTTACCGATATCGTCTGGCGATGAGAGTTTCATTTTGACTATCGGTTCCGTGCATTTAAACGCACAATAGGTAAAGGGCGGCACCTGCGAATGACGTAAACGTGCCGACCGAAAACTTTCATCGCTGAGTGGCCGCGTTATCAACCAACTTGAACCACTCATAGTCGCCTTGCTAGCAGCGCCATGCAGTTTAAAGCGCGGAACTTCAACTGGTGCAGTCATTCCAAAGGATTCGAAATGTATCGGGAATTTCTTTCGGCACAAAAGAGCTGAGAGAGAGAGAGGTAGAGGTTCAATCATTGGCACGCACAGTGGATTCTGGGAATATAGGGAGGCGGAGTAAATAAGAGGGAGAACCAGAGAGAGGTGGGAGTGCAGATAAAGGAGAGAAGTGGGTAAAGCTGAGGAGGAAAGGAGGAAAACACCAGCGTGTGGAGTAAAAAGGAGCCTTCATAGGAAAATGGGGAGGCGGCGGTTAGGGAAAGGGAGAGGAAAGAGGCGGATGTGTAGGATCTCAAAGGGGGTCTCAGGTGAGCGCTGTCATTTGAAAAGAGAGATGCATGAAAGGGGCTTTGAGGTGTACGGGCCTGTGATTGGAACGGAGGGAGGGATAAGGAGCATGGGAAGGGGGAAAAGGAGGAGGGAAGGCGGTACCAGAGCAAGGCTTCGAAGGAGTTATAAAAGAATGGCAAAGAGAGGAGGGGATTTTGTCGAGAGGATGGAAGGACTGACCGCGTTATCTGATGCCATGTGTGCTTGGATTCAAGGAGGTTTCAAACGCGAGTCCTGAGGGAAATGGAGGTCACGTGACGATAGTACTACCGACTAATAGTCAAAAAAGACAAAATTAGTTTTCATGCGTTTCAAACAAACGGATCGATAAACTACCACGTTGAAGATACTACACTTTAACTGTAAACTCGCGTGCGTATTCATTGTAATAATAAAAGTATTTCCTCGGTTTGGTTTTTATTCATCGTGAAATGCCCGCAACCTTAGTCATAAACCGGAGGATCCCGTAACAGTTCAATACCGAGAGAAATTCACAGATTATTAATCGATTGGCAAGTCGCCAATGCGCTTAAAGGGAAGCAGCCGTGATGCGAGAGAAGGAATACCTCCGTGGTGTGGGCGAAGAGGATGAAAAATCAAATACTTCGAATAATACTTCCCGAGAAAATGACGGCATGGATAATTGAACAGTGAGAGAATATCCGTTGCCCGTGAAATAAACGCATAACGGAACCATATCCGCAAGCGTATCTTCCTCGGAAATGTTTAAAACGTCCCGAAAGATTTTTGCATTAAACGACTCCTCTCTCCCTGCCTCGAGCCCTCGTTAAGCTTCGAATCCCGGCGACTTCCCTCTCCCGCCCTCCACACTGCTCGCATTTCCTCCGTAGCGATCCATTCTGTCATTTGAATAGCCCCGCGAAGATGAGGACGTGGAGAGAGTGGGGGAGGGGGTGTTTGGAGTGAAAGGAGGGAGCGTGGAGTGAAAGGAGGGAGCGTGGAGTGAAAGGAGGGAGCGTGGAGTGAAAGGAGGGAGCGCGGAGTGAAAGGAGCGTGGAATAGGGAGAGGGTGGAGAAGGGAGGGAAAGTGGATTAGGGTGGAGAGAGAGAAAGAATGGAGAAAGTGGAGAGAGAAAGAGTGGAGAGAGAAAGAGTGGAGAGAGAAAGAGTGGAGAGAGAAAGAGTGGAGAGAGAAAGTGGAGAGAGAGAGTGTGAAGAGAGAAAGTGGATAGTGGAAGGAATGGAATTATGAGGAAAGGCGATAATGAAAGCGGAAAGGAGTAAAGAGGGAAGAAGAGAGTTTGGTTGGGAATGAGGGAGAGTAAAGAGATGGCGGTGGTGGTTAAGAGAGAGAGAGAGAGAGTCGACCCCTCCAACACTCATAATCAATACGCCACTGCCCTATCCTCGCCCTCCCGAGTCCTCCCCATCACTCATTACCCCCTTGCACCGCCACTCCCACGAATTCGGGCCGACCCACTTCTCATTCACACCCTCAGCCCTTCCATTTGCTTCTCCCCTTCAATTCCCTCCCCCCTCTCCCTCTCTCCCTCCCCCGCCACATGTGAATCAGACGAGTCCCATGTCAACTCCCGGGAAGCGAGACTCGACGCTTGGAGATAGAGATGGGGAAACGCGTATAGAGGGCGAAAGAGATTTAGAGTTTGGAGATGTAAAGAGAGAGGTATGTAAAGCGTAAGGTAGTTAAAGTGGGAGAGACGTAAATACAGACAGACAAAATGCCCTTTTTTGTAAATGAGGAGAGATGTAAAAGAGAGAGGGATTAAAATGAGGGAGGGGTGTAAAAGGGGAGGAATGTAAACGAGCGAGGGATGCAAAAGAGGGATATAAAAGGGGTGGGATATATAAGGGAATGGATATAAAAGGGGAGGGATTTAAAAGGGAAGAGATGTAAAAGAGATATGGATGTAAAAATGGGATTTAAAATGGAAGGGATGTAAAACAGATATGGATGTAAAAGAGGGATTTAAAAGGAAAGGGATGTGAAAAAGGAGACAAAATAGAGGAGATGTAAAAAAGGGAGGAGTGTAACAGAAGGGTGTAAAAGAGGGATATAAAAGAAGAGAGATGCAAAAAAGGGAGATGTAAAAGTAGGAAGAATGTAAAAGGAAAGATGTAAAAGTAGAAGGAAGGCAAAAGGGGGAGTTGTAAAAAGTGAGTAAAGTGAAGAGGGAGAGGTAAAGAAGATAAGAATAACATAAGAGGGGGGAGAGAAGTAGTCTCACGGACCTTTTTCATTGAAAAGACTAATGGAAACCGCGAATTTGTTCAAAACGCTAGAAGCTATTGTTTATTTATTTCAGAGTGCAGACATTCGCGAAATAAGTACTCTTCCGAAAACTGATTAATAAATTCAGGCGTCAGATAAGAGTGTTAAACTAAGTAATTACGACGGAAATTGCGATCCATTAAATATATTACGCGTTATATCGAAACTCGATCGCAAGATAAAATGACTGGATTCACCGATAATTCGAGTGATATACTAAGTTGAATTCAACGTAAAAGAATACTGGATCTATCTTCCAATTATTGAAAAATACTGTACATTTAGACAAAAGCGTGAAAATTTCCCTCAACAGCAATTCGCAACGCCCAATTTAACGAAAATTCTACGAAGTATTCAAATATTAAAAATATTTATCTATTGTAGCGAGTTATTTGACGATAAAATTTTAGAAACAATATCGTCGCAATAAATAATTTCGAAAAAGCTGAAAATTATTTCACATCACTATCACAAATTTTGAGTAAAGGCTCATAAAAAGCAACTGCGACAACTATAAGAGTTCCTCTCACCGCCAACTTTGACCTCCTCTGGTATTACTCTCCCCTAATCTACCCCTCCCTTATTCCGTCACACCGAGGTAAGGCGTGCCATCCGGTGTAGTCCACGGGATGTGTCGCAAGGCACGACAAGTCACCAGATAGGGTATTCAGAGAAAAGAGCCTTAACGACCCAGATAATAACCCTTAAATACCAACTTCCTACCCCTTATAAATCATTTGTAATTGTTACCTACGAGCTAAAGGAAGAATTCGATAAAACAGATCCAATGAAAGTTTAATTATGCAATGGTTCGTAAGGATATTTTGATCTTACAAGCGCTCTATATACATATGGTAAGTAATCTTTAAATTTAATAATATGGTACATACACGTTAAGCATTTACTGCCTTTTCATATTTATTCAGCTACCGAAGTCTCCAAGACGCCATTAAGAACCATGTTACATATGAAGTACGTTATTGATAAGATAATTTATTATTATATATGGAACAGTTCAGGTTATCATCACCGATTATTTCATCCAATGCTAAAGCTCTGACAGTTCACGCAAACGTGTAAAAAGGACATTTTAATTCCAAATATTCCATTCTTTCACATGACAAAATAGCTTGGAATTGATGGTGATTACACTGCAATTTAACATATTTTAAATATATATTCTGAAATAACAAGCATTTTTCATTGATGAATCATTATTAAATCATTAGCTGTGATTAACGAATTATTGTATGGATATAGTCATTTTCATGCCACTATTAAACCTTTTGTCATTCTCTGTAGCGTTAAAATTTCCTAACAGCTATCCATAAAACATGTCATAAAGTTAAATTTTGCATTCCCATTATAATAATAAAAGACTATGTATTATTTTGTTCAATATTTTGCTTATACTACTATACCATTTGTCATGATAAATAGCATACTAAAGAATATCTTAGGAAACTGAGTGAGAGAAGGGTCATTTCTGATACTGTACGTTTCTGTGCAGTTAGAATTTTACTACCGAATTAAATTGTACGAGACGTTTGATTTTATGCCTAGGTTTACAAGGAATATGTCTCTGAAAAATTTATCTATAGTATTCAATGTTTCTTATATGCTCGAGTAAAAGCAGGACATGAAATTATTCTTATTCTCACCAGACTGGATGCAATCAAGAAGGGTGGAGCCGAAGGAGGTCTTCTTGGTCTTGAGGGAGTCGAAAAGTTCCCTCGTCAGGTACTTCTTGAGAAGGGACTTGGAGTCCGACTGCTCCATTTTCTTGAAGCCAGCCTCAAGCTTCTCGAGCACTGCGGCGTCAACCATGGTGTTCTTCCTGAAACGATAGGAAAAACCAAATTATCATTCCGTGAAAAAGATCGTCAATTTCATAAATATTTCGTTTATCGAGCGAAGCCACCGTCAATAATCACCGTCAAAATTTCCCAGTCAAGTTTTAAGTTACCGAATTATCTTCAATCTTAAAGAGCACCTGACCACGTATATTTTTTTCTCTTCACCGTACTTTGTTAACTTCCAATGGTTATCAAAATCTGTCCTATCTCACAAGAAACGCCCACTAAGTGGCCTCGAGTATTAAATATATTTATCCAAGAAGACGTGAGCCAAAATGAGGCAATCCGAAAGAAAATATTTGGAAATTCTATTTATAAATGCTCGTTCGTTCGTTAGACCGAGAGCAACGAACCGCCACCGTTATACACTAAATAAAAGATTCTAGATAACGGTAGATAATTTTTTTTCGCGAACTTCGGCATCTTCGCCGAAGTAACCATCAATATTGGGTCCAAGAACCCGCGGTATACCTGAACGGGTCGTCTAAGTGCGTCTCCTTCGATATGGCCCTATAGAGCCAGAGAGCCAAGAGAGCGAAGGGCGCGAAGATAAGGAGGCGTGTCCTGGCGAGGCGTCGAAACCTCGCCATCAGGGAGTGCAGCACAAGCGGGAAAGGGAAGAGAGGAAACGAAAGACGGAGGAGGAAGAGGAAAGAGGGCCCATACCGGAGAATGCGTGCGTGTATACTGGGCGATGATTAGACAAGCAAACACGAGCCGCCACCTCTCTCTCTCTTTCCTTCCCTCTTTCCCCACCCACACACACACCACCTAACCGTCTGCCACCTACTTTCTCGTCAGATTGGAGAGCGACGCAACCGAAACTCTCAAATGCATATAAAACTGCAACGCAGCCAACTCAATTGCGATAATTCAGTATCAACGTGATGCAGTTTAGGGATTTTTCTGAGAGGACAGTATTTTCTACGGCAAAAGACAAGAACGACATTTAATGAAACGAACATAAATAGGTCGTTAATGGGAAAAAGATTCCTTATCGCTGACATTCGCTTCGTAATCGAGAGATGCGATTGGCGAAGTTGAAGCGCAAAAGCGTCGAGGTTAAGGAGCGATTTCCACTCTCGAATATTCTCGAAGAAGCGGGAATTCTTCCCCTCTTCATTGACCGGCCAAAGGGCCATCGACTCAGACAGAATCTCTCCCCTCCCCCACTCATTCCCGACTCTCAACTACGAGCGCCTCTTAGGTACACGTGCTTACGTGACAAAGAGCTCGCTAACAAGCCACGAGACGGCAGACGTCATCTGAGAGCGAGGCGATGGCGGCCCTTCCAACCGCCGCCATGTCCACCGCTCTCTTACTAATGGCTTCTTGAGCAAACAAATGCTGAGGTCAACTCGGTCGATTACGCTGCTGCGAGGGACACGAACCTCGTTCATTTGTTTTCGGGGAGGGATCGAGATGCCGGATAAAGGCACAAGAGAGGTTATTTATCGCGTTAGCATCGGAGAAGCTTAAAATTCGGTTGCTTCGAAACAAAAATTGTGTAATTCCGTTCTATTTCGGTTCAGTTTACGTCGCCAACAAGGCTACGAACGATATTAATATGAAATGCATTTTCAAATTACCTCGCTTATGAAATTCTCACCTTTGGATTACGGTCGTATTAATCTCAAAAGTTTACTGCTGGCATTTAATTCTCAATAAGCTGTTACGCCCATACGTGAAAAAATTGCCTATTTATTCCGCACGTTAATTAAGCTAACAGTTTTGAGCAAATGGTTAAGGTGCTATATGAACGTCAGCCACGGCAATAATTACACTACTCGTGATTGGACTCGACTCGAAGCGCAAAGGCCGTTTCAATTAGGTAGCTATCGCCAATGAGCTGTTGCATGCCGTCTTCTCTCAGTTATTAACTGTCGCAGACTTGAGTAATTAAGCAAGAGATGACAATCGTCAACTCATGGAATTCCAATGAGAGACAAAACCAAAAGCTTTAAGTGGAAACATAATTAAAACATTTCAAATCGACTTAACAAAAGTTGTCAATTAATATGCTAGGTTGGGCGAGTCGTATTATTACCACGAAAATGTTATCGACAAAAACGAGGAATGTGACGATAAATTCCTCAAAATAAAATTTACAGTATTTTGGGCGTCTTGTTATTGCTCATCCAAACCTTTGAAGAATAAAACAGAGAATGAAACACGCAAGCATGGTGAAGTCGTGCCAGGCAACTTATAACGAATCATCATTTCGCCGGTTCTCAGACTTTTTTAGCGAGGAACATACGTATATTATGTACGCAATTAGAATCAAATAGTTAAGAACATTGACCTTTACAAACTCTCAAGATTATTAATATCGCCAGTCGAAAAATTTATTGCATTAACATAAGACAATAAGGGCTTCTCGCTGTCATTGGACAAGTATTGTTCATTTTGGTACGAATAAATCAAGGAGCATCTGAACGTGGAAAAAAGCAGATAAATTTTTTGATATCTCTATCACATATTCTTCAAACCAAGTATTATATCGACTACAGATAACGGTTTTTCATTATTTAGTTTACAGTATGTGATCAGAGCACACAGTAGGAGGCTTTCCTATGATAAATATTTCCTCTTATGAAAAGTTTCGTTTCTACGTCCCCGAGAACAAAGACGAGAAAACATTGAACGCCATTTTTCCAGTTTATAATAATAAAATCTAGTCGAATATTAGCAAATAACCTCATTAGAAACGTTCTATCCTATAGAACAGGGGTGGGGCAAACCGTGGCCCTCGAGAGCATTTAACGTGGCCCGCGAAGCTTTGGTGAAAAAGCAATCTTTAAAATTTAACACAATTTTATATTACTTTTGGTAAAATTACGACAACAAAACCTTTAGTTTTGAAAATTTAGCCCTACAATCCTTGTTTGTTCTTGTTTTTCACTTATGTATGATGCCTAAGAATCTAAGCAATTTCCGATTTAAACTCTAATCTGGCCCGCCTAAGCATTGGCATCTTTCAACGTGGCCCGCTGAAGAATTCGCAAACACCGACGCGGCCCGCCATGCAGAAAAGTTTGCCCACCCCTGCTATAGAAGAATCAAGACTCGCCCATGTGTGGCAGATTTGGAATTTAAGGTTTGAGCGGATGCGGAAAAAAGGCGCGCGTTTTCCGTCGAAAGGTGCGGCTGTTCGGATGCGGGTGGGAGGAGATGATAGGCAGAAGGAGCGTGGACTTAAGAATAGAGAAGCGACGCGAGGAAAGGAGGAGACGACGGGAGTGGCAAGGTGAGTAGCTTCACGTTGGGATTCGCAATGATGGAGAGGAGAGAGGTTGAGGGATTGAGGGAGAGGGGGGAGAGAGACGAAAGAGGAAAAAAAGAGAGAGTGAGAGAAGAGGGTTTGGGGTGTGATGGAGGAACTGGATGGTGTTCCCCACAGCAGCAGCTGCGACGAGAGATTTGAAAGAAGGGCTCGGTTGGATGGAAAGAGAGAGGAATGGGCTCTGAGGGGCATGAGCGGGTACTGTTTAGGGTGGGAGGGGTGACCGCATTCGGTAAATGTGGACTGGAAAGAGAGGGGGGGGAGAAAGGGATCCTGAGGGATCCCGCGCTTTCCTTTCTGTTTCACGGTGCACTCATGGCAGCTGCTTCTCCCATTCCCTGTAGGAATTGCGCACGGATAATGTTCGAGGGAAGCGAATGCGCGATGCCACGTACCCACCACTGTTGCCTTATCGTTCCCGTGTTTTAAAAATCCATTCTGTCGTCTGAGTCATACATATGACAAGACCTTCCCCGTTGAAATTTTCCTCTCACGTGACAATTTTATTATAGGAAATTAATCAATGTAACTGGTAAGATAAGATCTTAAAGGCGTCGGTTTCGATAAAAACACTCGTTAATCTATCCTTCAGAATTAATCAGACAATTGCTTTCGCGAAATATATTGTGCAAAATCCATACCTTGTATTCATAGGATTGCGTATAAAAGCTTCCCACTGTTAGTTCATTAACATTATTTAGCCGCGTTTCAATAAAATGTTTCCTATTTAAATAAACCTTCATGATTACTTATGTATATAATTTACCCTTAAGCAACATCTCAAAATTGTAATATCCTGCATAATATTAAGTCATATAAAACAAACTAAAATAAACTACACGATTAAGTGAACAAAAAACGTCACTGATTAACTTATTAATACGTTTTCAAAATATTAATTTGATTTAAATGTGAATTTGGAAATTAATGCTCCAAAAACTTAAATGCTAATGTAATTACATATCAAATGAAGAGATTTGACGTTCTTTCCGGCCTACGTGTCACGATGAATGTTCCCAGATTTTTTATAAATATACCAACAGAAAAAAATCACATTAACATCGATTGTTCTTTTATCAAGCAATGATTTCATCATGGCGCTATTCAGTGATATCTTTGATAATTACTACTCGATTCAATATCCATGAATTCGCTCAGATTCTTAAAAACACTTTACTTGAAAGATAAAGATAAAAAAGAATTACATCTCAGCACGTGGCATCTTTGTGTAAATCCCTATTGTTCTTTTAATTTACACATCTATAATCTCCAAACGATAGAAAAGTGATTAATTCTAAACAAATAATTCATAAGAAAGTAAAAATATGATTCATCTACAAAAGAAAACGTAATATTCAAAATGGCAATTTATAAATATCCATGTCTTGCTATTACTCTAACATATAGTGATCTGACAAGTGAAATACAGTTTAAAGTACTTAACAAAGCACCCTATGCTACAGAATCCGAAGCACAAATTTAGACATTTGAGCTATCGTCAAATATAAACATGCATGTAAAGTATCAGCCATTAACTGTGAGCATAGATTTACTTGAAATTAAATACTAATTCACTTATTCAAAAGCTTTTTGCATCTGCCGAAAAGCTACTCATGAAAAAAGAAATTGTGATGCCTTTTAATACAGAGACTAAATTAGAGTTGTGACAAGTAAAAATGTTGTCAATCCAATTCAGCAAGATATTTTTATAAAATATCTGCAATTCTTTGACCGAAAGAATAAACGTATACATAAGATAAAAATATGTTTAGGAAACTCGAAAGACAGCTGTAATGAATATTAAAATTCCTTTTGAGTATTTACAAAAAATTATAACAATAAATACACATCTCCACTTCTGAAGTATGACGATGCAAAAAGGTTAAATTAATTCAATGCGAAACGAATTTTAACCGAAAAAGCAAGTACATTCACTTCAAATGAGAGTATAATTTATAACTTTTGACATTTTGCTCCGGAAATGGTCGAGTGATGTATTACATTGCCCTAAACTCTATTAACTCGACCTTCAGATTGAATTTCTCTCTCGTTGACATTTCTCAGCACAATCATTTTCGATCGATGCAAGAGAAAGGACAGACTGAGAAAGAAAGTCTTCCCATATTTCCCTATGACTAACACATCTTAATTTTTCCTTGCTAGTTTCGACTTCAGTCGTTGCACTCCAAGTGAAACTGAGTTTACAGGCAGATTTCAATTATTAAATGTGCGACATAGGTTTTTCTTAGGCGATAATTAACTCTATTCAACTAAAATTATCAAATACTGGTAAAAACGTAAATTTAAATGAAAATTGATTTTCATATATTTCTTAAGATAAAATTTTCGGCGAGTGCAATAAAATTAATATTCTACGCTAGGCAAAAAACATGCAAAAATTTTAAGTCTATCAAATAAGGTAATTCAATTTTAACAGGAAACTGAAAATTTTTACTATAGCCCATATTTCCACGGAGTAAAATTCACACATTATAAACGAAATAATTTCCAATGATGTGCCGACTAATGCGACAACCTCTACAGAGCCAATTATCATTTCCATACATAAATATATTTATATAGACGATTGTTTTATCTAAAAATTTGAACTTGATCATGGAATATTCGACAAAATTAAGGGGAAAAGGCGGGTATAAACCATATCCAGGTTCATTTATATTTAAATTTAGAGGGCAAAGAAGCGAATCCATAAAAACAGACGAAGATCGTGTTCGACATGGAAGTAGTGGCACCCCCGACCGTATGGTAAATTGCTTATTAACGCGCGCTCTATCATGCGATTCCCTCATTAATAACGGAGAGCACCGGAATCCTTGGCGTGCTGACAAAAGAGCAAAAGCGTCCTCAGAAATAAATACTTCCCACACGCACCTATACGGATCACTAATTAAAACGCATCCTCGTAAAAAATATATTCACCCGACACGAATGAAGTTAATTAAACGCTTCCTAAATCCCACAGTAATATCTAAATCCACAGGTCAATTCATAGATATAATACCTATTTAAAAAAAATCCACAACAGTATTTACCGATTTACTGGCACTATGCCAAATATCACAGATATATGGCCAAACACGAAAACCCCGTTATATACGTGATATAATCTAATGAGTTTAAATGGCAGACGAGTCGAATACCCTGGACCGACGATGTAGCGAGTGAGATCGAGGGTCAGGGGCAGCCCATAGCTCGGGGCGTCGCATCCTCGGATCGACAAAAGAGCATCGACCACGAAGAGAAAAATATCCAGCAAGCCGGCTGTGTTCCACACGCCCTAACCGAGCACTTCGGACGCCATTCCTTCCACAGCTCGGATATTAACACGCCTCGGCCGAACAAAAAAAATCACGAAGGATCGGGTGTCGAACCGCGGGAACGAGACAAGAGGGTCGGGCAATGGGAGGTGAGGGCCTACCCGTCTTCTTCGGCGGCGTCGGCCCCCGCCTCCTTGGAGGCGGCGGTGGCCGTCTCCTTGGACGCGCAGGACAGGATGACGCCCATGGCGATGCTCTTCTTACTAAGAGCGGCGCGGCGGAGGAGATGGCCGCGGATGCACTCGAGGCGTTGCCACCGAGAGACCAGTACTCCGAGGGGGACCTACTCTCTCTCTCTCTCTTTCTCTATCTCCTCCGCTCTCTCTCTCTCTCTCTCTCTCCACCCCTTCCTCCTTCGTTGGGACCGCCACCCGCGAGGCCCACCCTCGCTCGCCTCCTCGGCTTCAGGGAAGCATACGCGTCCCCCGCCCGGCCGCTCCCTTTCTGCAACCTCGCCCCTCTCTGGCCCCTCTCCCCCCCCGTCCTGCCTTCCTTCCCCCCTGTCCCGCACCCCTCACCCCCCCTCTTCCATCCATCGGATAGAGGGAGAAAGGGGAGGAGGATGGAGGAAGAGATGGAGGAGAGGGGAGGCTGGGGTCCACCGAATCGATAACGCACTCCCACGCACCCGGCACGGAATACGCACGCCGTGTCGCCGGCGGGGGAAGGTAGGGGGGGAGGGTGCAAAGAGGGGGACGTCCCCTCCCCACCCACCCCACGCGTCCCGTGCACCTCTGTCTCTCCTTTTACTCTCGAGGGGGGCATCCCTTCCTCCTCCACCCCTTTTCCACGCACCTCCCCCTCCCCCTCACCCCCCCCGCAATCGCACTCGCCCTACAGAAGAGGAGGCAGTCGAGGGCCACGCCCATGTCTCGCGCCAATCGCCACGAGATAAGCGGCGGCGGACCGGGAATCTTTTTATCGACTCTCACTTTCGAAGAAAGAGAATCGGAATGATTTTGCGGGGAGGTGTGCGGGAGAAGGGGTGGTGGAGACGGCGGGTGATGCAACGTCTGGAGATATGGCGGGCTTATCGTTAAATGAAGTGGATCCATTCTCTCTTCCCCACTTCCACCCCCTCCCGGATGCAGGTGGAAGGGGATCGTCGGATAGGTGCGTCTTATGTGGGGGAATTCCCAGAAGGGGAGGGGATGAGACGGGGTGAGAGTCCGAAGTGAGATTAAAAGGGATGTCGAAAAGGTGCGCGGAGCCAAAAAAAAATATAAAACAAACGACGGGAAGACTTTATGTTTGTACGAGAGATGATTCTGCGCGAGGGTCACGGTCATTCATTTGGAAGCGCGTGATGTGAATAACGGCTCGTGCATCCCAACCCCCGTGAGACACGTCCCGTACCCTTTATGGCCACCGAGACACTGGAGCCCCGTCCTCCATCGGCGGATCTTCCCGACATCCTCTGTCTCTTCCCCGCGCACACTCCGCTCCACTTTCCCATTTCCACGCACCTACGCACGCATCCCGTGACGGCGCATGCTCCGTACGGCACGCCGCCATATGGCGGGAAAAGCGGTTCCCGACAAGAATTTCGGACAAAAGGGCGGGAATGCTCAATAGGTGCGGGTGGCGAAAATCTATTGTACTTCGCGTTGCATATGGAGAAATAAAGCCGAAATGTAAAATTTACTCGAGAAAATTCTCCAACAAATTTAAGCTGTGGTGCATATGATGAAAATGGCACGATTTCGATATATTTGGGTTTTATAATATCATCAATAAACAATTTAAATAAAAATTTTCGCATTCCATAAAGGAAAATAAAATTTTTATTTCGGTTTATCAATAGGAAATATGGTATATTATCGAGGTTTTCTACCTGTCACAAATGTGATAGCTTAAAATTCACCTACGTATTGATGTCCGGCACAATGGAATTTTTTATAGCATTAAACAGCTTTTGTGACAAGTTATTAATCAATTAAATCCGCCCAATGGTCGAAATGGAAAATGTCACGAAACGGAACGCGTGTGTTGATAGTGAAACGGAAATTTTTACGAAACGGAACGCTTGTTATAAGGGACGGTATTTCTAAATGTCTGCCGAAACGGCGGGAGTTACGCGTGCGACGAGCCGGAGCGGCGTTTCGGTGCGTTCCGGCTCATTACGAGCTCTGAATCCGCCCCAGTATGAGTCAATGAAATACATATATAAATTCGGACAACTCACTATCTATACTGAAAGATCAAAATATGGCTGAAACCAATGACTTATTCACAATAATTAATCCTTAGAAGTGTCCCGAAATTTTAAAAATATCAAACTTGTTCATAACGATAAAGCTTCGAAACGGCAAATACTACACACAAAATTTCTCCGGTATAACTTCCTTTCTTGTGATTATAAGGAGGAAATAAATTTTGGTAGACGCGCTTAGGCATTTAAGCGGAAGACGTACAATTGGGTCTTCCATTCCTCCTAAGGCGATATTTCCAGACTTAAGACAGTAGAACAGACGCTCAGTAGCGATTATAGGTCACCCTTCAAGCTTCTTTGAAAGACATCCCTATTGCAAATGAAGTATTTCCCAACCGCATTACCCTGGTCCCTTCCTTAACCTTACTTCCCTAATACAAACAACAAGTCGCTTAAAACGAAAACCCCGCCTCTAATTGACCACTTTTATTCCGGCTATGTTCTTGACCACATCCACATCAAGGAACAAGGAATTTTTTCCCCGATTGACGGGAACCTTAAGTATTTCCTACGGGAATTCCACAAACCACAATAACTTGCATTCCATTCTTTGTGGTTTCTCTAATGCATTACTACGCACGCGTCATTCACAGTAGTGCGTACGTGTCGTCCTGCAAGCACATGGGGTGGAAACATTCTCATCGTAAGAATGTGGAACTTACCCGCGAATTTTAACGACACGAAAAATACTGCCGGGTATAAAAATGACTGGATAACGTTTCTGAGAGCGCGTACATCATGAAATAATCGAATATCGGTGTCGTCAGCACTGGAAAACATGTTAACCAGATGACGCTTTGAATGGAATGATCCATTTTTAATCGAGCTCTGGATATAACGATTTATTTACATTCTTTATGTAATTACAGGTCACGTAACTCTATAAATAAAAAAGAAACCTACTCTTTAATAATAGCGTTTAGTGTTAGAACAAGATTGTATGTATCGTATAAGCAGGACCGTCCCTAGGGCATGGCGAATCGGGGCGACCACCCCGGGCCCCGCGATTTATACTACCGCAAGGAAAGTCTAAATTTAATTTGGCGGTTAACGATAACGGGGCCCCGCATAGGTCGATTTGCCCTGGGCCCCGCACCTCTGTTGGGGCGGCCCTGTGTATAAGGAGCTGAACATTTCTCTTAAATATAAAAAAATATTACGTTCAGAATGATATTATTTTGTCACACCTCTTCCTGGATATAAGGAGCGTATTTTATAGTCACATAGTTCGATGTACTTCTCAGCCAGAGAGATGAGATTCGTGTAGTAACAACGTTACAGAAAAGTTATGTAAAATAAATGTTTGTATGTATAAATATAAATTTGGAAACCAATAACACCTATTGGACATTAATGTGAAGACGTCGAGAATGCCAAAAATGTTATTAAAGAAATTAATATTCATACAGCTCTCAATTATGAAGAAAGAATAAATCTACTAGTTAGGCAATTTAATGAGAACTTAAAAATGAAAGCTGACGAGATAAAATAAATCGCTTCACAGACCATTAATAAAGAATTCGTCAATATAAATAGATAAATATAAATGTAACTTCGTGGCATATTTTAATGATTCGCTCAATTTTTCAATCAGAACATTAGTCATGCATTATTATTATTCGCATAAAGGAAGGAGCTGTGGCTATTTTTCAAATTTCTTCTTAAATACACAGCATGGCCAAAAATAATGAGGAAATATAAGGAATTTGGACCAATTTCGCGAACCAGCGTAAATCAATCAATTAAATTTCTTTAAGAATGATAGTCACACATTCGCCATCTCATTAAAAATTGTACTACGATGCCACGAAACTATATTATGCAATACAAAAATAACGGAGAATGTTGCCTCAAAGTATTTGAAAGACAATACGAAATTCACTGCTTGAATATTTTTATTTTTGAGTAATCTTGATAAGCACAGTAGACATGCATTATTAAGAATGTTTTTTTTCGACTTTTTTTGGCAATGCGAAGTCCTTCCTCACGCTTAATTTTCTACGTGACAAAGGATTGCGCCCTAAATTTTTCGCGTTTTTTAAAGCATTTCTCGCTGGAGGTACAAACGCGGAATTAGGAGAAGTAAAAAAATGCGAAAGGGCAGAGAAAAGGAAGTGGCAGGAAGAGGGAGGTGAGAAGGGAAATGGAAGGGCGGACTAGAGCGCCATTCGAGGGAATCAAGGGAAGTAGAAAGACGCCAAGGGCGAAACTCGCATTACCCTGATATCAAAATGTTCCCTGGATATAAACCTTTTAAATGCCAGCGAATAAATGGCACACGAGATAAATTTAATATCGATTACAAATGTGATATTCACGTATGCGCCATACATATCTGTTATACTTGAAATGTTTGAGGAAGTGAAGAATTTGTGATAGTGCCAAAATTATTCATATCTGTTAATTATATAGTTTTTTGTAATTATGACCGCAAAAATTACGTCTAATCATTATCTGATAGACTTAAATATTATTAAAATTTATACAGATGACTAATTATCAATAATAATGGCATATCCACGGGAGCTGGCATTTTTAAACCAAAATGCTTTCAACATTTCATAAGTGTAAGCAAAACTAATGGGATCGAAAATCTTAACTTGATGATAATATATAATACGAGAAAATATGTACAACATGTTTTCCTCTAAACCTAATTGGAGGCTCAAAGTAATAAAATTATGAGGGTTAACGTGTATACATCCAGCTATAATATTATTCCAAATAATATTTGGAATAATATTTAGCGATAAAGACGAACATTTAAAATTACACTTCTATTTGTGTGCCGCATTTACATTGTAAGACTCATTTTCCGATAAAAATAAGACAGTACAAACAAGCCTCTTAATTCCAATTAAATAGAAACATAGGAAGATCACTGTTACGACACCATCACGCATACGACGCGTAGCGTCAATACCCTGAAGTGTTTAGAAGAAATCCGTTTATGCGGAGTTATGAGGATTTTTTTACTTCCTCTTTGGAAGAGAGGGACGTGAGGGAAAACACGGCGGACTTACTTTTTTCACCTTTAAGATTTGTTTTCAAAATTGCATATACTATAGTGTAAATATATTAAGATGGCACATAGCGTTATAATAATACTAAAACGTATGGAAATTGAAAAAAAAACGTTGGAATTGACTAAGGGTCTATCTCGCTCTGAACGAACTAATAAAGACAAAAAAATCAAGACTTAAACGTTATATCTTTCGGAAATATGAAGTTGATTTACGACTAATTTACGACTCCCTGCTATTAATGCAAGTTATTAAATATTTTTACTACTATACTGCGATATTTTATACGAAACTTTTTCAAAAATTATATATTCACAAAATTACTAAATAGTAACTGGCCAGCCGACCATGATAACTTTATGAAACAAATATTTAATTTAACGAATCACATTCTACCGTTAAAAAAGGCTAATGGTTAGCTAATTGGTATCATTATATTTAAAAAATTAGGTATTCATCCGTCAAAATTAAGAACGTTTTTAATTAGGTCATAGATCGGAATCTCTTGATCCGCGAATTTTTTTCTTTCGAAACTATCGTAATAAATCTTAATCGAGCTTTTAACGCAAAAAATATTTATATTTCATTTTCATTTATACGGCAATATAATACAGTGGACCCTAGATATATCGGCCTAAATTTACGAAAAATATGAATCGTATGAATTACGTATTCATTTTTATATTTTACTAGTAAAAGGTGCTTGCAGTTTACAAACAGGAGAATGTTTATATCCGAATATAATTAAAAATGAAATAAATTGTTGACCAAAAGAACAAGTTAGGAAAGTGTACAGCGTATCACAAATGGGCGCGTTTCGTGCAATGGAGTATTAGAAAGAAATTATATACTTGTACGTAAAGGAAATAGCCTTTTAAAGTTCTTTTCTTCATCATAAATAATCAAATTTTCTTCCTATCTAAAAATATTTCTTACACAGATAAGGAAATTAAACATTTGTTTGTGAGATTGTTTATGTTAGCAACAATGAAAAAGTAACCATGCAAAAAATTTTCTAAGTTCAACTCGAATTAAGACAATTCTGGTTTGATTTTCTTGATAACGGTTACTCCTACGATAAAAATGTATAGGAAAAGAAATACTTTAATTTACTAATTCTACAAGTTTAATTTAAAAAATATTTTGATATGAGCAATACTTTACGATATATGACGGAAAGTTCATTTTTTGTCACCAGTAAAGTGGTACCCCTGATTGGCTTACGTGATTAATTTTTGTGAATTTCTTAGTATCTTTGATTGTAAGCCCTTAATATCAAATTTCATGAAAATCCGTTACGTAGAAGTCAAGAACGAACATGCGGACGGACGGACAGACCGACGACAATAGGCACTCACGCTGGAGGCGAAACGCGCCTAAAAATGGCTTGCGAAATAAAAATTGATTTTCCATGTATTCTTATTCTTAGGAATAGGGTTTGGGATACTTTTTCGAGATTTTAGATTTTTCCAGACCTTGGAAATTTCAAAGAAAGTAGCAATAGGAAAGTCTGCCTGTTATATCCGAAGTCCGTTCCATCGAGGTCCGATATACCGAGGGTTCACTGTATCAAAGCAAATTGCTATGCAAAATCTTATCCGGTTCGCAATGGCATACCAAATTACGAATGCCCGCCATGTAGAACGGGGTGCCTACCTCCGACTTAAGCAATTAATTCTGCTGACTTATCAAAGACATACATTTCTTTCGGATGTGAAATTTGTCAAATACATACATTGATTAAAAGAAAAACAGAACCTGCGTTTGAATAAATTTTAATCCGAAGTCCCATTTATAAAATCTTTGTTTAAAGTTTTCGTCTCTAAATTCCTCGACTAACAAACTATATCATACCAAAACATCGAAGTGATGTGATATTATCGGGAAATTTCCCGTTACACTTTTATATATTTTTATGGAAAAGAACCATTTTAACGACCGTCGTTCCGACGTCATTCCTTAAAATTTACGTTTTAATTTCTCAAATCTTATCAATACGGCGGTATCGACATGATACGAAGAATTTGTATTACATCAGAAATCTCTTCACTCAATCCCTCAAGTTACGAAGTCTACTGAAATGTATCGTGATATCTGTCACTCCAATTACATCCCTTTGCTCCGTTGATCAAAGATGAGACCATACTGATCGGATAGAATTTCTTAGCACTAGCAAACAAAATACGGAATATAATTTTTGAGGAATATAATGACCTATCTCGGAATTTATCTACCCTTATGGTCATACTGGAGCTATCGCGTGTATCAAAAAAAAGTGCAGCCCTGCAACCCGCATAAATCCTTAAGGATCGATTTGAGCATCATCCTTGACCCAGTTTTCGGGTCAGCCGACTCGGCGAATCGCCTGTTGAGGTTTCTGACCTTCGTTGCTTTTTGGAGGCGTCGTTCGGCATCTCGGTCCCCTTTGAGGAAGGTGGTAGCCGTTTCGACATTCGATTTGAGGAGACATGTTGCGAAAGGCGTAAGCCCAGGTGTCGGAATGTTGTGCAGCTATTCCGGCTGGGAGGGGCGGACGAGTTAATGCAGCCGTAAGCGAATCCCACTTCCACGCGCGTTACCTCACCATCCATTGTCGTCCGATTTACGAGCGATGTTACAATGGTTACCAGAGAATGGCAGCTGTTGAGGTAGTTGAGCGGTGACAATGTACCGACCCATTGGGTGCCTTCGACGTGCCATCAACTGTTGCAAGGTATTATGTGGCGAATACTCGAAATAAAAGCTTTTTACGTTCAGAGTAAGGGTCAATAGATTTCGATGGACGTAGTCCAAAAAAGCTGTGGATTTTTAACGTGTTTGAAAAAGTGGACGATTGAAAACATTGAGTAGACGAGCATACAATTTCACGCATAGTGAACTTTTTACGTAAACTGAAAATGTTTTATAGTATTTGTTTATCGAGACGAAAACTCACTGAATACATAAAATATTCTTTTGGAGTGTCGACTTAGGAAAGTTGCAATGACAGTTCAAGGAAATTAAAACAAACGCATAATCGCTTTTCTAGTAAACAACAGTATTAGAAATACCGTTAAAGCAAAAATGTCAATGCATATCACGACAGAAGTTTTTGTTACGGGGAAAAACAATGGAATATACTAATTGTAATCACCTAAGCGATTCAAACACGGAAGTATTCTTCGACAGCCTTATCTACGGCACGAGACGCTGCGGAGTAAGCTTCTTCGAAAAGGATCGAGTTGGCAAAAACAGAAGGTAATTGAAGACGGACATAACCTTTCTTTAAACACTCATAAGGAAAAATACAGAGGCAAAGGCATTATCCTCGAATTATTCATTCAACTTTCATTTCGCCCACTTCACAAAAGGTTTCAAATCAAACTTTCAAAAACCATCTTAGATGTTACTAAATTTATATTCACGACGTCGCGTCCGAGAGCTCACTAATTGAAGATGTGAGAAACAACCATTAGTAGCTTTGGTTCTAGCTTAACCGTGAATAAGTCCCAGCGTGAGGGTGAGAAGAGAGAGGGAGACGAAATGAAGAGAGGATGGGGCGAGGGGAAAAAAGAGGGGAACGTAAAAGGAAGGGGCAGGTGGAAAGAGAGGTAAAAGGGGATGAAAGGAAGGGGAAGTAAAAAGGGGAGAGAGAGAGAGAGGTTGGCAGAAGGGGGAGAACACGGAGAATAAAGTTTCGAATAGGAATCGCGTAGTAGAGGAACTGGGGAGAAGAGAGAGAGAGAGAGCCACTGGAGAGTTTGGTGGTAGATATGATATAAAATAGCAAAGGGATTAAATTAGAGCAAATCAGCAATATTAATCGAATGGGAAAAGCTTAGTATCGGCAAATTAAAAGAGAAATCATCTCTTATGTGACCACGACGAAATGATTCTTTAAGCAAAACGCAATAAGATTGGTGTCACCACTAATAATAGCTATGGCTTTCTTAGTGAATATAAAGTCGAGCTTCTATAAGACAAACGTCTATAATTCGAATTTTTCATAATACGAAGTGAATTCATTTTACAGAACAAGATATTTTTCATGCTATTTTTCTTCTATAACTCGAACTTTCCGCGAGTCGAATATCGATTTATTACATATATGCTCCATCGAATTACAATTTCAACTCTTTAAAAACTCACCCTCTAAATCCATGCGTCGCTCAACATTATGCTGGGGTGCGAAATTAATAGTTCCGCCATTGAAATTACACGAAAATAGTTGAAAAGGAAAACTCAAATTCTGTAAAGAGCCGGAGAAATATGAACGGATAATTCAGTGATTAAAAATTGATTTGTGAAAACTATCGATTGAATTGGAGATTCTCGAGTCTTTAGTGAGGGATACAACTGGAATTAGGTTACAGGGTCGTCGAGAAGGGAATGTGGGAATAAGAGCGAAGTGGTGCACACTCGGATGGACACCGTAAGGGGATCTACTAGGGAGTTTATAGATATGGTAGGGCAAGGACCGATATAGAGGTAAGATAAAGGATCAGGATGCCTTAGATAACGAATTGGTGGACGAAGCTTAATGATAATAGGCGTACACCCATCACTTCGCATACCATACTTTTAAAAATGTTCCTAAGCAGCGTAAATTTAATATACGTGGATGCAAGAATTTATCAATTTTATAATTGCTAAAATATTAAGCGGACCCTTATCGTACCGTATTATCAATTTATCACTATATTTTATCCAAAGTTTCAAATAAATTGAAATTGGGATTGCAATACCATATCATTTTGTTAAGGCGAGAGAATCCTATCTCAAAAGTATGGTCATTCAGCACTGCTCCACGTAAATTGGCCAACCTTCACGGAGTAGAAAAGAGTTCATACAAAGTAGTTTCAGTTACATAGTGATTAGCAACCCCTTGCGATTAGTTTACACAACCCCGGCCAACGTAAGAAGCCCAACCACCGAGCAAAATTTCGTGGGAAATGCCGCGAATGGCAATCCTTCGTGCATCACCAAAAAACCTCGAGTCCACACCGGATTTTTAGGGGATCTGCTGGGCTTCCCGGCACTCTGCGAGAATGACACCACCGAAAGGATCTCGGCGAGAGGATCTGCCCCCTCACCATCCGACCCAGAGTCACCAACCCTACGGCACTTTCCCGCGACCCCAGCGGCACATTTCTACCGCTCCTCCACGAAGACACCAGAGTCGCGAGGCAAAATCCTCGCAAAGTCGTTACCATCGACAAGGGATGACGTCGATAACAGAGGGAGAAGAGAACGACGGCACAGTTGAAGGGTTTCCTTTTTCCTCGATTCCTACCTTTGTTTCTGCGATGTCTACGAGAAGATATGAACCGCTCGCGATGGCGTGCTCTGCTGCTGAGGGTGCTGTCGGCTTGGAAGCTTGGAAGGAAGTGGGGCGGCAAAGGCAACTCAGTCGGGGACTCGGGGGCCCCCCTTGTGCAGCCCCTCCCCCCCTAAGGGGGGGAGAGAAGCGGCGGGAATCGTGCCGGGAGGATCGCGTCACGAAGCGAGGGACCAATCGGGAAGTGTGTAGCCTGCCTATCGTGGACCGGGTTGGACGTTGCTCGGCGCCGGCGTAGCAAGGTGGGGGCGACTCAAACACCCGATTCCTTCTCTTACAGACGGCTCGAACTCTCCCTTTCCACTCCCCGCCACGCCAAAATACCCACCCCGGCTCTTCCACCATCGTAAGGCACGTCCGCAAGGCTGGCGATGCCGCGTTTCAAGAACTGAGCGGAAATCGCGGTTCCAGCGGAGATTTCTCCGCAAAGCAAATGAATAAATGCTCGTAAAGGTTTAGTTAGTAAAATTACGTAATGCTCGTGATTGGTAATTGGAAGGGGTAATTTAAAAAGCACTAAAATATGGTTCCATCTCGGTAAATTGAGGGAAATGAGTCATAGGAATATTATTTTTTCTATGGATGACGTATTTTCGGCTTATCTATTTCGCAAGTTCAAAGCAGATACTGAGTTTTATGAGTGTTCGCGCTAAAATATTCGTTTGACGATTTACTGATGCAAAGGAAATATTGAAAATATTTCATGGGCCGAGAAGAATATGCTAAAAAAAATGGTGGTTTCCTTGTTTCTAGAAATTTTCTAAATGAGTCACGAAAATGCAACACCAAATCATTTAGAAATGCATCGTGACCAAATGTCTCTAAGAGCGGATCGGCCTTGATTTTTGAAAACGTAGCAATCATTCATACGTTGCCTCAATTAGAGCATCGGGTGTTATTAAGGGAAGGACTAAAATATTACAAAATTATCACATGCAAAATGAAACTTTGGAACTAATCGTCCGCTGAATTCGAACAGCGGAATTTCATAAAACGTTTCTTATTTGAGCTAATATCCACAACTTTGGAAATAATGTTTGTGGAGCTAGAGAAAATCTTTACAGAATTATCTGATAAAATTTGGTGTAAGAACTTCATAAGTTGAAAAACATTTGTAATACTTTTTCGAATGTTGTATAGCTGAAGTTAAATCAATCGATAAAAATCATTAACTACAAATTAGGGATGGATTTGAAGTAATCGATAAGTGGCTGCACGGAGACAAATCATAAAATATAAAATCAAAGTAAATCTGCACAAAATCGTAGAAATTATCTCAGCACTGTTCATCAGTTAACTTATATTACCTTTGTATCTTTCCGATATTATGCAAATGTGCTCAGCATTGAGCGCACCAACCGAATTGATTACATTGTTGCCACGCTACTTTCATGATGTGTATGTACTTATAAATCGAAGATTATACAGAAATATTCGAAGAAAATATCCATGTAAAATCAAATCCCGTTTATTTGGTAATCAATCCATTAACCATGGAAGATATTTTAAAACCAAATAAGATTTCGGAATAGTACAACTCACTACGTTTTCCGGCATCATGTTGCATAATTTGATACAGTTATATAATACCGTTTTATTATCTTTATAAATTTCCCCAATGATATCGGTGACTTAAGATACAGAATAAGGTAAGATAGTTTTTTCGTTTATCTATGCTGATTACTTTTTTAATGATGGTTGCATAAGCCGGCCGATTTCATCTTCGATGCTACTGAAATCTCGGGGGGAAATCTTTTTCGACTTACGAATTTCATTTTTAGAATTTGTTGTTGGGCTGTTTTAACTTTTACAATATTTCCTTGCAGCGTGCCTTTCAGACAAATAAGAACTTTACGTGTGATCAGTCTTTCGAGCGAAATAAAACTTTTTCGTGAAATTTACATTTACATGAATACTCTGCAAGCCGCAAGAAGCGTCTGGCAAGGGGTGTTACAGCACCAAATGAACTCCCAAACAGCGACAATATAAAAACATAATGAGTTTTATGCATAATATTATTGTATTAAATATTTCGCTATTGATGAATCAGAATTTTTTATCACATTAAAGCTGCTTTTGTGACCTGGCGATAAGGTTTTGTTATTTGTTACCCTTCTCTTACAAATGTTTAAATAACTGAGCTTTTCTTAAAAGGAAGCTATATTTATTTGAGCCGACATAAGCGAACAAGGAAAAAGTACGCGGCAATTGAGTGATTGCACAATTTTCCTTCAAAAGTCTCTAACGATAATATCCGGAACAATGACGGTCGTGCCTCCACGAAGTGTGACGAGGTTCTTTACGACCAATTTTCACAGTTTCCCTGAAAATTGACATTTTTAACTATTGCGTGAACTGGGAGTTTCCAACAAGAACTTCCATTCTCTTGAGATATCTTCTATACCCTAAGATAGCATAAGCTTTTAGCAACAATGGGTGTTACGTCACTCCTATAATCTCGGCGACCTATCCCAATATGTACTTATGCTTCCGCCCAATCGATCTTCAAGGAGAGAAAATGTAAGTGGGATCAACGAATCATACGTGAACTACTATAATTCAAAAGTTTCCGGTGTTTGTAATGCACATATTATTTTTAAATTGTATCATCATATAGATGCTCGTATTGATTGATTCGTTCCGGTTATTGAAAAAACAATTTATGAAGCGGAGAAGCAGGTAAGCTCTTCCCCCTGGTATGTCTACAACAGCCTCTCTCACATTTTCCATATTGGTCCAAACAAAAACAATTTCCAAGGTGCTGCGGGAGCTTCTCTTTAGAAATAATTTAAGAGTTTACATTCCGCGGCTTTAAATACACGTTTTTACAGATTCCTTGGAATTGCCGTCGTATATTCGAAATGACTTGTCTATATGAGCGAAAGTATGTTGACCATAAAACTTTACCGACTTCAGAATATCCTTTGGTCGTTTCAGTTTGGCTGTGAATTTCACCGTCTTTTTATGCACTCTCATGCACATTCTTCCTTTGCCCCATTTCAAGAAAACCCGCAAAATATCATCTCCCGATATTTCTTCTCCTTCGAGACATTTTCCTCCCATTACCCGTTCGTAACGTCATTTTGCCTAAACTCCCCTCCGGATACTTCCTCCCGGGTGGATTTATACGTAATGGAGGCACTCCACGTCGAGCAACTGAGTTCGAATCATACTGTCTGCACTTCGACCCACGGGATAGACACTTCCGCATTGCGCATTTGAGGGTGATGCACTACGTCAGATTTCCAGCATCGGAAAGTAAAGAAGTTCAGCCATAGACTCTAATTAGTTTAAAATTCCATGAAAATTTATGGTAATGTATCGCTGCGCTCACGTGTTAGCAAGTTCGACACTCTAAAAACTCCTAAACAAATTTTTAAATTTACTTAGGGCGGAAGCAAGAATTAGTAGGTGAACGCAATGTCGAATCTTCATTTAAAATGCAAATTATCTAGGTCATTGTCTAAATAACGTATACATACTCGGACACTGTGTGAAATGAAGGAACAGAAAGCACCTTTTTCGCTTGAAATCAAATTTAACTGCATAATTTTTAAAAAAACTGAATACGTAATGCAAGAAAAATTCTTGGAATACGCAATGCTGCGAACTTTTATATAAAAAATTGATAAAAGGCACCAAAAACTTCAAATAAAAATTTATTAAATCCAGAATCCTAAAGAATAATTTCATCATTATCATCAACCTCTTGTCGTGAAATGAAATTTTATAATCTACACCACGCATTTTCGCTACCAGTCGTTGGCAATTAGGTCATCAAATTTATCTCGCACTAGCCTGATGTCGATCATATCTTTCCAATGAAATTACACTTGTATGTAGTACTGTTATCCGGAAAAGTCAGCGGACGTTTACCCGATATTAAACTTTGTCACCCGATTAGTCAATCCACAACATCGTTTCGACATTCCCAAGGACTTAAGACGCGGTCAATGTAATGACGAACCCGAGCGTCGACCACGAAAGCCTCTGGTTCAATTCCCTCCAAAGGCAATTCCTTCAATGATCCATAAATTTCCCCATAGCCTATTGGCTCCATTCCTAATACACCTCGGCTCAAGTGGACGTGAATACAGTTGAAATCTTTATAGCTTTAAGTATGGAGCACGTGCGAGAATTTAATGCCGAGGATGATGCAGAGAGGTAGAGGGGAGGAGGAGAGGAAGACAGAGGAAGAGTAGGGGTTGCTAGAAGTTTAGAGTCGAAACGGGAAGAGCGGCGTACACGAACGCCACTGAACTAAAATAAAGGACACTGTCTTTGCCCTCTCTTTTTCTCGCTCATCCGATTCCTCAGTCACGTAGTCCTAAGAGCTGTGCGCAGACACTCTCCTCCACGACGCCCGAGGATTCCAGAGGAGGGTATCTGCCTTTCTTTCTCCCTTCTCTCTTTCTTTCTCTCTTCTTTCTTTCTCTCTCTCTCTCCTTTCGTTCTGACTCCTCTTCCATTTGGCCCAAACATTCAAAACCCTACCCCCGGCTCTAGCCACGCTCGCGCAAAAATAGGCTTCAGCCGAAAGCTGCTCCCCAATGTCAAGATCAGAGCGAGCGTGAGAGAAAAAAGGGTGGAAAGGGGGGTTGGGAGGGGTGAGGAGAATGAGGTTGGTAGGAAGATTGAGAGCTTTCGGACAGAGAGGCAGGTGGGCTCCTGGATCCACATTTTTCTCTCCTCGGTGGAGCGTTCCTTTTGAACCAAACATTCAGTCCGCGGTTGGAGCATAATTGCGACAGGAAATCGGTAATTTGCTCGTAAAGAAGTCGTACGATTGTCAAAAACGTGCGCATGTTAACGCAGAGAGCCTGAATAGATGCTGTTGTGTTATCACTCCCTCGTGCCACAATGCGCAGCCTTGAAGTTTATTTTTAAAAAATTAAGAGTAATTGCTTTGGTAAGTTAGACGTGAGGGGTTGAGCTCTTTCAAGGAACATTTTCTACGTGAATGAAATCATTATTATTTTAGTCCTAAGTAATTTTAATACGCAGTCTACCACACTCAAATATTGTATCATCATCGTCTTATCAATTGAAAATGTGCTACATCCTGTGTACTAGTATTATTTCTATCATAACGAACTATTACTTACACTCTAAAGCTTAAGGAAGACATATCCATAGCATTTTATGAAAATATATTCCGAAACATTAAATTAAGTCGCACATTAATCATTCGTTAGTTAAGGTCATAAGCTATCATAATATCAATGTATAGTTCATTATCAGTTATTCTAAAAAACTTACTCGATTATTACTCTCTTAGTTGCTATAATTTTAAATGATCTCCAATTTGGTGGTTAATCGTAACAGAAGAATAAAACTTAAAAATTTTAGCCATCATCACTTAAAATCTAACTATAATTTGTTAACCGTAAGGATAAATCTTGTTTCTAAACTGAAGTAAAATATTTGCTCGAAAAATATGGCTATCAGTCACGTTACTTTTAGCTTAATCAGAGATTACTCTAACTTATTATTTAGATACCTTATGACACCAGAAATACAAACAAAGGGCATACAAAAAGAAGTTATGGATATGATAAAACACAAATTTATATCCATAAATAAAATGAGCTATCATAAACTGATCCTTAACATACAGACTATCTTCAGAGAAGGCCTTTGCTTCAAACCCTTCAGATTCTGACGATAAATGCCAATCATCAAAATTCATTTATTTTTACTTAAAGTGCCAGTAAAGCAGTTCAAAAATGTTTATGCTCATCCTTCGTATGTTTGCCTATGAGCATCTTTAATGCCCGAGAGTTGTAGCGCGTGAAGCAATGCAGATACACTCCTCTATCCTGCAGCCTTCTCTTTTAAACATATGCTCTCCATGCAAACCATAAGACTTTAAAAGCAAATGGCCATTGGCCTCGGGTGAAGGAGAAAGTAAACATATCCAAATAAAAGAGTGAGTTGAGTTTGGTCCTGTGGACGAGTAAACATCGTCGAGCGTTTGGGAAGAAATTCCTTACTGCCTAGGGGCATTATTAAAGAGACTGCACTGACTTCTTGTTCTCTGGGAGACCACACATCCCTTTACTTTTATGAAATGCTTAGACTTCCAACTTATTGTGGAGCGAATTAATAAAAAATATCTTCGTACTCCGCGAAAACGAAGTCAATTCCTTGCGTAAACGTGCGAATTAAATGACATATTTCGCTTCGCCGAATTATCATCAAGTTTAAGTAAAGAAATCCTGGAAGATTTTTTTAACCAGCTAATATACTACGTATGCAAATGAAATTTTGTTTGGTCTCGAAATTCCTGACTATAAGAGATTACTGAAAAAAACTATAAAAACGATCATGATGCGAGACAATGAAAACGTGACGTTCAATAATTTACCACGAAAATGTAAATAGAAATAAAACTCATATTTTTACGATGATTTAAGAATTGTGAACTTTTTGTGACTTTGCAAAAATTACGAGAAAATAAATGCAAACTTTTCAGTAAAAAAAATCATGTGGAAGTCATAGGGAGATATATCCTTCTTTCTGGATATATCTACCAAATACATTTACGAGGCTTCGAAAGACTCGAACACAAGCGAATGTGTGAAACTTAAAAAGGGCATTAGATAGGATTATGGAATTATGCCGTTTACATGTCAAGAGTCCGTGAACATGTTGTTTTCCTCGGATGTGCAATTAAGTCCTGGAACACTAAAAATAGAGACAATAAAATTCTTGAAGGTAATCAGAGATATCCTATCCAGTCTTTAGAAACAAGTTTCTTCATTTCAACTCGACTTCTCCGTTAAGAATTGCCGCGGCTAAACCGATAATGAATAGCTTAGAATAGGGAGGGCAAATTGGTTGTCATGCCAAAGCATGTTAAACCTCTGTCATATGGTTTCAGGCGTGCGTATTTATTGATAAATTTAACTCTATACTTATAATAATATTAATCTGAATTTATTATATACAAAATTAAGTGCACAAATGGTACTGGTTTGCATATTAATCATTTTTAACCTTATCTAATAAAAAAGGAGGAAATTACTCAAACAAAAAACCGCAGAAATACGCAAAATATGCATTTATTTATTTGCTTGAACTTTTTTAAATACTTTTTAATTAAATTTCTTTGAAGTATGTCTTGTAATTTGTGGATTAAAAAGTTGAACTGCTTAACTTTCGCCTGCAAATGTTTCTTATAGCTATATGTAACTTTATGTTATTTGTCGTTGAAATAAGATACATATTTGCTTTCCCGTTATTCCTCACGTTTTTCCGCGATATATTTATTACCGTCTCAAAATGTCTTTTTACAGTAGTAGTCATACATAGAACCGTTTCTTTGATAATGATAGTAACATTATCATTTTATCTGACCAAATATGATAAAAGCAACGTAAACCTTCATTTTTATCAAGCTTTTTCTTCTTCACAGTCGTAATTGTTTCTATTTGACAAGTGAAAAGTGTTATGTATATCAACACAAATAATTTTAAACGTTGAAAATGTATACAAATAAAATTTACTCCCCAGAAACTACGCAAACATTCCCTGAGCTAACAACACTGCACGATAACAAACTGCCATGGCACAGTGTGAATCGAGACCGAGTTCAACGTGGGTGGTTAAACGCCAATGTTACATTCTTTCAGAATCAGAGTAGATGCTACTGATTAATACCACCGATTATTGTTACCAGCCATCTTTTACAATCAAATTCGTAATTAAAAAACCAAACATTATTCAAAATATGTAATTTCCTCCGCATATTATATTCACGCTCGCCGTCTATTATGATAGCAACTTCATATTATCGCCGGTGGGCTGAAGGCAAGAAATTAATTATTAAGAGACACTTCGCGTACTCATTTCGACAACATTGTATGTACATACAACATTGTATGATACACCACGTGAGGGTTCGCGAGTTACTCGGGCTACGCATTCAGATTTCAATGCCTGGGATTCAATCTCCAAAAAATCTGATGTGGCCAACACATGACTTTCTCCATATTTGGGGTATAGATATTTAAATTATTATGAATAGCATTATAAGGCAAAATTATTATTTCCTATCGTAAAAGAATACAGTCGTCCTTATTGCCGTAAATTACGTGTATTTTGAATGTTTACAGATTTCACCGCTACATGGTGGTGGCGCTGTATACTGTAAATTAGAAAAAGTTGAATATCTCCGAAATGGATGGTTATACGAAAATTTGTTTCAAACAAAACTTGGAAGAAATATTATTCTCTACAACTTTGGTCCTCACGAAGATTACCAATAACGATGTTTTTAAGGAGATATTTGACGGAAACCGAAAAACCGGTTATCTATAAATAATTCCTAAACAATAACTGCTATAGAAAATTGTTTCAAATGAAACGAAATCGATTTCATGAACACAATACTTTCCCATTACTACGTATGGAGAAAGTAAAAATGCTCATGCGACAATGTATGGTTCTTCAATGATGTTACAACAATGTATAACATCTCATCGCACATGTGTTCTCGGTGGCTTGTGAAATTCAACGCGGAGTCCGAGTTGATCAAATTGTCTTCAAGATACGCATACAAAAGGATTCATTGGAACGACTTATAGATGGGCGAAATTTAGAAGAAGTCATAATGTAATAATACGGGACGCACTTTGTCACAAAGTCCGTCCCGTCCCCTATTGTTTTCACACAGAATAATGGACATTTGATGAAAATTGGCAGAAAAACGACCCGTAACCGGAGACTGGTTATTAAAACCGGAGACCGGAGATGAACTACGAAAACCGGAGTCTCCGGATGAAAACCGGAGAGGTGGCAGCCCTATTTACATTGATGGAGTTTGATCTGATATTCACATTTTGTTTCAATTATGTATTCTATTATGGTAACAATAATTCCAATAAATACATTCTATTTGGAATATCCGGATCCCGGTTCACCCAATTATCGCGGATAATCGGCGCTCTACTGTACATATTCAAAATACACTTCATAACCGCTAGTTTTAGTTTGCCATTGTTGCCGTCTCTGACCTAGAAATCTACAAATAAATAGAGATATTATACATAATATGACCTGTTATAGATTTTATTTGACCCATTGTCTTATGAACTCTTGATGCTTTGCCGCTTCTTACATAGTAAGTTGGACTACACCGTCAGAGTCCCTTCTCCCTCGTAAAGTTTTCAAATTCGCTACTCCATTAATCTAATCTTCAGTTATGTTCTCGTAGGTGATAAATTTGTGTTTAACATTCGTAAGATACACAACGGATCCTACTCGAGTTTCACACTATTCTCTTTATTAAAATTTGATATGGCCAACACATGAATTTCTCCATAAAGAGCAATGAATATGATTACATTCGACATCAGCGTTCTCAGAAATAATTATCAGCGATTACACCCGTGATTAATTTTAAAACATTTTTAATAGTCTTTATTTAAGAAACAATAAGTAAAGAAAATTTCCAGCCTTTTCTATGGATAAAAAATGTCGATGCGCAATTAAAATCACCCTTGAGAGCGTACGCAACGTTATCTACAATTAGAAAATTTTATCATAGCATCGGAAACAATGTTCTTAAAAGAAAAACCACAATCTCTCTTAAATTATCGGTTTTATGAAAAAATGTGTCAAACAAAACTTGCAGAAAATTACATTATCTACAACTTTTATAATTACAACTATTTATTAAAATTGAACTTTAAAGAAGATATTTGAAAAAAAACGGAAAAAATCTGATGTGGTCAACACGACTTTCTCCATATTTGGGGTATAGATATTTAAATTATTATGAATAGCATTATAAAGCAAAATTATTATTTTGTATGGTAAAAGAATACAGTCGTCCTTATTGCCGTAAATTATATTTTGAATATGTTTACAGAATTCACCGCAAGATGGTGGCGCTGTATACTGAAAAGTTGTGTTGGCCACATCAGATTTTTTCATGAAAACAATACTTTCTCTATACTACGTATATGGAGAAAGTAAAAACGACAAGAAAAACGAAAAAACGACTAGAATAAACACGCACTTCCGGTAGACCAGTTTCACCCAAAACCTTTTCAAATCTTCGTTTGCTAATTAAAATCTTAAGTGTAAAGTTTTGTGCCGATCTGATTATTAGTTTTTGAGTTAAGAGCGCCCACAAAATTCCTATCATATACAGACATACAGACGGATATTTTTGCGAAAATGGTCTAAACGTGTTCTAGGGACCTCAAAACGTGTATTTCAGTTGAAATCTCGAAATTGATTTTTTTCATGAACACAACACTTTCCCTATTCATACAGCAAACTCGAATTACGAACACCATGCGTCCCTGAAAAGTAGTTCGTAAACCGACAGTTCGTAAATCGGGAGAGATTTTCCCAATGATGCAATTTTAAAATCATGTGATGTGTTCGAAAACCAATTTTTCCTCATACAAGTAAAGAAAACGGAGAACGGAATGAATTATAATAGATTTTAACGTCACTTTCCACATCAAGCGTAAGCTTGGGGTGTGAGGGCAGATTAACAGGCATGATGTTGCGGAAGAAGATGCACAACTTTCAACATTTATATGAGAAGAGTGGTCCTGCAAAGGAATGAAAAACGCATCCGTGACGTTTGATAACACAAAGCAATGAAAAAATCTTTTAAACGCCCTTGAAAGAGTCCAGCAAAAATGTATTTAGGTATGCCAGAAATATATGTCACTTTTTCGTACGGTGTGTTTAAATGATGGCAGTAATTGGAGTTGACTGAATTCAAGTTCGTACGATCGAATTTTGAGGTTGGAAGTCGAATTTGTGGCGTTGAAATTCTTGCTCGTAAGACCGAAAGTTCGTAAATCGAGAGTTTACTGTACTACGCATGGAGAAAGTAAAAATGAGTTTACTTTTTTAAAACGTATCAGTTATGTGCTTGGAAATTTGATTTATATTTGTGATTCATCCATGTAATATTATAAATCCTATGCTGTTACATTAGAATAAAATTATTCATATTACACAATAGGATTTAGTTTTACAAATCTTTGATTTTGTCTAACGTTTGAAACAGTAATCGGTATAATATTAATAACACATTTTGAGCGCTATAATTGTTTTGGATTTACTTCGAAAATTGTGGTAATGTATTTTATTACTTCATGTTATAAGATGATATCAGAAATGTAGTGTTATTTACCAATAAATTTTTCCTTTAAAGAAATGTGTTCTTCCGACTCGGTTAACGATTAATACCTAGTTCCTTCAATACAAAAGCACCCAGGAGAATGAATCATATTTGCGAAAATTTGTCATTACCACCCATTGGAATTAAAGTGCTTATTTACAAACATCAATAATCTGGAAATATTTTTAAGTAACAGTCACAATATTGACATAAGTGCCAATGACCGCGAAATGAATGACATAGTAGGTGCTGTAATGAGGGATCTTAATTAAGTTGAAAATGCATTTAAACGCGTGAGCGTGACTTTCGGATGATATAGGAGCGTTCGCCGCATATTCTTTTGACTTCCCGGGGTTTCCTCTCCCCGGAAACTAATTAACAGAGGGCAGTGAGAGGAAATAAGGATGGCAAAGAATAGCTGTCGTTATATTAGAAGTGGAAAGGGAAGGGGGAGGTGGATGGCACGGAGCCTCAAGGACGGAAGTTGAGCAATATGACGGTCCAAGTCCGAAAGAAGGGGGCTTCGAGGTACGGATGAGACTAGGAGAGAAGGCGCAGAGGGACCGGGCAATAATAAGAGAAGTGTTCTCTTTTTCCGTGAGGGCGTTTTTTTTTTTGGGTTTGATATCACGGAAGGAAACCTTTGCTTCTATATAACTCCCCGCCAACCCTTATGGGGTGTGGTCAGCTGTGAGGTGACTATGATGGGTGGGGATGGGTTGGCTGGGGAGGGTGAGAAGGAGTGGATGTCAGGATACTATCCCGACTTCCACTCCTCGAAGTAGTAAGAAAGTGGAGAGGGGGGGTGAAGCACTTCGGGGGGAGAGAGAGGTGGCGGCAGGCGGGTTCGCGTGAGGGCCAAGGATTATTTCTATCTTGCCATCCTATGCGCAATCCCTCAACCTCCCCCTCAACGAAATATCCCATTTGATTAATTCCTAAGAAGTGGATCGATGAAGCACGCGTTAAGCAGACATACGTGTAAAAAAATATACTAATTTCGCGATTTGTAGGGTATAGGTGAAGGCTTACGCGCGTCAT
Source organism: Uropetala carovei (assembly GCA_036926305.1). Classification (NCBI taxonomy): domain Eukaryota; kingdom Metazoa; phylum Arthropoda; class Insecta; order Odonata; family Petaluridae; genus Uropetala; species Uropetala carovei. The sequence goes on along the minus strand of JAXCHB010000044.1, from coordinate 2,060,761 downwards.
GGGTCGTACATTCTCCAAGAATCCTCTTTGGGCTCACTGCCCATCGTGTTGACGTCTTCCAGCGTGAGATAGTGAGAGTGGGGGAGAGGACTAATAGCGAGAAAACCGGATAAAAATAGACAGATACGGCTATTCTCTTTTCATAACCTAACACACGCTATGTATTTCGAATGTAACAAAACTATCAGAGTCATTTATTTCAAGCTACGACGGATGATATGGCTACTAAAAAAACAATTATGTATTCTATTATGGTAACGATAATTACAATAAATACATTGTATTTGGATTATCCGGGTCCCGGTTCCCCAATTACCACGGATAATCGGCGCTCTACTGTATGTTGTTTCTGTTATTTTCCATAATTTTTGTTTATTTGCCCTAGCGACATTTCTTTAAAAAATAGCCGTTTACAAGAACAATTTAAATTTAAAAGGTGTTAATGAAAGTAAATGTTGAAATTTAATATTCACGATAGAAAAAAGAATTCTGAAGTAAAACGCTAAGATTTTAATAGAAAGTAACAGGGTAGTATTTATCAAACTAAACGCCGACGGTGGTAATCATAACCAACTACAGATTATAGAATACTACGGAACTAAGGTATCTCCAGGTATCTCAGCGTTTATCGCCGGCCAAGCACGCTTTGGATGATTCAGAAAAACTCTTAGAAATGACCCTGCTGTCCTTTGAAACTTAGAGCGTCCACACCTGGTAACAAAAAGTCTGAAAATCGATAAGGATTGCGTGCTAATGGAACACAATGAATGAAAACGGATGAAGGCAGTGCGCAGTAGGAGAAGGGAGCAAAGCGCTACCCATACCCAGTCTGTAAAAATACGTAATTATAATTTAACAAAATTATTCTCATTTATCGGAGTATGCTAACTTATTTCTGCAAAGAGCCAAATTGCCGGCAATTAACAGTTTTCATGGTTGAAAACCGGGAAATTTTCCCTTTTTTTCCTGCTTAAAAACAAATATTTATGTTAATTTAGCGCGGATTTGAAATAAGTCATCTATGGATAGATATTTATAAAGAAAAGTGTTTGTATGCATGTTTTTTTATAGCTCAGCAACTACAGAACGTAGAAACAAGAGGAAGGTATCATTATAACCGGAATAAAGAGTTAAGTGGTGAATCAGGTTTTTATACCGGTTTGATTGACTTTTCCAACTTAAAGAAATATTTGCTTTTTTCATTTTCTACATTTGAATAACAGGGATAAGTGCAGCTTATTTTTCATTTGAATTTTAAAATTACTTAGAAACGTACAAACTCGAGACTTGGTTGGTTGTATGAAGGGAAAAACAAAGTTTATTTTTATTGAAGACAGAATCCGAATCCTGACCGAATTAGCGTAAAAATGCGTTTAGAATCAGAAAAAATGTGTGATTTTATCAATTTAACTACAGTACCAATTATAAGCTACCATGACAAGTCCCATTGTCGCCGAAGTTGAGAGTTTATATGGGAAAAATTTTAACGTAATATCGTTTTTCAATTTCTGTGTGCGATTTTGCTTTGTTTACATGGCAACCGAATATTTGCTGATTTTAATTGAAATATTACTAATAAATAGTTTTAATGATATTTTCGTGTGGCGTGGAGTTCTCCAAACCAAGCTGTTTTTAAAACTACGTAACTTACATAATTAGACGTAGATATTCCACAAATTGTGATTGGATAAATCGTTTCATTGTTTCCAAAGTATTGTTGATATAAACAATTTTCTCTTAACATAATTCATGGATGAGAGAATCGAGCTAATAGTCGGAGGATAATATTCACTCTGTGATCCTTAAACGTTCTCTATTTACTTTTTCCTTTCTTTGAATTAATTAATTTCGGAGCGGATCGGTTTTCATTTTTGCTTTGTGCACTATGCTATTATTGAGATTTTTACATGTTACACGGTCGAAGTTTTAGATTCACTAAATCCGTTGAAATTCAACGGGCACTTCTGCTAGTCAAGAAATATAAACTTCATTCTTTCGTCTTTAGAACTGTTTTTGTTTCGTACTCATATATCATCTGTGAAGAAATTTGAAATTATATTTATAACTCCCTGCAAAGATTTCCATGTTTTTATTATGGTATATTGAAATGGAACAGTGAGATCGAAAATAATCCCCTATAAATTAAACTAATTGGATAGGTTGAGCCAGAATAATAACAGTCTTGGTGAAGGTATCATCTGATAGTTTTCTTTGGGGTACATGAAATGATAAAAAACGGATTTTCGCACATACCGCGAGTTCGTCATTCTGGTTCGCAAATCCGCAATTAAATTAATCGTATACGCCTTAGTTGGAAGATTTAAAACAAAATATATTGAATATTTATGCATTTTAACTGAGTGTTTGAGCGTTTCAAATCATTTGACTGTAACGAATCGGCAAAGACAACGTTGAATTCCATTCTGTACAAATTAGTAAAAGAAAAGTTGATTTTTCCAAAATGGTATAACACGGTTACTACTTTTCGATAGAGGCTTGTGCCTGGCTAAATTTAATAAAATTACGATAGATTACGGCAGCAGAAACTTTGTGGAATTCTAATAAATAAAACGAAGAACGCAATGTAATATAATTTTAAATTATCTGAAGTAATAAATACTGAAACTATAGTTAAGTAATCATTAATTGATGATAAAATTGTTTATCCATGCATATCAATTTTACAATTTATAAAATTAAGTAGCTTAAGAGGTTTTATTTTCTCAAAAATATCAAGCGTTTCTTATCCGAGGGTAAAAAATAATATAATAAATTAGTAATATGGAATATTTACTCAAAATATTGTTTATAACGAAGTGATACAATAAGGTTAATCTGTTACTAACCGGATGAGATCTTATCAGGTCTTGAAACTTCACTTGAGGAGCTTCAGTCCCCAAAAATAAGTTTTGGATGAGGGCCTAAAGAAATAGGTGGTCCCGGAGAGAGGCATAGGGTTAATTGAAGGGAATTCATTGCTCCTTACAATAGCTGAAAATCAACCAAAAAATAATGCTCGCCCAACTCCATCGAGGTCTGATTTCATTACCCATTCTACAACGCACGTAGGCGTTCGCATATTGCTAGGCATGCGCACTTTTAAGAGTTATCTACCCGTAATGTACATTTAATGACATCGACTGGTTGCATAGCAAGAAGTACTCGGGTATAAACTAAAAATAAATAAAATGAGCCTCATCCCATTAAAAATACGTTAAATTATTTCCCCTCAACATAAATTCCTTAATTTTGGAACCCGGAGCATGGAGAAGAAGCGTTGGATTGACAAGAGGCTCGTCACGGTTAATCGAGAGTACGAAATAATGGAATCAGTGCGTGGGATCGGACTCGTGACAGCCTACCAAAACCTACCCTACTCCCTTCACTCTATTTCAGACTCTATCCCTCTCTCTCTCTCTACCTCTACTATCTCTATTCACCACTCCTCCCCTTTTCGCCTGCCCTTCTCACAGTCCATTGCCCTCCTTCCACTCTCTCTTTCTCACCTTCTTTACCCTAAGAAACCTCCATTTCTTACCCTTCCATTCCATCCTCTCTCTTCCTCCGTCTTTATTTCCCCTTCCTTATCCATTAATCCCTCTCTTCCCCACTTTCTCTTCTCCCCTACCCATTATATCTTCACTTTCTCCCTCTCTTTCCCTTCGGATTTATCCCCCCTCCTCCCCAGCCCTTCCCTTTGCCTTCCTAATGCACCCCACAAAACTCGCCTACTTTCCCACTCCTTTTATTCACTTTTCTCTCCCTCCCTCCTCTCCCCCTTTTCCTCCGCCTCCACCTCAAGCCAGCCTTTCTTGTTCCCTCTCCCCATTCCGTTCCCTTCCTACTCCCTCTCATATTTATTTTTGGTACCCTCGAGAGAGGGCGTAACCCTTCGCTTTCTCCCTCTACCATATTCCCTTCTCTTTCTCTCTATCTCTCTCCTCCATCCTGCTCTCTAAGCGACACGTCCTGCGAGAGAAGTAATGTTCGGCTATTTATAGGACGTCGGCGATTTTCGTTGTGTTAGGAGAGCCAGCTGGAAAGATAGTGTTTTGAGTGAAATTCGAGGCATTCTTTCTTCGGCGCTCCCCATTTCGACGGAAGTCGACAAATTAAAAATGATCTGGGATTTTTCTCCGGTTAGGTCACGAGTTATCGCGGAAGAAGTCGAATTTTGGTGAGTTTTTCAACGATTAAATGTCAACGATAACACCAGGATGGATCGAATCGTACGATATGGTTCAAATTCATTATTATAATAATTTATTCTCGATCGGAAGATATCCAAAAGCGATTGTGATCATACTCGCTAAATATATTAGAATTTTTCGGAATATGCGACATCTTGCGTATAACTTGCGTAGCATAATAAAATGTCATGGCAATAAATTCACGTCCTCCGATTTAACCGTCGCAGATCTATTTGCTTATTCCTAAAATCTCAGTTTTCAAATTTATAGACCGGGAGTGACGTTCAGAAAATTTGCGGCCTTGCCGGATGAGTTAAGGCTATTGACTAATAAACATCGTTCTGTCTTATTTCTAGTGCTTTGCAACAAGCTGTTGTATTTAGCAATATTTCAATATCGTAGATTTTTCTTTTGGTGTAAGAGGTCTGTAGGATACTCGGCGATAAAACTCAAGTGAATATGGGATTAAGTCCAAAGGAAAAAGTTTAATTTCCACGAAACGTGGAAGTATTTTATGAAATCCAAGCCAATGATAACACTGATAATATATGGCAGTACCTTGAAGCGGTGGTCAACGGTGGGAACGATTAGTTAAAGGGAAGAAATTAACTGATATCTTTTATACCTTTGCTCAACGAGAATTGCTGATGTGGAAGTAGTGATTGAGAATCTTGTATTTTTTTGCTTATAAGTTTACTTGAAATATATGTCTACTTTTCGTGTTGAAAAATATTGCATTATTTCCAATCGTATTAAAATTGCCTTTAACTGGCAAAATATTTCTGAAATTAAAGCCACTATTTCTGTTTTAACTAGCCACTCACGAGCAAATTAGCTTTTCAAATAATAATAATCTATACAATAGCAACTAGCTGACTTGTAAGAAAATTACTTTATATTTCTTTAAAATTAAGTCAACTTACAATTTTGACTTTCCAGAATAACCTTTAATGGTTAATAATATGCCATTTTCCATAAATAATCGTCCAAGAATATATAAATTTTTGTTGGAAATCACAAGAGCAACATTATTATCCCTCTGAACTTGGTTTTCAAAGGAAAGGTTCGTAAATATCACAGAAGACTTCCGAACACCAAAATCCATGACTATTGGTATTGAAGTAGCATTACTCCGCTATAAATGCACAAATAACGTTTCTCCGAAAGCGACAGCTAAGAGGAAAGGTATTGAGGAGTGGGAGAGGGCGGAGAACGGAATTCGTGAGAAGTAGAAGGGGCATTAAGGTACGGAGTTGAGGTTTTTCCGGGCTTGTCTTGCGAGGGAAAAAAGTGGGGGAGAGTCAAGAGAAGGGAATTAGAGGAGTAGTGTGGGGAATGGATAGAACTGGGTTTTGATGCTCCAGTCTTTATTTTTGGGTGCCGAGGTGGCTAGGAGAGCGTTTCTAAACGAACAGTGGTCGAGGCGGGTGCCTGCTACTCAAGATGGCCAACCCCTGCGGACCTATCTTGCTACGCTTCCGCAGCGTTTCTCAAGAGAATTCTGACTAACCAATAACTGTTGTCGCTTCATAACTATGTCAGAACATTTCGAAAGAAGGAAAAGTCTTTAACGACCTTTATTATAAGGTAAGTATCAAGGAAAAATTGCAATCACTTTTGAGACTAACATAAGTCTCGGAAGTATATGAACGAATAAAATTTCGGAGCATTTCCGGGAATTCTTTTGAATGGAATTCTTTGAAAGGAATTACCGCGTGCAATTTCCTCCAGTCAACGGACAGCAGGAAACTATTTCCTTGTGCGTGGATACAAAAAGAGGAAAAAGGACTAAAATCCTAAACTGCTTATCATGAAAGCCACTAATTTGTATGCTACACCTCGGCAGTCTCTCGTGTGAAATTATGTACTATGCTGATGATGTTTGTCGATATGTCTCCCTTTGTGGTGCAAGTGTTACATTCGTAAATGAGTATATAAAAAATAAAGCTGAATAACTCTTTTGTTGCTTGAGAAAATATAAAAATTAATAATAAATAGAAGAGTTTTGTAATTTGTACTCTCATTAATCGATTGATTTTTATGTCCTCCATCATTTGCTATAATTAATCTAATTCTGAGTTCGAATTCTGCGAAAACATTTTCCAGCACAGCTGTAAGAATGGATAAGATAGCTTCACGAAACAAAAATTAGGAAATAGCGACAAAAATTAATGAAAGTAACAATTACAAACTTAACTCTTCTATTTATTATTAATTTTTGCTTATTCTCAAGCAACAAAACAGTTATTCAACTTTATTTTTGGTATATTCATTTGCAAACATCCAGTATAATAATATTTATAGGTATTGAGGGTAAGTGCGCAAAAGTTATGCTGCGAGGAATGTCCATGTCTTTAAATTTTCTGGACAAAAATTGCGCTCTACCAATTAAAAACTGGTTTAATTGCATTGGCATGCAAAAAAATTACTGACACGATATCTCAGCACCGTGATGTAGTTGAACACACGTAAAAAACGCCGATCAGCTGGAAAGATTCTAAAGAAATAACATGGAAAATTTTTCGTAAAACGCATTTTTAATGATAAATCCCGAAACCTGCATTACACTATGGATTTTTGTTGTAATTACTAAGACATACATTCGAGCATTCATGACCTGCACCCCCTAGTTAAATAAACCTGAGCCGGAAAGTTTTTTTTTTCCTGAACAAGCGGGGAGATGGGAGCAGATGTCAGTACGTTGCATCACTCTCATTAGAGCGTTGACGTCGGTGTAAACGAAACTCAACTCTCGTGATGATGAGATTTTAGCAAGGTTAGTAGAGAGCAAAGTGAAATGGACGAGGAGCGGTGGAAAAAATCGAAGGTGAGGTGAGCGATCGAGGTGAGGTGGTAAGTGGCGGAGGGCGAGAGAGGGAGGGAGAGAAACGGAACGGAGGGCTAAAATGACGGACAGGTATCACTGGCGTAAAACCCCTCTCTTAATGCCCGAACTGTTTTCGAATTGCGATTTTTATCATTTGCTTCAAAACGAGAAAACGTCCTTGGACGTAAATGATAGCGATTCATCCGTAAGCGATCTAAAGTTATCTTTTAAATAGCGGAGAAAAGCGTGCGTCACTGGTCTCACGAATGTCGTAAATTAGGCACAGAGATGGAAGTTGTGTTCTAAATGCGAGCGTTTATGTAAGAAATTTACGATGTGACTCACTATGGAGATGTAAGAGTTTCCGATCCGAGTTTATGTGCAGCGTCTTCGATCTTTACGGTATTTAGTCGAAAGATTTTTATACAGTGAACTAAAAATTATACGAATCCATTTTAATAAAAGTACGAAAACATAGAATATTTCATCGAAAGCATAGGCTATCGTTCTTTCGTCTAAAATTTCAATACGCTTAACAGAAAAATCAATCATTGATCACAAATATATAAAATTCAGGTTGTGATTAATAGCGGAAACATCAAACTCCAACTGGATATCTAAGATATGCATGAAAGCTAAGTGTACATGAAATCTTTCCTTTTAACACTCAAAAAAGTTAAACTAAAATACAATTTAATAAAAACATAACTTTTGGTGATAGTTTAAAGAAATTACAGTAAAATTTAGAATCAGACCATTAATTTCTCGAAAAATTGATTCCCCATAAATCCAAATAGATACCCTTCTTCTCAACTATACAAGAATATCAGCAGGAAATCGTATTGTCCCATTTTCTTTATTTAAAAGTACAGGATATTTCCTAAATAAGTGCTCAGTATGCGATTATATTGATTATTTCCTCTCAAATATATATGTGCTGTATTTTGCCATTCCGTGTTCATCAATTGCAGGGTATTAACTTTCATTTCAATAAGGAATACGCGATAACATTTTCTAAAGATGCTCTTTCTATTCATTACATTATACATTACCTGTTGTTGCCAGGGCTTTCAATTCATACCTTTTCGTATAGCTTAATTTTTCTGGCCCTTACCTATCTACTGGTATCTGAAACGCAGAATTTTCTAAAATTATCACGACAGCCGAAAGGCGACAGCGTGTTGGAGAAATTATACAGACTATGGCATCATTTACACAAATCACGTCAACCCGATTAAAGCTGAATAAATTGGTAACAAATTTCCTGAGGATTATCAAGCACACCTTTTCATTCATTCATAAAGGAAATCTCATCAACGAGGAAAAGGCTGTCATATTACTCGTAGAATCTTATGTGCATCGTGAGCAATTTAATCAAGAGACTCTTAGTTTGGCAATAACAGTAAATTATCACTTGATTCCTTTTATTTTTAAGTAAAAGCAAAAAAATCGATTCTCAAATAAAAGATAATTCCTACACTTTCTGTTATTTAAACTAGGCCTGAGCAACCCAATCACTCAGTGGGCCAAGTTTGAGAACAAATATTTCAAAAACTTGATTTTTCATAGCAACAAAATTTATTCAATGGGAAACTTGTTTTTCTTTGCGCTGACTTCATTTATCAAAGTTTACTACAATTTTTGTGGTAGAAATTCTCAACTGATTTTCTAATTTAATATCCTCCAAGGAGCCACGAGGCTTATTCTTCGCGAACTTCATTTTAGAAAAAAATGGACTCACAACGCGAAGTACTCCCAAAAGCACTAACTACTTTTGCGGCATGATTTCTCAAGTTTGAGAATTTTGATTCTTCAACGTATTAGTTGTAAAATTCAACTATAGGTACCATTCTCCTTTTCAAAAATGAATTTTCATTCAGTATTGCATTGCAAGTCAACTATCTCCAGCTGCAATAGCGCTGCTGCTGTGCTTGCATCCACGCCAATCGAAAATAAGACGATTTGCAAGAAATGGGCCACTTTTTTGTGTGGAAAACCATAAGAAGTTTGTGGGCCGCATGCGGCCCGCGGGTTGCACAGCCCTGATCTAAACAATAGAGACGAATCTAAAACGTTACTCGCGACACATTAACCGACTGAGAAAAGCCTTCGAAAAGGTACGCCGTCAGGATAGCCAACCGCGATCACATGTTCATTTTATTCTTACCTCGTTGACTTCACGGCCCACCCTCTCGCTCTTCCTTCCCTCCGCCTCACCTCCTCCCTTCTTTCTCTTATCTCTCCCCGCCTCGGCCTCCCCCCTCCCCTCCCCCCTCCCCCCCTCTCACCACCTTGCCTTCTCCCTGCCTCCATGCACGTAACCGCCGCTAGATGAGTTGTTGCATATCACGCGGTTCATCGAGGCGTTTTGTTTGCATTATGATGTTACGAGGCGCGCGCCGCGAATTTCCTCCCGGCTTCGCTCGATTCGTAACCATTGCGTGGAACTTCTTCATCAACCCTCCCTGGCCGTACCGCAATTATAGCAACGTTCCCGATCTCCCTCTCCTCCTAACGCTCGACTTCGTTCAATCACCCATTTCCCACTCGAAAGCGTGTATCTAATTTCTTATCCACGTTCAGACTCGAGAGAAGAAAAAAGATAGCGTCTGGATCTTATGAACGCTAAACCGCCTCCACTTCTCAAGTGCTGTTTATTCGAGGCACCTTCTTTCTCTTTCTCTCTCTTTGCTCGCAAACCTCTGTTTCCACTATTTGGTCTCTTTTACGTATGCCGTTCGCAATGATTCCACAGGAGTAGCTTTTTCTTACGTTTCTTTCGAATACCGACCACGTTTCGACGCCTTCGATAATTCAGCGTAACCGTTTGAAATGTTGTGGCAGAGATGCCAAGAGAAGGCACAATCAAAGCTCCTGTTTCTCCTTGAACCAAATCCAATATAAGACGCTGCAGATTTTCTAATTGGGTTTCATACGTGAGAAAAGACCCCCCGAGGAGAATCCATACCTCGATAAATGTTCTCCGAGAAACTTCATATGAAATAGAAATTTAAAACATACAACCCATTTCAGTAACTTTTGATATTTATAGCCAGGGCCACGCGCCAGGCTGCTGGACCAAGCGTGTGATCCTAAACGAGCTGAGCTTAGTTATTTTTTTCTTTTGGGCCAGTGAGTTGAGTCGACCAACGTCTATAGGGGGTAACGCCTTAAAAATGTTGCGTCCGATTCATTCTTAGGCTTTATGTATAAAATATTTTGTGCGTTATTCTTTGGTTCGTTTATCATCTTTAAAATTTGTTCACTGCAGTTTATAAAAGACTGTCTTGTTTAATCTTTTCTGCAAATAAAGCATCAATTATTATTAGAAGCCGAATTTATTCTGGCTCATTTTTTGGGATTTTATATATTTTCCATAGTAAAGGTACTTAAAGTCATGGGATCGGAAGGACTAAAAGTGATTACGAAACTAATTAACAAGATTTACGACTCGGGAGAGTGGCCTCAGGATTTCTTAGATGTAACAATGATCCCTCTAAAGAGGAAGCCAAAGGCAATGCAGTGTAAGGACTACAGAACGATATCCCTACTGTCACACACTTCGAAGATCATCCCGAGGATTCTTAATAAAAGACTAGAGAAAAAGGTCGAAGAAATGTTAGGGGAAGATCAATTCGGCTTCAGAAAAGGACGTGGAACCAGAGATGCTATCGGTGTAGTGAGAATCATATCAGAAATGGCAATAGAGTACAGTCAAGATTGCTGCGTATGTTTCGTCGACTGGCAGAAGGCCTTTGATAGAGTAAATTGGGTACTGCTGATGAGGATATTAAAGGATATAGGTGTAGACTGGAAAGACAGGAGACTGATCAGGAATCTATATGTGAATCAAGTTGTAAAGGTCAGGTTGGAAAATACGGACACCAGCGGAGTACATATCGATAGAGGAGTAAGACATGGCTGCTGTCTATCGCAGATTCTATTCAATATATATGGAGAAAGACTAATGCAGGAAGCGTTAGAAGGCACGGGAGATTTCAAAATCGGAGGAAGGATTATAAGAACAGTGAAATACGCGGATGATCAAGTACTTCTAGCAAGAAAGGAAAAGGAACTACAGAAAATGATAAATAGACTAGTGATAACAGGTAGAAAATACGGTATGGAAATTAATACAGAAAAATCCAAGGTTATGCGAATATCAAGTAAATAAGAAGAAAATTTGAATATAAGTATTGGAGGAAAGTCATTAGAACAAGTTTCAGATTATAAATACCTTGGAAGCATCATAACGAGAGAAAAAAAATGTACAGATGAAATCAGGACTAGAATAACAAAAGCAAAAGCCGCTTTCAGAAGAAAGAAACTCCTGCTAACGGGAAATATAAAGCAGGAAATCCGCAAGAGGTTGATAAAATGCTATGTATGGAATATAGCTTTGTACGGAGCAGAAACATGGACGCTAAGGAAAAATGATATTAAATACTTGGAAAGCTTCGAAATGGAGAAAATGGAGATGAATGCTGAAGATAAAATGGACAGATAGGGTGAAAAATGAGGAAGTACTACGAAGAATAGGAGAGAAGCGAACGATTATACAGACTATCAGAAAGAGGAAGGCGAACTGGATTGGGCATTACCTGAGGAGAGAGTGCATGATTAAAGAAGTGCTAGAAGGAAAACTGGATGGAAAAAGAGAAAGAGGTAGGAAAAGGTTTCAGCTAGTAGACGACTTTAAAGGGAAAGAGAGCTATCAAGACATGAAGAAAACTGCGGAAAATAGGAGTATATGGAGAACCAAGTTTAACCTAGAATAATCACGGACTTGTCAACGGACAGACTACCTATGATGATGATGATATTTTCCATGTGTTATTCAAGCTGTTTTCAGCTATAAATGAGGCACAGTATTACGAAACACTATTAGGTACACATTCTCCTTATTCACTTGCATTTGTTATCATCAGAAACGGATAAGATAAGCTTGAAAAAATTACCGCAACCGGTCCAAAAGACAGACTGCAAAATTGAGACGTAATATTTTATTGATTTAAACAGAATGTTAACAAGAATGGAAGTATCATGAAATTATTGGGCTCATATAGAAAACGATTTCAATGAGAAGAATTTTGGCAATCTAAAAGATGTAGAATAGGTCATACAATCTGCGTTGATAACTTAGATAGAGTAAAATTTAAAAAAATCATTTTGTGAGTCACTATAGAAATATTTGATGATTTTAAGAAAGCCAGTTTAACTGCCATGCGTGGAAAATCTTATATATTCAGATGACACAATAAGATTAAATATAAAATTTGCGCAAATTAAAATGGCTTTACGACGCTGTTATTCACTGTAATATATTTTACAACTTCAATTATTCTGCCTATTATTTCTGCCGAAAGTATCATCAAGGGCAAATATTGGCTACCGTATCTCAATACATATAGATACAAACATAATTAATTACAAATTAAATAATACTAAAGATAAATCAGCAAAGAAGAAAATATTTCAAGTTATTAAGGAAAAACTAAATATCATTCATGTTCACAAAATTCCTTAAATTTACGGCCGGGAGTGTTTCGCAAAATATTTCCGATACCAAAGTTTTCGACTAATTCATCGTAACAAGGCTTTGAATCGATTACTGTAGCATTGCTTAAACAGTGTACTCAGCCGCCATTAGAGGAGCGAGGAGTTGCATGAGGAAATAGAAGTTGGGGGCGGTAGGGAGGAGAGTGTGGGCTGCGGGCAAGCGAGAGGATTTGCCCTTCTCGTGTGACACTGCGTTCCACAGCCTCCGCTTGGTATGTCCACTCGAGGTCAAGAGAACAATGCACTCTGATCCAATTCATTTAATATATAGGTTTTAAGTTTCTTAACGAGACACGGATATTCACCGCCAAATACCCGAGCCGTTCGAGACGCGGTTTGCTTTTGGGACTAAAAAATAATCCCGAGTTCCTCAAGCATGCATCAGTTTCCCTGCTTTGCGACATTGCATTGTCCTTCGTGGGATTCGATCCGAGTCTCTAGCAGCAGCAAAGGTAAAAAAAAATGAATCGCGGAGATACGTGACTCATTGCACACCAAGTGAACACGGCTAAGTCTTTTCATTCGCTTTTTGTCCGGAAAATCGTATCTGTCACACAATTGTTGCAATTTACTATTAAATCGGCGACTGGTTACACAAGGTCGCTGAATGAATCCTGTAATGCTATTGGTAAATTTATCGAGAGATACCGAGAGATTTCGAGCCAGAAATTGCGACTTATTTATTATTCCCAGAATATTACGAAATATGTATCTTCCTTCCTCAATTTCGAATCCATATCGCGTAAAATGCGCCAAAAAATCTTCCCCGCGAGCGTCGCACAGAGAGAAAGGGCGCTTCCTTTCTCGATCAGCAAACGTTGCACTTCCAAGATATGGGCTTCAAAAACGGGAGCGGTAATAACTTTTTTTATGCTCGCTCTCGTCCGTGCCTTTACTTCCCGCGAGTGATTCGCGACGGTCCGAACGGGGCTTCCCCGAAGGGAGGAGGGAGCGAGCGAGGAACGCAATCGAGCGCTCTCTCACGTCCCCGCAAACCACCGAGTACCACTGGCTCTCAGTAACAGGGCTGCCAACTGCGCACAATCCAAATCCCGGGACAACCCAGATGGAAAGAGAGATAGAGAGAGAGAGAGAGGGAGCAGGAGACGGCACGTTTAACAGTTTTAAGTGGCTTAGGCTATTTGCGCCGTCCGGGATCCTGTAGGCGCAATGTCGACAATCGCCTCCTGGTGCCAGTCCTTCACGCTCATTTGGTGTGAGAAAAGCGATTAAACTTGCCCGTTATTTAAATACAAGTTTCGCTTATTTTTAAACTTTGAGTGACATAACACGGGTGAATTATTCGTTCCTGAAAACGTGTTGGTGTGAAAGAATCTGAGGAGTAAAGGCCAAGGTGAAGAGATTCATTTGTATACCAAAATAAAAAAAATTCTCTCAAAATGACAACGTAGCGCATTGAACCCATTTTTTAGAACAATCGTGTCTAGTTAAATAGTTTCGAAATACATTTTAAATATTATTATTAAATATTCGAATTAACAGTGCATACGTGGTTCTTAATTACAATATAATCCCATAAAAATTTTAATGAGACTAACTTAGATTTGTGAATAGTAGTTTTAATATTTTATCGCGTCTAAGCAATTTGGTTTTAGAGTTACTAAACATTCTAAAAGTCATAAATTTCATAAAATATTACTGAGCTTACTTTATGCCTTCAATCCAACCGCTTTGAGTAAAATGTCCGTTTTTCCTCGACAGGAATTATTAAATCTCCTATAGGATAAAATAAATAAGTATCCCGAAATAGATGAGAAAATTAAACCTATGAGGGTATAGCTTTGAATGAATCTCTCCTTTCCGAATGTACTAATTTGTAAATGTTGATGTAAACATCCACAGTGCTTAATTTCTGGGGGAACGCAAGGGAACGGCGTTCCCTCACTTATTTGGGAGGAAGTTTCTTAAATGTTACGAATAAAAATGTTTAAGTTACAAGAATTTAAAGTCTGATGAATGTCTGTACATTTCAACCTCCGTCTTGCGGGACATTTGATTTGTACAAGATTGTTCTTTTTTATTTTACACTTTCCAAGTTACTTTATATTTATGAAAGACCATATATCTCATTATCTATTCAGTTTTGTTCTGAGTGGTTAGGTTGGGTAAGGTTAGGCGTTCCCTTTCTTATTTGAATACAAATTAATCACTGAGCATCCATCATTAAAAAATACCACAATATCAAGGAATTCGCTGAATTGCAGAATTCTTGGATCCGTTCCAAAGAAGCAAATCTGTAATCCGAAACTTAAGGGATTATGTGGATGACCCTATGACATTCCAATTATATTTGACTTTATGACAGTAAGGGCTGACAATTTTTAAAGAACATCGCTTCCTGATTGTCAAATATATTGTAGAAGAATTTCATTCAAACGCTGCAAATCAAATTCAGCGTTTACTAAACTTTCGATTTCAGTTTATACGAGTAAAAAAACATTAAAGAAATACAAACATTACAACGTTTTATCGACCAACTAAAGCGCCTCTGTTCCTGTCCCTCGATGCTGGAGCAAGTAAGTTCCCACTGTTAATGCACGAAAGAAAAAAAAATCTCCTCGTTCTATATTCACACGGACACGTCATCCAGGCAACCACCATTTTCACCAGTTCGGGTAGAAATCGGTGAACCGTGACAGAAGACGAAGGGAGGCCTGCATTCGGCCGGACGCAGGTCGGCATTCTCAACCCAATAACTCATGGTCAAATCCCAGACGGGAGAACGAGGGCGACAAGTGGGTCTCATTTAGGAGGATTTGTGATGAGGATGTTAGGACCCGCATCTCGGCCGAAGCCGTATCCGATGGGGAAGGAGAGAGAATGGAGACGGGGATGAGGATCCGAGGGAGGAAGGTGCGAGATGAGAACAAGGGATGAAGTGTGTGTGGAGAATGAGAGGACGGAAAAGAGATTCCGCAAGCAAAAGATAAAAGGGATCAGGGAGAGATTTACGTCGGAGGCATAAACAAAGGGGACGATTTTCGTGCGAGAGATTTGAAAGAAGAAATAGATACAAAGGAGGGAGTTGACAGGAAGAAAGGGTGTGATGAAAGAAATGGCAGCTGTAGCATGGGGGAAGAAATGGAATTGTATCTGTTTTTATTCCATCTCATTTTATAGGAATATTTTATGCCACTCTCGAGTAAAGGACAAAGCAATTTTCATCTAATCAGCTTCTCGGGGTTTCTCGGAGGCAAGAGGATTTATAAAGGAGAAACCGTCGTGAATATGTTTCTCTCCCTCTATCAAAGCAAAACCTTTACGAAAAATCTAAATTATCTCATCTCCACCTTGTGCGTCTATCTATTTGTAACCTCTTTCATGATGAAGAGATTTTGACGAAATTTTTATAAAAGACTGTTAGTCAAATTCGTCGGAAAAAGTAAATTCTTTCTCAGTGGAGAGTTTGAATTAAGAAATTATATGGAACCAAATTTAGGACCTATATAAATTTTCACAGGATTAAAAATACCATTTCGCAGGCTGTAGCTGGAATCGAGCCCCTAATATATTCACTAGGTCACCAACACAATTTAAAAATATAAATATCAAATCGGCATGATAAATTAGTTTCAATGAAGTAATTTTACCAATCCTAGGCATTAGCGTAATACATAGTCAATTTTTCCATCTTACATAGCTAATTATGGACGAAGTCAAGGGATTCTAAGATAATAAGAAAATTCCAGTAAAAAACTTTATCGAAACAGCAGACTGGTACAATGAAGTCTCTCCTGGTATAGGTCAATAGCGTTTGTGGTCTAGTGCCCTACATGATCACCTATGGCTTGTATTGTGTATTGGGCCAAATGTTTGCAGGGAAGCCAGAAATTCTTGATGGAACGAGTCCAAGGCGAGTTCACCGTGGTTGACAAATCTCAACGCAAACGCTTGATATTTTTAAGGCTTATAGATTAAGGTTACATTGTAAGGTTGATGAGGCTGTGAATCAGACATTTAAAGGCGAGCTCGTTCAATAAAGAAAGCAAAACTCAAACCTAAAGAAATAGTACGATATATGAAATAACTGGTCGGTAGTTTTAATTAGTGTTCAGTTTCAAACGTGATAACAAAATTCTTTCAGTAAATATCGACTTTTTTGTATAGTCTATTTTTATTTTAACATTGTATGATATCTAAGAAAACCAACGTTCGTGCGTTCAAATAAAACATTTATAGTTCTGTCATATTTCAGTTGTTTTTATTATTTTTGAAACTCTTTTGTTCTCTATTTTTATAGGTGTGATCAAAAAACCCTTTCGTTTAAAAATGTTTTTATCATCATTAGTTTTAGCAAACAAAAACGGGGCGCGGCTTTGTAATGCTGGAAAACTGCAAACTTAAGAGGAGTGAAGAGTGCCGTGTTAGAGATATGTACATTATTTATTAAAGACATATTTTTGAAGAACTATCTGCTTACAGTAAGACTAAGCCTAAAGAGATTTCCCATTTCGTAATCATTGAATGTGAAATTATAGGCAACTTTGAAAAATTTTAGTGCATGACCCGACGATAAAGATTTTATTGTTAGTACATAGAGGAGATAACTAAGAAAACATGCATATTATTTATATACATATATTCCAGAAACACCCATTTCGGCATATAATGGAAAAATGGAATGTAAAATAATCCGGTATTGAAACCTTTAGTATAAATAACACATATGAACCACGTGAAAATAGTTATATCGCAAAGACCTCACACGGAATACTTCCGTATGTTCTCTGTTTAGAAAGGGAATGTTTTGAATTATGTCACTTTGATATTGGTGATGCAGTATATCTCAGGAGTAAGAGGAAGTTGCGAGAGCAACGCGTAATCTTAAAAACAGGATAACAGCTGCTTTGGACGATTGTGCAATCAGAGTGAGATTGCATCGCACAAGAAAGGATATAAATTCGGATTTGGGTTTCTCTCTAGGAACTTAAAGAGGCTATAGAATACGATTTACAATCTCTATGCTGTCCTGAAACAAATTCCCAAGTGGTAAACAGTCAACGCTCATAACTTAATAGAAAACCACTATTGATTTATATATATTCCAATTTCTTTTATAATTTTGCACAATGATTTATGTATTTAACGCCTAATAATGCTGTTAAATCGAGAAATCCTAAATGTGTGACATGGTATGCGTCTATGGAGTATAAATATGAACATAGGTATTGTAGGAATATTTCAATTAGTAACAATCATATTAGCATATTAAAAACTCCAGGGGTGGACAAATTACGGCCGTCGGACCGTATGCGGCCCCCGAAAGCCTTTAATGTGATTCGCGAAGCTATGATGAAAAAGTAATCAGTAAAATTTAACTCAAGCATTTACGTTTTTTTATTAAAATCACGATAATAAAACCTTG
The DNA here is from genome assembly GCA_036926305.1 of Uropetala carovei. Classification (NCBI taxonomy): domain Eukaryota; kingdom Metazoa; phylum Arthropoda; class Insecta; order Odonata; family Petaluridae; genus Uropetala; species Uropetala carovei. Next base: position 2,042,799 of record JAXCHB010000044.1, on the reverse strand, counting down.
AATATTGAAATGCTAACGATAAAGCCTCAATTAGAAAGGATTTTCACTAAAAAATTACTCAGAATTTCTCGATAAATCCCGATGTCAGAATCCATAACCGGCCCAATATATGGAAAGTGTTGTCGACTCCTGCTCGTGGTGAATTTCGGTCATAAAGCGAAAAATGCATTAATAATGTTTCACAAATTAAATTTTACCAAAGAACAACAAATTGGGAATTACATGTCTTTAACTTATAATCAATAGAAACTAGGCACGTTTCATGTTATTTGCAGCATTTTCAAAAAATGTATTCTTCTCAAAAGCCTCTCTGCGTCTTAAAATGTAGTTTTGTTTTGTGTGACCGATGTTATTTTCCTTCACCAGTTTATACACAAGCAATAATAATATGTTAACCTTTCGTTTTTTCTAATGCTTCTGCCCTGGTGCGTCAATTATATAACTGCAATGGGACTTTTGTTTTTTAAATGTACAAAATTTTACCGGCACTTCTTCAGTTATAACGGCGTTATATGTAGGTGCATGAAGAGATAAATAGATACTGCCGCATCACATTCACTCTCTTTTGAAAACAATGAATTACAAAAATTAAAAAACTTGCAACTAAGTCGAAACAACTATTTCTCGGGTGTCTTCCTAACAAAAGATTAGTGTAGAAAGCTTCTCCTAGTTCTTAAGCCTCAATCTATGCTTAGTTTATGGCGAACGAACAAAGAATCTGGCATCCGAGGAAGGATATTAAATTACGAATCCGAACACATTAAAGAAATATGACGTCACTCGGAACCTTGCCGGTCCAAGCTTTCGTATCCGAGTGGCGCTTAAAAGTTCTATTTAAACGAACTGCTCGATTATTTGTTGTAACTGTGCCAAACGAAACCGCGATTGGCTGCTCATTGCATCATCAAGTACGGAGGTATCCGAAATATTTACACCCGCATCAACAGAGCAACACAAAACAAAAGAACACACGAAGGATCGTTATGTGTTTGAAGCCTATCTCGAGTTTTACAAACAATTCTAGGAGAATATCATGAAAATGACTATAACGATTGTCCTATATTAGGTGTATCATCTATAATATTCCACTCCCTTATAGTTATTATGCAACGATCGAGTGCCAAAGATTAACTAAATTGGTTCATTATTGATTCAAGAGATGCGCTTCCTCTTTTAAAGAAGTATTTCGCTTCTAAACTAAGATACGAACTTTAATTTATGGTAATTTTAACGCAAATATAAACTTCAAATTATTTTGTTTTGAAATTATCGATAATTGTGATATCAAGTTCCCATCAATAACTATGAGGTAATTAGGAAGAATCATCTCTCGTTTAACTATATACGTACTTTTAAAATGTCTGCAATTATACGCAGATGTTTTATTCCAAAATAATACGAAATAATAGTTCATTTTAATTAAGAATTGAAAAAATAGCTTAGTGAATTGCTTTGTATCATTTTAACTGAACGTCCTTGGGCATATGGCCAACTTAAATAACTATTTTTGTATTTATTGTTGCCATCAAAAAAGAAAAAAACCCGAACCAATTGGGTACATTATTTTAAATGCTCGAGAAGCAAAAATAGCAATTTTGTTTAAATTGCAGGTTAGGCAAAATACTATGAAAGTATCCCATTATTTCATCAATGAAGCGGGAAAAAGGAATAGGGATTCGACTGAATCCCATAGAGCTTTAAGGATTTGTCAAATGATTATAAATAAACTGCACTGATAAAATTTTTAAAGGAGTTCGTCTACGGTTATTTATTTATTCGTTTTTTCGTAGTTTAAGAAGCATATTCTATAATATTTTGTTTTTACAGACACGAAAATAGTGATTTTAAGAATAATCCTTCTTTTTAAGATAATCTGTTATAAGGAATTATAAATAAGTTTCATTATGAAGCTTAAAATCATCAATAAGTAGCTTAACGATGTCTTTACGGCAACTAAATACAACTCTGTGATCGGCTATAAGGATGACTCAACAATATTTAATGAAAAAAATATTTTCAACTTCTATTGTCGATACTCGTTAGGATTTTCCCTTGACATTCCCACGAAAGAATTGTATCTTACTATTTTCATGGATTAAAGTAGCATACATAGCACATTTTTATTCCGTAAAGCGGCTAAGACCTCTGAGGCAGCCGCCGTTACTCGAAGAGTAACCACGATACATTGAGTAGGCACCTGTACCTTAAGAGACGGAAGAAAAAAAATTTACCGAAATAAACTTCACGCGCCATGGGCAGGACGTCAACGTGCCGCCGAGCTTTCTCCAAACGAAAAAAAATGGTCGCAAAAAGAGGGAAATCTCGAATCTTGACGGGTAGGGCGCGAAAGTTGGTTGTTTTTAAAAATTATTTTGGCAGCCAGAGCCTCTCTCCGTAAAGCGAACGTAAAATCTGCGCTGATCTCGGCGACGACACGAGCGGAGGGGGAAAACAGAGGAGGAGGAGAGTGAGGGGGAGGGGAGAGGGGGAAAGAGTCGACCCTCTGCACTTGGCCCCTATTGTGGCTGTCACGTCGGCCGGGTGGGGAACTGAGAGAAGCACTGATGGAACTCAACGAGATCAATTGAAGGAAGCGAAAGCAGTTATGGGAAAGGAAGGGAGGGAAGGAGAGAGAGAGAGAGAAGGGGGGAGTGGGAGGCGGAGGGGTGGAAGATGATTGCGGAGCCAGCTAACGACTTGGGCTAGACTCCTTCCTGTCTCCTCGACCCACTCTACGTTCTCCATCTCTTTACTCCTTCCTCCCCCCATTCTCCTCCTCGAAGGGCTTCCTTCAATGCTCCTCCGTATTGCCCTCCCCCCGCTCTTCCTCCCCTCTGCAATCCTCTCCCCTCCGCAATCCTCCACTCCTCTTCCCGCGCCGCATTCTCTTACGACAATCCTCCACTTCCCGCGCTAGAATACGCCGCTCCGTCTCTTCGCTGGATACGAGCAGCGAAAAATAACGAGGTAGCGGAGTATATTTTTAAAAATCCGTTTCTTTAACAAGCGTACAAATCTCTTAAATATTTAAGGTGTAGCGAATCCAAAAATAACGGTAGAATTCCGATACCAACGTTACTTTCGGTATCCCTATGCTTCGAATTTTTTCGTGTTCGCCATTTCGCATTCCTCGCTCTCGACCCTTCTCCCCCCTCCTCCCCCCCATCTCCGTATCTCCCCCATCCCCGGACTCCCCCCGATCAGCATCACGACTTCAAGGGGAACGATTTCCGTCAGCCACGAGTAAACAATTGAAAAAGACTGTTTAGTAGATCCGGAGGCTTATAGTCACCAATCATCTTTAGTGCCTCGTCTATTAAGACTTAACACTATATCAAATAAATATTCCGGATTAATCTCTTGGCAGTCTTACAGGTCGTTAATCACGATTTGAGGGAAATTTGTTTGTGTGTCAGCAGTAAAAACACTTATGTCAACACATACATGTAACCATAGCCTTTACCAATATTTTCTCGCGTGGTACTTTGGAGGAGTTGAAAACAACCACGTGAAAAACATGCATAAATCACACTTCTCCCAACACTATTCCGGAAGGTCTTTACAGCCTCCGTTTAAAAAGTATTACATTTAAAGTTATGTAAAAGAACTCTATTCGCGATAATCCTTTTGACGAGTCTGCTCTATATAACTTTAAGACTTTAGACATTAAGATTTTACTATCGGGATCGGTTTATTCTGGTGAATATTGGATGGCTTGACTTTGCCAAGTTCGTTGGCATCTTAAAATAGACATTTCCAAAGCTCTGAATTTGAAAAAAAGCTTTTAAAAATATTTTACGTCATAGGGCGACTTCTATAATTTTTTCTAAGTTTTCTACTTTGCCTCACCTTTCCGTTACCTTAAATAATTTGTCTACTAGCCATTTTGTTTTACAATTTACTAAAGTGAATGTGTAGTCTCGTCAAATCCTTTATCCTAGTGTTGCTTAGCCTACGATATTTGAGTCTGGCAAAGTTTTATTATGAATTCCTAATCTCTCTATTATACCTCTATTTTTGTGAAGATGTTGGGTATTTTTGGGAACAACACTCATGGAAGTCTTTTCGAATTCAGAAAATCATGCAAAAATGTACGTAATATGTTATCTTCATTGTTTTTCTTTCCAAATCCAAAATGCGTTATAACTGCCTGCCTGTAAACGATAATAAAAACTTATTATAAGTTATCAGTGCAATCATTTTCCTCCCACTACGATACGATCGACTGAACCAAGAATGCGGCCAACACATAGTCAAATACACTCATAGAAGATTTAAAATGTTCTCTTCCCAGTCTCTTCACTAGTTCTACCTCTTAGTTTGATTTAATTTCTCTGACGAACTTTTCCAACTCGCAGTTTATTATATCAAGAACTACATTTAAACAATTTGTTTCGCTTTTCTTCCAAATTTGTATCAGTTTATGGATTTTCAGGAACTCCATTTATACATGCATTTATATATAGCCGAACTAATTTTCAAACATTTCAAATTTGGAAAATGGAACGTTAATAATGTATTGTAAATGAATCTGGAAGTATTAAAAAAATGAGGAGTAGAGAGATCGTCAATTAAGAGTTACAAAGCAGAGAGGGAAGAAATGGACGCATAGAACTTTGAGAGGAAATAGGCTTCTGAAGCAAGTCATAGGAAGATATAAGAGCGAAACAAGAAGGTAGGAATGGAATACGGGCTTTGAATAATTGCATAGAAAGAGATATTCATGGGAAGATGAAGAGGAGGGTTTTGGATAGGTTAAAGTGACTAGCCAAGAACTTACTGGGAGATTGAGTGCGCATGTTAGCACTTAATTCAAGAATTATTTAAGATTAGTATAAACATTTCATTGATGAATGTGTGTTCTGGAAAGATGGATAATCGAGGTAAGTTATGCTTTTTTAATTTTTATAATCTGCTAAGACTGAGCTAAAGACTAAACATTTTGAGTAGGTTAAGGATAGCAGGTTATTTGCCAATTTTAACCACCTTGACACCCTACATATTCTAATCAGGTTTCATCCTTATAGAATAGAATAGTTTCGATTTCAGGAGCATTCTTCATCCATATAATTCAATTGGGACATTTTTATTCGCATTTTTCTGAAGATGAGAATGGGAATAAAAATTTCTCTTCAAACGTATGCAGAGGCACATATACAGAGGCACAAGAACGAGCTTTACTTTCATTTCTAAAAGTGCTTTAAACCATATTAAATCATCACATATCCTTTGATTCCAAAGATACGATAATGATTGACCTCAAATGCCTCGCTAATTGAAACCTCGTTTAAACCGAATGATTCAATTCTTTTAAAGGGTGAAAATTTATTCCGCACTGTAACTTAAGAAATTTCTCTGTTTTGTTTTTTCGTACGCGAAAACAAACTAAATTTTATACCGCAATAATATAGGAAACGAGACACATTTTCCGCCAACGAACAAAAAGTCGAACAACAAGGAAGTTGGGTACTTGGAAGAAAATTCGCCTGTCGTTGGTGAATAGTGGCGGATAGTAAACTATTACAAGTTTTATGCGAATTATGTCATGGCGACAAAAATAAAGAATGTTTGATGACAAGGAAAATTCCTGGCGGTAAAGGGAATTAAAGCAGCAGTAAACAAAGAATCCCTAAGTTGGCACACACAAAGGGAGGGAGGGGTGAGGGAGACGGTGTCCCTCCAGAGTGCCAACGAAACGTGCGACTTATGTTAGCAGCTCCCTGCGCTGCGCAGATTTGGCGCGAAAAGCCCGTAGGAACGGAGTTCCAAGAAACGCTTATAAAATCGATCCACACCAACGGTTATCTGTTTATTATCTAATGTAATTTAAGTATTGCGACGACTTTAAATACACATCGTAATATAGTATTCGTTCAAATATTTTTTGTTTTTGAAAACTTCTTACCAATGCTACTTATAAATGCCGAGTACGTTTTATATTTACTCCAATAGCGAGATAGGCTTCTTCATTAAAATTATTTCACAGATACGTAACACTCGCTGGAGAATGTGTTTATGCCAAATGACTCTATAGTTTCCCGGCAAAAACTGCTTCACTAAATAAAGCTATGCACACATTTGTATGGGTGCCACCGCCTGGGGAAAAAAAACGAAGCCGAATCGTGTTAATAGCGACCATTTTAGAAGATGCCAACGACCAGTCGATCCCATTTCCCTCTGCCACCGAAGCGTGAACCCTGACAGTTAGGCATCCCGCTTGTTTTCGCTGTGACGCAAGGCAGACAGCGGCACAGGGGACAACAACGAGGATTCGGTCGAATCCAACGCAGCGAGAACGTTTGACGAAACAGGGAACGCGAGCCAAGAGTTACGAACGAATTACTTAACTCGAGAATCAACAACGAGAGGAAATCTCGACCGTTAAACAAGCCCCATTCCTTTACTCCTAAAGCGGCTAAAACTAAACCAATCATCGCCGAATTCGATCGTCCCTTTATTTCTCGTCTTTCCTTTCGCCCTCCCATATCGACTCACGCCGCTGGCATTGTTCGCGAAGCGTCTATTTCTGGTGAGAAGGTGAGATGGGTGTTTGAGAGGAAGGAGACCGTTTTGGGCGAATGGAGCGGAAAGCGATAGGAAGGGAGGGGAACGAGAGCCTTAACAGACTCCTACCCAGAGTACCAACCCACTTCCCCCTAAAACCGTTTTATTTTTAACCCTCACGTCCAAGAGCTGCATCGTCTCTCCTCCCCCCTTTGGGAGCGCATCGAGTCATCAATCCGTCCTGCCGCAGAGGCAGCCGTCTACTCCACCACTCCCCCAACCCAGTGCTCTCCAACCTTTTTCGCTCCACGGCACACTTTCATGCACGCTTAAAAACATCTCGGCACACCAAACCACCCCTAATTAATTTCACTGCTTGAATACACATTTTAAAAGAAAAAACTAGCATAAAACAAGTAAAAGTCGCAATTATATTACTGTTATTAGTAATATTCAAATAATTGTATACTTTTATTATAAGTACATACGCAAGTAAACGTGTAAAAATATTATGCTCTTCGACGGAAAATTTAGGCTTTCTTTTTTTATACGAAGACGCCTTATATTTGGCTCAATAATAGAAAGAGTTAAAGAACTTCTTCATCTGGGTTCTTTAAACATGCCCTTTTAATATGAGCCGTTGATGAACAATTAAATTCGGATAAATACGTTGCTTAATTTGGAACGTCATATGGATGGCATATTAAGATATTGAAGGATATTCACCTTTAGCTTTTAGCCAAAATACATCTAAAGGTATCATACTAACTTTAAGTTGTAAGACTGTTCATAAGGTCTATCAGTTCCTCTCGTAGTTTCAGGATGAATTCCTTAGATGAAAAAATTTATGCGAATTTGTTTGTTTCAAACGCTTTTGTGGAAATTAAATATTCTCAGAGTGTGCGGCACACTGGTGCCTTCCTCGTGGCACACTAATGTGCCGCGGCACACCGGTTAGGGAGCACTGCCCCAACCCACCCACGCCGACGAATACGCGAGATAAGAAGACATCCGAGTCGGAAATGCATCGCGTAATATCTCTCTCTCGCTCTCTTTGTGGACGTCGATTTGGCTATCTTCCTACTTTGGGTATTAGGAGCAAAGCGAACGTCCGGCGTCCTCCCATTCACCTTGGGGGGTTGGGATTTGGCAACGCTGTACGGAGAAGTACCGCAATGGACCAAAATTCGTCAGATAATCTTCCGAACAGATTGTGAATTATTCATTAAACCATTCTGAGGTGGTCCACTGGATCGATGATGAAGGATAACAGAAAAGAGAGGCTAAATATGGGTTTAAAATTGTAATCGTGTTTTTATAAATAATAAATTCTTGCTTCTTTCTCTAGGCCCAAAAGTAACAGGCAACGACTTTATCATAATTTATTTATTACAATCCAAAATATTTTAATAGGACCCAAAATAAAGCGCATTGTATAAAAATGGCACTAATGAGAATTTTAATTAATTACCACGTCACGCGGCAGAAATAAAATACTGCCGCTTGTTTCTGATAATTAAGCAACAAAAATAATTGGAGAAACAGCTTATATATATAGTTTAAAGTCACCGATATAATTTCTATGAAATGGTCAATGGTATAACAGATTATTTCCAAACGCATCGGTAATAGCGCCATTAATAGTAATAGATCGAGAGAGAAAAAACATGCGACTCCGTTATCGATAATACTTTTTCAGCTGGGTTATCCTGTAATGGACTATTATACTGAATTTGTCTATCACGTAGTCCCTGAGTTTACGAAATTAATTAAAAGATTATATCGATAATCAGATTGATTCGAACCGTTTCCCTTTACGATTTTCTGATGCGTTCATTGTAAATTAATGATTTGCCTCAGTTATATTTACTTGTTTGAACTATCATTTTTCGTTTCCGAAACAATTTTCTTCATAAAAATAATATGGTAATTAAATATAATGTATTTGGTAAAATAATTATCACCCTTAGAATTTTTCATGTCCTTTTTTGTTACTGCGTATACGTTAAATAATGCTTATCCTATGGATAAGCTATCAGTATCCGATACCTTATCCGTAAAATGACCATTTTAACTAATCTTTTCATTGGAAGTATTTCGTTATGGTTTAAGAGACCAACACTTACTTTCAGCCATCCAATGAGACTTCATTTATTTTTTGCACTCGGTTAATAAATGACTTTGTTGTTACTCTTTCAATTACAGCTGGTATAAATCTACGATTGGTCCCACAAAGTTTACAACACTGACATAAATTTAAACCTGGCCGATTAATAAAAAATCTTACTTGATTTAATCGTCCAGGAGTTGCATCTACCTTTACACCTCGTACGCGAGCCATAGAGTAACACTATATTCGGCTAACTTCCAATTTAACAAATTTGATTCAAGCTAATACCCTAATTAGACTACGAAGGAGTTAGTTCACCCTCATGTTTACAAGGCCAAAATTTTCAAACTCAGCATACCACTGAAAAAACATCTTCACCCAAAGACGCCTCCTTATCACGAATCTCTTCCACGAAAGCGATTGAAATCTAAAGAGACGATGGAAATCCGGATAAAATTTCGCTTTCTAAGTTTTCTGGCGACGACAAAAATACAGTTTCTTATTATTAAAACTGAAAATAATTTTCATTCCGCATTATGAAATTCTCAAATCATAAAAACAACGAAGCCAGATTCGAAAAGTAGCACGAGGGGAGTTGGCAGTCTTAGATCTCAAGGCCAAAGCCCTTAGCGTCTATTACATTGCCTACAGTTATACCGTAGCTTAAAAATAAATTAAATGTTTTTCCATTTTCGTACCAATGAAAAAAATAGGTACTTAAATTGCATCACATGGATTACTTCTAAATTTTTGTTAATTCATTTACTTAAGTTGACGGTAGATATTTCAGATAGGATGTTTTAGTTGTTGGAACGTCTCCATGTGACTATGGAAAACATGCTCCCCTGTTCCAAATAAACCCTTGCCAAACACACACACACACACACACGCGCGCGCGCGCGCGTGCGTGTGTGTGTGCGTGTGTGTGTGTGTGTGTAGCATCAAAAGAAATGACGTATGAAAAAACTAAAGGAGCTAAACTGCTTGTTCTTCAAAAATCTCGTAGCAGTTTCTAACACAATTAGAATGTGAAAAAACGACAAAACCTAAATATTTATAACTAATCATTACATTTAATTTTTTAAATACCTGCAATGCAACGAAAAACGTTATTATAAGAACATTCCGAAAACAAAACAGTAAATAAAGCGTAAACAGACGAATTATGCAACAATATTGATAAAAACTCCGGCCGTGTACAACATTCCCGCTACCAAATAAATCATATTTTCTCGGAGCTTAGTTTAATATTTAATGGTTACGATTTCCGATAGAGCCGAATCGTTTGTAATCCCTCCATTCGACCTCTGCTCCCCCTTCTCCCTCCTTCCCTCTTCCTCCCTCTGGCGACCTCCTCTTTCCCCACTCCCCTCACCATGCACTGCGACCGGCCCTTTAGGAGCTTTTGCGGCGGGCAGTGGGGTTTAGGGGTATGTTGAGGTAGGAAAGAGCGGGAGGGAGAGATATACAGAGGGATAGAGAGAGGGTTGAGGGTGAAGAGGAGGCCTTTCCAGACTCGATCGAATACATGGATGAAGGTCGCCGGTTCCATTCTTCTCGCGGGGCTCCCGCTAGGTTGGACTAAAAATCAATCCAAAATGATGATGCGCCGCTCGATTATTTGATTTTCCCAACACATCAGGTTTTTCGTTCTTGTTTACCGTTATCTAAATAAATATACTTTCTTCAAATTTTAAACGGGCAGGGGAAATTATGAATAATGAATATCATAGCAAATGTATTAAAAGAAGGCTACCTTAAATATTATTTCTATTAATATGAATTTTTTACATTTTGATATCAATAAAAATCAACTTTTTTCGATATTGTTCGATCTCCAAAGTAGTTCTTCCTTATAAATTTAAACATCATACCAGACGTGATCTACTCAGGTCGCATTTTAGTTTCACGTTGGACCTTGTGTTATGAGTGTAAGATAAACAGCAGAAATTTTTTGAAAGTTCATATCTATAATATTTTATTTGAAAAATTATCTATTATATCTGGACCACCTTTAGTGACGAACAATTAAATTTCTATCCACGACGAAAAAATATTTCATTATCTCCCATTTCCTTTTAGTTAGATGGCCGCACGAAACACGGCTGGTGACCTTAGCCTAAAAGCCTTTAAAATTCTCATCCTCAATAATGAGGCAACAATATTTACCTCAATTCACCGACTTCCGTGTTGGCTCTTTTACTACTACTACTAACTTACTATTCTCTCGTTATTATATAAATTTGAATATATTTTTACTTTTCTGATTCAGATATAATCATACGAAGTTATCGAAAATCTTACCTAGCAAATATATTTTTTCGATTCTAGCAATGGAAAACGATTCTTTTTTTTACGAAAATATTTTTTTCAATTACGATTTTGTAAATTTCAAAATTTTCTATTTGTTGAGTAAATAATTTACGATACTTCATCGGAGATTTTAAAATAATTGTATAGTTTTTTCGTATACACTGTCAAAACCAGTGAAGTCGAATTTCTAGGCCAGTGGTTCCGAACCTCGGGTCGCGATCCATATCAGGGTCACGGGGTTTCCTCAGTTGGATCACGAAGGCTCATCGAAAGAAAACTTTCCCGATAGTCAATTTATACCTATATACATATTATTGGAAAACTGCCTAAGCTATATCGGAAAAGTAAATAAATAAAATACTCATTCGTCGTAAAAAGGAAGAGAATATTCACGCTGCTGTCTTATCCAAAAACAACGACGGCATTTATAAGTTAAGGGCATAACATAGAAGTTCTATATTGTATTGTAACTGTATACAATGAAGGGATAAGTGTAAGTTGTAACTTATAAATGTATTTGTATTCTATTTCTACTTGATTGTACTGTTACCACCGGGCATGTTGCCCACCTGTAACGCGTTATTGATAATAAAAATAATATGTCAGCTTATCTGCCGAAACATCGGCCTCTAGTTTTTATGTATCACCGAGTCTCGCACCCTCAATTTCTTAACTAATATCAGTCATGGAACATATTTAACAGCCGATGTAAGCTGCCCTCGCCTTTTGATGCTTTCAACACCTATGTGAGATAATGGATGTGGAAAAGCGGGGATACCAGAACAACCGAAATATTTCCCTCCGCACACCCGTTAACAAGGTTTTCGCACTATAATCCTACCATTTTCTCGAAAAGGATCATAAGAGAGACCGATCAAATTTACGGTTTAGTAGCTGGCAGGGTCGTATTTACTACTTTCTCTCCGGCCAATCTATATTGTATCTTCGCTCAATTAGAAGTACTAGTCGCGAGGGTTAGGGTCGCGAGGTTCTATTAGCGTCAAGTTTAGGGTCGCCGGAAAAAAAGCTGAGAACCACTGCTTTAGAGGAAACTGCTGAAGTTATCAAATATCGTACTTACATATAGTATATGAATATGGTAGGGAAAATAATATTCGAGTTACCGAAATTTCATACCGCACACATTCAAGTTACCATGGTTCTGCTATTATTTATGAAATTCCATTTTAGTAGTATTTTGATTCATATTTCGAAATTTTAATTCATAGTTAAAGTGGATATGGGCAAACTTCTACAGTAATATGTTTCATAGGATAACATTTTCAGTAATTAGTTCTCTAATTTGCAGCTGCATAATTAATAAACAGTAATCTTAACATATTAATCTATGATTTGCTGTAAGAAAAAGGTTCATGATTAAGAACGTCTCGAAAATTTGATCTTCCTGGTACTAAAAGAAACGATCATAAAAGACCGTATTGCCGTTTTATGTCCACCTACCCATAAAACAGGATATCAATCTTTGAGGACTCAATATTTTAGAAGAATCCTTGTATTCTTGCGTGCTATTTATCAGGAATTGTGAATAGTGAAACGTTCTTGTCTTTATACCTAAATTTCAATACACAATTTCATCGATACAAACAATTTTCTAAGATTCCCTGGTATATTTCGATTAAACGAATACAATAACCTTTAACTACTGAGTTTCCATCTGAAAGACACCACCTTAAGTAGTGTCAAATCACCTCGCCACTTTACTTTTGATATTTTAAAATTCACCAATAAATAAAGTAAATATTTTTTTCTTTAAATTACTTCTTAACCCTCACGACAAATTATTATACACAGAAAATCGAATTGTAGACGTGAATAGTAAACAAATAATAATAAAAAGCAAAAGCGGTCTGGGAGATCACATTTACAATGTGATCATAATTTAATCTCACTAGTTAAAATTTAATTGAGAATGTTTTTAAGTTTTAAAAAATATTCTTGCCTTATAATATAATAATAATAAAATTAGTAATGGAAATTATATTAATTTGAGCGCATTAAAAACTTGCCTATTTATTGAGAAATTCATTATTCATCGGCGGTACGTCAAAATACGCGGAATGTATAAATTCCGTCATATTGCATTGATTAAGAAGCTTATAAGCACGACTACAGCATTACTCTTTTAAAAAAAAAAAACTAAACTTATTTAAGATTTTTAATTTTTATAAGACATACGAAATAAATAACGATACTTTTACAATATTACAGACTAAAATAATTTATATTCCTTGAAGTTGTGCTTTCAAAATACTTGGCAGCTTTTCGAGAGATTTTGAATGTCGGACTAGTTTTTCTGGCTCTGATCCTCCCATTCTACACCTCACCTCCTCTGAGCTGTCTACTTTCCAACTTCTCTTCCTCCCTTTACATCAAGCAGCTCCTTTTCTGTACCGTCTATCATTATCCCCTTTTCAGCCTTCTCGTAGTTCGGAATTGAAGAAGCACGGAGAACTTTGACCCCAGTTAAAAATAAAGCAGTCGAAGCGGTATAATGCATCACGCGCTTACCATCCGTAAAATCTTATTAGTTGTAAATTCCAACAGCAGTGAAATTATTGTTGATGTTTTGGAATATTATACGTCCATTCCCATTCCATGGAAGACTCCCAAACTTGTATGATTAAGGAGTATGAATCCAGAAGATATAGCAGCTCTCAAACGATTTATTTTTTTATCTTAATTTCACATCATCGCGCAGCAACAGCCCACTTAAATTGTTTTCATAAAGTCGTGACTGAGCATCCAAAATTGCAATTAAAACAGTGTTTAATCTTCACTGATATTACAGTTAAATGTATACATAAATGCCAGAGTATTCTATTCACGATCAAAATCAAATAATTTGAAAACAATTAAATCAGTTATCCTTTCTACTTACTGCTTGTGCTTTTGTTTTCATTTTTGTAGCATAATGAAAACACAGATCCAACCAAGAATTAAAATGCATCTGCGGGTCATTTTTGTAGATAGAATAAATTCCGCCTTCAAAAACAATTACTTTGCATTTTAGGGTACCTAATGAAGATATTTTTTTTAAAATCTCAAAATAAGCATCTTTTGGATTTGAAATGGCATTTTGACGGGAAATATAATATCATTATATATTTTTTCATTAACAATTTTCATGTTGGGAATTTCATTTCATCCGACATAAGAATTCATAGATCATAAAAGTTTTTAGAGTAGAATGCAATATCCCGGTCTCCTTTCACTTTTATTACTGTGAAACTTGCCAAATGACATTTTTCATTTCTCTTTTAGCTACTGTTGCAGTAGCGCACCATAAATATTGTTCATCCTAAACTAAAATATCCGTTTCTTAAGCGTATCACGGTATGTGATTCATGTTATTGAAAAAATAAATTCTTACTAATAAATAACGTTACCAAAACGTCCATTTTCACTAGATTTTGCGTAAATATGACTCATTATTCAAAGCGCCGAAAATTTAAATGGAATCCAATTAACTTTTGGAGAGCATAAATCGGCTATTCGACGGGTGGGATTAGAATCGAGTTATCTCCGAAAAGGCAGGTCAATAGCTTTGCCTTGGTACGTTAAAAAAAAAAAAACATTTCAGATAATTGTATTATATGACCGAAGTGCGACTTCACCCTTTTACTCTTGTTATTTCGATAGTTAGGTAAATGAAATTGTTTAAAATTTTCCTTTCTCTGCGTCCCTCTATACCCAACGATTCCCTCGCTCTTGCTCGCCGTCTTCCTCTCATTCCTATCCACCTCAACCTAACTTCTCCCTCCCCCTAACTGCTTACCCTCCAGCAGTCTCCTCTCCCCGCCCCAATCCCTAGGACTTTTCCCCAGGGCTCAAATATAGAACCAGGGCAAGTTGCCCACGCATCCCTCTTTTCTCTCGACTTCTGCAATGCCTTCTTTAACAATAAACCTATACCCCCTCCTCCTCTCATTCCACAAAACCCTTCACCGATTAGTTCTACTTTTCCACGCCGCATTCAATCATCGCAATTACGTTAACCACGGATGTTTCCCTTACTCGCCTCCACTTGACAGCGCTACATTTAGCCATTTTTCTCCACTCTCGTCCATTAAAATGTTTCTTTCGCGACTCATGTTCACGTGCCACGCGTTACTTTTATCTCTTCGTTGCCTCTATAGCATAAGTTTTCGCAGTGGTCAAATAGGTCAATGCATTCAAGAACATTGTTTTGAAAAGGTTTTAACCAGCCATCGGAAATCCGTTTTAGTATGTTATTCCCGTGTGATTTTCTCATTGCCATTCACGATGATATGTCGTGAAATTATTAAATACATGTTAGTAATTGCGAGCTGCGTGGAATTACCGTAATAATGGTACATTTAATATCAGTCTCATTGCTCTCTTGAACAGGATAAAGAAACTATGTAGAACAATTAAATATGGAGTAAAATTTTTACACAAAGGCTTTTTGGAAACGGTTTGGAATGAAATTGACGGAGAAATTGGAGGTTTATACGAGACTAGCAATGCGATAAGAGCAAAAAAAACGGTGATATGTCGTGAAATTATTAAATACATGTTAGTAATTGCGAGCAGCGTGGAATTACGGTAATAACGGTACCTTTAATATCAGTCTCATTGTTCTCTTGAACAGGATAAAGAAACTATGTAGAACAATTAAATATGGAGTAAAATGTTTACACAAAGGCTTTTTGGAAACGGTTTGGAATGAAATTGACGGAGAAACTGGAGGTTTATACGAGATTAGCAATGCGATAAGAGCAAAAAAACTTCTCTTGTAAGGCTACTATGAGATAGCCAACTAGTAAGCGATATATTCAAGTATATAATGAAAAGAAATGGATTTCTACGCGAATTGAACCCAGAATTAAGCCGTAAGATGGCAACGCTGGAAGTTGAACGATTTATTCGATTGTAATTCATACCAAGCTTAAAAGCTGCAGACAGAAAATTTAGGGAGGTATTTAAAACGTTCTTTTTCGTCGAAAAAACGAATGGCAATAGTTAACGTGAAACGAGACCTATAAATTTATAAGGCAATTTTGCCGACACGTAGGTCACTTTATTTTAAAGTCAGTTAGTTAGTTAGTTTTAAGTTCAGTTAGTTACATAGCCTATCCGCTCAATTTCATTGTCAACTGCAGTCGTACTTATCAATTACGAATGCAATCACAGAAGCCGTAGCATCGTTTGACGATACGAATTCTTAGAGAGCGCGGCAACCTTCGTCAATGTCAAAAAACCGCTGAAAATATGTCCATTTCCTTACCTTTTGAAGCAAGGACAACAACTTTTGAGGAACTCCATTCTTAAATCTGATTGTTGCAACATTAGCGGATTCTCTCCTCCAAATGAACTTGCCACTCCCGAGCCCTCCGCCTCTCTCTCAGTCCTGGTTCACCGCAAACGTACTTGCTCTTCTCACTGCAAATGAATGGCAATGGAGTGGAGCAGAAAAAGGAAGGTTTTTCGCCTTTCTCCTCCCTTTATACTCAGCGGTGTAACCGTAAACTACCAAACCCCTTTCCGGGAGGGCAAAAAAATTACTCGGTCAAATCGCAAGGATTTGTAACTTACGATAAAGGAGTAAAGTCTAATTTTTTAAAACTATTAAGTGTCACCGGTAAAATTGCTTAAAGTCTAATTTCCTAAATATTCCCTGGAGCTCGTCAAATAAACGTATTTTGAACTCATAAAATACTTTTTAAAGTAATCAAAGCAATCATTGCCATTTAGTGTACGAGTGTAGCGACATCTGTGAGAGTAAAGTAGATTTTTTACTGATGTGTGCGTTTAGATTCCTAATAGGCTTCTTTCAAAAATTATTTAACTTTATATATATATATAGACGCACACATTTTTCTAGAACCAATAAATCAGCCTATGATAATTTTAAAACTAATAATCAAAGAATTTTCCGTACAAAGCATTTTTTCATCACTGAGAATAAACTCAGTCTCTATTTGTCCACCTTTTCTTAATTTTAGATAAATTTCGAAGTAGCGTTTATCAAGTTTTATGTCCTGAAACTCATGGATTCGATTACATTTAATATTTCTCCCCAATTGCACAAAAAGTGATTCTAATTATATCTATAAAAAATGTGGTATTTCCAATGCCAGAGCTTTGTCTTCCATTAAAGTTTTTATCGTATGAAAAATTATTCTAACATCACCTTAAAATATAATACGATCACTTGGCCTATGAATGAATCTGCATGTATGCAGTTTATCTTTTGAAATAGCGAGGGCTGCTTACATCGGCTATTCGTATTCCCGCCGATGCGATCGATTAGTGTCTAGACGACGAACTGGGAAGCTATACAAGACTTCCTTCATTAATTGTGATATTAACTTTCGTAGAACATATCTAAAAGAGTTGCCTTGTTAATAGCAAATATAACAACAAGAGACACTTAAATTGTTCCGAAAGTCATTTGTTTCCCTTTACTAGCAAATGTGATGTGCAACTGTTTCCGCTCACCGACACCTTTCGTCAATTTTTGGTTTTAAGCGGGATCTTGAATTCTTTTCACGTGGCTAATTGTTAATCATTTGCTAATGCGGTTATCTTGTGACTAATACCAGTGAAATATATGCTAAGCTTCAACATTTAAGTGACTGTGCAAATACAAAATAAAACGGACTCAGCTATACTATTTTAACTTTAAAGCTAAGACATTTAAAACCCAGATTTAAATCTAACTTGTTGTTACTAGATCCAGAGAATCGTTTAAAATTACTTCTAAACGGATATACAGTGTGTGTGGTACTCTTCTAGCTATCTGTTCTCCTGTTTTGTTGGTACGATATACGCGATAAGATAGCCTTTGCGACTTTTAGGTTTCAATGTAGAAAGTGGGATTTTAAGAACCACGATCGGCTTAAGTTCATTTTATTAGATACAGCTTGTAATGACTACTTACACGTAATATTATATTTTCAAAGCCTCGATTATGCTTTATGTTGCCATTGTCTGCAGAAATGCAGACTTTCACTCTAAAGCTATTCATATAAAACGCAAATGAAACAAATATGTGAATCACGATAAATTATACAGCTCAAAATGAAAAGTTTAAAGATTCCACTGAAGGTCAAAAGGGCATAGTGAATAACAAGACAGGACAACATATCATAATCCTTAAGTGCAGTTGATACACTTTGACACAATTGATAAAAAGAGCGTTCTTAATCGATTCCGCGATTAATTTGACCAAAAATACTGGCAGTAGTAGATATTGATTTCTTAAATATGCAGCCCATGAGAACCCATTGTTAATGATGTTACAATGATTTATGAATCTATGCACAATTATCGATTACATTTAAATGTTGCACCAGATGATGCAGCAGCTTGTCGAGGGTTTTCTCAACCGAGAGCAAGCATTTCAGCATGAATTTTTTTCGTAACACATACGTTACATAAATGTTTATCCGGTCATATAGAAGTCTACGACCATTACTCGAAGATATCATATGTTCGCTACAATGAACCATCATCTACGCTGTATTAAAATAGCTAGTTGTTATCTAATGCATCTTCATTAATCAAGTCTGTACGAACGCAACCTTCAGTTTCGTGCAATAAAATATTTTATGGATTTGTGCACTGATATATTTTATTTTAAAAAGTGACTAGTAGAGTTCTAAAGCAAAGAAACAAAAGTATTATATAAACGCCAGTGTATACATGCTTCGCCCACTACTTAAGCTTTATAAATCGCAAAAATATGGCAATCCAGCAATGCTTGAAAGCGCTTCTTGGTCAATTATCACAAAGCTATTAAGCGGTGGCTCAATACACGAGTTACTACTGATGGTAATACTTTACCAAGCCTCCTTCCAAGCCAAAACGGAATACCACAGGGTGAACATTGCTGAGGATATAGGTCAAAGTACGTGTAACAGCTCTCGGGAGTCGTATCGCCCGCTGCTCTCCTAGCACTTGCTCTTTCTATCACTTGTACTTAGGCAACACGCTACACGAGCCTTTACAATCGCCGACAATCGGCTAGGGCCCCCAACAGCTGATGGTGGCGCAGCGCAGCAGAATTCTCGAAGTCGAACGAATGCTGAACTTGTGTATCATCCACTGTCGCCAAAAATAGTTCACCCACTATTATGAAAATAAACTTCTCGAGTTCGTGTACCAAATTTTTGGGAAAAGAAGCTTTGCCGCCTTCACGTGTTCTTGAGATAAGAAACTAACCGCGAAGTATGACGGGAAATCATAAGGGGGGAGGTTGGAAGAGTAGGCATATGGAACGGGAAAGCGTGAGGAGAGAAACTCACTCGCTATGACGATTTCCATTGGAGCCGTAAATTATTTAGGTATGATTTGCGGAGTAATCTTTGGACTCGAAGAAGCGAGTTGCATCACAGGTGACGCCTGGCTACATTATATTACTCTTTTTTTCGGGATAACGACCGTAGATATCGACGCACGCCGTACTTCCCTATCTACGACGCGTTATTGATCGGGAGAGTTTGTCCCACTCTCCAAAATGGTTGGGAGGATCACCGCGTTCTACGCACGTACACAAGCTTGTAAAGGGTAACATGCACGCACGCATTGGATGCATTTTTAAAATATGCTATCCCGTTATAGGATAGCATGTTCGTTTCTTTTATTCCTAGAAATATTTCGACTAGAAAAATAGTTTTAATTCCGAAGATACCGCGTTTATTCCTCACTGAAGCAAGTCAAACTCGGATACGGAAACACAATGTAAGATATTACGGTACGTCAATATTACCCTTTTATGATTTTTTACTTTAATTTCAGAACTGGGCAGTAAAATGCCAACAATTATTATTATTATTAAGCACAAACTGTAATATTTAATACAAAAGCTACTAAAGAATACATTATAAAACCAACAATATATAATCTTTGATGATTATAATACGATTTTATATGTAAAAGATACTTCAGTAATGAAAATGTATAGCAAAAGATTATAGTAATTTTTAATCCACTCACCTTAATTTTTCTCTCCATTTCAAATTTCACATTGATGACACTACTTGAAGTTTCAGTGGTTAATAAAATAACTGACATTTTGTTTGTTAATTTTAGGGGGAATTGTTTTCCTATTAGTTGCCATGGCTCCATTCAACATAACTATTTAGGAAGTTCATACCTATAAAAACATTTCAATAGGAATAATGTTTAAAGTGAATTTTTTATGCATTTTAAAAGAAATAGTTCCTTTATTATTAAAATTTACTAATAACAATCCAAAAGTGGATCTTAAGAAAAATTTATGGAGAATATTACCACATAATTACAAAAATGACTTTTGAACAAATATTAGTTACCTTTTCACTTTCTAAAATATTTGTTTAATTAATTTCTTACAGAAAAGTAACAAAAATAGCAATTTTGATATATATGATAACAAAGTTATTAATGTAATATATACATGTTAGATGCAACTGCATAAGTAATTGGAAAGTTGTTAATTTTATACTAGGGAGCAAGTCCCTTGCTCGCTGATGCTCGCCACCCCCCCCCCCCCCCCCCCCCCCTTTGCTCGCTTTTTCTTCGTTCCTACCATATACCTATTGGATTTAGATTAGTTTAACGGGAATATGTTTTGAATATGAGTTTAATGAATATATTTTATAAGGGGTGTGTTTGGTTTTTAATAACAAATGAAGAAAATTAGTTGAATAACTCGGTAAAAAATAAACTTAGACGGCTGAAATTCCCAGAGATAAAAAATGGCTGAGTTTTGGGCATTAAAGAGAGAGAGAGACAACCAGAAATAGGATTTTAGTAATATAGATAAAAAAACATAATTAACATGAATACTGCGTTTGATTTATTTGCATTAAATTCATATCTTCGGTCATTTCGAGCAAGTTTTAATCTTATTTTCGATCTTTAAGCCTTTATTTAAGTACATATGCACAGAAATTACTGAGGACAACAATACCGGTAACCTTGGAATCTTATTATTGAAATGTTAAAACATTTACCAAAACCTCAAGTATAAATTCAAAATATGAGCAAATTCGAATGAGATTGAGTATTCAACGGTAAAAATAAGAATCCTCATTCATTTTGGCTTGTTTTAGTGCAAATTTTGTGTTGATAACTTAATTTTAAGATATTTTAAAGAGTAAAAGAATGAAAGCCTTCAAACCAAAAAGGTGATTTTTATGTGTTATCTTATGGAAAATGACATTCATCCTCTGGAGTCGAACCCGTGACCTTTTTCGAAATTGGTTTAGTCATAATGTAAAGATTCATCAACACTGAAATACTGAGAAATTTCAGACTTCTAAGTTTATTTCTAATTAAGTTATTCACAAAATTAGAGCGTTATGCATCATGATGACCAATATGATTTTATAATATAGAGAGATAAAATACAAGTTTTTAAAATTGTATCAAATCACTCAAGTTGAATAAGATATTGCATACAAGATATAATTATTTTGCAAACTTAACTAACAATCTATGCATATATATTTTCTTGGAGAAAAAATAAAAATAATCAGGGCTGGTCCTAGGGGTATGCAATGTGTGCCACCAAGTGTAAGCTTCTGAGGAACTTCAGGTTGTTACTAAATGTACTCCACTGATAAAAGTATTTAAATTTGTGTTTCAAAGTTAAATAATATTAAATAAACTGTGTCAGGCATATATGGGATAATGCATAAACTGAACATGTGTAAATTGAGGGATATCTGCAATTGGTAAAGCTAGAAGTATGGACGGCCAAAATTTCTACCGCATACCCCTGTAAAAACCTAAGGACCAGCCCTGAAAACAGCATTTCCCTGGCACCTGTAACATACTAGCTGTAACTGTAAAACAGGTAACTTTTAGTAAGTGTATACTGAAATATCAACAGTTATAAACTGATGGAATGAATGATCTGAAGATCTTTATGTGGCAGGCATAAGCTGGAATGATGGGAAGTTCACCTGTTTCAACATTTCCCATCAACTGTTATTCTGAACAGATATATATTCTTCATAAATGAGAGCTGTTGTTTACATTTAGGATCAAGTCAAATTAACAAATAATATGAATGTTTCCAAAAATTCATTTCCCATAAATGTATCTAAAAATATTTTTTATAAAATTTCAATGAAAATAACCTCACAGCTAATCCAAAACAATTATTCTTCAAATCCCTTGCTCATTTTGCGGAGGTACTTCTTACGGCACTCCATTTCATCACAAGGCCTATTATGTGGGGTCCAAATTGGCTCACCAACAAAATATCTCTTGGCACGAACAAAATTCTAAAATTAAACATTTTAGATAGATAAATTTTCATTCTTCAGGATTAAATAAAAATACTATCTGAAATATGCTTTATATTAACTATGTTCACTAGAGAATTATCAAGCTCATATTTTGGTTGAAAATAAATATTAAGTGCTTAGACTATATGGTCATTCATTAACTGGTATCATGTGAATTATTTGTTCACAATTAAAAAATTTTAAAGCATTTTGTAAGAAACATTACATAATAACATTCAAAATCCAATATCTTATAGGTACCATATATATTGGGGTGTAAGTTGAACTTTAAATCTCTACAAATTTTATCATAAAATCAAGATCAACTTAAATGCCAAGTGTAAACAATAAAATTAAATTCTAGGTAAATTACGTCAAAGTTGACGAGGGTGGCTTATCTTCTAGTATAAGCAATTGTAATTTTAAGCCAGCTGCTTTAGTGTTAGCCATTTATTTAATAGAGATATATGGTTGTCAGACTTTTATTTTAAACTGTGACAGATATCAGAGAATGACATTATGACATATTATCCATGCAATGTTAGTATTTACAATTTTCTGCGATTTTTCCAACCAACAATAGTTGCCAAAATAACTTTTTATTTTTAAGGAAATTGTCACAGGATTTAATTACACGAATCTGTTAATTTATGAATAATTACATAATAAAATTACAAGCATAATAAACACTAGAAGACAAAAGAAAGATGTAATTGCTATACTCACATTAGAATCTAGAGTGAACCTATGGTAGATGCCTGCTGGAAGAATAATAAGATCCCCAGGAGTGACCTGAATGCGTACCCAGTTCTCTTCCTTATCCCTCACATCAAAGTATCCTGAACCTTCCAAAATAAACCGAATCTCTTCATCTGTATGCAAATGCTCTTGGAAGAATATCTTCAGCTATGGACCAACAACATATATTCAACAATTTTAAATTACTGGCAAACCATATACAGAATAACTGTTTGGATAAAATAAAAATACCATAACATGAAGGAGCTCAACAAAAAAAATAGGAGAAAATACAACAATATAACAAAAATTTGAAATTTAATTGGATTTGATAATATGAAATATCACTCTGCCCAAATATTTTAAATAAAATGGTGGATGATGAAGAGGGGTAGAAAATAAAGGCGAATCAAAATTCTCTAAACCAATTGGTAACTCTTTTATACTGATATAGATTTAATCTCACTCATATGGTATGCACCTAAACTGGGTCTGTCATCAGCTCACTCAATAATAGGTCTTATTAGGCTTGGACATAGAATTTGATTTCCATAAAATATTTACAAGGAATTCCAATTGAAATGACATATTGTGAATGGAACTCTAAAGAAGATTTAAGTACCATCCTGAGAACTTTTCCACATCAAAAGGGAAGCTAAGATGATTAATTTTAGTAGACAATGAGTATAAAGATCACTCTGAAAAATTTCAATTCATTTGCTGAGGTTTCAGTAAAAGAAAAAATTTGCAGTATCACTGTCCATTTATACATTTGAATCTTTTTTTATGAGACAATTCCACTCAAGTACAGACTAGATCAAGTTTCCAACCTTTTAACTGAGAAGGGCACCATGTTATTTTATAAAGCATCATGCAAGCACCACTACACAGTTGTAAAAATTAGGAATGGTCACAAATATAAACAAACCAATGCCAAAGTTATAGCTAATGCTTTTAATAAATTTACAATGTAAATAAATTAACAAATTAAATTACTGAAGCTCTGAAGCATGATTTTGGGCAGTTCAGAAAAGCACTGCCAGGCTGCCAAAGAGCACAGTGTAGCTCACAAGCACCAATTTGGGTACCCATGGACTACATTAATCTTGGTCACTAAATAGTATAGAAAGTTGTTTGATTTTGGAGTGTACGGTAGGCCCTCAACAACCACAGGGGTTATGTTTCTGACTCAAACTGTGGTTGGTAAAGGCCTCAGCTTATGGGGAAATTGGGGGTTATGAGATGTGATCCTTGAAAGACATACCTCAAGCCCTTTAACGTATGCTTCAATGTTAAAAATATGTATGCTACAATAAAAAAATCATGTTTATTATATAAAAATACAGAAGAAAATACATGAACAAAGTGCAAATAAGCTCTGTACATTAATAATATAATGGCAAAGCAACACCTGCTGACACAGCACACCTGATTTTATGCTTCGAAGAACGCTGTTAAAACCAATACTTCCATAAAATTTTACAAACCCTCACCTTCACTCACTAACTCGTAGTCTTATTGGGAACTAAAAATCCTCTTTCTTATGTCAAGGAGCGGATTTACAAAATTTGCACCCTTAGGCATTCAGAGATTCCCTTTCTCCTTTCCCACTTTTATAAACTTTTATATTGTATGTCTGTATACAAAGTTTCAAATCCAAATAACTAAAATGTTTTAGGTACTTCCAGTTGAGCTAGGAATACCTATTAAAATACACTGTATGTAGATTATGGTGTACTCCCAATGTAAACATTTCCTAAAACCCAGAAATGTGACCAGGGTTTGACTCGAGGTGAGTATTTCTATTCGCCCCAAGTATAAATAGGAAAATTGAAAAATTACTGGCAAGCTTTTCTTCTTATGCAATTTATAATACGGCAGAATTCGGATAGGATCATGGGATTTGGACTAAATTATGAGTAAAAGAATGAATTTAAATATTCTACTCATAAAATTACAAATCCAATTTGAAAAGGTTAGGAATTAAGGGAAAGGGATCTGCAAAAAAAATGAGCATGAATGAATTATATAACAAAAAAAAATATCCATTCTGCATTTATTTAACTGATTTTGGTTGTTTTTTGGTAATTTTCTTGAATAAAAGTAGTTTCCAGCCTTTTCCGCATGTTTTTTCAAATCATGAATCTGTTGTTGCTCACTTTAAACTACTTACAATGAATGCATTTATACTTTCAAACAACGAAAAGAAGACTTTTATACTTGAAACAATACATGGAAATTCATTGTACATTATATTTCATGAAATCGACAACAATGAAGGTTGTTCTTGGCAATAAAAGAATATTTTCTCAAAAAACCTTAAATATTTGTCTTCAAAACAATTTTGTGAATTGGTTAGAATAACATTTAAAATCGAAGGTAAGAAAATGAATTTTTATTCTTTTGTGCGTTCTTTGGTTATAGTCTCAAATTTATTAGACAATTTTAAGGAATTTTAGATTTAAAATGTCCAACACTCATTGAGTTAATCAGAGCTTTAAATTGGCTGGTACCATCCAGTATACAGTACTGACATTTTTAATTTTTAGATACAGGCAGTTTTAATTTCAATATTTAGGGTGGACTGCCACTGCACCTATTCAATCCTCAACCACACGTAGAATCATGACTTTGGAACTGAAAAAGGTTTACAGGCAAAATGGTTTATTGCAAAAAAGAACAAAAGGAGGAAAACACACCAATCAATACAGAAACTTTGTAACAACAAATAGAGTGTTATCCATGAACATGGATAAAATTAGCACATTTTTATTTTTTGAACTGTTTTCATCTCTCTGTAAATTTTTTAATACTCAAACTTTCAGGAATAATTGGTATCCATGTGGGAATGTACACTCAAAATTTCAGTTTTCTGTCTTCTACACCTTCAGTGATGTTAAAATAAAATTTTAATGGGTTCCTATTTGATACTGTATATTTTTATACACTTTTACTTAACTTCCCTTCATATTTATTTATTTGCCACACATCAACGCTCGGTATAAAAATGCAAATAACTCTAGAAAGAATACAGATAGAAATTCTAAATTTGGCAGGAATGCTCGACTCATATATTTTAATGATATATTAATTTTAATGATGAAAAAAATCTCTAAAAAAGTCCTGGGTTTGACCTCAAGGAAGACATTTCCATTTCCCATAAAATAACATGTAAAAATCTACTTCTTGACGTGCAGGCTTTCATTCTTTTTTAGATTACAATTAGAAAGAATTGACCTACAATCTTCGGATATCAACCACTTTAAAGAAAACATTATAAAGTTTCATATTCTGTTCATCTTTTTCTGCCTACAGTTCAAAATTGCTCAATTTAAATGTTTAATTCACACAGTTCGAGGAAATCTTGCCATTTATACGGAATGTTGCCTTGCCTACCAATTCCATTGTTAGACCTCGATATCAAATTGTTATTTCAATCCTTATGGGTATAAACGTGCTTTGAATGCTTTTAAAATGAGAAAGAGACAGGTAGAGAGAAGGAAGGCGAGGGAAATTATATTGATATCAACCAAAGTAAACAACATTCATAAATTACTGTTGAATATACAATTATTCTCTTTCGTGGAAGAATATATGCAACTGTTTTAAGTTTAAGTTATACTAGTTCTCACTTAGTAAATTTTGGTATGATAAAATAATTTGAATTTTGAGTTCCATACTCTCACATCGTCTGAAGTTTTGTTAAATCAAAAATATTATTCAGTGAATAGTTCATCAGTCAGGTAAAACAGGTAAATTTTTCATTACACATTTTTCCTGCATTGCAACAATTATTCCAAATTTATTAAATTCTATATTCCATAATTATTTCTCATGCATGTAAAAAAATGCATCTATATAATAAAATACAATTGTCTGTCTGTCGGAACGCTTCCTGTGGCGCCGCTCTTAAAGAACTGTTATAAAAGAGCAGGAGATTCGCTGGACTGTGGCGCCGCTCTTAAAGAACCATTATAAAAGAGCGGGAGATTCGAGAACTATTTACGATATATTCTTTTATTGTTTACTTAACAACAATGAAGAAGGTATGTAGAAACAACTTATGAATTCTATGGTACATTGTTACAACTGCAAATGTTGTGTGAAATTTGTTCCATAGAATTATTGGGATGAAAACAACTATGCGTATGAATTGCTAATTGTTTTCAAGCACATCTAGCTCTTTCATAAGGTATGTAGAATACAGTTTTAATGAGCAAATTTTGTGTTTCGCTATCAAGACATTCTTATAAACACCAATTAATATGGCGTTTGCAATGACGATAAATAAGTCTCAAGGACAAACCTTCAACTCCGTGAGATTGTATTTGGAGGAGCCTGTCTTCTCACATGGGCAGCTTTATGTAGGGTTTTCTCGATGTAGAAATGAATCACAAATCAAGGTTTTTGTTACAAATACTGAAGAACAAGGTGAATTGCTGAATGACGGAGGAGTTTTTACAAAAAACGTTGTATATCCTGAAGTTTTATAAAATAATAAATGTAGTTTTAACTTATCCTAAAATTTGATTTTTCATTTCATCACTTTCCCTTCCAATTAATGTTGTTCCGTCATTTTTGATGAGCAAAAACACTAGTTATTAATAACAGTTATACGACGAAAAAGATAAAAATAAAATTAAGTAAAAACACATTTTTAGTGTATACACACTTTTACTTAAAATTGCATTCAAAGGTAGAAAATAATTTTTTCCTGGTCAAAAAATATTATTCAAAAATTTGTATGCTTCGTAAAAGTGGGTGGCTTTTTTTCTCTTCTAATTCTTATATTTCATCTTCCTCATAAGTTAGTTCTTATTGTTGGCCACTTACTTAATATATATTCATATTAATGCCACCCACTTTTACAAAGCATACAAATTTTTGAATAATATTTTTTATCCAGGAAAAAATTATTATCTATCTTTGAGTTCAGTTTTAAGTAAAAGTGTATATACACTAAAAATGTTTCTTTACTTAATTTTATTTGAAACTCAAACCTAAAGAAAACAAATGGCAGCAGCACGTAAATCTAAAATCCAAGTCTCAGCTCTCTAGTTTTTTACAGTTTCGTAGCAATTTCAATTTCAGGAAGTGCACAGACAGATGCCAAAGTGAAAGTATAAGCGCATTTTTAAAACCTCTGTTTTGTTGTTAATTTCTTATGAGTTTTATTATAGTATTAACTATTTATTTTTGCATTTAACTGAGTAACAATAAATATTTTTTATATTATCTGTAAACGTCGTTCACTGTCGTGTCCCAAGGCTTTTTTTCCATTTAAAGCACTGGTGTTTATTAAATGGAGAATTTACCTTAAGGCAGGGATAGGCAGTGCCTAAGACCACAAAGATTATGGGGGTGCATCTTTCTATCTTTTAAAAAAGTTCTGGCAGATGCTACACAAAAAAGAAAATGCATTTTGGCAGATGACTACCCAGTTCAAATATTCTAAAAATCATGCTGAGTATTCAGAAATGGTACTGGCCATTCTTTATTCATTTTCTTTTTTGTGTAGCATCTGCCAGAACTTTTTTTAAAAGATAGAAAGATGCACCCCCATAATCTTTGTGATCTTAGGTACTGATTATCCCTGCCTTAAGGTAAATCCACCGTAGCTTATACATTAGATCTTATCAAGGAGAAAACAGCAGGCTAATGAAGGTTTGAATTTAATAAAATACACTAAGAAGCCAGGACATTGAGGAGTGATAAGCATGTTGGTGGTCACAAACAAACAATATTTTCAGCGGCAGATTTGGAAATTCCCCGCTCCTAGGCAAAATTATTTTTCTGCTTCCATTATAGCTCTTTTTCCTAAAAATCGCTCTTTACTCTGTTTGCCTGCCCGTTCATCTTTCTGCGAATCATAATTGTCTAATTCATCACAAGTATGTGTAATATTATTTTTTCATTCCTTCTCTCAGATGTCATTTTTATTGCTGCCCTGAAATCTTGCTGCCCCTAGGCCATTGCTTACTTTTGCCTTATTGCAAATCCACTAAGGTACGTATGTAGTACAAGATTAAGTTAAGATAGGTAAAAATGCAGTGAAAGATATAATGGAAATTTATAATAGATTAAAAAGCATATTTTGTAGAAAGTATGGCAGAAACAGGATTCCAAGTGTTATGTGTTGATATGATTGCTTTATTTGACGATAAACTTAGCCATCTACTACCTATACTTTTGTAGGCATTTTTACTCAAAGATATTGGAGAGAAGAATCACTTCATTTGGCTCAAGGAGGAAATGTGATCCTGCAAATTCAATAAGTTTAACTATTAATACTGTCTTGAAATTTGATTTTTTTTGGGAAAAATACTGCATTTACTGGCATAATTCTCACTCTGGATGAATGTTCTTCCTCTATATATTGTGCAAGAACAATGTGAAAATACGGCAACTTCATGAAGGGTATTGAGTACTTTTCCATATTTACGGCAAAGGTTGTGTCATACAGACAATATTTCCTGTTTTGTTCCTTGAAATGCACATTGGGTATAAATAAAGCTGAAAATTGCTCAACCTTGTCAGGTGATGTAAATGTTGTGAAAGTAAATTTCATGTCCTTGATACCAAATACTCCTCCACTAACCTCTAAAATCAGGCATCTGTGGGATTAACGAGTTGCCAGTTATAAGAATTTCCCATTTTCAGATAACAACATCAACAAAATTGGTTAGCTTCAGAAAGAATAATCATTTCTTATGCAAAAAATAGTGTCAAAATTTAATCAATAATGACTGAAGAAATATATAAAATCATTAATAAAGAAAAAAAGCAGATTTATCATTTACTAGACTTATCAAATTATATCCTTTCCTTTTCCAATTTGACAGACCAAAGGTGATAAAATACACTAACTAAAATTTTGGTGAGGATGGCTAGATGACAGGTGGGCTGTCAAGGATTGTAGAGATGGAGGGTGAAGGTTTTTTTTAGTTACAATCAGAAGACATTTAAAAATAGCTGGTTTTCAGGAAGAGCAGGTTTTTGGGATGCTAGTTTTGAGATTTATTAAAAATACTGAAGCAAGCAAATTTTGAGTTATGATGGGAAAAAATCTCTAAAGAAACAATTAAAATTCAGTTGTTAATTACAAAAAGCACTATTATGTAAAATAAAATTTAATACCTTCTCTTCATAGTTTGGAAGGCGATCTTTTGAGATTATTAACTCATCCTCATAAGAGTACCCTCTTTGTGTTTTGATCTTATCCAGCTCGTCATCAGACTCATATGTTTCAGGATTTATCTGTAATATGCATTCAATGATAAATAACCATCTATAATTAAGAAAAAGAAAATTTTTAATGTGACATACTGCAAAAATACATTAATCATATGTTCACGATAAAAGAAAAAATCAATTCTTTAGGATTAGTGATTATTTCTACATTAAATAGTATTCCATCAAATTTATGAGTCACAATAGGGCAATATGCATAAATTAAAAAAAGTTTTAAAGTGGTTGCTTCAACAGATAAGAATATTACATTTATGTAAAAATAATTTCATTTTATAAATGCAAATACCTGATGTATATTGTGCAATGAAATTGAACCACTATCCCATTTTTTACTTTGTGATAAATGGTTTACAATAAAAAGAAATAATTTAAACTTAATATTTAAATTTCACTTTATTATAAATTCATAATTTAATCACAATAAATAAGTTTAGAAAATTAAAATCAACCAAATTTTTAATATGATAAAACAGAAATTAGTTGATATCGTGTAAATCAACAGATAGTTATGATTAATTGTAAATATCACTTATTCAACAACCAAGACAAGGCTATTAGCTTATAAAAGATGTTAAGGGATTTTATAAATTTATTTTAAAATAATTTAAAACAATAAAACCTTTTCATTGTAATATTAGCTGATGAAATTCTACAAATACCTGAAATATTTTGACACAGTATTCTTAATATGAAAACATAAATAGCATAAAAAAGTGAAGTTAGGGACCTGGTCTACATAACCACTATGTACTTGGAGTATTTTTGCTTTGGGAAGTGTACACAATTTAAGACAAAAATATAAAATGCAACTTCAAGCATTAATAAACAATGAAAATTTAACTAAAAATATAGATGGTAATGGAATATGTACTATAGGTGCGTATTTCAATTTTTGTTTCATTTTAAAGGTTCTACAATAGAAAGAATGTGTCAAGTATAACTTATAAATAAAGGTTCGAGTTGAAATATATAATTATGTTAATGAGAGTATTTTTGGAAATAAGAGCTCTATATGAAACGTGCATACTTTTATAAAAAAACAGCATTTTATATAAAATAATGAATACAGTTTAGGCAGCTAAGGTTTTTCTGGAGTTATTGCATTAATGGAAAACAACTAGTGTGCTAGTAAGAGAAATGAGTTATAACAGATGTGGTTTTTCTAAATGGCGGGCCACATCAGCAATTGAGAATACTTCAGTGGGCTGCAATGAAAGTTATCAATGCTTTAAATTAGAGTTTAAATTGGAAGTTATCTAAAGATTCTAAGGTATCATACTTATAAGTGAAAATCATGTCTAAATAAGGATTTTACGTTTAAAATTTCAAAACTCAAGGTATCACAATTTTACCAAAATAATTTGAATTTGTGTGCTAAATTTTACAGATCACATTTACATCATAGCTTCGTGGGCCTTGTGAAATGCTCTCAGAGGACTTAAATAACATGCAGGCTGTAGGTTGCCCACCCGAGTTAAAAGCCCTGACATTTTTTAATCTCTGAATACTTGCATAATGGTGCTAGTTAACCCACTAGCGCCCATCATCCTCTTTTGAGGGCAGTTACATTTTACCTCACAAACATCTATAATGTTTTGCTTTCACTAGCAAGTCACAATATATTAACTCAATTCCTTCCTAAGCTCCCTTATTCTGAAAGCAAATCATTTCGTTTTGAGACGAACACCACACGTTTAAAATTGCAGAATTTTCTTCAGAAGTGACCTGTGCTAAATCATAATTTTTATTTTTTATCAAAATCCATGTAAGTGGTAATTGTTTATGATATAATATAACATACATATATGCGTTGATAGTAACACAATTTGTTTATTTTATTTTATTTGTTCTTTATGATAGTATGTATAGAAATTGATGTCTTCAATTGAGGATGCTGGGCGTTAGAGAGTACTTATTGCTACGATAATTCATAAAGGTGTTATATTGTCCTTTTCTCGTATTTTTTAACCCACAGCTAAAACAGATGAAAGAGTATGTAAGACACTCCAGGAAGCATATGAATATTTATTTTCTGATGAGATTGAAGCAATATAAAAGTTTTTATATGCTTCCTAATATTTTCCAGCTATCATATCTTGGCATATTTTGTTCAGAGGAGGAAGATTTGGGCATCTAAACAGTAAAAAATGCCTTGAGTAGAAATAATTATTTAGAACTAAAAGAACTCATACATTTCCAAGACAACAGCAAAGCTTGCCAAAACAAAAATGATAGGGCTTTCAAAATAAGACCACTAATGGATATGGTGACCAAAAATTTTCAGAAATGGGGAATATTTCATAAGGACTTATCAGTTGACGAAATGATTGTTTGGTATTATGGTCAACATCTAATGAAAGACTTCGATAAATCCAAACAAATAAGGTTCAGATATACGTTATGGACGATGTGTGGGGAGAATGGATATTGTTACAACTGTTCATTATATTGCGGCAAAGAATTCCCTCCGAACCAGTCCAACATACTTCTGGTATCTCGGATTGTTTTGAGGATGCTTTCAATTGTACCTCATCTGCAGAGTTATTGTGTATTTTTTGACAATTTCTTCACAAGCTATGATTTGTTGAGAAATCTACGAGAGTTAGGTTTTCGAGTCAGTGGAACAATTAGGGACAACAAAACTGCAAAATGTAATTTAACAACAGCTAAGGAATTGGGGGAAGAAGGAAAAGGATTTTATGACTATCAATTTGATAGAAAGAACGAATTACTTATGATTAGATGGTATGATAACAAATCGGTGACATTAGCAATAAATTTTGATAAGGTAGAACCTTCAGTGAAAGTGCAATGCTGGAGCCGCGAAAAAAAAGGCAAAGGTTGTCATTTCACAGCCTGCAGCCATTTACACCTATAATAGATTTATGGGAGGTATGGATCAACATGATTGGCTGTTAGAAAAACATATGATTGCTATCAGAGGTAAAAAATGGTACTGGTCCTTATTCACGCGCATGGTTGACATGGCAGTTGTAAATGGTTTCCTTTTACATAAAATGGTGCATGGCAGTAATTAAATTACAATTAAGGACATCCGAAGACAAGATTGGTGTCATATATTTGAAACTAGGACATGAAGCACGGGAAACCCGTGGTAGACCTATGTCTTTGTCATCAACCTCTCGACGTAGTGTGTCCATAGATATCAGATACGATGTAAGATCTCATATGATAATAAAGAGGAGCAATCAAAGATGATGCCAGCTAAAAAAATGTAAAGGAAAACCACGAACATATTGTTCCAAATCAATGTGACCCTGTGCATTACACGTTTTCCAAAATTTCAATCTGAATTATAAGCGGAAATATTTTACATTTTCAAGAAAATAATACATCCTGAAGTAATTGTATCCATGTTTTATGCATTTCAATATTTTATGATAATGTATATGCAAAATAAATCACCATATTCTAAGTTAACAAGTGTTGCCCCTTCTTGTTAACTCCCAGGCAAAGAGAACACCAATGCCCAGCATCCTCATTTGAGGACGGTTCGTATTTCAACAATGAATGGTTACATTTCATAAAAGTTGAATTTGCCTAGTCTCTTATGAGCTAAAGATCACAATATGTGAATTTTATAATGATGAGTTGAAAAGAAATAATTTGTGCATTAATGGGTTAAGGCACAGTATCACTTTTCTTTTAATATGTGTGCATAAATTACAAGTTAAAAACCATACAAAGGTCTTTACACATAGTAAATACCAATATATATCAATGGAGATGAATATCTTTTGACAGCAAAATACAATATTCTTCTACTCCTTATATATACTCTACATATTATAATACAGTAGAGTGTTGATTATCCAGGGCCTGATTATCCATGGGGGTGGATTATCCATGGTTCTGTTCACAAGTGGAATTATTTCCATGTTTACATTGTTGATGTCTGATCTTTTTTTGTACTCACTCCCATTACATTTTAAGTTTAGTTTGTCGTCGCTATTTGGTGATGTATTTACACATTAAATTACATTGTTTTGAGAATTTTATTCTTTGAATAAAAGACTCCAGCATGTGAATAAAAGTGTGGGTGAGTGAGTTATTAAAATTACATTTTAACTTTAGTTTGTCACTGTTCTTTGTTGAGCTATTTAAAGGTTTACATCGTTGGTGTCTGAACTTATATTCACATTATATTTTAATTATGTATTCTATTAATATAACAATAATTCCAATAAACATTCAACTTGGATTGTATGTTTTTTGATTATCCAGATCTAAGTTCCCCCAATTACCATGGATAATCGGCGCTCTACTGTATCTGCAATCCAGAATGGAATGAAGTGAGGTAATATTGGAATTTTCATAAATATGTTTGAACATTTTCATCATCTGCATTAAGCATGATAGTATTGGGTTGAGTTTCAATGGAGGTTTCAATACAACGATAAAAATATCCAAAGTGCACTTCCTCAATGACACCTTAAAATACCTATTGTTAATACTGAACAATGACTAACACAACTTGTTTGACAGTAACTGTTAGTTGGTGATCATCTTTTGATTGGACTGGGTAAATTGCTTTAATTTTTAAATTTAATTTTTGTTAATAATTGTATTTAACTCGATTTACTCAATTGATCACTTTAATTAATAAAATAATATTAACAGACCAAAAATCTGATGTGGCCAATACATGACTTTCTCCATACAGAGCAATGAATACGATTGCAAGATGTAAACTCAAGTAACTGTACGAAATTTGATCAAAATCATTGGAGCTGTTTTCAAGAAAATCAAATTTTTGTTAAAAATGCATAGAATAAACTCCCCTTAATTATTGAGCAATGTCAACCATTTCTTCGTAGCTTCTATTCTGTATGATAAAATGCCTAATTGCGAGACTTCATTCAATTTTGCTCTACAGTTTAGCTTCTAGAGCTGCGAACAGACAGACCCACAGACAGCATTATGAAAACAACTTTTTCGAACTCGAGTACACCTAAAACGTATATTTCCATCAAAATCTCGAGATCGAATTTTTTCGCAATTACAATACTTTCTCAATGTACTTCGTATATGAGAAAGTAAAACAATAAGTAAATTGTTAGCGGTTTCTATGGATAACAAAATACTGATGTGCAATTAAAATTACCATTGGCAGCGTAAGCAATGCTATCAACAATTAGAAAATTTTAATATAGCAACTGAAACAATGGTATCACTTAGCGACGTATTTAACAGAAATTTAGAAATCAAAATATCTCCTAAACTATCAGTTTTATGAAAAAATGTTTCAAGCAAAACTTGTAGAAAATTACATTTTCTACAACTTTAATAATAAGAAATATTTCCATAAATTGATTTTTAAAGGAGATATTTGGAAAAAAAGGGAAAACGACAGGGATTAATCTCAACTTCCGGTTGACCTATATTGTCTAAAAACTAATCAGCTCTTGTCCCTATGATGAAAATATTGTTTGAAATTTGGTACTGAAATGGCAAATAATTCTTGAGTTAGAGTGCCTACAATATTCCTATCACATACACACAGACACCATCGAGAAAAGTCAAAACGTACTCAGGGGACCTGAAAAGTGTACTTCCGTTGAAACCTCAAAATTGATTTTTTTCATTAAAACAATACTTTCTCTTTTACTAAATATGGAGAAAGTAAAAATGCAGATTAGTCTTTCTTACTTTATCCATAAGTCTTAGTTAGTAAAATCTTATCTTTAAACTGACAAAATAATTTTTTACAAATATTTATAGTCATGTTGATTAAATCTTTATGGAATAACACACATTTAAATGAAACAATTAACAAAAATTGCCTTTTTAATTAGAAACAAAGGCAGATTCAGAAACTTTCCAAAAGGGGGCACAATTGCTCCTCCCCACCTCTTGAACCTGCCACTGCTGACGACCCTTTCTTCTGAAAATTTCTACGTCAGAAACTTTCTTTCCCTTGCCCTACAGACCTAACCTGCAGTGCAGCATCAAGGAATTTAGCATGGAATGGGTTTAATACTGCACCCAGTGGAAGACCATGGAGACATCCATCCAATGGATAAACATTCCTGCCTCAGCGATATACTATTTTCCACCATCTTAAATCAAAAATTAAAAACATTTTGCCATTTCAGTTTTTTACACATAATTTAGAAAACTGAAAATAATCTAAGATCTCACATTTAAACGCTTGACTAGAGGTCTATCTTGCACGTTATTCCAAATTTCCATTTATAAATATGCTCACTGATGTTTTTGGTGGTAATATGGTTACATTTTACTTAAGAGATCCCCAAACTACCAACAACTGATCATATCCAGCCCACTCAGTGATTTCATCCATCCTGCCTTACTTCCTCAATTTCTTTAAGTCATGCATATTTACCAGCAATATGCATTGTTAGGCATATGATATACAAATATTTTTGTGATTGTGGATGCAATACACTTTTAGTATAGGCATATGGCACACAAAACAATCAAGATAATTCTTAAAACGAGCTCTCTGAAATTTACAGTCCAATAACTCATTTGAAAGGTTGTATATGACCCACACAATGGTA
Organism: Uropetala carovei; assembly: GCA_036926305.1. Taxonomy (NCBI): domain Eukaryota; kingdom Metazoa; phylum Arthropoda; class Insecta; order Odonata; family Petaluridae; genus Uropetala; species Uropetala carovei. The sequence goes on along the minus strand of JAXCHB010000044.1, from coordinate 2,006,074 downwards.
TATAAAGCTTTATGTTACTCTTTTGGTAAAATTTTTCATGATCCCTGTTAGTCTGTTCAGCCTTCCACTCATCAATTTCATTCCAACTAGTGATGGCTTTCCAACGTCAATAGTCATCTGCGCTGAAAAAATCACAAGTTATTTCACTGAATTCATCAGAATGGATCAAAATTAAATAATTTAGTGATATGCTTCAAAAGAGCAGGGCAGAGCTGATTTTATTTTTGTGTTATATCTATGAATATTCTTAAATGTAGGTGGCACTCAATTGCAAATGCCTATCATTAAAATTTGTGAAATTTGTATTAACAAGACTTCAATGTTAATACATATGGGACTTTGAAAAAAAGCTTTTTATAAAGACAATAAATTCCACAAAACTACAAATATTTTATAAAAATATTTCTCTTAGTTGGCATATTTGCGGTTTGATGACTGATTTTTTTTATTGCCACTACATTAATGGCTATATAGTGGCGCTTAGTGCAAGAACAAATAAACACTGCTTTTACTATAATGTGTATAAAAATACCATAACTTCAACATTAAAGGAAATGTCATTTTCAGTCATATATTTTAAGATATTACAAGCAAAATCCTGTGATGAGTATATTCTTATAGAAGAATAAAATATTTTTAAGTGAAATTTTATTTTTGTCCTACATTGCAGCATTAACAGATGCAAATTTTAACTGTCATTAGAAAGGAATAAAAATGTTCCTACCTTTTTCTAAATCTCACACATAAAATTAAAAACTCATCAAAATATTATAATGTAATATACTGTCATAATGTTCAGTTCTTTTCTGAACATCTTTCATTATGATATTTATATTAAATTAAACACGCTTAGGGCATGACTCAAAAAAACGAAAATATATTATAAAAGACTAACACTATTGTGTCGCTATAAATAACAGCACCATTATTCTTAACTGGTAAGTTTCTGGAGGTAGATAAATAATTTAAGAGACAAGAAATGCCGATGGTTCAACCATAACAAAAAGTGTTCTCATTAGTTTTCTTTATATATCACTGGTACTGAAATGGATATTCCTTCGACAAATTATTAATTTTACGCGTGATTAAATATGAAATGATAGGAACTAAATAAAACTACCTTAAAGTATTCAACTCCTGTATTCTTTCGTAATTTGTCTAGGGGAACGTAGACTGGGGGACTTCGATGATGCTCCAGACGCTGATCGGACAAATCATCATCCATTAACCACGCACGCACCATTGCGAAGAGTACCTCGGAAATCCACGCAAAACTAAAGTTTGATTGATTTATACGATAGCCCTTCCACGTAGTACGTAATACGCTATCTTACAATTCCACTCCGCAGGACTCACAACTTGAAATTAACAAAATATTATTTTAAATTTTATATTCGATATATCGACAGTTGGCGATACCAACAACGGAACTTATCAATAAGTTATTTATTACATATTACTGGAAATATAAGATATTTAAATGCTTAAAAAGATTTATAAAATTTAAAGTGAAATTCTATTTCCCATAATGAACAATTTAATAGACATATGTAGTATATACATGCTCGTCCTGGCGCCAAATCGAGGGCGGACGTTGCAATTAATTGCTGGAAAAAGAATTAAGAAAGATAGGGTATTGAAGTTAAGAAGAATAATTAAGAAATTATTTCTTAACAATCTAATACATTTTCTAGGACCTGAATTCTACAGTAGTATATTTAAATTGAAGATTTCGGATACGATAACCACTGCGCTCGAAGGCCGCCAATACAGTTTGCGATAATGAAAAAAGTATAAATATTAGATGATAAGCACTAACGGCAATAATTAAGGCTTACAGTCAGGTGGTCGCGGCTGTGCAGTCAGGTCCGGATTAAGGAGGTAGAAGGCTCTGGAGCAAATTCAAGTTAACATATCACTGCGTTACAGGGTGGGACTCCCGGAGCAATTGTTCCTTTTGCTCCGCCTTTAATCTCGTAGGTCGCCATAAAAATTATTTTAAAATTAAAATTATCATATTAGGACATTTGTTTTTAGAGAGATAATTAACCATATGTTTCACGTTTTTCGATACATTTCATGAATTATCGTTAGCAAAATAAAATATTTCTAGTATAAAATAGACGGCGCTCAAAGATCGCCGCAGCACATCGTCGATTATGAAAAAAAATACACAAAGCAGGTTATAAGCGATAACAGCAACGATTAAAAAATTCATGCTTCTTATCCGTGGCGGATTACCGCATAGGCGCTCGCCTGAGGCATGTGCAGTCGGTTCCCCCGAACAGGGCCCCGCGCTTTATTAGGGGCCTCGCACAAGGCTCAATTCTCATTTAATGAGAGATTTAGACAATCTTTTATTACATATTAACACATTCTGGAAGGAGAGCTAGACTGGCGAGCTATCTGCAACGAACATTCTACAACAGAAGAGTCTATCACCAGAGGGAAGTAGGGAGGAACTACAAGCGGAAAAATAATGTCATAGACTTCTGTGAGAAAGTTCACTCCCATTTTGTGAGAAATTATCATTGTTCTTTAAAAAAACCGTCATTTTTGCGCCACTGGATATATATACATATGTATGTACAAAAATACACCCCGCTCACTATCGCACTAGGCCCTGGGCCTTGACACTTATGGGGGCCTCAAAACCCGATTTTTTTCAATATTTTATTTAGTAAAATATTTCACAATCAGCATAATCTACTACTTACGTACACATCTCGTGTTTTTACTTAGGTTTGTTATAATGTAACATCCCTTGCATCATTCGAAAACACATCTCACATTTATAATTCATTTTTTATTTTTCAACGTGCAAGTTTATATAATAAATATTAAATTTTCTATTTATGCATTTCTGTAATTCTATTTATTTAACCTGCTGCATATATTTTTTCCGTTCGTAAGTTGTAAAAATATTTGTAGATTGAGTACCCCCTCCCCTCCCGATCAGTTGGGGGCCTCCCGATTTTTTGTGCCTGGGACCTTCAGATACCTTAATCTGCCACTGGTGATGATAATGTTATTAATGATGTAAAATGTTTTGACCAGCGCTGTAATTTAAAAATTTTTTTAGAAAAACATGAAAATCCTTCATTTAATAAATTATTATCAAGTATGAAGTGAAGATATTTTCAACATACGAAACATTTTGATTTCTTTTTTGCCATCCCTGAACAAAATGCCAATGTAGAGAGATTGTTTTCGATGATTGAAGCACAATGGACTAAAGAATGAAACCACTTGAAGATGCCAACAGTTCATGCAATTCTAACTGCAAAATATAATTACAAAAATGTTACATGCAAAGATTTTTTCAATGAAATAAAAAATTAAAAAGATGTTTTGTTGGCTATTTTAAAAATATGAGGATGAGAGATCCAATGAAGGTAATTAAATTATTTTATCATTATTGTTTGTAAAATACAAAAGGAAAGTAATTCCCATTTTTAAAAAAGAAAATTCAAGTTTTATTATTATTATTTGTTGAAATTTTTTTGTGGATTTTGATGCTTGTAAAATAAATTTTTGTAATTTTTGCATAATTTTTATCAAGTTTTTTTAGAAACCCATACCTGTTCTCTTTTTTTAATGTAATGTCCTCCTTTTTTTGTTTATGTTCTCTTTACATTTTGCCCTTCTGGCCACCCTGTCTAAAAGAATTCTTTTGTTGTGACTATTGAAGATATCTGAAGCAAGTCTCTTTTTTTGTGTTTGTTCCTGAATTTTTTCAGCCATAAGAAATACTCAATAATTCTCTGTTGAAGCAACGATTGAGCATAGCATTCAACTTTCCAGAATCACAGGCTCTCAAGGAAAATATGAGCACACTCTGCATAAATGAGGAAAACAGTGTAAAACAAAATACCCCTATAAAGATAAATGACAGTCCTTTAGTATATATTACCTTTTATCGCGAGTTAACAAAAAAATTCCTAACATTTTTTCCTTGATGTTACAATCACTTACACTCAGTGGATCCAGGCTTCATCCTTGCAGGGAGTATTCAAAATTAAAAAAATAAACTACTTGAAAATATCTTCAAAAGGGGAAGAGATTTTAATTTATACAAAGGAAGTAGATAACATTTTGTATAACAAAATCAAGTAAAAAGTAAACATTTCTTATTTTTTATTGATTTTTTCAGTCTTCTGAAACCTTGGGTGGGGTAATTACGTACCCTTTTAATCAACCTCTCCCCTCAGATCTCTTACTTTCACTGATTCATTAGTCATTTCACTGAGTGCTGAGACAAAAAATTTGAAAAACATTGCACTAGAAAGTTCTGGATGAAAGAAATAAAAAAATCAACTGAATTTTTTGTAACGTAAATAATACTGGCTTCATTTTTATTTAAATGTACCCTAAAACTCTCCAATCAATTATTGAAAGAACTGAGACATGATAAATTGATATGTCTAAATGGGATGATAAGGCTTCACAGGCTGTGTGGTTTATATAAGAAAAGTAATTAAATTTGTTATGGGTTTATTAGATCATCAATTCTCCCAGTAGCTGCACATGTTGATAGAATATCACATTTTTCTCTAAATAATATACACCACTGATAAAAACAGGCATGTTCAACTAATGATTGCAGTCACAAAGTTTTGTACAATTCAATCATAAAATTTAGGAGAATCTATAAATGTGTTGTTTTTGATGCTTTTGGCAAAGTCAAGCACAAATCATAATTTTGCAGGCTTTTCCCAACAGCCTAGATTTTTGAAACATGCACAACATCTTGGTAATTATTGGCAAACATCTTATCTTTAAATTTACCTAGTTGCAAATACATATATTAACAGTATTCCAAAAAAGTATATAACAACACAACTGCTCAAAGTAAATTTTATGATACAAGGTAGTAATAATACACCAACTACTTTGAGAAACTCCACATCTGATGGTTTTTGAATTAGATATGTTCATTCATTATCATTTAACATGCTTAAAACATATTAATACATCTGTGGTTGCATCACTAGCTATACCTGAATTTCAAGTTTTATTATTGCTCAGGTAAGTTATCCATAAGATGTCAAAGAAATTATTACAATAATACTGTACACAGGAATGTATTAAGTACTCCTTTCAATCATACTCAGCAGATCAGCCTCAGTCTTGTGGAAAAAGGTTATTCAATTACTCCATGTATTTCAATATAGATGAAAATAATTTAAAGTTATCATACATTGGCCTAATATAATCCAGTGAACAAATTCTTCATAAAATCAGGATTCCTGAGAGAACAAAGAACACCGCAGACTGACAAAGCAGCAAGTAAACTCAATAAAATTAACCCAATGCTCCTTCATCTGTTTCATAATTTTTAAATGCCAAACAATATGAACTAAACATTATAATGGGAATTTTGATTTTATACATATTAAACTCGGGCTATGCACATTTTATCATATTTTTTCAAATGATGAGAATACTTATGAAACTGTAGATGCTACTTAATTATTGAAATTCACTTTACTTAATAAAAAATAGAAGAAATACAGGCCTTTTGCATGAGATCCCTAACTTTCTATACTTGTTGATAAATAAATCCTACAAAAAATAAATAAAAACTAAGTCACAAATATTTTTCCATCAATGGCTGTTTCCCAAACAAAAACATTCTTGGTGGAATTTTCAAAGACCTAGATTACAACTAGATTAAAGTAATACTAAATATACATAAATGATCATTCATTCACATTTGCCATTCTCATGGAAAATTTGATTCCATGCTAAAATCAAGATCTTTCTGAACAGTCCTTTAATTGAATTAAAATTGGTATAACAACTAAATAAAGTTTTAAATGAGCTATAAATCAATAAATGTAAATAAATGAATAGATTGATTCAACAGAAAATGTGATTGATCTAAATAATACATATGATGGTGCAGCCAGGTACAAATTAGTGTTTCAACTGAAGTTCAATTACTTAAGTGCAAAGTTAGTCAGAATTTGTATTTCACTAGAATGGGAATCTTGTCAAATGTAAGAAAAGTATTGCTGTGAAATGCTGATTCCAAATGTAATCTTTATGTAGCAACAATATATGTAGTTTTTATTGAAAAACAGTATTAAACTCATTTAAAGGTCTTCACTAAGATTCATCAAATGTAATTAAATTGGAAAAAACAACAAATGAAAAAGATTTCAAAATACTGCTAAGATTCAATACCGACTTTGCGACTCATATAATTTATCCAAATATTTTACTAGAACATATTCGTCAACTGCCAAACTTTGATTAAATTTTGTCCTTATTGCATTGGTAATTAGTAAAAATCTACAATTTCATACAAACAGATGGAAAATTATATCAGGAAAGTTATGACCTGTATAATACAATTAATGCCCAAAAATTAGACAAATAGAAGATATGAAGTACAATTGCAAGGGATTAAGACACACAAAGTTCTACTATCCATTACATAGTCTTGAAATCCATTTCAGGTACTATAGTTTTTTCATGATATACCATACTTAGGAAAAAGCGAATTCTGAAATATAATAACAAATTTCTTAAAATATTACATTTTTACCAAGCATATCAGTTTTCACAAAGATGTTAAAATTACATAACACTACACAAAATGTACATCATATTATTCAATATGTGAAGTTCAAAAAAACAGGCCCAGCCTTTTGCCAATAGTACCTTAATCTCTTTGCAGAAAATAGGATAAATTTAACAGTGATGTTAAGAGGCAGATTTTTCCACTCAATGTGCTTTCCACAAAAAATTCCCCATTTTCAGATCTCACAACTTGGTATGTTTCACGCTGTCAGTCCAATAATTTTGGATTGTCATTGCCTCCAGGCTATTGAGGAAGGAATCATTATCAAGACTATACATTTCTTCAGAATTTTCCTGTAGGTATAAATACGGAACAATGACAGGCATATTTAATACAAGAATTACCTTGAAAAAAGATAAGTTGAATACAAATTCAATACACATTTTGAAATTCCTTACTTTCTTACACAGTTTTTGTATTACTCTGTAATGATAAGAGAATCTAGCATTTCTTTAGTATATTCTACATTGATCAACAATTATAGGAATTTTATACTGAAACTTTGTTGTTTAAATGAAAAAGAATGTTTAAAACAAATTCAACATTTGAAAGGTAAATTCTAGCAAAAAATAAATGGACCAGTGAAATTTACTTCAACATCAAATGCTTTCAAATATGAAAGCAAAGGAAATTTAAGGGGAAATATTTTTACATTATTTCATGGCTTATTTTGAACTACAGATTCTTTTAAAAAAGATCAAAAAAGTCATTATACTTTTTATTTGTCATTTAGACACTATATCTCAGCCAGTTTTTTAGTAAACAGACAAAAGATAACCATAACTTTTTAACAAGAAAAACATTCTTAGACAATGTAATGGCCAGCTATGAGTTTTAAAGGATTCATTTCTTTGACCTATTCTCTTAAGAACAGATAAATCTCACAGAAAGTACATATTGAACTCCTTTCAAGCCAATATCCCCAAATTAGTAACAAAGCTGTTTAAAAATTCAGGCAACACAAAATAAACGTAACATTTTATTTTATTCATCCGCTGTGAAATATTGAAATATTAGCCAATTTCATTCATATGCCTATTTTGATTAACAGATCATATCTTTTACACTATAGCTACTCATCAGTGTATGTGCTAGATTCTCTATTGTATATAAATTATTAGTTAATATCATTTTGGTTAATTCTTAGAATTATTGATTAGGTTCCAACTCTTTGTTAAAAGAAAATTATTTTTGTTAACATGGAAATTATTTCTCTAATTCATCTTTGGACACAACATTTTGCTGAAGGTATTGTAATAAATTGTGTGTCTCAATTTTCTTATTTCTTTGAACAATGAAAATAATGAATTGTGTTTGTTTGAGCGTAAAAAAATTAAATAAATAATCATTATTATTAAAAAGACACTCAAAGGTAATATCAGCATTTACTGAAATATGAGACAAATGCTTTATGAACAGTGAAGAAAACATTAAAAATCTTCATCAATCAGCAATTCTATCATGTCATATTTAAAGATTAATTTCATTATCTTAATAGAATACGACCAAAAAAGCAACAAAAAGGAACAAGCACAATCTACCCTGAATACTACAAAACCATTAAAACAAAAAAGTTGAGTAAATCATCTTTTTGCTCCTTTCATGTGATACCAAAAATATTTGTCTCATATTTTGAGTTTCTGCTGAATCAAATTAGGTATATTAGCTTTGTCCTTTAAAGCAGGTTTCTAAAAATTTGATAAGCAATCTGACCATTAGCACCAACTTTCAAAGGCTTACTGATGAGCAAGCAGTGGCCAAAGGTAGATGGAAAATGCTTGCTGGAGGAAGGGAGGGAGAGTAAACCAGCGGCTGTGGCTGCCCTACTTACACTTGGCTGCAGTGGGATGGGAAGGAGGAGGTGTTTGGGGTAGGAAACCCCACAAATCCAATCAACAACCATGAAGTTTTACCACTGAATAAAGTCTCAAAAGGGCATTATTTTAAGCATTTACAAAGAAAATATTTTGTTGTACATAAAAAATATACTAATCTCATAAACATTTATTAAATCAATTAAAAAAGCAATTGATTTAAACTACTATACGAAAACATTACCAACTATTGCAAGTGTGAGAAATTAAAATCTACTCTCTCTGTACTATTGCTAAAAACCTTCAAAATATCATTACAATCATCTATGGGTAGATTTTAATATAATTAAACCAATGTCATGATTGAATCATTCTTCCAACTACTATTACATACAATAATGATTTTTTAACATTAAAAATGACAGTGGTGCTAAAAAGGGCTATCAAATTCAACCATAATAATATACAAAGGATAGTAATGTGATCTGGAAAATAGATTGTACTCCAAATACAGTTTTGAACTTTAAGGGAATATTCTGGAAAAGTAGTAAGGGGTAAATACTAAACTATGACCATTTATGCTACACACTACAAAAAATACAAAGAGGACATCTAATTTTGATAAAACATGCAAAAAAAACTAGTTTGATTCAATAGGAAAATAATTGTTTAGCCGTGCAGAATGTAACTCTTCTAGACAAAATAAAGTACTTGTTTCTAAAGAATATAAAAAAATTATCAACTTCATATCCCATGGATTGTAAATCATACAAAATTTTAAAAATGTTGTAATTAATTCTGCATTTCTATTATACATTACTTTGTATTTTTCAGTGAAATAGAGAGGTATTGTTTGTTAAGATACATATTGCTGATGATAAATTCTGAAAAATGACGGTTTTTTTAAATATATACATGGACTAAACTTTTTATAAATGGGTATATACATTTCCATTCGACATCAAATGTCAAGTGCAGGGTTGGACAAAAATTCTAAAAACTGTATATTTTAAAAATTACTATTTAATAAAAAGCAAACATTAATTAATTAAACAAAGTTAATTTGTACAAGAAAAGTTGTAAGATGTACATTAAATTATTATTTCCCCAAAATTATTGCACAAGTAAAAGAAATAGAGATACAGTGAAAGTCCCTTATAATGATCACACCATATACTTATAAGCTCACTAGGTATTATGAGATTTATATGGACCTTTAAGTGTAGGAAATTTCTTTGGTAATAACCAGTGTGTTATTTTGCTACAACTTGCCATGGCTATTACAGAAATCTAAGATAGGTACTAAGCTTTTCAAATAGGTACTTGAGTGAAGGTTTCCTTTGCACAGTGTCATAATGTGACCAGTCAAGGTTTTGGCATGCTCATCATAACATGAACAAGTTAGGAAAATGTACAACGTATCACAAATGGGCACGCTTCGTGTAATGGAATATTAGAAAGAAATTATATACCTGTACGTAAGGGAAATTGTGTTTTAAAGTTCTTTTCTTCATCATAAATAATCCATTTTCTTCCTATTTAATAATATTACATGCACACGTAAGGAAATTAAACGTTTGTTTGAGAGATTGTTTATGTTAGCAACAATGAAGAAGTAACCATGCAAGAAATTTTCTAACTTCAACTCGAATTAAGACATTCTTGTTTGATTTTCTCGATAATGGCTACTCTTACGATAAAAATGTATAGAAAAGGAAATACTCTTCTTTACCAGTTCTACAACTTTTATTAGAAAAATATTTTGATATGAGCAATACTTGACGAGGTATAACGAAAATTTAATTTTTTGTCACCAGTAAAGTGGTACTCCTGATTGGCATACGTGATTCATTTTTGCGATTTTCTTATTATTTTTCCTTAATATCAAATTTCATGAAAATCTGTTTGGTAGAAGCCGAGAACAAACATGAGGACGGACAGACCGATGATAATAGGCGCTCACGCTGGAAGCGAAACGCGCCTAAAAATTACCATGAGCTGTTAGTTGGCCATTGCTTATATAATCTCTAAAGCAGTGTTTTTCAACCAGTGTTCCGATAGCATTGCCTAAGTGTTCCACAAAATATTCCACCGAAAATAATTTGTCCTATAAATTTAGATTTTTTAATGAGTTTAAAAATAAAAAGTATTTCTATTTTGCTCTCACATCATAACTCCATCTATCGCAGAAGCAGAAAGTACTTCTATTAAAGTACATAAAATAAAGGTTATATGTAAATACAGGCGACTCCCGAGATTTCACCGGGATGCATTCCTGAAAACGTGTTCAAATCTTGAACAGTCGAATGCCGGATCAGCACAAATTCAAACAATTAGAGCAGAAATAATGATGTCTAGACTGAAACTAAATCTCTCGTGGTTGGGCGGGCTGAAAATTACTTCATCTAAACTAATTCCTAATTCGACCGACTGATCGGCTGGGTCAAATAAGCGGGTTTCAACCGGTCGAATTCTCGAGTTGGTCGAATCTCGGGAGTCGCCTGTATATATAATGCATATGTATATAGGTGTTCCGCCAATTTTTTCCTATTCCAAAGTGTTCCGCCACTCAAAAAAGATTGAAAAACACTGCTCTAAAGGAAAGTTAGTGATGTGTGCTATAACTCTGGTGAAATTTTATTTATGATCCAAGTGTGATTGTTGTGCTTGATTTGACTGTTTCTTATTCTATTAATGAAAGTGGAAATGAACTAGCAAACTTGAAACTATTTAAAGTAGGTCAATGTGTAAATAACATAAATTGGGAGGAAAATTCACTATTTGTCACTTTAAGCAACATTTCACAATAACAAGAATGCATTTTATTTTTAAATTATTTTATATACAAAATGCAAAGGACAGAAAAATTATGATAACTGAGTTGTTTTCAATTATGTATAATGAGCATCTGTTATAGTGAGAATTTTCTTGAGAGTTATCAGTTCTCATTATAGTGGACTTTTACTGTATTTTCAAGTTAACAAAAATAAATAATGCCAAACTTATTAAAATATTCATGCCAGATGTATCTTAGAAAGGCAATCAAGAGGAATGGGCCACTTTAGTAATATATGAATACACAGGGTTATTTATTTTTGTTGCATTAAAAGTTACCACAAAATGACCACACCAGTGTATCAACCTGACCAATGGGGACAATAAGGAATCACCCTCCAGTGAGTCACTCTGGCAAGAACACATTAAGTTAGTCTTTATCTTAAGAAATTACAACATATCCCATATTAGTCCCAATATGGACTGAATTGCACCCGAAATGATATTCCCATGCAATATGGATGCAAATTAAACATTTTATATAGAAGAATGACAGATTAGATTATAACTTTTAAATTTTGGGTGAATGCAATTTCAATAAAAATGTATAACTTTTGAATGAATCTAAGGGGTAGTAAATTCCAAATAAAATTAAAATTAATTCTCCCAAAGTAATGTGAAATTCCATATCCTTTTCTTTCCATAAAACTTTGCAGGTTGAAATAAACTGAGTACCAATACAATATCATAAAACTTATTTTATTACAACAGGAAATTATGAGCTTGCTTGAGTTTCCACAAGAATGCTTAATTCCTTCATTTATTTAATCTCATGAGAGTAATTACATTTTCGATCATTTATTTTATGGAATTATAAATATTCACGTGAAAAAACAGTACTTATTTTAAACATTGCTTGAAATTTCAATATAATTAGAAAAATATCTAAAAGGATCTTAATAGATTTCCAATAAAACAGAAGTTGCAATTCAAAAACTAAGTCTCTCAAAACATTCAAGTTTTTATCAAAATGCTAAGATAAGAATTTTTTCTACATTTTAAATAAGCATAACAATTAATGTATTTAAATAATTATCATGACCATAAAAATTTAACTAAGAAAATAACTTTTGAAACCTTAAATCATTTTAACTTCCATAAAACAGTGAAATAAATAGAGTAGACGATAATAGAGAGGATTATGGATGTAGGGCAGTATGGATTGGACAGGTTAATTAGGTTTTTGCAGCCTTTACCTTTGCTCCACTTGGTCGCCGCTCTTTCCCTCCCTCTCCTCCCCCTCCTCGACCACCCCCTCGCCTTCCTTGACCACCATTTCTGGTCAATTCCACGCGTGACCGTGGTGCGGGCTTGGGCCCATGAGTTGAAGTGCATGCAGAACTCACCCTGAGTGTGTCATCAATGTACCCACTGGAATCAGGGTTGCTACATTTATCATTCAGGGTCTGAGGCTTGTTTGCATAAAGTGAGCGGCGATACAGTACAAATCCAATTCCACCTAAAGATGTGATAGTTATAATTACAAGATGCAGTTTCCTCTTCCAACTCCATTTATTTTTAAAGATAATGATTTTTTTAATAGTAATAACAATAAAGAATATAAATTGTTTTCTATCATTAATAGAGGTAATAAAATAGGTAAAAACTATTTGTTAGAAAAATACTATCAAATTACAACAACCATCTAATGCTATAAAAATGTAAACTTGGAGAGTAACATTATAGTTTATAGATAAATTTAAGTCCCTTTGGACAATTACGGGATTAAATTCTACAAATCAAACTTACCTGCCTTTCATCTAAATTCCGAATAAATGGAATGAAAATAGCAAAACATTATTTGGTACTGTTCATGGGTATTTCATTTTTTTACCAAGCCTTCCCATCATCAACTACTTGATACCTCATAGAATGTTCTCTGTATAATAATGTAAAATCCTTCATATTTCAGAAGGTATTCATTTATTTTAGTTTCCTTTAATTTTAACCCTTATTGCCTGTGCATACATTTAAATGTATGCTTGGCATTGAGTCTGCTTATATTAATTCATAGTCCCATGATATCATGCAAACTCAGTGGAATGATGTAATGTCCTGAGATATGATATTTTATACAAAAGTAAACATAATAATTAAATATCCCAACTAAATCAGCTGTGAGATGGAGAGGCAGAAATTTAAATGCCCTACGATAAGAGTTAATGACTTTACATCCTAATATTAGCCAAATTTAGCAAAAGAATTTATATGCACATTGGCACATCTTGGTGAATGAGGATTTGTTATTTCTTTTTAACAGATTCAGATATATCAACACTATAGAATCTCTTACAAACAATAACATGGGATTACTTCCGTCTTTATGATTGTATATTAAGCAACTCATAAAATACACTGATTTTATGCACTTACAAATATACAAATTTGTAGAAACCAAAAATCAAACTATAGGATAAAAAGAAATCATTTGACTCAAAAATGATTGGTAAAATTTACAATTGAACTTGATGTACTGTATAAAGTAAAACGTTTAAAAAATGATTTTAAACTGTTGGAATAAATTAAAATTTGGAAAAATGATAAATTTAGTATGTTAAATATGGAATAAAAATAGAAATATTAACTTTAATCAAACTCTGATCGGCGTTATAATGATTGGTTCAAACAGAATAATTAAAAATATTCTTAGTAATGCTACAGTCAAGGCTATTTATAATAAGTGCAAACACGTTGAATGAGAATTAACTGACCACAAAATAAAACTATGATATGACACATGGTGAATTTGCAAGTACAATTTCATGAACTTAACCTCCAACTGACTCAAGTTATCTAGTGTTGACAAAAAGATTCATAATGAAGATAATCTAATAAATTGCATAAATTTTTTAAAAATTGCAACTCACCAGCAACTGCGCCAACAAGAAGCACACTTCCAAGTGAAATTCCAACAATGGAGGCAGCATCAAGAGAACGTGGTGCAGTCATCCTTCCCTGATGAACACTGGATGGAACATCAGCTGCCGTCTCGGACTCCTTATCAACCTTCTCTGAGGGTTTCCCTTTCCCATCTCTCTCCTTTTCTTCTGGTGGCGAATTTTGGATAGACGGGCCACCTTCTCTCACTGGCACTGCCGTTGGCACCTCTACAGGGGAAGTGATTTCTTCCTCCTGAACAGGTTTACCTAGATTTGAACCACTCTTGTCCACAACTGAACCATTAATGTTTGTAGATTCAGGTACCTTCTCAGCTTCGGTATCTACTACTCCCTTTTCATCACCTTTTTTGGCTTTATCTTCTAAGATTACAGGAGGAAAACGCGTTTTTCCTGAATCTTCCACTTTCTTCACATTTCCATCGGAATTTGAACTTGAGGAGTCAAGAATCAATGGACCACTTGAGTCTTTTGTGATATTCTCTTTCTTAATGTCATCTTCCTCGCCTACAACAGAGGTTGCATTCACATCTGAGGAAGACTTCACCGGACTAGATTCTACATCAAACTTGGTCGGCCTTGCAGTAGCTGAGACCGTGACATTGCTTCCAATCTTCACCTCCACCTGCTTCTGCTCTTGCTTTGGCTGTTGGTCAATGTGGCTGACACCAATGGCCTTGCCTTCCCTCACATGGACAGCATCTGATGATAGAGCATCGCTTGGAATGAGAAGGCTGGACAAAGTAGGTGAAACATCTGAGATCGTAGTTGGGGTAAATTGGGAGGTGGAAGGGAATGAACTATCAGTATCTGAAGGGGAAGTGGAAGAAGAGCTATCAGCATATGAGGAGGTGGGGGTGGAAGAACTATCCTCATACGTAGATTCAGGGGAAGAACTATCAGAGTAAGAAGGGGTGGAAGAATAACTAAAAGGAGGTGATGGGGATGCGGAAGAGGAGATATACAGAGTCCGTAAAGAAGATGGCGAGGTCAGTGTCTCAGAACTGACAATGGCTTCAGGCAAAGGCGAAGAATTTATACTTGGCTCGGGATTGGGTTCTTGGGGTTGCTCTCGAGGCTCCCTACCAGCACTTTCTCCCCCCTCAGATACATCTGGTTGGCTCTCACCTGCTCCAGAACGATCGGGGGATATATTTGCAGGCCATGGCTCCACAGTGGATGATGGAGTCTCATTGGCAGGGATGATGGTGGGGCTCTCAGATCCAGATCTGCAAGATTTTAGAACAAAGACAGTTAAAGAATAATAAATTTATATAGAAACCATAATTATTAATGCTCAAAAGTAAAAAGTATAGCAAAAGCCCATTTGACCATCATCCTTTCCATCAGCAAACTTGCATGACCAGCACTCATGATGTCCTGATGTTTCAGTTAGCCAATAGATGTCAATATAGTTGTAACTGATATTACATACCACAGGACTCACCTTATGGTATCTTTCATTACACAAAGCTCCCTATTCCATCTTAAAGTGTCAAATTAATTGCAAAATACATTAAATTAAAGTAAGTTTTGCACCTTTCCTATCAACAATAATTTTGAAAAATTAAGAGTCGTTTCAGAATATCTAATAAACCATGAATACGGTCAGCAATTGAAGAAAAACTATGGAAGTAATTTATTACAACCAAAAACTGAAATATTCCAATGACTGGAGAATGGCTTTGGTGTAAGTATATTAATGAAGGAATATGAGGTAGTAGCCACTTAAAAAATGGAGAAAAGGAAAACCCTGCATTAGCCAAAACTAGTAAAATTAGAAGTTGAATTATGTATGTGGTTCAAGATAGAGTAATCCAAAGGTTTTCCAATTAATGATCCAATGTTAATTGAAAAGGCCAAAGATTTTTATTGGCATATGACAGCGGTTCTCAGCCAGGGTGACCTGACACCACAGGGTGACGTGACAGTTATTGAGGGGTGATGCGAATATTTGATAAATTCACAGTTTATCATACTCTGGCTTATAAATATAAATAAAACCAGGAGAATAAACACTCATGCTTATGTAAATGCCAGAATTTTATCTTTATGTTGTAGGGAAAGCCCAAATTATCTTTAAAGATGATTTGAAGGTAATGCAACTGTAAACGGGATGACGCATAACTGGAAGTGAACATAGGGTGGCGCAGACAAAAAAAGGTTGAGAACCACTGGCATATGCAGTTGAATGAGCATTTTATATTTTCTTATGGTTGGTCTGCCCATTTTAAGCATTGTCATTGAATGAGAAAACTTGATGTCTTTGTAAGTTGTGGTACATGCTGTGACGTGAAGTGAAAATGAAATGGCAAATGCAGAAAATTAAAATTAATGTTTGACAATAACAACTTACCAAGTCAATGACTGTACCTATCTCCTATCGAATGATATATTCAATTAGAAAAAGAAATAAACTTGGAACTTCAAAAGCTTTAATGTTTATACAGTAGAAACAATGAAGTTTCCTTTTTTTTGTGGGAATTGAAATACTTTTCAAAAAGCCTAAGATTTTGTTTGTAACTAAAAAAACCCAATTAGCAAGCAAGAATAAATGAAATTTGTTAAAATGTATGTGCTGTGACAATTATCCAAACCAACCAGCTGGAAAATATGCGATTTTTATGTGTTTCAAATCATGAATGTATGGCTAGATATTTTGTTGAAATTTATTTATTTCATCATGTGAAATGTCTTTAGTCTAATATAGAAATAAATAGTTAAGAAAAATATATGAAATTAACCTAACTTATACTATGCCATTAGCATACATTTGCTTGCTTGCTTTGCCTTATATAAGTTAATCAACCTATCGCTTGACTGGCATTTTCACTAGACCAGTATGGCTTACAATTAGATGTTCTTGACTGCCAGCCAAACAGGCTTTGACTGTAGCAAAAATATCAACTTAATATCATTAATTTCAATGACTGAAAAAGTACCCACCACCAAAGATTATTTACTTAGCTGAAAACACTTCAATTTTGACAATTATATAAATCTTATTTGAACTTTCACTTTTAAGACTTTTAGTAAAATATACTGGCTTAACAAACATATCCCATATGTAATAACATATATGAGAGTATAAATAAGGTTAAGAAGTTAATGGTAAAAAAACCTATGATATCTCACAAGGGGAGTCCACGACATTCATATCGCCGATTTTCTTCAAATTTGCACGGTTGGTAGCAGGCTATGAATAATGGAAGTATGTGAAGTAAGAAAACGCAACTCTTTCTTGTTCTTGAGAAAAACGATCTTAAAATGTTAAAAAATTCGTGTCTTGATATTAACAATAGATATCATCTTACCCAACGTATCTACGGTAGACTAGTTGCTAACGAGACAAACCACGGTCGCAGATGTTATCTATCTGCTGTGGTTCGAACCCCATTTATTGCAATTTTTTCGAGGTATTTTTCCTTTTTTTTCATTAAATTCACTCTGGTTTTTCAAAAGAACATTAACCATTTTAATTATTGCCTTTTTCGGAAGTAATTATGGAGAGAGGCAATAATTAAAACAGACTACAACTAACTTATGTGGCCATCATAATGGGTTGGGGTAGGAATGGTATTCAGGAGTGAGGAAAATACAGGAAAACATAGGTGCAGCTATGATTTGGGTGATACGTATATAGGAGGGGAATTGATAGGATAAAGGTTTGAGGTGAGGAAATGTTAGAGGACCAGGTTTAATGTGAAGAGGAACAGCTCTTTGGATGATATCTGTCATAAAAGCAGGCAAAACAGAAACATTGCCGACACCACGAGCAAACTGCAAATGCGCATTTACTGTGATGACAGCGATTTTTTTGAAGTTTTAAGGGGAAGCAGACATCATCTATGTTTAAAAAGTATTTTCTTCCATCACTCAATTTTGAGGCATACCAAGCATATTTAATAATGTCATAAAAAATCGGCGCACTTATTTGGTGATGGACGAGCGCATGAATTTTAATCGAGTCTTCCCGTGATGCTATATCCCGTTGTTCCTCCAGCAGCAGTGAGCACTATCCTAAATTTTTCTGCACTTTCAAGAGTTTGTTCTAATGTTGCTGCATCCTTCTCACTAATATATCTTGTAATTTTCCTTTACCTAATGTGCTTTTGATTCTTAAATTCTGGAACCCACGAATGACTGGCGGTGAAGCGAAAATCATTTGACTGAAGAGGGGAAGCTGCACTGCTGCCAAGTTCTAGTCGTCACCTGTTCGTAATTTCTTCTTGCTTCTATAAACCTTCGGTACATCGAAGAATTTTATCTTTTCGAATTTGTCTTGCTTGGTACCTCCTCTTTTCACGTCCTCCTCCCACTGTATCAAGTCTTGCTTGCTCTTCAAACGTGATGCCCTTGTTTTTGTAGTCTTTTAAGCCATACGTCGGATAAAATTATGCCAAGGTAATAACCTTTTTCTTGTATTCTATAGAAATGAAGTCGTAATCAACCATTGGTTTCTTCTTCTTCAGGACATAGCGGTCTAGATCTCCATTTTCTTCAACTTCTCTTTCCGAATCATAGCCATCACTTTAATCGGGTAGAATTAATTCATCTTCCTCGACGATTTCATTTTCTCCAAGCATCTCAAGCACTCTATGAAATATCTCATCTCCAATTGCTGTAGACCGAGTAGAAATTTCTGTTGGCGATTCGTGTGAAATGAAATTGTTTTCAAGAAGCAATTCCTCACAGTAACGCCAAGCATTTTTTATGCTTCGAAACTCCGTCATTCAAGGACGTCGACTACAACCTGGTTGTTGATTCATATTCTTATAAACAAAATAGATTATGCCCAAGCAGTCATAATCTAATACTACTAATTTCCTTTGTGATTATATGATTGACTGATTTGACAATGTTGTTAACCTTTCGTTCCATAGAAACAAACAAAATAAAGTTTACATTTAAATATTAAATATCCTGAATATTAAATAGCTCGACGTTGAGTGATGGAAGAAAATAATTTTTAATTTAATTATTTTAATATAATTTCCGAAAAAGGCAATAATTAAAATGGTTAATGTTCTTTTGAAAAATCAGAGTGAATTTAATGAAAAACAGGAAAAATACCTCGAAAAAAATTGCAATAAATGGGGTTTGAACCACGGCAGATAGATAACATCTGCGACCGTGGTTCGTCTCGTTAGCAACTAGTCTACCGTAGATACGTTGGGTAAGATGATATCTATTGTTAATATCAAGACACGAATTTTTTAACATTTTAAGATCGTTTTTCTCAAGAACGAGAAAGAGTTGCGTTTTCTTACTTCACATACTTCCATTATTCATAGCCTGCTACCAACCATGCAAATTTGAAGAAAATCGGCGATATGAATGTCGTGGACTACCCTTGTCAGTCTATAATTCTTTTTATTAAATTACAATGAACAATTTTTCAATGGAGTTAGTTTTGGTTGCTACGTCAGGTGTGATGGTAAGTCTCTTTTGATGATGGTTGAATATAAGAACTTATGCAAAAGGACAATTGAAAAATCTATTATTTTCACACTTATGATTCTGATTTATCACTCCCACAATAGATAAAAAAATCAACTGATACATCAGAAAAATGTTTCAAAATATTGTTTATAAACAAGAGTAGGGAGCATTTTTACCACTTCTATTCCATGTAATTGGTCACCAGCTACAACTTATACTAATGCTCATTAATGTAGAAGAAAAAACAACATCAAAATGCAAATAAAATGGTAAGCTTTGAAATATTTCAGAGGAAGCAAAAAGCAAGAGGTCATCAAAACATACCTAACTTCTACTTGCGGAGCTGCAGAATGGAACCAAGGTACGCCAACAGCTGCACGGATGCCTTCGTCCTCATCTTCCTCTTCATACAGATCTCCTAAATCTGCTGATTGTAATAAAATTGGTGGTCTAGGAGCAGGATCATCCAATCCCCAGCCCCTCTCATTTTCCTCTTCCAGGAACAATGGTGGTTCCTTGTTGGATTCGCTTGTACTCTCTTTATCTTCATCAACAACCACCTTAGCTGAAGGTGCCTTCTCCTTTCTGATCACTGAACTCTCGGTGCTTACATATGCCAGCCCCTCGTGATCAACTCTTGGAATGGATGGGGCCCCATGAACATTCTGAGCAGCAACTTTTTCTGTTGCTGTGCCACTGTCATGGGGACCCACTCCTTCAACTGGTGGTGCCTCTTTTATGTCCCATGATGCATCTCTGCCTGGCACAGGAAGAGGAGGACTCACAGGAGATTGGAATCCATGAAGTTCTCCTTGTGAGGGAGCAGAATATGTGCCAGGCAGTATCAATGGGAATGCGACTGCAAATATCAAACAGTTTGCAAATTCATCAACAATTAAATTTAATGAATGACTTATTAGTATATTGGTGGGAGTCTACTGATCTACATGTAAATTGGAATCAGATTCAAACAAACTTTTGTGACAGAGTGACTTACAGAGTATACTTGGAATTGGAAATTATGAAGGAAATGACTTAGAAATGTAATGCTTATATAGTTTGGGTTTCTGAGGTGATGTCTATTTTAAAATGGAAGTTTTTGTTTTCCATTCCTTATGTTAAGCTATGTATCAAGGAGTATTAATTTAAAGAAAAATTGATCTAAAACATTCACAAATACTTTTACAGGAATTTTCTGCCTTCCAAGCTGTTAAGAAGCAGAATAGTTTGCCAACCTTAAAGTAAATGGCCCACATCAAAGCAAATGATAGTTTTCATTATTTACCTCAGAGAAGGATAAAGGAATTTGTATGATATATAAACATAAAAATTAAATATCTGTAAAGTTATCTTAAAGTATATAATAATTTCAATATATAGCAATATCAAAACAGAAATATTACAGTAAAACTGTCAAAGATACAGAGGCGTAGTTTACATGTAGCAAACCTGTGCAATGCACTGGGGCCCCCAGCCTCTGGCATCTTATATCTTTCATGATAAAATTAATGACAGGGGCCCAAAATCGAATTTTGCATGGGACCCCCATAAGAATTTGCTATGCCACTGCTAAGATACCATATAATAAGATATACTTAGGTATAAGATTAAAGTCTTTAAAAAATAAAAAAATATTATACTATCATAATATTAATAAAATAAATATGTTTTAGATTTTCAATCACACTTTCCATATAACAAAACGTATACAATATAATGTGTAAGTATAAATTGTTCAAAATAT
Organism: Uropetala carovei; assembly: GCA_036926305.1. Taxonomy (NCBI): domain Eukaryota; kingdom Metazoa; phylum Arthropoda; class Insecta; order Odonata; family Petaluridae; genus Uropetala; species Uropetala carovei. Next base: position 1,984,753 of record JAXCHB010000044.1, on the reverse strand, counting down.
AAACTTTTCTGTCAAATTGCAATTGGTTAATTGCCCAGACAATTAAAATATTGCCTAAGTGGAAACAATGTAAAAGAAATTCCTTTCTTACCCAGGACCAGAAGACAGAAGAAACTGTACTCCATAGACCCACTTCCCACAAACTTAAAAACAGAAACACCAGTATAAAGAACAAGCACAAGAAAACAATTACAGCTATGGAGTTTCAGTCCTGGTTATACTGATACTGAGAGTGGCTCAATCTCTCATGGAAGAAGGTAGGATAAACGTTACGTGGGCTACAATGCAGGGGCAGAGGGAGAGTGAAGAGAAGGCAGCAGTATCTGGGGACGAGAGGAAGGCTGAGGGGTTGGAATGGAATGAAGCCATACAAGTAAACAGTAGGGAGAGTCCAAAACCTCCCCCCTCCCTTCCAATCCTCCCATTACATGCCCTCATCCCCTAAAGACCCCATTCCTTATTACTCCCCTTGCCACTTATAAAGACTAACACCTAAGGTTCCCAATACTCAAGATACTGCGTAAAGAGAGGCATGGAAGACTTATGAGACTGCAGACTTAATTCACTGCGGTATTAATTGGCCATATGGAGTCAATGTTTGAGCCATTACATCACCACCATTTCATGAAGGCATTAAAAACATCTGCTACTCCTTTATGCTGACAATGCTCAAAGCTGTACATATTAGTCATGGCCAATATGTGGGTAAACAATCTTCCTTGGCTATTAAGGTTTAAATTATTGAAACAAAAAATCATTGTACTTAAGTGGATATCTCACAAGGTTAAAAATCTGAATTGTTGAACATAATAAAAATGGGTTACAGAAGTTAAAATCTTCATATTTCTACAAAAATCTGCCTCAGTAATACAATATAATATTAAGAGCTAAAACTATTGTTGAAATAATGAGAAATAAAGAAAGTATGCCTTTACTAAATTGGTATGGAAGATAGAGTATGAGAAGAATTAATTGGATGTTGTTTGTAATAAAGAAAGATGGGCAAAGGAACCTAGAGTTCAGCACAAATGTAATAACATACCAAGAAGATAAAATTCCAAGAAAGAATTAATACTTACTTTGGTTTAAAACATTTCTGTGAAGCCTATAAATTTCAAAAGAACATCAACTACATCCCATTCCTGTCTCTTTCTATACTCTCCATTTCCTCTGTCCCCTGCCGCCTCCAAATGTCATTTCCCTAATCTACTTTTCTTCCTACTTCAGAGACTACATAATCAACTAGTACTTACTAACTGCAAGACCATTACTTCAACTTCTTCACTTATGGTTAGTATTGCCAAAAATTTAAGTAAAATGAAATTATTGACATTAAACTCTGTAATAGATAGAAATTGCAATTTTATGCAGAGTAAAATATATAAAGAAATAAACCTTTCTTATTTTCAAACCACTCCCATACGCTTCTTATTTTCCATCTTATCCAAGACAACACCAGTAGCTGAGGACGACATTGGCTCATGGCCAATTACCATAATCAGATCCCATCCTCTGCCTGTCCCTCCTTCCTCAAGTCCTTGTCTACTTCTTTGCCAGAGGTTTCTCAGGTATGAGGGAAGAGGGATGGTTAGGAAGGGAAAAATAATCCCTTTGAACCTGGCAAAAGCAACCAATGTATTTCCCTCACCTTCCAATATATGAAATTTATCTATGCTTGGGGAAATAAACGTTCTTCAGTAATCAACATTTTCATGTTTTTGAAATTTGTTGGAAGTGAAAATCCATTAAAACTATCTTAACATGTTTGGCATATTAATAAAAATGTTTTTAATCAGCTTTAACGGTGAACTTTTTCTGGCATAAAACTATGTAGAATAAATTTATCTTGATTTCAAACTTATCACAAATTAGGTAGGTACTATTCAAGATGACAAAGTTTAGTATAATTTGATTTCTAAATACCAAAATAAATTTATGACCATGAAATGTTAAGAGTTAAGTTTCTGAAAAAGAAGCCCGAGTATGAGAAAAATGGAGAACCTACGTTTTTGAAATTACTTTTGGTGTAGCAGGAATATAGTCCTTGGGAGATAGCAAAGATAATAGGGAAAAGAGACATAAAATCGTTAATTATTTTTCTTCTTGGACTCACCTTTACCCACATATTGCTATATGAATAAGTAATGACTTTTGAAAGTGTATATTTTTGATTTTCCTTGGAATTATATTTTTGGCAATGAATCATTGGTGTATTACTAGGCAGGATTTTGTCCAACTGATAAGTGCGAACTTTTGATGTGCAGACATTGTCAGCCTCCATTTAACCAACATTATGCTAAGGTAAAATCTTTTCCATCTCTGGGACATTGAAGGGTTCTTTGTGAGCCTTGCAAGTGACCAAAATGAACAAAATTTATTTATTTACAAATCAGAAAGCTGATGGTTGAAAGGATCAAATGACATATGAATTAACTGGTTAAATGAATAAACTTACCAATCAACATGATTCCATTCCATTACAAATCTATCATCCTCAAAGTGCTATTTGAGTCGGTAATGTTTTAAAAAATATAATATGCAACAGAAACACGCTTTTGAGCAACAGTGGACTAAAAACCTAAAAACAAATACGACACTCACCGACTGAGTGAATGAGCGTGACCCAAAACCAATGCATCCACCAATGAAGGGTCATGTCTGTTCAGAAGTCCACATCACCTGGCAGGAAGAAGGGAGAGATCCTTCTGCATGTTGTGTGGTCACAGCAACACGTTTCACTAGTAGGCAGCCAATGTGCTTAAACACCCTCCTTTCAGTCAAACATTAATATACAGATTAGAATATACATCACCTCGCAGTATTTCATAAATAAATATCAAAATTGTTTATAAAATAAACTAGGATCACACAAATGAATGTGAAATAAGTAAAACAAACAAAAGACATAACTTTAAAGAGAATTATTGGAGTTAGAAAGGGAGTGATAAAAACATGATAATTTGATTTTTGATACCTGAGAATGAAAGGTAGTCATAGTGCTTATTGAGCTTCAAGGTGGCAATTAATGGTAGCAAAATAGCAAAAATCGTAGAAATGAGTGCAAAGCAACATAATAATTCAGCAGCAAGAGGCAGACTTTGGGCGATTTGAATGAAGTTTTGACTACAGTTAAGGGTAATAAAGAACAAAAAATAGAAGGGGAATAGCCAAATAACAGATTTTAATTATTGAGCATAGAATTAAAGAAGACTGATTGAAAAAAATTAAAATGAGTTGAAATAAAATTCAGAGGAAACAGCATATTTGATAAACTGAGCTCCAGAATGTTTCTAAAAGAAGATTATTTGATTTGATAAAAATCCGTCAAATAGTTGGCTAACTGTAATGTATTTGAGATGAAAAACAAAAATTGCAACAAAATAAAATCAAACGATTTCTATAACGAAGATAATACATATAATGATAAAATTAACTAAAAAATGAAAATCGCGGATGTAGTCGCAAGTTCTTGTTTAGCAGTTATCTAATCGACGTAGAAATTCCAAAATTAGTTGGTTCACTTAAAATTTTATGGCCCGAATGATGTCGATCGGCATCACCCGACACATCCGGATACGGCCGTGCGACACCATATGGTTTTCGTTTGAATCAATTCGCATCCATAGTTTGAGAAATACGTATAATATTTAAAATAAGTAAAAATTTAAATGTCGAAAATTATATAGGGTCGTGAGTGGCGACGTGGGAATCTGAATTTGGGACGATAAAAATTAATACAATTTTTTACATCAATGTCTGGCTAAAAATCAGAATTTAAGGAGTCTATAACGACATACATTGTTTTTTTTATCAAAACAAGACGTTTCCAAATATTATATAAAATTACCAGAAAAAATTACAGTGTCATCATCATCTCTTGAAGCAAATTTAATGGAATTAAAGAAAAAACAAATGGAAACATTTGTGGATCATTCATACTCCAGTAATATCCAATTCGTAAGAAATTTCTGAACGTTCTTAAAGGGAAAAACATGATATTACAACAACAAACACGAAGCCTCTTTAGGAGAGGGATAGGTTTTATGCCAGCTCCCGCAAAGCCCCTTAAATTTCAATCCAACCGTCATGACTTGCTTACGATTTCATTTCACACCGCTCAGTTGACAGCGCGGGATTACGTAAACTCTTTAAGTTCGCACTCTTTTTTTCACAACATCCTTCACGGCGGGACAGCTGAAAAGGGAGCGGGCCAACGAGTCAAGGCCTACCGCAGTATTTTTCCCGAGGCAGCGCGCGCATTAGGATTTTTATATTCTCCTAAAACAATTTTTTTCTCTTTTGACGGCGGCGAACGGAGAAAAAAAATATTCCGGATGCATAATCCCGGCAATCGCGAAAGAGGACACTATTCTCGGAACGCGTTCGAGAGCAAAATTTCCCTTGCTAGGGGGGGAACCTAATTCGCGTCACGCTAGATTTTTCTAAGAAGCAAGAGACATGGAAGTTATACGAGGGAAAGAAAAAAATCTTTAACGTCGCCCCGACAACGGTGCAGCGATGTAAACATTCGTTCCTTTCGTACGAAAACATATGCGAGGCGGACAGGTGGAGCGGTTGAGTGCGGAAATCGACGTACAGATGAATCAGCTTCTCTTTCTCTCGGTTGATAGCTCCGACGACGTCCGATAGGATTACGCTCGCACGCGAAGCGAGGGAACTCTTACGTGCACTTCGCCGCAAAAACTATTCCAGTCCTCGTCCCAGTGAAACGAGGGGTCGAATGACAAAAGGATGATAAGAAATCGTCTGTTCGAAGGCACTGTTACGGTCGCTAATTTTTTTTCCCGCGATAAGCGAAAGATTACGACCCCAAAACGGGACGAGTGAGAGACGTGCCTCGCGAACGAGCCAGCAGATATACGAGACTCCTAGTTGTTTTTCCACTCACGTGCGCACAACAGTTCTCTCCATTAAAAAAAAGAACGTTTCCCGAGTTTGGAAACCCCGAAAGTTGCCTTTTTATAAACTCACTACTATTAATTACGTTTACTTGGAAGAATGGTGGGAAAGGTCAAATGTGAATTCTAGCGGCTGTGCCTTTTAGTTCGTTGTGCCGATGACTCATTGAGAGTAAGAAGTTTGTCAAAAGTAACTATAATCTTTACAAAACGAAACTTAACCCATAAGTGGGCGACTGGGGTTTATATGCCCCAAGTTATATTTTTCTGTTAATCATGTTTTTATTGTTTAATTAATTATAATGGTGGAAAATATGCTAAAATTACGCATGAGAGCTAAAATTTTGCGTATTTTTTTAACAAAAATTAAAACTGTTTATGGTCTAATAGTCTATCAAATATGTAGTGGGGGCCACGCTCCTGCACAAGGTTTTTTTTTAATCGGCGGGATTAGACGCGGGTCATTAAACGCCGGTTCGACTGAGATATTAGTGTCACGGTCCTTGGAGATGAACTGGGCTGAGAATCATTAAGGGAAAGACATCAACAGGCTTAAGCCCTTTACGTTAATTAAGAACTTGTGGATCCAACCTCAATTACGATCTCTTGACTTTATTTAGATTTGAAAGGTTGAAGCCGTCGCGGGAGCCAGCCGGTTGAACACACCAACCAAACCTTCCTTCATGTTGAAACCCTTTGTTGCTACGTTAAGGGGAGATAGGGGGTGGGCTGGAAAAGGAAGTGGTCTAGAAACACTTTTCGGCGGTAGGGATCGATTTGAGACTTTCTTCCACAACGGAGTCGGTTGTTATGCAAGCATAAATCGATCGGTGCGAATGAAACTCGTAAATCGTCGATTAATAGCTAACCGCTCGAGTTTTCCAGATGAAAACGCATGTTGCAATCTTATATAACTCTACGGTTGCAAATCCAGTTATTTCGACAGGTTCGACACGTTGCCAAGGGGATGTGAACCAGGATTACAACGTATGAAAGATCGTTTCAAATGATGCATGTTAAATAGACGAGCGAAAGATGAAATGATAAGGGGTTTGATCGTTGATAATGTACCTGTTTTATTGACTTTGACAGTACAAAGGAAGGAAATCAAAGTTTAAATGGGAAGATCAAGGTGTAGATAAAATTCAATCATCCTTAGAGATCTTTCTTTTGTATAGAATAGTAACGCTTCAATTGGCATTTTATCTGCTGAAAACCACTACTATGGAGCTTTTCATTAACGAGAAACTTAAACAAGAAATATTTTAAATGCACGTGTTCGAAATAATCGCGTCTACATAAAAATCCAGACGTGAAAATAAGCACAGTGGCGTAATAACTTGTGTTTCTACGACGATAAATATATGTTATGTTTACAAATGCCTCCTTTAAACGCGCAACACACGACGGATCCGGCGCTTACTCACTTAAAGAGAATCATTTAGCGCGACGTATGCGATGAAATCATCGACAACTTGGCAACGCTAACCAAAAGGGAGCCTTAACACCTTATCGAGTTTGTCTTTCCAATTCGACGTTTCTTAAAGAATTTCACAAACGAAAAAAACACTCTCGAATGTTTGAATTTCCCTTATCGCCGCACCGAGAGTCCACTCTTACCTGTTTGAAGGAAGGGAAGAAAAAAATGGGTCCTCCTGAGCGTCGGAACAATCCCACGGTTTAACCCAGTACAAAAGGCGTAGGCGGGCGTCTCGTGCTATTGTTAAGAGGCACGCTTTCTCAATCCCACGCTCCAGTCGCGAAGCACCGTTTGTAATCAGTGTCCATGGAAACAATCGCCCTTCTCCTACCCCGATCTTCTAACTACGTCCCTTACGCACGTATAACGAGCGAATGCGGCTCCCGATACAACCCATTCGACACAAACACACAAGAAGAGTTAAAACTATACGACGCCACACGGACACGCGGAATCGAAGGTCGCAAACTCGTGGTTTCGCCCCCGCTCACTTAAGAGGGGCAAAAAAGGAGGAGGGGAATGTAGGAGGAGGCCGGATGGACGGCTGGAGACCCAAACGCCGCTCCGCGCGGTTTCCCTAAAGACTAATCGCCTCCAAGGTTTTTTTTCTCTATAAAGGACGCGTAACGTGAATTCATCGGTTCTTTATTCATGCCTTTAGTCATTCCCCGTTCTGTGGGCGTAACGCGTGATGCTTGTAGCCGAAAACAGACGTGAAGAGACTTGTAGGGGGAGGGCAGACGCGGGACGTAGGGGGGGGGAGGAGGTTAGAGGATGCGGGGACGGGGGGTGGAGGCTGAGGGAGGAAATGGGGAGATGGGTTAGCCGAGGTGAGTGAGGAAGCTTCACGGTTTCTCGGCTTGCAAAAGGGGCCGACATGCGCCACTCGCTCCGTATGCCGAGAGTAGGATCGCTCCTTTCTCTCTCTCTCTCTCTATCCACCATCACCCAAGTCTCTCTCCCTCTCGCACGAAATTGCGAAACGTTGTGGGCTCGCCTTCACCCACACCCGAAGAAAGCCAAGGAGAGATGGGAATAGAGGAGTGGAAAAACGAAAGACGACTGACTCCTCATCCGGGAAAGTCCTATGACAATGAGTAACCGGAAAGAGAGGCGATAGCATTGTTTTGTCGCACCCGCGATGAAAGCGCCGTCGGGGGGCATATATATATCGTTGAAAAGGTTAGGCGCCCATAGATACCGGTTTGAAACGAGTGTGCCGATTTAATTCCGAATATGGTGTTTATTTAAAAGCGACCATTTCCGAAAGTGGTAGGGTAAAAACGCGAGAGGAATGACGGAAAGCTTGGGATTATTTATTCGGATCGTGCAATGAAATTCTCATGATTTCTTATTGTGCCAACCGCTAATCAATAAACGCGGACTTGGACAACTTAAAGGGATTAGTGACTCAGCTTTGATTAAATCTTCGTCGTGGAAAATTATGAACATTACCAAAAATGGACTAATAAAAAGCTTTAAATGTCAGTTACAATCCCATTTATCTTCAACGTATATAAATTTTAAAGATATGAAACCATGACGTCACTGTATACAAAGTCATGAAGAAATTGCGAGAGGGCTTTAGATAAGACGAGGTGCATAATGTTGACAAAGTCTAAGGATAAAATTTAAACTATAAATGAATTGCATTATTCAGGAATTTAAAAACCGAACGTATTCGAAATTTCCAAAAACTTTACGTTTGCCTCCCATTCAAAACATAATACATGTAATCAATTATTATTATTCGTACAAATTGAAATTGCTCGTAAACTCGTCAATTAAATGTGAATGAAGATAATTTCTATCGTTCAACATTTTAACTAAACCGTAGTTTCGCGCGGAACAGCGCGCTATGTTCACATCCACCTACCTGTACTTCACCTTCAATTTCCTCATGCAAGAGAGGAGACGCGCTCATAGTGAGAACGATTGCATCCGCACCTGTGTCCTCGTAACGGAACCCATGCTAATTAGGCAAACGAACCATAATAAACCTTGGAATCGAGTGCTCCTTAGCGTGAATTCACACCTTTAACCTTCTAGAGATAGGAGATAGAGCTGCTAGGTAACACCTGTACGTAGCCATTGGCTAAAAATCTTTCGAGAATAAGGAATCGTTAAGTCACGAAATCCCGAAGCGCCAATTCATTCCAACACAAGCTGTTTCTTTATACCAAATGCATTAGCCACTACTGACTAAGAATTCTCAATCCAATACAAGAAATACCGACAAAGATGTACGAATCTTCTGAACGGACTATAATGGAAGATACGAGTAATATCAGTTTTGTTGCCTTCAAATTGCCTAAATATGAACTAATTTCACACTTGGATACATATTTTAAAATATACGGAAATATTCTCGCAATATCTTTTCATTTACAGATTAAAATCACACAAGTAGCTGGATGAGGTACATGAAAGAGACTGCACTTGTTGTGAAAAAGCAGTATAAACATGACACACTAACCTCTGTTTCTTCTCTTCAGTGTAAAGACATAAGAGAATTAACGATGACGTTACAGCTGATACAGCGATATGTTGAATTCCTCTTCTGTCATTTTTATGACAACAAACACAACATCAAAACAGCAAAATGTCCACCTGTTCTGACATAGCGCCTCTAAGCGACTGTATTTTGTATTTCTGCCGCAGAGGCACTTGGGTCGAGCATGAGAGCTCTCTTGCGAGGGAAGATTGAACTGTTATTGACCTAAGCCGTCGTGGCGCGCATTCGAAAGGTCAAGTTCGATCAAATTTCCGTAAAACATAACAAATTCAAGATATATTTAAAGTTATTCAACATATTTGAATATAATTCCAAATAAATAAAATTTTATTTAAAGTTTTATGTATTTCAAGAGCACTAATTCGTGGAAAAGATTGTTTCTTATGAACTGATTGGAGGTTTTACTTGGTGTGCTATAAAAATTTGCATCAGCATTTCCTGAAACTCGATCACGAAATCACTTTGAATTTTCCACTAGCATGAATCATTGGCTAGCGGGCTTTCACTAACGGGAATCGCGTTGAGCAATGGATTATCAGAAGTCTCTTAAATTCGATCAAATATGGTTTCAAAAGGGAGAATATATTTTTTCCTCGGAATCCTGTGGGGTACACAAAAAGAGCTCTTCGAAGCTCCAGAGACATTTTTTAACGCTGCATCGCGTTGGCTTATGTGGGATCGCATTGGAAGGTCACGTTAACAAGTCGACTGTAGGGGGAAGCGCGGAAGCACATTAATAAGCCTAATTTTAAAAAATATTATGCCTCGCGGAAAATCAAAACATGCGTCATTAAAAGTCGCGATCTATTTGTGCGGACATTTGCGGGTAAAGGATTGAGTTATGCATGAATATAAGAAGACGGACGACTTTGACGAATGAGACTCTCTCTCCCTAGGATCGCGTGTGGTATGACTGAAGTGAACAGCCTTCCGTAGATAACACTCGAGGTGAAAAAACTGGAAAATATATTACATTGCGATTTCGACTTAAAAGGACGAATGTCGTGATTACGATATTTTTACCGATGATGGCGTGAAACACGGAAACCTAATTAGAATTGTTTAAAAGTTTTATGTGAATTTAAACAAAGTTATTCAATTGGAAGTATTTGTCTTTATTTTACTCCATACTACAGATACCCATGTTTTCACGTATACGTGGTTTTGTTTTCTTTTTTGCTTTTTGATTAAATAAAACAGGTAAATTTGTTAGCCAAATATTCCAAAAAGCGAAACCTACTTTACTTAATTTAACGCAATGGAGAATATAAGGTTAAAAAGTATGACTGCAAAATGCTAAAATATTTAATCTATTACGCATACAAAATTTGAGTTAAAAAAATAAAAAGTGATTCTCAATTCAACGGATTTTGTAGCAATTTTAAACACTATTCATAGAGAAATTAAACAAATGAAAGCCTTTATGCGGTTTTTTTACCATTATATTTACGCGATTAGATATTAATAATAACATAAACATTAAACTATATAAATTGCTTACATTTAGCCCGCGGTTATTTCATCAGATAAATCCAGAAAAAACGCTATATCATGCTTCATGCCGTCAACAGCTGAGATTGAAACTATGTTCTTCCAACAAAAAAATCCAGACCGTTTATCATCCATGTCATAGACTATTTACGAAGTAATCTGAGCGTCAGTATTGTTTTTGGGTCTCGTCGCTTAGATAAGAGTGCATTAGGGGGAGAGAAGGGCGGAAGTTACCTGCTCAGTCATCACTGATAACTTTCATTCCAAATTCTAAGAAATACCACATCACGACCAGATCTAAGACAATGGAAGTAGGTTTTTTGCTACTATTGCATTCAAAACGCCATAATTTTTACTTCTTTACTTCAGCAATTACAAGCATTTGAACTACCTACTGTTATTGTGAACTCAATTGTTTAAACGTATCACTCCTACAAGAGTGTAAATTGCGCATTCTAATTCTTAAACCGAATTCTTAACCGAATGCTTGCAAACATATATTTTTCGAATAAACTTCCAGACTGAATGAATGGATTTACTCTATAAAAAATCCCTCGATACTCGCATAAGAAAGCACGTTATATTTCATGCTGCCACTTTCATTATTTTGAGATATTTGTTTATCAACATTTTTTTGGATCCTCGGTATGGCTTTGCGTCACTCGTAGGATAAGTTAAATATTCTGATGAGTTATAGCAGAAAAAACTAAGTGATTCTTCCGTACGAAAACACCATATAACTTCCGAAAAATACCCTTAGCTATAATTATCAAAGTTGACATAATAGGATGAATTATTTATTTACAAAGCATAAACCTATGAAGACATTTCGAAAAAGTAACCGTCAACAAAAACTCCGTGGAAATTTTATTTATTTGAGAATTATGTTAATACAAACAAGTTTATGAGTTTCGACGTCACTTCTATAAATACGGTTCCTACCTCAACCCAAACATAAATTCACGACTAATTTTCGTCATTTTATCATTCAAAAAATGTTTTAGCACCCTTTGAAGCCATCGACCCCGCATGTCTAAAACAATAGCAATAAATACTTGTATTTCGTTAGAGGTAATATTATAGTACGCCATCATAGCCGAGTTGTTATCATTTAAAGTTTACGCTATTAATAAATACCAATGGATTTGTATTCGGCAATGAATAAACCATGATACAGGGAATTATCATCGAATTTCGATTGTTTAAAACTATTTCAATCGGAATAACATCAAGCAGTTTTTATTTCTGCGACCTGTGCTTTGCGAGCATACGAGCCACTTCGTGAATCCCCGCTACATAGCGCAATTTCTCAGACTAGCCTAAGAACAAAATCAGCCCATCGCAGAAATAACGCGTAAAGGTAGAAAAATCGAATTTTCTCGCATAAAATAACCTTTCGAAGAACACTCGCGATAACGTAATGGTCAACCCACGTGAGACCTTGCCCTTACCTTGTGGAAATTCCAGAAAGATGAATGACGTCAATCAGGTTGGCGCAATCCACTTTTCCTCGTGGCAAAGAGACTCTTTGGCTGCCCCTCTGGCTAGTTCACCGAGGTATCGGGGACGTGCTTCGCATCCAACACTTTTAAAAACACAGTCACCGTGATGGTGGGACGGCTTTCACGATTCGTGAATGTCGCGTACGTTTCCAACGTTCCCTCATATATGCAAGTCCTCAAAAAATTTCGTTTTTTGCGGTTGCAGAGGCGAGGTTAAGGAGGAAGGAAGAGGCTTATGAGGGACCTCTGCTGTGAGGTATTAGTTTGAATGGCCCGTTTTTCCTCTTCCTCTTGCCCGCCCTTCTATTCCCCGCCTTTTCCTCCCTCCCCTCTTCTTTCCCTCCTACACCACTCCCTCCACGCAACCACGGACAATTGCTAGGCCACTGCGCATGCGGTATGCAGACCCGAGCCGACGTTGGGTCTTGCGGGCTTCGAAACGAGAGGAAGAAATGGAACGGCACAAAAGAACCACGGCCAAACGGCCCTCGAGAGTTTGGGCACGAGCCTCGTGAAAGACCTATGACCCTCTCTCGCACCAAAAGATAGCGTGGACCAGGCAGGTCAAACCCGAAGAGGCACCAGTGCCGCGTTACAGCGATGTCTGTTGTGGAAGGGAAGCAATTGCTTAACGAGGACGAGAGATGGAAAAAAACACTTATTTAGAAGGTTTTTATCTTTTGCAAAAAGAAACGATTTGTACCTCAACAACAGAAAAAAATCCTGTCTTATTTTTCACAAAATAAAGTATTTATATAAAATATCAAACGATTTAGTTGCGACAAATATTCGCTTTTGGGTGGCACCAAGGCACAGAAAGGATCGCCAGTTTGGCATGCCTCTTATAAACCCTTTCAACTTTTTATTTTTGAACCGTAAATGACTTCTTTGAAGTGGCGTAACATTTTTTCCATGTATGTCACGTTAGCGGATATGGAGGCTGATAGAATTTGTCCAGGAAATAATTACTCCAGAAGCTTTGTTGTTCATTATAAAATAAATTGTTCCGCTTAATTACATCAGTATTCTATGTAGAAGAGCTCATTAGTTCGACGAAAAGCGCTTTGTTCTTTCTTTTCGAATAGTCGCTGAGACAGGAAATATTTAAAAAAATGTACTACTGCAATAATTTTCTTTCAATCATGAGACCATGATTTTTATATGCACGAATTGTTCTGACCTTCAGTAAGAAAGCATTTTTATTGCAATTCTCTTGCAAAACCTCACGTGAATGAAAAAGAAAACCCCCGCGCAAGGTATTTTAGTCCGATATAAATTAAATATTAATTCTGTCGTGTATAGGAATGATGATAATTTTTTTAAATCAAGGTATTTTTTATCAATTACTCGATGGCGTAGGTATATCCTCGAAAAACATTGCATAAGGAAGGCCAGTTTTTTGATTAAATAAGTTTAAATCTAAAAAAAATATTCTATGAGATAATTCGGGGTTATATAGAATTAAATTTCATATGCTTGTGGCAAACCTTCATTGGAGAAAATAGATTTTAACAGCGATAGAAGTGTTTTAGTCTATTTGTCAGAAGAAACGACAATTAACAACCGGTTTGGTATATTGGAGCTTAGCAAATTATCGTAAAACAAGATACCTTAATAAAAATTATCCATATATACGACCTAAAAATTGTGTCCAGTCTTAAAAGGTGCAGAAAATTTTGGAAATTAATGAGAATTCACGTAGGTAAAAGCTTCCCTCTGCCAAAATACGACTGAACTTTGACGTGGAGTTTGTAAATAAAGACTTCAAAGAGTTTATCTCAACTTTGTAACTACAACTTACAAAGAATGTTACATCTTAATTTCAGCATATTTTTTTAAATAATTAAGAAATAATTTTGGTTTACATGGCGTAGCGCCAAATATTAAGCAACTAATTACCGCGAACCAACCCATCATATAATAATTTCCCAAACGTGGCATCCTGATGATAACAAAGCCAACGTATCCGATATTTTTCAGCAATTTAAGAAAAACAATTTAGGTCGAGATTTCCTGTGCGGTTTTTGTGTGAAAACATTTCAAAACTCAGACGCTAAAGACAAACATTCTGCCCACAATATCTTATTCGAGTTAAATTCCCTAGAATTCGTTTCAATGACCTTGAGGAAAAATCCTAACGCTCCAAGTAATACGATATTTCTTTTGTAAAATATTAATCAAATGAATTAACTCCTAGGATCCTAATTGTCTTAAAAAAATATCACGCTCGGATGGGAATACAAATGATAAAGATGCACTACGATGGGAATTAAATGATATCCCATTGAAGTGTTATTTTCTTCTGTATATTGCCCCTTTGTGTGAGCTTAAGCTCGTTGGGGTCTTTGTTAAATTAAAAAAAAAGAAAGTAATTCCCCGAGTATTAAAAAATCACCTAATTCTCGAGTTATTTCTTATAAGCCTTTAGTACTTCTGAAAAATAGTTATCCAAGAACTTCTATAATGAATGAACACTATTTCTCATAAAGATAACTTCAACGTCTATTAGAATTATTTTCATCAATACTTGTATTCCGAGTTCGATATTTCATTTTTGGAATTTGTGAATGCTAATATTTTCGTTATACACTAAGCTGCTCCATCCCTTCGGTATGGAAAAAAAATAAAAACACGAACAGCCCGTCGGTATTTTTGAGCAACAAAAAATTTCCGGTTATTGAGAGTTATAACCACACGATTCTCCCGCAGAATGTAATCACCCCATTGACATTCGCGGTTAAAATATCCATTGCGGAGAACTTATTTTTATTCACCTCAGCAATCTTCAGGATATTTATTACTATAATAGCCCACGTCTGTTGGTTGGTTAGTCACGCTATTGCATAGGTATCTGGTGGCGAATTATGGTTTAACGCGAATAACTCGAGAAAGAATCGAGATGGAAACTCTAAATTTGGCAGGAATGCTCGATTAACATATTTTAAGGTAATAACGAAAATAAATCTCGAAAAAAATCCCGGGTTCGACTCCAAAGAAGACATTTCCATTTTCCGCAAGGTATCACGTAAAAATCGATTTTTTGGCGTGCAGGCTTTTATTGTTTTGGAAATTAAAATTAGAAGGAATTAACCTACGATCTTCGGATCTGAACCATTTTGAAGAAAAAATTACGTTTCTTATTCTGTTCTTCTTTTTCCGCCTACAGTTCGAAACCGCTCATGTTAAACGTTTATTTTACATATTTTTGTGGAAATCGGGATGTTGCCTTGCCTACTAATTCCATTGTTAGACCTCCATATCATATTGTTAATTCAATCCTTATGGGTATAAACGTGCTTTGAATGCTTTTAATACGAGATAGAGGGGGGAGGGGGGGAGAGAGAGGTAGAGGGGGAAGCGAGAGGGAGGGGGAGAGAGGGAGGAGGAGAGAGGGTGTGAGAGGGAGGGAGGGAGGGAGGGGGAGGTGAAGAGGGAAGGAGAGAGAGGGAGGGAGAGAGGAAGGGAGACAGACAGACAAACGACTTTATTGAGGGCGAAATTGAGACTATATAGTCCCTTCTCACATTTAAGAGAGAGAGGGAGACAGAGGGAGGGAGTGGGAGAAGGGGAGGGTGGAAGGGAGGGGGAGGGAGGCAACTATTTTAAGGTTAACTAAAGGTATCCCGTCATACTGACGGGATTTTATACTAGTTTTTTTTACATAATTTCGATGCGTTCGTTTATCATAGCATAATAGTTTACTAGCAAAATAGTTTACTAGAATTCTTTTTTCGCTTCGCTAAAAGAATAATTGTCTCGACTACTGCTCATGACTGCTGATCTCATCTTATTATATGGTAGAATTCATTACGACGGTTCGCATTGATCTCCATAACAGCGTAGGAAAAATATATACGATATATACTAATATTCTGGAGAGCTGAGGTTCTATACAGATAAAAATTAGAATGTATAATAAATTAAAATAAGCATTTACTTTGGGCATATAATGCCGGTCACTCAAACAGCCACAAAATTGTCTAATAAATCATACGCATATTTCAAATTCTAATGAAAACCTTTTATTAAAATCTACGAGAACCATTGCTGACGGATAAGCGGTGTTTGTAATGCATATACCATATACTCAACCGTTTTACGTGTATATAATTTGCGTAGATTATATATTTGGTACAAGCCATTAGAAGAACTCGACAATGTTTATTTTTCTTCTGACTAATTTAACGAAGCCGTGTTATGAGAATGATAAAATTTTCAATAGAAACAGTTCTAATGAAATGCTTCCTCACTAATGAAGCACTACCCAAATTTGGGACTGAGGCATTATGGACCGTAGATACAACGGAAACTTTGATAAAAAATATATCCTTTAAAGAGCTTTAATGATCCGAAAGCAACGCACTAGTTAAAGGTTTCTCTCTCTCTCTCGCGTATACTTACATAATTAAAAAATATTTATCATCGTCTTATCTTCGAAATAAGAGAAGCAGCGACTATCTCAGTGTATTTTTGGGATCATTTTGTAGGATAAAAGGGTGCCGTTGAATTAGATCAAGTAACCCATTTATACTCTGCGATTAAATATATATTTATGCAAAACAATAGAAAATACTTATTTCTACGGAAACTCTAAATTGTCTGATTATAAATTAATACAAAGATAATAATATTTACAGGTAAAATAATGATAAAAACTCATAATGTATATTAAAATTTTTTAATAAGCTTCGAACATGTTTTCACCCGAAAATTTCCCCGTTAAATAGGAGCAAACTTATACTTTTCCAGGCAGTTAATGAGGAACAGTACGTAAAGTGTCAAACTTATATTTTCAAAATAGTTTACTAGAATTCTTTTTGCGCTTCGCTAAAAGAATAAATGAATGGTAAACTCTTTTTATGGCACAGTTTTTAAATTTAAAACTAACGCATTTAGATGCGAGAAAAACCCATATATGCATTTCCGAGATAAGAATTTAAAGAGGGCTGTTTGATTTTTTTAAAAGAAAGCTTTAGCGATGATTTTGATCATTTAAAATCGTAACGATGAATCTAACTGCACCCAAATGTCTTACCTGAATTTTATATCTTCAAGCTTTGATAAATTTGCTTGATTAGTATTGTCTGACTTTCCAAAGGAAATTTCAGAGTTTAAGAAACCCAACATTAACGTTGAAATTCTATATATGATTTACCGATATTATTTTTTGAGACTCGTAGCCGGTAACGTACAATTTTGCTATATAATAATGTACACCCGTCAGATGATAAAAAACTCCTCCGAGAATCAAAACATACTTTTTCTCCTTTCATTCAATTTTTCCATAGAACGAGCTTAAATAAAATATTACTTTCCGCGATAGGGAGATCAGATAATTTCCACCTGAGAATTATATTTTGCCCCAAAATCGGATAAAACCCCGTTCGTGGCAACGAAAACTTTCACGGTCTCGTGCGTTATAACGTGAAGGACAAGGAGAATGCCATAAATAACGAGTTTAGAAGCAACGGATAACGCGACTCCGTTGCGCTCGTCCAGTTCTCGATCCGCGTAGTCATGGAAGCATCAACCGAGTGAAAGTAGCGGCGCCAGGTGCTGGCACGGCTCTCAGTCAGCCTCTCGTCGATTTAATTCGGGGCAAGGAGAGAGAGAGAGAGAGAGAGAGACGGAAGGGAAGAGAGAGAGAGGGGGGGGGAGAGAGAGAGAGACGGAAGGGAAGAGAGAGAGGGGGGGGGAGAGAGAGAGAGAGAGAGAGAGACGGAAGGGAAGAGAGAGAGGGGGGAGAGAGAGGGGAGAGAGAGAGAGAGAGAAGGGAAGAGAAAGATGAGAAGAAATGGGAAAGGGCGGAGGATGAGGAAGATCAAGTGATGGTTGAGGCGTGGGAAGACAGGAGAGGGAATGGTTGAAGTGTTATGATGAGTTTGAAAGGAGAAAATAAGGTTATAGGGGACAGAAGAGGATAATTCTTTATAGGACCGCATTAGGCCCTCCAAAGGCTTAGGGGATATTTAAGTGTGTGTGGGTGCCTCAGGGGAGGCCTTTCATCCGTCAGTGGATTGAAAAGGGCTTATATATATATAAATAAATATATATATATATAGTATAAACACAGTTGAACATCTATAATTTGATCGAATGTCAATAACTCGAACTTCGATAAGCTGTTCTGATTCATAAATACCGAAATGACTTTCTAAACTCGAGTTTTATTTGATCTTTTTATGTCTTTACCGAGGTTCGACGCTGCGTGACAATGGAAATCACGAAACGGAAAGACAGATGGGATAGAAAGATTGCGAATATCGTTGTCTTTTGGTTGAGTGAGGGAGGCAAGTGACGGAGAAACTGGAATAGGAGTAGGGTGAGGGCTAGCAATGGACAACTTATTTAATCATACATTATTTAATTATATCCCACCTATTCATCGGTAATCTCTTCGACCTTCTAACGTTCTTGGAACTAATTGGACGACGTTAGATATCCAAATACTGCGAGTTATGGAAGTACGACCTTATATAAAACCATAAATATCATATCGTAATAATCCAAAATATAACATAAGAAAAATTTTCACCATCCCTAAACGCCAATTAACGCTGAAAACTTTTCATCCTTCATTAATTACGGCAACGTTATCCGCGAACGTTACCCCGTAATCACGCCCTTACCGTCCACGATCATTCAATTTAGAGCGCATAGCCAGGGGAAAAAAATTGATTTGCCCCGTAAATTGGCCGGCATGGTGAATATGGGCGTGGTGGTAGGGCACATGACGGCAGAACCCTGACGGATTGAGGAAGAAGGGTAATGGGAAGAGGGAGGGAGGGGGAGGTGCCGGATGGAGCGGGGGAGGGAGGGAGAAGAGGTCGGGAAAAGGAGATGATGATTCCAGAGTGGATTGAGAGTAAGCAGGATGAGGACGGGATGGATGGTAAAAGGGACGAGAGGGTGGGAATAGGGGGGGGGGAGGGGGGAGGAGGAGGGGTAAAATGGGGTACGGCAAAGAGAGGCGGAAAAAGGGAGCGGGGGAAGGAAGGAAATGACGGGATAAAGGATAAGGACGGAAAGAGAGCGAAATGAAGGAATTTGTCTTCATTAGGGCGATTACATTCCATCGCCGTCCATACCAGAAGCTAAATCCTATTCAGGTAAAATAATAGGGTTAATATAACCTCCGAGAGATAAAGGGGGGGGAATATGGTAAAATGATTATAGAACTGTAAATCCATAAATCGATCCTGTTGTGAAGGAGTACTGCGGAAGAAACGAGTAGAGAAAGAGAGCTCCCTCTGGAGAGGAACTAAAGGCTGGAAACAAAGGAGCGCGAGGGAGAAAGAGGGAGGAACGGAAGGAAGAGGTGGCGGGGTATTCGCATATTTATGAACACTCTGGATGGAACGTAAGAAGTGTTTTTTTCTCTTTCATTCTTTCTTTCTCTCTCTCTTTCTCTCTGCCTTCCGCCAATCCGGAATCATATCGCGAAGTGAGCTCCGGTATCATTTTAAGAAGCCGAGCGTAATACGTGGCAAAAGTTACGTAACGTGTGGGAGCTCCTCTGGAATGCAAGGCGTCCTGGCAACAAAGGCATCCGAGTTTAAAATCAATGTCCCCAGGAGCGCCTGAGGCTTACAAAAGCACTCGGAGTTGATGCACACATTACGCTTCTAAGCAGATGACGTCAATGCCCCGTTTACGGTTCCTGCAAAGCCTCCCGATAAAAAAATGCGGCGTGGAAATTATATTAAAAAAAAAGGCGGAAATTCCCAAGATGTGTATCCTGCGAAAAGAAAAGAACGTGCGGCTCTTCCGGTGTTGTTGTTTTGTAAAAAAAAAAAGAGATCACAAATGGAAAATCCGTACGTTTTCCTTTAAACTAAATTTTTAAATCCCAGTATTTTTCTGAAGTGAGACGTTTTTTCCAACTTACTTTAAGATGAGATGCACAAGCGAAGAAAGGAGACATTTTCTATGATCTAGGTATACTGATACACGCCACAAGGTAATAGCATATGCTATGCTATTCGTTCTTAAACGATTTCAAATCATCCTTGGAAAAGATTCTAAGTAAATTTAATACAATATAATCGATTAATTCTTTCAAAAACGTCTTATTTCTAATAGCAGCATGAATTTCGACAAAATTGTATAACATGCGATTAATGAGATTAAAAAGTGTTTTGAATTGGAGTTACCCGTCTGTATTAAATATTACTGAAAAAATGGAAATGCAACAACCAATTAAAAACTTATGAAAGGTGAATTTTTCCCAATTAAAAAAAAATCGGGACATGTAAGCGTGTTGGCAACAAGTGTTCGGGACATGGGACGGAACCGTCTCTGTGAAAACGGCTCGTCTTTCGCTGGAAGCATTGGGCGTTCATCGCTAATTAGGGGGAAACGAGTTTCGATGCAGAGTCGGAAAATGAAACGAGAAAATCCAGCAATGGCGTGAGTAATGAAATTCCTGAGTTCGGTTGCTTTCTTGTATCTTCCTAAAAAACCCAAAATGTGTCAAATCTAATGAAAACAGGAGGGAGCCATCCTTTTACGTTTTTTAAAAACTCGTTATTGACGTAATTTCCGCTCGCCTTGCTTTCATCACCCACCGCTGTTTATCTTATGATGCAATCGTATGTATTTTCGTATAAAATTTAATTTTTTGTCGCATTCTAACGAAAACAAATGATAAACAACTTTTTTTAAACGCTTTTAGCAACTGGTTATTGATTTACGAGGTTTCCACTCGGCTTGCTTGGCGCTCCCAACATTGTTTATTTTACGAAGTAATCCTATGGCCTTAATTAAAAATTTAATTTTCGGTTTTAATGGTAATTAAACTAAATTAAAAATTGAACGTTGCCTGCTAAGCGACGAAATTTAAAAAAAGTTTAGTCGTAAAAATCACTCGCCTCACGCATTGCACTAGAACGCTTCTCCGAGAAAAAAAATTAGAAGTTTATCACGTGATAACATGAACGAGAAAGTAACACCTTTCATCGTGTTCACGTACCGAAAACGTTTCCGAAATTTTAATTCTCAGCCGAATGGAAAATGAAAACAGGATGACCCGAAATGATGAACTTAACGTGGGATATGGCTAACTTCCGTAAGATACGAGATTTCGGCTGGATCGATATATAGTATAACCCAGGGTGGGGTAGCGCCGCTTATAAATATTCATCCGATGAAAAATGTCTTTACGCCAAGTATCTACGTGGAAAAAAATTTTGAATTTTTAAAGACAATTCTTCAGCGGCGATACACGCTTAAACTTTTCGAGGGCGTCTCCATTTTCGCTTTCACCGAATGGCGAATCGGAAAAATGTAACGTTTTGTCTCGCGGAAAAAAACTCCGCTTTTCCTCATAAACGTTCAACCGCGCAATTAATCACCCGTGTCGATCGCGATTACCACTTTCCCTCGAACCCGTGGATATCCGCGGGGAAGTAAGAGGGGAAAATGACTGTCATTAAAGGGAGACATTTTCCGAAATAAAGGGAGGCCAGAAGCGCGACGGTAAGTAAAGGGAAAACGAAATTCTGCTCCGTCATGCGGGAGGAATAAAAATCATGGTAATTTCTTCGAGATAACGACCTATCTCGCGACGCATTGAGACCGGAACGAGTTAAATTGTACGGCGGTCTCTTTCTTCCACGGCTAGTGGGTAATTTTTATCGACGCTTCTTCCGAAGTGAACCAAAAAAAGAATCACGACGTGAATCCCTAAGCGATGTTTCCGAAAGATTTTTCCTCCCCCATCTCCGTGATCTCCTAGAGCAGGGGTTCCCAACCTTTTCGATGTATCGAGCACCATGTTGTATCCTGGAATATCGAAAGAGCACCACCACACTACCGCGAGAGTAGCATTGATAAATAAAATCACACCAAAATCAAAGTTATTCTTGACGATCTTGAATACGTTTAGAAAGAAATCAACTTAGCAAATTAAATTATTGGTCCTAAGAAATGGGATATTAAACACTGTAAAAGAGCAGTCAAGCTGTCAAAGAGCACCACCAGGCTTCCAAAGAGCACAGCGATACTCGCAAACGCCATATTAGGAACCTCTGTTCTAAGGTATGAGACTCAAAATCTACGCTCTCATGCATTGCGGTGCTCGCGAGCACCATATTCAGCATTGTAAAAGAGCACTGTCAGACTGCCAAAGAGCACTACGGGGCTCGCGAGCACGGGTTTGGGAACCCCTGTTCTAAAGAGAGAGAGAGAGGCCTCGCAGTACAAAACCCGATTCCGTAGGGAAAATCGATCAGCTATTCCCGGTATCTCGGGGGACGCTGTTGGGTCAAAGGGAATGAGAAGTAGTTTCGTGCCAATCCAAAGGAGTTTAAGTTTTAATAGGATCGCTCGATATTATAGGTGGTCGAGGCAATTTCGCCGGTGCCATAAGAGACATGAGAATCGGACGAAGGACACTTTTGGGGAATCGGACAAAGCGATGTAAAAGGTCCTGCATACGGACGCGTTTCACAGACGTTAATTTGAAACGATCGCATGTACGCTCTTAATCGACGCAATCATCTCGGACGACGTCACATCCTTAATGAGGTTCGTGAGGCATAAAAAAGTTATTAATAACAGTTTTTAATAACACTCGTTTTTCAGAGATGAGTATGGTTCGATGTTATAGCTAAATAATTCAATTTAGTTTTACCTTTTTCGAGACTTTGCAAAAAGTATTGGAAATGATATGAGTCATCGGTTCTCAAATCGCGAAAGTCTTGCTTATTCAATTTTTTGTCGAGAGCCGACTTCGAAGATATTGTCCTTACAAAAACCTGTGATGTTACGTATTTTTAATTTATTAAAATATATTACACATTACGTATTATTCATTAATTTAATGGTAGTGTATTAGTTATCGTTCACTACTCCTCCCTACACATAAATAAACGTATTTCATTGAAAAAGAGTAAGCCATAATATTCACCATTAAATTAATGAATAATACGTAATGTGTAATATATTTTAATAAATTAAAAATACGTAACATCACAGGTTTTTGTAAGGACAATATCTTCGAAGTCGGCTCTCGACAAAAAATTGAATAAGCAAGACTTTCGCGATTTGAGAACCGATGACTCATATCAATTCCAATACTTTTTGCAAAGTCTCGAAGTCTTTAAAGAGCAAATGATATTTAAAAATTATTTCGAGTAAAAAAGATTCTGAGTTCATTTTATAATAGCAAGAAAGCCATAAACCTATGCAGAATAATTTCTTTATTGTTGTTACTCATCCTAAGAGTAAGTAATTCTATTGCCTCTAATACGTCTTATATTTTATCTACTACCATATTCCTTTAAATTAAAACAGCAAACAAAAATACTCCACTGCACATTTTTTTGCGAACCAATTGAAGAAATCCACCGCTTGCGAAACACTGATCTAAGTAAATTTTAATTTTGCAAACAAGAGTAATTTTTCTAATTGTCTCTTCCTATTTTCTTTCTTAGATTATATTATATTTTTGGATTTCCCCACAGATAAAAACAATTTTGCGAACTATTAGCCAACATCCCCGCTGCAGAAGGATGAGGATGTTTTTTTTTTCACTCAAGGTTTTATAAGTCTTACTTCCTTCCTTACGGTGAAGGATTATCCGATTGCGAAAACTTCTCGAGATAGATTTTCCCTGATCTTCTTTAGAATTTAAACGAATAACAAATTAAGGGAGTGCAAATTTTCACTTCCTCAGAGAGGCGATTGGTAAATCCGTAGTATTATTGTAAGAACGTTAAATTTTGCAAAAAAAATACACAACTACATTCAAAACGTGCTTCTTCGGTGGATAGATCGCCAACTGACAGATGAATAAAAAAAAACGAAAATGCAAAAGTGAAGTAAAGTGATGAATAAAATATTGCAGAGATTTTTAAACATTTCATTCATTTTAGGAAAAAAAATTGAAATGTAACTTCTGTTATCAAAATTATCTACCCGGATTTCCTTCGTGTAACAATTCCTCCTCGAGCATGAACGTTGGAAAATTTCATATCTTGGCCCATTTAACCTTCACGCTTGACCAAGAATGCACCGATATAACAACGGAAACCACTGAAGGTATCTACCTCCTTATTTTTTAAATTAATCAAATATTCGAACAAAGTAATCTTGGTCCTGTATTTTATCCCGTGATATTTAAACCCTTTAAAATAATTCACATGGAAAATTTTTAACTTTGCGATCGATTAACGGTTTCGAAGTATTCCGTACGTGACGTGCCGCAGGAAAAGAAAGACCACAATATCCTCATTCCGAGAGTCTCCCAGACAAGAGCTCTTTCCGCACATGACTCTGAGATCTTCGAGAGAAGGCAGGAGATGTATAAAATTCGGGAGAGAGACGTGCCGAGACAGGTATTTCGTATGTCGGGCATGGGGAAATGCGAGCAACGCATTGCCTCCGATTTCCCTACGGAGAAGATCAAAGAGGACGTGAAGAGCAGGAAGAGAGAGGGAAGGGGAAAGAGGAGGATGAGGAAGACGGAGAGGGCGCCTCGTGGTGGCGTCGAGTGTGCCTGTGTGTGTGTGCATCTCTAGGAGAAAGTCCCGGGGAAGGTTACAATGGACGCGTTGAAAATTCTTGTTATAGAAGGGAGGACGGCGAATGAAGGAGAATGAAAAGGCAGAAAAAGAAGCGGGAAATTCAGCGAAGTAGGAAAAGGGAGGAGGAAGGAGTGAACTCTTATTACCTTGAAACGCGCGGCGTATTTATCGGTAAGATGGATTCCCTTACCCCCTCCAATCTCTTCCGCTCATCTTTTTTCTCTTTTCTCTCGTCCTTCCGAAATAACGAAATCACGACGCGAGGCGGGAAGAGTGGGAGGGTAGTCCCGTTTTTTCCGGAGAATTCCCGGATGACGGCAGGTCGCCCCGGAGTCAAATTCGTATTATGTGACCTCGTAAAATTTTCCGATATCTGTTTAACGAAATAATATCCCGAATCCGTAACATTTATTAATTTCACCGAATACGTAAACAACAAAAAAAGACTGAAAATCGCGTATCATCCAGGTTTTTCGTCTTATCGTTAGGAGCATGTCATTTCCCGTTTTTTTACTTTTTTCGAAAAAAAAAACTTTTCTACGCTGGAATTTGGTCGATCATAGTCTACGACGAGGAGATTTAGAATGAGGAAGAGAGAGGGAGGGAAGCGAGAGAGAGAGGAAATACAAACGACATGGGGCGTTACCCGAGCGGACGACTCCAAATGGCGGAACTCAACCCTTTCGGACCGTTGACGGGGAAAAAGGGATTTGAAGTGATCGAATTAGATGGCGTTACTCGAAAGAGGAACGGAAAACGTCGAACCGTTAATTCGGAATCGAATTGTTTTTGAAAACGTCGTTCCTGGCGAGGAGGAAAAAAGTTAGTTTTTCGTGCTTTTAATCTTCGAAATTCGGCCAAGTTTGATAGGAGCTATCAGGCATGGAGCGAAGAAGATAGAGGAGGGAGAGAGAGAGAGGGAGGGAGAGAGAGAGAGGGAGGGAGAGAGAGAGAGAGAGTTCAGATCTACGGAACGAACGTGCTCCGATAATCGAATGAGCGTCTAATCGACCGCGAGAGTGACGGTGAAATTTTTACTTAATTGGAACCCATAAGAGGGTAAAACAAGAGCGTAACAAGTTTCACTTAATTAGGTCCAAAGGCAAAAAATAAAATAAAATAAACAAGATGATGCGGACGAAAATTTTTCGCCGAGTTGAGTTTAAATAATTATACGGATTATAAGAAATAAAAAATAACGTTCTTAAAGCTGGTAGTTCCACTTGAAACATTGACATCACTTAACCTCTTTCCGTGGAGATTAGCACTCCTGATAAAGGGCGTAGTGCCTGGCAGCGGAAGCGATGTCTCTATATATTTTTAAGAGTTTGTCACGTACGCGGTATAGCAGCGTTTTATTATTTATTTTGTAACATTTACTCGTTGGAGTGTTTTTTTTATGCACCGGGAGAAAGCGACTCGGTTCACGATAGATTCCAGATTACCGAGTTTCTGACTGGCGGGGTCAAACTACTATATTTGGAAAAGGAAAACTCTCCTTTGTTTCCGCCAAAATGCTAAAATTTACATTTCTTTCACTCCTGAATTGTTTGGAACGGCGAAGCTTTGTTTTTCTGTTTTAAAAGGTGTTGAGAATCTCCGCTCGACATATTAGTATTTCAAAGCGTTTTATATAGACCAAGCAAAACGATCATGTTGGTTTTAGGCTTCGCATAATATCCTCATTCTATGACAATTTTTTCGGGTGTAGCCAAATGTCGAAAAATCGAATTCCCTGTAAACATCTTTTGGCCTTCACCAGTGAGAAATAAGTTTCCTCTGAAGAAGCATTCAATAAATTCTAGTAACATTAGGAAAGGTCATGCATATTGGATGACTGCAAGGAGGAAGAGGTAAGGATAAAATGAGAGGAAGGAAGAGACACAGGGAAGCAGAGAAAGAAAGAAATTGAGATATAGAAGACGATAGAAAGTAAACGGTAGTTTAATAGGAGCTGCCAAAGTAAAATGTCATAAAGTGGAGAAAGCGCATCATAAACAAGGGAAATACATAGCTTGCTCGGGATTTAATCAATATTATCAGCATGTGCTTGGCATCAAATTATTTTATTTTAAGAATAAAAGGCTAAGGAATTCCGCTATTTGGTCGTCGGATAATTCGATATCTTTGTTTATTTATGTTTTCAACATGCATTCTAGGGATTGCTGCTTTCAGTACGGCTAATATTTGATTAGCGACAATCTATTTAACTTGCGACAGAAAGCGTTTTTCGCTTTACCAATGGGAACTATAAAGAAATTTCATTCGAAATTCATTGCTTGAATTTTAACTTTATAAATTATAAATGCATCATATACACGTCGTTTTCATGTTTAAACATTGCTCAGTGAATATGTACGGAATATTCCTTGCCAGCTGAAATAATTCAACCAATGGCGAGGAATAAATTTACAGGCCCCTGCGTTGGTTGTACAAACTTTACAGCAATTCAAATCACGCGTAAGATAATTACAACGTTCAGTTTCCAACTGATAAAAATCATTACAAGCGTCGAATCCTTAAGTGCTGCGAAACATTTCCCAGTTTTATAAGACCCATCATTCGAGCGCGTGGAAAAATATGGCACGCTCCATAACGTCGAACGACGAGACATTTTTACGATCCTCTTGCGAGATTGTGTCAAACAGAGGAGGAGTCAATGTCAGAGGGAAGATGGCGAGGGCGAAGAGAAAGGGAACGGAGGGGCGGAGAGAGAGAGAGAGCAATTAGAAAGAGGAAGCAGCCCCGGGTGAAAGGGAAAAGGGCGCTGTTTACAGTGTCGTCTCTTTTTCGCGTTATCGAATACTATGACGGTGACATCCCACGCAAGATGCGTGGAAGAAAGTGGATGAAATGAAAATACGTCGGGAGATGAGAGAGAGAGAGGATGGGGAGGAAGGAGACAAATTGGAAGGACCAAGAGAAGAGTAGGTAGGGGAAAATGTCGGCGGAGAAAGACGGAATGGAATGATTGATGGAAGAAAATAAATAAAAACCCTTTATCGAGGGGATAGAGGACAATGTAATGGACTGAGCAAGGGATCGTTCCCCTTTTTCTCGTCAAAAACCCACGAACGCCGTCGAGACCAATGCCCTTGCCATTAATCTACGGTGATCCGCCTCCCCCCCCCCCCCCACCTTCCTTAAACCCCCTTAAACACCAATCCCACGCCCTCACTCCTCCTGTCTCTACTTCCTATACCTCACGTCACGTCAATGGGCGTATCCCGTCTCCGGAGATGCCTTCCGCCTCGTGGGAGTAGGGACAGCCCTATTTGCTTTTGTGGAGATATCGGACAACAATACGCCTCTATAGTTCCCTTCCTCCAAAATCCCTCCTTCCCCTCCCTGCAACCTCTTCCATCCCCTCTCTACTCCCTCCCTTCACTACCCATGTCGTGGTTTACGAGCATTTCATCCAGAACACGGAGGTATTCGCCAAAAAAAAGAAAATACCGCCGTGCGTGCAAGCGCCCTCTAGGACGGATCCTATAAAGGGGTGGAAATATGGAGGTTGGATGAGGAGGAGGAAGGAACGCCTTTTGGGTGGACAAGTATTGTGTCCAACGGCCGAGTCGGGGCGGGAACAGAAACGAGTTTTACTGCTTCTTCCCCCTTCCCGGAATAAAATGTCCATGGATAAAAAAACGAGGTTATTCAACTTTTGTTTCTCTCTCTCTCTCTTAAATGCCTTGAAAGATATACGTGTTTTATGTGTCTCGATGACATAAATGTCGGACACTGAAATACGTTCGACGTGGAAGCTTTAATTTACCAAGTTTACTGCAACCGAGGGGGGCATCGAAATTAAAAATTATTCACATTTTGAACTATCATCTGTTAAGCCTTCGATCAACTGGTAATTTAATTTGAACGCGGAAAATACAGGTTCATAAGACAAGAACGGGAAGGTTTAGTCCGTTCCGAAGTACTCAGAGTTACCAAACGGATTCTTTGCAGTTTGCCAAATTATGTATAAAATTTACAGGATTTATGATAAAAAGAACGGAACAGAATCCCACATCCTCTATTTCCCCTAATAACCGTTAATGAAATATGTGCATCAACTTTTAGTTTGATACTAAATCTTATAAAAATCAATCAGTATAATACGTACATATGAAATATGCGGATGACCTCCAAAATATGCTTATATTTCGTGCACCGCGTGTATTTTACTCATAATAACCGACAAAAAAATCCAAAAATCATAAAGCCCAAATAAAAACTTTTCATATTCTTCCAACGGAATAAATCTACAATTTAATTTGTCCACCAATCATAGAATTTTTAATAGTAATTAGTTCGAAACAGGCACTACATAACTAATGGTGTAATAATTCTGAAAAAAAATCATTAAAAATCATCGGCAGAAATATGAATAAACCGTTCCTTAGAGATGTAATGTTACACGCTAATTAACTTCCTGAAAGGATTTTCTTTCATTCTCAGAGGCTTCAATTTTTCGCATAAATTATTAAAGGAGAGAAAGTCGACCGTTTATGGACACGAGGAAAATGTTTGGCAAGGTCTCTTTTTCCCGCTTTATTCGAAGTCAAAACTTTTTACGCGGGAAAAAACAAAAGCCGTCTGACGTTAAAAGGGAGCCTCTTGTGTCGATCAAGTTGTCCGCCTCTAACGAAGGAAAGACAAATAGAAAGCCTTACCCGGTTTGTTGTTCCGTAACAGCTTTCCCCGAATTTCTCGCTTCTTCTTACCGCTTCACTTCGGAACGCGAAAAAAACCGAAATGACGGAAAGTTTACCTTCCTCTTCGAACATTGTTTATCGTTATGGTCCGCACTCATTCCTCTACGAACTTTCTTTCTTCCCTCGTTTTACTGCCGCACAGCTGATCGTAACGCTGAGGTCTCTCGTTGTGCAAATGGGCAGATATTTTTCACAGCTTCTTTCCGCAAGACTTAACGCTTTACCTTACACGTGCGTTTAACGGTCACGTTCACGATTACTCTAATTTCATATAAATATTTAGACAAAAAACTTGAATATTCCACATTGTTAAAAATATAGGACCGAAACAAAATACATTTAGTTTACTATTCTATGTATCTTGTTCAACAAAATTTACGATTGGTTACAAAAATAAATCAATTTTTGCAGTAGTTGCAGATTTGGATATTTCTTCATTCAGCGTTCCTTGTGCGTGCAAATGTTCACCTCGTAACAATAGCCTCTTGCCAACATTTAAAAAAATTTCGAAAACTATGTCAGTTTTAGACAACATATTGCCCAGAAGAATCTCATTCCGCTGCAAAGAATTTAATATCGGCATTTTATCGACAGGATTCTCTTTGTTCGGGATCTATGGAATATGAAATATTTAAACAATGCAACAAAGCACAGCAGTGATATGGAAATATTTACCTCAACTAATTCGGAATCCCAGGAACACATTTTAATGCCACCGAAATATATTTTTATTAATTATTTATTTGTGTCAGTCATAAAAATATGCAGAATTTAAATAAAACGTGGATTTTTCAAGAGAAAACAAAAATTAGAATTCCTAATGTGCAATAAGTATTAACAATTAACTTAACTAAAATTAGAGAATTGTTTTTATTGTCGTCGATATTGTGCGTTTTTAATCCGGTCAAGTTTTAGCCCAAGCTATTCGATAAGCTTCGTCCCAGATAAATATCTTTCGCTTCCCTAAATTGGACTACAAATAGTTACGTAGTCACTTTTAGCAGCCGCCCTTGACATCGAAAAAATTGCTTAGTCATAAATACAGGTAACATGAACGTGGAAATTTTATTGAAGACCTCATTAATAAAAACAAAAAGAAAACAAACTCGATCAAAATTTTAATGACATAAAAACATTCTCATGCGAGGCTATAACATGGAAGTGCCGCCTGAAAGATAAACACATACATTCCGTGGGAATTCCTTTTACAAACAAATTCATACGTGTGGATCGAAATACGAACCCATGAATGCAATATAACTTTTAATCAATGATATCCAAGACACACAACCATTTTTCTAGTGCCTGGCACTAATATAAATTATTTATATCTGTTAACAATCATAGACCAAAAATCTGCTCTAGGTAATCCTATAATACTTGCGAGAAAACACCAACATATCTCGCCGCATCTATGAAATAACACTATACATTTCGGCGCATATTTTACAGGAATATCTCCAAGATTTAAGCCAACAAGATTATTTCCTCTAATTAAAAACCATATTAAAGCGCAGACATAAAATTTCGAAGCCGGCATTAACGCCGTTACTTTTGCTTTTACTACACATCAAATTTTCTAAGAAGCCTCGAACTCATTCGATCGCGAATAATCTCCTAGCCCTCTCATCATCCTAACACTGCACTTTTACGTGCCAGCGCATGTGACTATATACTCCATGAAGGCCTGAGCCGCTTCCTTCTCGGGAAGACACGGTCCCAAAGCCTCCAGCAGAAGAGGTTCGGCGGCCACCGCCCGTTCGAAGTCTTCGGCGGACACCCTACCGTCGCCATCGACGTCCAGACGAGCCAAAGCCACCTCCGCAAGTTCTTTCACGCTCTCCTCCCCTTCTTCCTCCTCATCGTCGTCTGCCGCGCCCCTCCTCCCTCCTCCTCCGCCTCCTCCGGCGCCACCTCCTCCGGACGACTCTTCCTTTACGCCCCCGCCCTCCTCATCTCCCCTATCCTCATCGCCCCCGCCCTCTCCTCCTTCCCCCTTTCGGACACCTCTCTGGACCTTGGCTGTTGCGGTCCCGCCGCCTCCGCTGCTGGGGGAGGAAGATCGCCTCCTGCCTGCATTGAGTAATGGAGGGCGAGCGGAGATCTCAACGTAGAAAGTTGGACCGAAAAGAACAGACAACATACGTACTAAGGATTCTAAGGAAGGAAGTCTATCAAGCCACAATACCACCGGGAAAATTATGCATTGTTATTTCCTTAACGTGTAGTAAACAGCACGTATACGATTCGCACAATTTCCTCCGCTCAAAATCGGGAGAAATGTTTGACTAGCTGCAACAACTAAGTGCTTACAAATAGGTTTGCAGAAGGCGAGGCTTCAAATCTTGTTTGAATATCATCTGAAGGTATAATAACAGGAATACTGTTTACCAGTAAGGAGTTGTGGAAAAACATGCGACTTTTATAGTTGAATAGAAAAATATTTTGAAGAAATATGTTGTTATACACCAAAATTGAAATTTTCAAATATTTTCAAAATTTATCAAATTTCAAAAACTTCCAAAACTTTAGAAAATACTAGAAACTGTTGCCTCTTGGTTAACTCGGGTTCATTAGTAAGAAAATGTTAAAAGCATCTCCCTCTTAAAACTCAACCCTCGACCCACCTAGAGCCAACGAGTGCCTCAGCAGTCTCGCCACTTCATCCCTGGAGAGGACGCCGTCCCCGTTGAGGTCATATGCGTGAAAGCAGAATGCCCTCTTCTCCTGCTGGGTTCCACGGAGGAGAACCGAGAGGGAGAGGACCCAGCGGCGGGCGTCTACCCCTCCGGAGGCACCGGGGCCGTGGGTGGGAGGCGGAGGGCTCTGACTGCCTCCTCCGCCGCCGCCTCCGCCTTGCGGCGCTGCTCCCGTCCCCTCGTCACCTGTTTTAGTTGACGAAGGAACCAGCCATAGACACATATATATATTTATCCGAAAAACTGAACCCCTTTCGATATTTCCAATATCCTTTGTCACATTCTTCGATCCTCTAAATTGCCCATTATAATTTTATAATTTATCAGATCCATCTTTTCGTTCTCTGTAAGTTCCTCGGAATTCAAAATGTCACGTTAAGCGTCATTTCCTCTTGTTATGTGACCTGCACCACCGCCACGCATGCACATCTTCGCTCTTTCAATTGCAACATACACATGTACATTTGTTTGTGTGTGCGAAAAAAGAGATAGGTAATAACAGCTGACGAACCAAAAAGGCGGTTGAGTTAGTAGGTAAATGGGAGCACTTTCTCATATAACATTCGAATTTTTTTTCCAGGCAAAACAACCGTAACTCACAATTATGTAAAGGTACTAAAACGATTCGGACCAATGTTTTTCTTTAGTACGATTTATAAATAAATAAAATAATAAAAGTCCGTGCCGTGAACCCATGTTAACCATAGGATTCCGTTATTTTATCGCAGGTTCCATCTTAAGGGAAACATTTTATCCCCCATGCGTAATAAAGTCGCGCTCGTTCATGAAAGAAAACTTTAAAGCCCACATTTTATGGATTCTTTTGTGAAAAAGTATTTATAATACGTAACGATACGGTAATGTACCGTACTAGTATTCAAAACAACTTTCCAAAAAAAGGTGAATAATGCAGTGGAAGTTAATATCATTCAACTCACCGTAAGTCTGTCTTTAAGGGATCCTTTCGACGGCATAGTTTTTAACCGCTCTTCGAAGACCATCCGATCCCAAACGTCTGCGAGAGACCACTCATTACACCATATACCGTAATTTTATTTTTCACAAAAAAATTCCAACATTGGGATTTCCGCTAAGGTGAATTAACGTTCCGTAGGGCGAGTTTTATGGCCATAATTTACAATTCCCGCTACGGCGATATTCCGTAACGCAAGCGTCCGTATCGCCGCGAAACAGTTATTGAAACGATGGGTGATTTTAAATATTGTTTTATACAACCATAAAACGAATAAGAAATTTTGTCAATCCGTTACGTAAATATTGTTTCAATTTTTAATACATTTAAGCAACGTTTCTTTTGTGGCGTTAGATATGCTGAATGAAACCTAATAGGAAGCTCGCTTTAAAAAAAAAAAGAAATCGTGGGAAAGCGCTTAAACCACGCGGAACACGAAGCGCTCGGCTGAGATATGCGTGCAGTTCATGCTATGACAGATGACACGGGTGCTCCGCGATCCATACTGCCCTGCTGCGTTGCTCCAGTTATCTGAGGACCTGCTGTCGTCAGGACCGAGGTCATTGGATGATGCAGCAAGGGAGCACCATTCCGGAAACGTATTGCACGGACGACACGAATGTTCTCACGAAAACAATCTCTCGTTGTACACAAAGATATGCTGAGTGATAGGAATAACACGGAGAAAGGCAACCGTGGAAAACGTGACATACGAACCACTGATTCGAAAGGTGAAATTAAAACCAAAGAACTTTTATATTTCTACCAAAAAAGGAAAGTGAATTGCGGAACATTGTGACTTCAAACGACTCCAGCGCTAATAGACTTTTGTCTGACAATAAATCACAAAGCAAGGGAGGAGAGAAACCTGGTGCCGGCATTAGCCTACTCTTATCGAGAAGCACCAAGAAGACCAACGGCTTTACGTCCCTTCCGAGGGACGGAGCGCTGATTAGCGTGTTCTCCTCTAAATACGCAAATATGGAGCCGCTAAACCTACGAAAAAATTCCATCCGAAATTCTCATGTTGTTCATTAAAACGTCCCCTGAATACAGAAGTTATCAATCTAATTTAGTCTAGGTTTAATGATAATGCAAGTTAAGGGGATTTACTTTTCGTCATAAGTTTGTATTTGTTAAATCAGTCATACTACTCGATGCTGCACTGCGTATCAGGTTAGTTTCATCGTTTATAAAGGCATAATATTTATTTTTTTACGTTTATACTGATGTTAAAGTTTATCTTGGTTTAGATAACGTTTCCAATTCTAACACAAAATCTAAAAATTCATTCGAATTGAATGTGTTTAAGAGGATATGTACAATAAGGTAACTTTGTAAAATTGGCATTTTAAATTTGGGAATTTATTTTCTAAATAATTATGGGCTAATTCTAAGATTCATAAATAACATCTCTACTTTTTTAACGTTACTTAAAATTAGGTGTTTCATACCTTAAGATGGAGTCAATTCCAAAAATTTCATGTTTTATGATTTGTTTTCTACAGCTATTTTCAATTTCAATTTTCAAACTTACCACTGAAATCACAACATACAAAGACCCAAATACAACACTCCTCGGTATTCATGTAAATCATTTTATAAGCTATACATTAAATTTTCAGTCATAGAAAATGACATGATTTCATTATTGGTCGGAAGCCTAATTTACAAATACGTGACGAGACGGATACAAAGCTATTACTATTTTGCTCTTGAAATATTTAAATTATTAATTATCTACAAATTTATAGATATATAGCTATTTGAACTACAATGTCCTAAAAAAGTTATGAAAAAACATACAAGTAATGAAGGCTTCCTGGCAGCTGAAATGCGCATATTCCTTTTCATAACCGTATTATGGCTATTGTAGATACCCGAGTAAGTACATATTTATCAATTAGTGATTATTTCGTGAAGCCGTCTAAAGGTTAATTATCGATTAGGTGCAGTAACTCCAAAGCCGAACTTCAGGAAAAATTCCAGTAATACAGTCAGTTGGTTTTCAAAATGTTTCTAATTAATAAGTATATCACATATAATAAAATATACAGTGGAACCTTGACCTATCGTTTACGAAGGGACCGAGGAAAAAAAGCGATGAATGCGGGAAAACGATGAAAGCGGGAAATAAGAAGTCGATTTAGAAATATGTACAAGTACGAAAACCTTACTTAGATCTACTAAAAGCATTACCTAAAAATAAGCATTAAAACAAATAAAGAGAAGAATAATAATTAAAATAAAATAAAAAGAAGCATTAAAATCATGTTTACCGTAAAAATGCTTTATTTATTCATAAAGTAATCAGTGATGGTTAACCGTTTTCTTGAAGCTTTGCGTTTTAAATTAAATAAGGATTCTTCTACACTTAACAGTTTGTACTTTTCACTATCTTCAGTAGTATGGGCGTAGAAAAAAAGTTTTTAGTTTTTTTAATGCATCTTGCGCTTCGGAATATGTCGGAATAGGATCAGACTCTTCGTCGATTCCATCATCCTCTTCACCACTCCCCTCGTTGTCATCACACCAATCTTCTACACTCTCGATACCACAGGTAGCCAGCTTACTGTCACAAAGTGCGTAGCTGTCAAAATCGACTTCGTCTCCTGCGGTAACTCGTCTCAAATCACTTTGGAAAGAGTCTATCCCTTCTTCTGTTATGAATTGCGAAACTTCATCATTATCGCTTTCATCCCCATAGCTGCACTTTTGGAAACGTTTCGCTATCGAGGTTTCAGTAACCTGGTAGTGGCGGGAAGATGTGGAAGTAACCTGCTGTGGCAACAGAAAAAAATAGTTTCCGAGACCCTTCCTGAAAATCCGTTTCGCCTCGTTAAAAAAGAAAAGTTAGTCATCGATCAATCGACGTAAAGCTTGGGTAGGGAACGAGAAATATTAACGACAGATGAGGGGAAAACGATAATTCGAGGAACAATGAATGCGGTATTATTTAACATTGTTCACTATGAGCATTTGCCGGGACTTCGGAAAATGAACGATACATCCGAGAAAACGATGCATACGTGAACGATAGATGGAGGTTCCATAAAATTAAGTACCTCCTACTAAGTACGAAATGTTACAAAAATAACCCTGCCCTTCTTAAATTGCGTAAATTATAAGCAGAGCATTTTTTCCTTCCAATATTTACAAAAATATTACATAGGATTTACATCAGTAAAACGCTCACCTTCACGGCACCAACACAATGGTAAAAATTGGAGAAAGTACATTAAATTATATTCACGGTGCCCATTTCGAAGAATACAGCGTAACAAAGTACCTCGTTACGGTTAGAATAAATAAATAAATAAATAAATAAATAAATAAATATATATATATATAAAGTAAAAAATTAAAACAAAAATGTCAATTACGAATTTTAAGAAACACGGATTTCTCGAGAGGAAAATATACCTATAAAAGGAAACTCACGAAAATACGATAAATTTCCGAACTAGAGAAAGTTTATAGTCATGAAACATCAATTTACCGAATGGGAACGCAAATGGGAATGTACCGCCTTCGAATTATATAAGTTATATAAGTTTGGATAATGGAGGCCCGACCACGTGCAGTCGCCGCCTCGTCTCATCCGATTAGAGGAACGTCACATAGAGGTTTGCTGAAGACGGCATTGCTGCTCACCCGCGTTCGTCCACCCTCCTCCACCGCCTCCCTCAGTCCCGCCACCGCCCCCGCCTCCTCCTCCACTGCTGCTGCTGCTGCTCCCAGTAGTTCCGGTGCCGCCCGCGAAAGCCGCGAAGAGGCGCTCCAAGATAGCGTCGTCCGTGATGCCGAGCGCGGTGTGCATGAGGTGTCGGAAGGTGTGACGGTCGAGGAGAGGTGTGGTGCCAAATGGAGGAGCCGAAGGGTGAGAGGATGACGGTGGAGCCTCGGAGGCCGCGAGGCGCCAGTGGGCGCGCCAAAGACACTCGATTTCCCGCCGGTCGAAATGAGTGTGTCTTCGCAGCCACTCCACCACCTGCGACACAGATGCAGCCGTCAGAAAATGGAAATTACTTCGAAAGGTATGATCAACGCTTAAGAAACAAAAGGGATGAGAACTATGTTGCAACAGTGGTTTCAGACCAGTGGTCAAAATGGCGGTGACAATTTTGCACCGATACATTTTTTTTTAAATATAAACACTGAAATTGCTCTTGCAGATTGCTGTTTCAGACGTCATGTATCACACGTCTTACCAAACCTTTTGTTTCTCAACAAAATTTTTTATAGGACATAGGTTATGCAATTAAAAAAATACAAAAATGCACCCCAGGAATTGTTGGCGTTTTCCTGCATTTCATATTATATTAATTATTCATATAGTCTACTGGAGATGTTAATGCATTTTTCCAGTTTATCTAATCTTTACAAATTTCGTGTCACCCCTAAGAGTTTCTCGCGTGCCACTGGTTGAGAAACCCTGTATTAGAGTTAAAAAGGACTCCGTAATTTTCCAAGTAAAACAAAGGATCTATCCACCGCGCCATTTTATATAATAATAGCCGTCATCCGTTGGTTGGCTGGTCACGCTATTCAAACGCTAATAACTCGAGAAATAATAATGATAGAAACTCGAAATTTGGTAGGGATGCGTGATTAACACTTCTTCAGAGAATGACAAATTTAAATCGCGAAAAAATTCCTTGGTTCGTCTACAAGAGAGGCATTTCCATTTCCCATTACTTTACATGTAAAACGCGATTTTTCGACGTGCAGGCTTTTATTCATTTGGAAATTAAAATTAGAAGAAATTAACAGACGACCTTCGGATTTGAACCATTTTGAAGAAAAAGTTATAAAGTTTCTTATTCCGTTCGTCTTTTTTCGCCCACAGTTCGAAATATTCCATGTTAAACGTTTAATTTCCATATTTTGTGGAAATCTCGCCATTTTAACGTGATGT
Source organism: Uropetala carovei (assembly GCA_036926305.1). NCBI lineage: Eukaryota > Metazoa > Arthropoda > Insecta > Odonata > Petaluridae > Uropetala > Uropetala carovei. The sequence goes on along the minus strand of JAXCHB010000044.1, from coordinate 1,947,020 downwards.
TACTATGTCGACCATTATCATTGTTAGGTTCAATACGAGAGAGAGAGAGAGAGGAAGGAAGAGGAGAGATTGGCGTGTTTCGTGGAAAATAAGTATATTAACGTAAATATAAAAAATTTAAGTATCAACAGTGTCATTTTAGAAAAATTGGAAATAAAAAGCATTCTTAAATTAAATTCTTTTTAAACCATACGTGCTTACGAATTTATATTGTTATTCCTGGAATTAATTTCGTAACTATGGCCGAAGTTTGGAAACGAATATAAATTAAAATTCCATTAAAATTAAAATTCCATTAAAATTAAAATGACATTTAAAACTGTTAACAGGCAATTTTCGAAGAAACAACAGTGGATCTTTTAATGAATTGCTTTGTTTTTATAAAATGAATTTTGGTGCTTATTTAATACAGAGTAAGTTCTAAGGCTTATAATCCATTTAAATCTAATAACAGTTGCTATTTTAGTTTAAAGAAAGAACTTTATTTATTCACTTTACAGGATGAATTAATTTTAGGCTAGCATTGTCTATTATAAAAGGAGTTACTTTGGAATTTACAGTATGTAAAGTGGAAGTTGTACTGAATTGACTCAAGTATTTTGGGTACTTTCCTGTTAAAGGGAATACCTCAAAAAATAAACACGTATTGTTGTGATTTGTTAACAATGCGTAACAACGGAGGAATTACTTAAAAATCACACTTTTTTGAAACTTATTTATTAATAAAAGCAACATAATTACTAATACAATCTAAATTTATGTTACTAGGGGGCCAATATGTCTTTATGGCATTTAAAATAGATGGAAATATGTTGATTTCTTTGTTATGTTGTCGCCACATGAATTCTTCTGCTGACAGGCTTTCGCGTTGCATTTCCAAAATATTCTGTCGCAGAAGTAAAGTTTCATAATATGATCCTTCTTGCACATTCGCCCTTTAGATAAAATACCATGGTCTTGAAGCAAAGATACAGCTTCTTCTTCACTCCTCGGCAAGCTCCACAAATTCATCATTAAGGGATCAACGTTAATATCTTAACGAGGTTTGTTACGCATAGTTAACAAACAAAATATCACAACATATCACAACAATATGTGTTTATTTTTTGAGGTATTCCCGTTAACAGAAAAGTACCATTTCAAAGCAAAAATCAATTTAAAACTATTGAAAGTTATTGTTTCGGAAACTTAGAAGTCCAGAGTGGTGAGCGGACGCTAAACGATATTAAGATACATTTTATTCCAAAATCTATTTAAAGTATTATCAGAGGCAGCTGAAGATTGAACAAAGTTTTTTGTTACCGGAATTCTAATTATTTCATGAAATTGAAATGCTAATGCTTTAATCCATTAAAATCTGTTAAGAGTGGTTATTTTAGTTGAAAGAAATATATGTACATGGTACTTTTATTCACTTTTCAGAATGAATGAATTCTAGGTTAACATTGCATATTATAAAAGGATTTTCATTCGAATAAGAAGTTTGTTATGTGGTTATTTTACCTGAATTGAATCAAGTTCTCTTCTAAGTTTGAAATCCATTTAAAACTGGTGGAAGTGGTTGTTTCGGAAATTGAGAAGGCAAGAGTGCTGAGTAGACGATAAACGTTATTGAGGTACATTATATTCCAAAATCTATTTAAAGTATTATCAGAGGCAATTGAAGATTGAACCAATTTTTTGGAACCGGAATTCTGCTCATTTAATAAAATTGAAATCCTAATGCTATAATCAATTTAAAACTAATAACAATGGCTATTTTAGTAGAAAGAAAGGTACTAATTTATTCACAGGGAATTTCTGTGAGATTTTAGTTAATTAATTAAAAAACTTATAATATAGAAATATTCGATGGTTAAAACAGTGCACAATTTTATTCTTGCGATTTTTACATGTTGCATTGACGAAAATTTAGATTCATTAAACCCGTTGAAATTCAACGAGCACTTATTCTAGTATATAAATATTTTACTGTGTATGTGTGTGTTCTTTATACGTTTTTACACCGCTGAAGCTATCGAATTAAAAAGTTTCATGGGCCATCCTATGGACCAAAGGAAGAACTTGGTCTAGGTTTGCAGACCGTGGAGTCTCTTATACCCCATGGGGGTCAACAAAATAATATTTCCATAAGAATGCATGGGAAATGGTGTGGAGAAACCCCAAAATGTCATGCAGCCCTTCACTGATGTGGATATAAATATACCTAAATATTAACTTACGATCACGTGAAATGGTTTATTTTACGCATGAAAGACTGAATATTTTAATCCTGTTCATTTTTCTCGTATTACATGTTAATCGCCCGAAATTTTCCTTTAAGCGCAAAATTTATCGGTTTAGATGACCACTTTCCAGGCGGCAACAAAGCTAAATTTCTTAATTGTTGTCCTCTTCAAAGGGAGATAGCCACGTAAAGATTAATGAAAAGAAAATCCACTCCGTGGAGTGCCGTAGAGGAAGAATAGCTTACGCCAAGATGAAGGGTTCAAATGGATTCAAGCCTAAATATAGTCTATGAATACCTTTAAAGTATAAAGCAATAAAAATCGTTTGCTACTTAAAAGAAAACTCTTTCCCGAGCGAAGCCGGGCGTTTCAGCTAGTAATTCACATAAATACCAGATGCATTAAAATTCTAAACCGTCGTTTTTTTAAGCTATAAAAACTTCATTCATAAGCCAGGGGCGTAAATACGGTTTTGGGTCTCCAACGCAAGTCAAGTTTTTGGGGCCCCCATTTATATAAAAAATATGAAATTATTATACCGTTTTCATTTTCATCAATTTTTGAGATGGATACTTTCGTCTTCATTTCGAGCGATGAAATCTTTCATTCACATAAGGATATTACTACTTCGAATACCTTACGGCAGATTACGGGGAAAAATTCTAAGTATTTTTGTGGAGCCCCAAATATCATGGGGCCTCCACACACCAGCGAAATAATTTGCGTGCAAACAATTACTCTACAGATTTTTTTTAAAACGGTTCCTCTCTTACGAAAGGTCTTTCCTTTATAAATAAATATGCGCCGTAATGTTCGTGCTCAGCCTCATTTTTCCCCTTCCTTCTCTGAGAGAAACCTTGGTCTGCATTTCCACGCGAAAATCCTATTTTCCTGATTATATGCGAAGGCCTCTTACGGGGTGTTAGGAAATAAGGGTGCGTGCGAAGAACACCGTCGTCGGAAAACTGAGAGAACATTCCGCAATGGGATTTCTTTTTATACACTTTAATCGCATTCAAGGTTGACGCAGTCATTGACACCACTCTTCCATTATCTTTAGTACATACGTATTGCGCAGTTTCCGTTAATTGGCGTGATGACATTTGTGAAAACACGTTTCAAATTCACAGAAAATGTGGAAAAGTAAAATCCTGATTTAGAATGAAATTGGTTTTGGTGTCTACGCTAAGTGCGTACAACAGAAAATGTATGCCCAAAACGCTCGTCAACTTACAATGAGCAAGAAAGAGAATCTGCTATATCATTTGTTTAATTGGATGGGTTAATTGACTCTGTACTTAATTATTTGTGCGGCACGGTATACAATATACACGTAATGGGATAAAACTCAATGTCAAGAAATCTGTATAAAGTATATAAGAACTAATTTGGGGTGCGTAATCTGCTAATGTCGTATTGTATTTGAATTCCTTACCTTTATTCCACCTAAAAATTCTCATTTTCTACGCAAATATATGAAATTTCTATCGTGAATAAATGTATACATAAATAGAAATTTTGCTTAGAACGTTCAGAATAATATTCAGTTTAAAAAAACCGCTAGATATTTTATAACTAATATTTAAGATCAATCCATGATGCCCTAATAATCTACTGTGGATATCGATACAATCCGGTGAAGGAAGCTTAAGTTCTATCAGAAAAATTAATAAGATGCGAGGATTTGTGTTGACTATTTTTCCACAATTATAGCATTTATACAGAGAAATGAATTTAAGTATTTAGAAAATAACTTGCAATTATTGCATGCTCGGAAACGGTTTCTTTCGTGACTTTTTTTTCGTTCTATCTAAGCGCAGCAGCTTTTGCGACTCTCATGCGATGAGGAGAGGTTAATTTATCACGAGGCGGCAGTCACTTATCAATCACCGTCGTCAAAAGAACAAACACGGGTAAATCAGAAATAGCCAAGTTTACTCATGAAATACGACCGGTGAACTTGAATAATTAATTTGAGTGACATCATCCTTACTCCAGTACATTTCAAAGATTAATTATTTAAAAGTGGAGTGCCAATATGTTTCTTTATTTGTCTCTGAACAAGGCTGACTTAAATATCATTCCCCATAGAAATTTATATGGATACTTATTAAACTAAACACAAGAAACTACGCGTTCTTGAACGTTTATTTATAGCTGATACTCCTCGTACAGTCGCATGAAGGTGGTTCACGGTGGAAAATTTCTAAATTTCTTAGGCTTTTAGGGAAATTAGGGAAAATTTTTGGCCACACTCTAAATGGTGGACGACATTCTATAAGTTTCAAAAACTTTCCCACTCCCATGTAGGACACTCCCAAGTAAGTTTCTTTCGGACATTTTTCGCCACTTTTCAGAACCTTGCTTTCTCTTCCCTTTTTAAACGTGTTCATTAGAATATGTACTTGTGGTTTAAAATCGAATCACGCGAATTTAAAAGATAAATATACAATGCAATAAACTCCCGAGTTACGAACATTCGGTTTACGAACTTTCGGTCTTACGAACAAGAACTTTTACGCCGCAAATTTGACTTACGATCTCAAAATTCGATCGTACGAACTTGAATTCTGTCAACTCCAATTACAATCATCATTTTAAAACGTACGAAAAAGTACCATTTATTTCTGGCATATCTAAATAAATTATCTCTGGACTCTTCCAAGGGAGTATAAAAGACTTTTTTCATTGCTGTGTGTTGTCAGACCTCGGAGGCGTTTTTCATTCCTTTGCAACACCACTCTTCTGATATAAATGTTGAAAGTTCCACATCATCACATCTGTTAATATGCCCTCACATCCTCCAAACTTCCGCTTAATATGGAAAATGACGCCAAATTTGGCGAATTATTAAGTTATGATTAAGATGTAATTGTTAAAATCTGTCGTAATTTGTTCAGTTTTCCTTTTTCTTGCACTTGTAGGAGGAAAAATTGGTTTTCGAATACATCCCATGATTTTTAACATTGCATTAATGGAAAAATCTCCCGATTTACTAACTTTCGGTTTATGAACTACTTTTCAGGAACGCATGGTGTTCGTAAATCATAGGATTAAACAAGACTCGATCGTAACGACAGCATGACTTGCTATTTTCAATAAAAAAACTATAAAATCAGAGTCGTGCACACGTGATTCGCAAAAACGTCCAATTTTCAAGGTGAATAAGGGGAAACACATAGGACTCGTTGAATAATTCAGAAACGTAAGAGGATTATACGTGCTAGAGGGCATGCGGTGCGTGCTAGGACGTGCGTCGTAGAAGCTGGTGCTCCCAATCTCCCCATCCTCCTCCCTCCTTCTCCCTCCCCCTCTTCCCCCTCCCCCTTTGTCCTTGCCTTCGGCGGACACCTCCCGTCCGCAGCCTCCCTTTCCGCCCTCAACTTCATCCTGCGGATTCTTCGTTTCCTCCACTTCTCCGCCTCCTCCTCCGCCGCCTCAGCGCCACCGCCCCCTCTTCCCCGGCCGCACGAGGAGCAACGCCTCCCTCCCCCGCCGGGTCCTCCTCCGCCTCCCTGCTCACCAGAAAACAATAACAATCCGAATTATGTGTGTGTGTGTGCATACGTATACAAATATGTATGATGATATGCGTGTACACTGCATAAACACATATCATGGTTGAACAGTTGAAGAAAGTTAAATATTTCACCGAATTTCTAGTTATGCACCCTAAATTCCAACCGGTATAGAGATTCTGGATTAATCCAACACAACGTAAACACCTTTCAAAACATCAGCCTCCGCTATTTAATTAACTTATGTGAGTGATGGGTCTTTTATCACTGAAGTGCTTCGCTTAGGAGGCAAAATAGGAAAATAAAGCGAAGGATCATCATGAATTTATTAACGTAACTCTTGTATGAAAATACAACCCTCCGTCATCCAAGAGGATGGTGGTTGCATAACTAATCGCACTCAAAAACATGTGTCCGCTAATTTATAATATAATAGCCCAGGTCTGTTGGTTGGTCACGCTATTCCATAGGCCGTAGGTACCTCTGGTAGCGAATTTATGGTATTCACTTGAGAAAGAATCGAGATAGAATCTAGAAATTTGGCAGGACTGCTCGATTAACATATTTTAAGGTAATGGCGAAAATAAATCTCGAAAAAAGTCTTGGGTTCGACTCCAAGGAAGACATTTCCATTTCCCGTAAGGTAACACGCAACAATCGATTTTTTGGCGTGCAGCCTTTTATTGTTTTGGAAATTAAAATTAGAAGGAATTAACCTACGATCTTCGGATCTGAACCATTTTGAAGAAAAAATTACTTTCTTATTCTGTTCTTCTTTTTCCGCCTACAGTTCGAAACCGCTCATGTTAAACGTTTATTTTACATATTTTGTTGAAATCTTGCCATTTTAACGGAATGTTGCCTTGCCTACCAATTCCACTGTTAGACCTCCATATCATATTGTTAATTCAAACGTGCTTTGAATGCTTTTAATACGAGATAGAGGGGAGGAGAGAGGTAGTGGGGGGAACGAGAGGGAAGTAGAGGGGGTAGAGGGTGTGAGAGGGAGGGAGGGAAAGAGAGGCAACTATTTTAAGTTTTACTAAAGATAGCCCGTCAACAAAAGAATATTCACTAGAAATGTGTACTTATATGACAAAATATTTTATATGTAAAAGTGTGATTTTAATTATTTTAAATGAAAATAATAATAATAATCTATCTTTCTAGGTATAATTCTTCCGTTGATATTTCAACGCACATTACACTAGTAAAATAATAATAGCTGATCATATTTCGACCAGTTTCGTTATTTGTGACATAACTGAGGAAAATAAAGAGAAGTGATGCCTGTTTATAACATAGAAAATTAAAAACCGTGAACTAAGAATGGGTTGACTTGACAGTAAATAAAAATCAACGATTCGTGAATTTATCTGTGTAAAGGTATACTTCGTGACTGAAGAGCGCAGTGGTTTATTCATGTTTCATGACTACCGGCTTTGTCGTTATCATCTATTTGAAGCAAGCCATATGGTGGAGCTTGATGATTCGATTTTCAATTTTTACTTTCTCCCTGCGCAGTATTGGAGAAAGTGTTGATTTCGTGAAAAAACTGTTGTTACAAAATTTTGTTAAGGACATACGTCGCTAAGTGATACCTTTGCTGCCGTTGCTATGATAATATTTCCTAATTGTTGTTAGCTATGCCAACGCTACCAAGGTTAATTTTATATGCGATCATAATTATCCCAATGTCATTTACGTCATATTATGTAAACAAATTTTCTTGTAAATATTGACAGCGATCCCAGCGCCGCCAAAAGTTTTAATCGCGCATCGATATTTTGCTATCCGCGGCAAAAAATAACAATTTTGTTCACTTATTGTTTCCGCAATGTGAACATTGATTTAAAGTATTATTCACTGTGGAAATTATTCAGTGTTTAAAAATTATTCAAGAATGAGATTGTCAAAAATTATTCTTGGAGACGCTGATATCAAGAGCAACCTGTAAACAATATTGTAATCATATTCATTACTCAACATGGAGAAAGTCATAAGCTAGACTCATCAGATTTGTAATTTGTTTATTTAAAACGCGAGTTTGGCGAATTAAATCTTTTGGACTCGGTAATAGATTTTTTTGGCAAGTTATGTAATCATTGTGACATAACTATTGTCTGTAATAGTGAAGCATAAATACATTTGATGGGGCAAAAGACAGGAGTACGTACTCATAGAAAATCTATATTTATTTCGCCTCGTAAATAATAATAATAATTTTTATAATCCGCAGAGAAACGGAAAATGCTCTATTAAAATAGGTAAATCTACTTTTGCATGTAATCGAAAAATTTTTTGATCATTTTCCGACAGGCTTTCCTATTTTTTACGTTAATATCGATTTGCTATTAGACCTTGCTTTCCGACATAGGTAACTGCGAAAAGTTAAAACCTTTTCAAATTGATATTTCTTTAAAATTGATATTTCTTTAAAGGTGGTATTTCTCGTTATGTCAACAATCACAAAAATGGTCCTGATATCAACTTTATTTTCAATTAAGTCGAGTTACTTTTATTTTGTGGTTACTAGGGGTTATTAAAAATAAACACATATTAATGTTTCTCGTTAATTTTTTCAAAAATAATATACGTTGTTATAAATAAAAAGTGAGCTGGACAATGACGAAAGCTTTTAAAATTGTTAATAAAGAATTTTTATTAGGAGCTACATAATAATACGTGTCAATCTTGCTAATTTCAGGAAATAAACATTCATTACTTCCATTATTTACTTTAACGAGACATCAATCCTTATTTCTGCGTACCTACACCGTAATTGAATTACGTCGCCCTTTTGGTGGTCTATTTCCATAATATAACCAATTTCAGTAACTAGTTCTGTTTCCCGCGTGATTGAAAGGCCTTTTAAAATTCTGACATGAATTTAGGACGGATGTAAAATGGTTTTTGATTCATCGTCATAATAGAAATATATATATCAATGCGCTGATTAGCATACCAGGTACATTAAAGAATAAAACCATTCCATACATTTATTTTCAATCAAGCGCATTTATTTCAGAATAATGCCACATATTAATTGAGAAAACTGACATAAATGAAAGTAAGTTGTCATGTTAGCTACTAAGCAACACGTTACTATTATAACGATGACGTACGTTTGTGTAACTTCCGAAACCAAAGTCTGAAGTAGTTCAATTCGTTCCAAATAATTAATCACGTGTATTATTTCTTAGATATATTTATCAATCGTAAACTATTATCCATTGAAACCACATTTCCGTTTTTTACACTCGAAAAAGTGGAAGCTTGAGAAAAGCCTCCGTTCGAGACGAATCACGTCCATCGTAACAAAATAAACTGTTGATGGCTGGTTTTTACGTGTTTCAGAGGAGCATGAACGCTTGAGTTAACGCGATTAAAAAAAAAGACCACTATGAAAGCGTCGATAAAATAAGGGTCGAGAGGAAATAGGGAGACAAAGAGGACGTTTTTTTTGTAGCGGAGATGAGATAAGGGGTTAGAGAGGGAGGGGAGGAGGGAGAAAAAGAGAGGGCGAGAGTTCAGTCACTCACCGTTTGTTTGACGTTTCTCCTGGCGCCAGATGATTCGGCAGCAGTCCTTGCTACGCTCTTGCGCCGACCGCGCACCACCAGCAGAGAAACGGTTCTGATGATCATGGCTACGGAAGGGTACGAGACAAAGGAGGGGAGGAACCGGAAGGAGGGGGAGAGAGCAAGTTAGGAGGGAGAGGGGGAGGGAGATGAGAGGAGATTTGGGAGGATAGAGAGAGAGAGAGAGCGATAAGAAACGGAGGGACACGGAAAGTGTCACAAAATAGGATGGACAAAGGTAAACGAAAGGGTGTTGTTAAGGAAGAATGGGGAGGAAGTAGGTTGAAATGGAGGGAGAATGTTAGAAATACCTGTCGATTTATTGCTAACAAACGGTAAATTTATTAATTATTTCTTTTCCTCGTAAATTTTGAGATATACACAATCTTCCGAAAATACAAAAAATAAGCCAAAATGTCTTAAATTTCTTTGACAGTTCTTAATTCCCAATTATAATTTTTTAAGATAAATATTGAAAATATTGTTGGAGTAATACTAATTTTTTAAAACCTGTATTTAGCATAAAATGAGAAACTTTCTGACTCACAAAAAAATAAACAACAGGTTTTATAAACTAAGTAGAATTCACAAAGAATATAATAGGAATTGAATTTAAACGGGAATTTGGTTTATCTTTACTCATGATCGTGATACCCACAAAAGGCACATCCATTAGAATACTCAAAACCTTTAATCATATGCTCCTTACTTGAGGATCGATCTTGTACCATCGTTCTCTAGATAAGTGCGGCTTTAGCGAGCGTTGATAATGAGATGAATTTGAAGAGTTCGCCTGGATGGTCCTAATGGAATGGCATCAAGCAAGCGGATCAGTAGAAGCTTTAAAACGTTAAAAAAGAAACTTTTGTGTAAAAAAGCACCGATAAGTGAAAATTCTAACATTAATTACCCAATTAAAATTTCGAATCGAAGGGATTGTAATCGTCCCTTGATCTGATATTTTAACATGTCATTCAGAGATGATAATGAATGTTTTAGACCAGTGCTACTCAAACTTTTTTTGCATGAACCCTTTGCACAATTTCATCAACTACCTGGTACTACCACATGCTTCCCAAAACGGGAAATTTCCCTGAAAAAATGTCATCAAAATCATCGCACCGAAGTGGAAAAATGTACACTTAGTTAGTACAGTTACCAAATAGATTTAATAAAGCAATTTAATGAAAGTTAAAGTTGAAGTATGTGAGTGATTATGGTATATGAGGTAACTAAAGTAATACAAAGATTTTGCTGGTACCACTTTCAGATCCTTCTGGTACCACTTTGGGTATTGGTATCACACTTTGAATATCACTGTTTTAGACTAATCTGAAATACTATGTCAATCACAACATAATTTTCTAAGTATTATTTCGCATTTCTATGTGAGAAAAATGCTGTGACAAAATTCGTTATATGATATTTAATTCATATATCCGAATATAAGTACAGCAAAAAAAGGTTAACACGAAATGCTAGGGACCAGCACAATCATTACGTGTTATCCGAATTTCATGTTAACAGTTTTAATGGTAAAATTTTCATTTTTCAAATATGGAATTAAGCTCGTAGGCAAATCCATGATACATATCAATAATAGGATGTGATACATAGCCGAAGACATTACCACAATCATGGGGAAACCCTATCTCAAATACCATTTCGTGTTATCCCAAGAATTTTGCATGTATTTATTTTCATGTGACCGAAAAATCTTTTCGTGTTAAGCGGTATTTCGTGGTAACCGTTTCGCGTTATAAATGAATTTATACTGAAAGGTATAGGCATTGGAACGGACCGAGCACGAGTTTCGTGTTAACCCATACTTCGTTTTAAGCGTTTTTGTGTTAAGCGGTTTCCACTGTAAATGAAATAAAATGTTACTATCTCTGCTCCAAGAGCGTCATTACTGTTACAGTGTGAGAATTTGAGATTTTACAGGTATCCTTCGAGATAGGAAATTTCGCTAATGCGCCGTAGTATCAAGATTTATGGCGCAAAAATATTTCAAACCACAGAAATATGATTAATGGTGGTCCTTGGTTACAATCATTTTTTGGCGGGAGGACCGTGATTGCGGAAAGGTTGAAAGCCTCCAATATACAAAAAACAGACAATTATACATTCTAACGTTACTAAATAAACCAATATTCTCTCTCGGAGACTTCCGTTGATGTAAGCTGTTAATCTTAACTTTTAGTTAGACTATAAAGAAAAAAAATTATCGTCCATTTTAAAATATTCTCTCATCTTCATACCATTGATTCATATTAGAGTTTTGGGTTCACGGCGATATTTTTCCCCCGGGAAACGGGATTTAGATTTACAAAGTTCCCGGGAAACCCGGGAATTGTTATGAGTTATTATTTTATTATTATATAAACCGTTTTTCATTGAAACAGGATATGTATTGTCGATACATCGTAAATATACAAAACGTAAATATTAATCCCATTACAAAATGCAATGCCAATACTAATAAATGAAATACATGAAGTAAGTTACAACAGATGTTGGCTACCCTTTTAGAAATAGAAAATGACGACTAAAACGAAAAAAAAATAAAATTAAAAAAAAATTCCAAGCAATTGACAGTTATATACAGATTTGCTTATTTTCTTAACATATCTCTTATAAAATGGATTAATTCGTATTATCATCGTGAATACCAACTGTTTATTAAAAAATATTTTAAAAAGCATACGGCATCGACTGATTTGTTACTCAAATTAGCTCTTCTTCGGGTCACAAAATTGCTTGCTGTGGAAAACACTCGTTCAATTTCGGTAGAAGTAGGTTTTTAGCGCATTAAATAACAACAATAAATTTGATGTTATTTTTCTAGGTTTTTTATATAAATTAAATTATTTGTATGATTCATTCATGGGTGAAGCGCTTTTCAAACTCTGTAATTTCATATTCTAATTAATGAACTAGTGAAATTGTGACTTCTTATGAAGACGGGAATATTTTTGTCTCCACTTTCTTCGTTAATGTCAGTATATGTATCTTCAAATTGTTTTTATTGTATATTTGGCATATTTTATAATTTTATTTTTTGTATTTACTTTTTAAAAAATATATCGTCTGGACTTGTTTCAATACATAGTGGACTTCCTAGATATTTCATAAAAGATATCAACCAGCTCTGTCGCCCTTCTTCTAAATGATACATATTTTCATGTATTCATTAATTCACTGCCAAATCTCGTATTTATTTAAGACGTTTAAATCATAAAATGGCACAAAATTCAAACAAGATAATTCCCGGGAATTATTAAAAATTCTCCCGGGAATAATAAATGTTGAATAAATTCCCGAGAATTCCCGGATCCAAAATTATGCAGAGCACGAAATGCGTTACTAACTGGCCGCTAACCAAACACGAAGATACCACTTTGTACAGAATTTCTCTAAGCCAAGTTTCGCTATACCGTGCACCAGTGTATTCCAAATTGTGGGGCACGCCATACTGGGGGAGGGGCGCAAAAGACTTCAAATTGTATTTACTGTCGTTTGAGCTGTCACAATCGTGAGACCTAAATATGCAGTCGCCGAATTCTAGCTCTCAAGAGGCTAGGGCGTATTAATTGTCATATATATGGCATATTAAGTAGGCGCAAGGACATTTTTCTTATTTGAAGGCTTTGTAAAGTTTGGAAACCGCTGCCGTACACGAGGTCGGCAGAAATTCTATCCCGAGATGATGTTGCATAACAGGAGATGATGCGAGTTTGTTTCAGAACGTCAGACACCTGATCCACATTTTCGGCATCAATTATGTTTACAGGTGCACCGGAGCGAGGCGAGTTCACATCCCCTTGCAATTTTTTTCGTTCTCAACTTTGCCTAATTAGTTGGAGAACGACAATAGGGCTTCCATGAAGATGTGGACCTCTATTGGAGGTTTCCTTTATAGGAGATGCTAGTCTGAAGTACTATTCAACTAATAGCGAATATAATAGGGCACACCAAAAACTTCAAAATTGAAAAATAGTGACGTAAGACTTACACAAAAAAAACGTACGTTAACTACAACCACTCAGAGCCTGAAAACATTAGTTCTACACATTGCCATACGATTAGTTTCTTGAATAACTATAAGACGCGCGTATTTGATAAATATATAGTTAAAGTAACGACGATGAAGGGAGAAACCTCCTAATAACCATAAAAAATCTTTTTAAAAAGGAAAGTTTAGGGGAATTTACTCCACGCCAGGGACCAAACGTAACGCATATTACTCGTAATTCCTATCGAATTTCTGGTTTACTGTCCTGCTTTACATGTTCGCTTTAAAAATTACAACTCTTAAGCTCGTTTCACTCAAGGTCGACTTAATATTTTCTTTATATCGAGAATAGAAAACAACATTCCTGGACCAATTCTCAGCAAAGCTCAATGAAACGATGCTACCATCTCATTTTACAAGTTGAGGACGAGATGGCCCAATGAAAATGAGACGTGCAATCGAGAGAATAATGTGACCTAGAAAAACGGCCTTCGTGCGACCGATTATACACAGCTGGAGTGATGGAGCGCAGCATTCTTAAACAGCTTCGACTTTCGCATTTAGGGGCGTTCACGGTCACACGTCCGAAAAAGGAACGCTCGTGAGGAGGGAAGCGAGGGCTTTTCTGTTCCGTCGGGGGGATATTTAATATTGTATTACTGCGCTAACAGCGATATTAGTTGATATGAAGTTAGATATTCTAGAATAATTTCGAAATTAGAATTTTAACCCAATACTATTTTGATAAATTGTACTAAAATTCTAAAATACACTAATTACGCCCAATATAATAATTAATATAACAAGATAGATTTTTGAATAATACAATTCATGATTATAATGACATGACTTCATCCTGTACTAAAATTGCTTTGATACCCTAACTACTGTCATCACTATACATGCGTGCGACTGAATGCGTTTCTATGGCATTCCTCTATCAATTTGCTTTCATTCGATTCATAATTTAACGGAATGTTTTGTATTTTGAATTGTTTTACTTGGGAATTGAACACATTATCAGGTGCCTGTCAGTGATATAAAATTAATGACGAACAACTCAACAATTTTTTTGGCGTCGATTTGCTACGCGTAGTAGTAGTGTGATATGGTATGTAGCGATGAGGACAGAACCTCCAGTTTGGTGATGTTTTCAAAAATTTTATTATGAATCAAGGGAACATAATTTTTTAGTCTTTTTTTTTCAAAAATATCTGAAAGTATATTTAAGTGTTTGAACTGTAACTATTGGATGCATCTTAAAATTGGCATTTACCCCCTCAGTTGCAAACGCTGCAAAAAATGCCTATCCTGTAGCCGTAACATTGATATCATCACCTTATAACGATTCGTTTGAGTTTACACAGAATACGATTCATACAGACATCGTGTGCCATCGGTGGTATTTTCAGTCATAAGACGAGCTCGATAATTCTTCAGTGAATTGATAAGACAAGTTTAAAATCAGTCTATTTATTACCAGGACTAAATCCAACTTATTCTAAAACGGAAAATAAACATTTAAAAATACCTCATCTTCAGTTTAGTAAAGTTTATACGTAAAAATGACCTTAGCTGTCAGTGTTTCTCTAATCTATAATAAACTCTACTTCCCCTCGTTATTAATGTATTTAAAAAAAAAGGGGGCTTAAGTATACACCGTAGTTAATTCCACTCGAGAGATCCCACGATAACATCTACTTTTACTACATTTCTCCCGCGGTTTCCGCGCTGCCACTTTCTTTCTCTCTCTCTCTCTCCAAACAAACACCCACATCTCTCTCAGCTGGACGCCCACCTTCTAGAAGTGGAAAAAAAATTCGATTCACGCCCGTCACGAAGATTCGCTCCGTCACCTCCTGCCTCATCGTCACGCTCACCGCAAACCCACCTCACCTCCCTCGCCCGACTCTCTAAAACTCCAACTCCTCTCACGTTCACCTCATTTCTCTCTTCCTATCCTCCATATGTTTTTGTAAATCTGCGTCACGGCTACTTGTTCGAAACGAGTAAGAAGACAAACAAGAGAGGC
Organism: Uropetala carovei; assembly: GCA_036926305.1. Taxonomy (NCBI): domain Eukaryota; kingdom Metazoa; phylum Arthropoda; class Insecta; order Odonata; family Petaluridae; genus Uropetala; species Uropetala carovei. Next base: position 1,931,646 of record JAXCHB010000044.1, on the reverse strand, counting down.
AACGTCGTCACTCGAGTAAAGGGGTTGAGATGAGAATGGAGAAAATGTCGAGTGGAGAAGAGAGAGTGGAAAATAACTGCGAGAGGGAGAATAGGAGAGAGAGAGGGAGATGCGGGAAAAAGTACGTTCTTTTGTTTTGAGAGGTGCGGTGGCGGTGAGAGTGACGTAGGAGTTTGAGAGATAGAGATAATAACGTGCGCCTGATACGAGAGGGTAATTAGTGGAATGATTTATGGCATGGAAACCTTATTAACGATCGGTATGATTTACCCTGGAAGAATTCCACAAGAAAGGTACAATAACGATTGAGTAAAAAATGTTAATAAAGGGTGTATTCAAGCGAGTGCGTGGAGAGAAGCCTGCAGTATATAGGCAATGCAGAACAAGAGCCAGCAGGGTACCGAACTAACGACCACTCGCACCGGAAGTCAAAAGGATCCTGCGGAAAAAAAGAGGAGTGGCTTCGTGGCCGGATGGGATGAGACGCCATAGAATAGGTTCTTGCCTTATTTACAAGCAAATAAGTGTGGTGGGGGTGAAAGTGGGATGGGGGGGGCGGAAGTGGGGGCGGGTATGGCAAGTTGGGAGACGGGTAGAGTGGAGCGGAGTTCTCCGGAATGGGTGCCCTCCGGGTGCTCCCCCCTACCCCCTTACCTTCTTAATGACTCGCTGCACCAACAACGCCGCACCCAAGGCTCGCAGGGTGAGGAGGCCGAGTGGCGAAGAGGGCGGGGCGGGGGGATAAGGGAGGGAGCGGACGGCCGGGGTGCGGGGAAAGGGCCCTCGTGCCAAGCGCCGACCGCCGCGGGGTTTACCCGCTGCCATGGATACCAGGGGGCTTAGCCCCCCCTCCCCCATCCGGAAACCCGCTTGTCCCGACCGCCACCCCCCACTCCCTCCGTTTCTCTCATAAGACTCGCGATGCATGCATCCCAAAATTCATTACGAAGTCTCGTTAAGGAGAAATCCTGCTCTTATTGGACGACTAAGGAAATCTCCTCGTATTACGCTCTAACGTTAAGAAGTTTCTTTATGATGCGAAATTTCCACAAAGTTACGCCTGACTTATTAGTTGGATTTATTTTAAGTTTCTTATACATTCGACATCGCCGCTTAAGCACGAATGCAAATATTGAGCATAAGCATCACATTGGCTCGGAACATATTTTCAGATGCATCAGAGATTTTATAACTTCGATCAATTTTGAGGGCAAAGTGAATTCAGTTTAATACTGATCTTTTCGAAAAGTAAACGTCGAACCAAAATGTACGCTAAACCTTTCGCGACTCACTTATTCATATGAAACTTCTACGTTGGTGGCAAAGACCTTAGATGATTCACGAATTGCTATATCATTTGAAAAGTACTTTGTCCTGATCGTAGAGCCACCAAAACAAACTTATGTATCTATTTCATTAATTTAAATGCATATTTTTTAACTGCGCTCTCATGAAACGCCAATATTTTGAGCGTTTCCGTACTTTTATGAATCTAATAAACAATGTTATTATTGTTACATTCTTAATCGGAGAGTTAATTAATTAATTTAAAAAACTGCAAAATGTGACTAAAGTGATTGAAATTTTAAACAAAACCACAAGTGGTTAAAGTGTTGCGTTGGAAAGCAAACGGTAAGACGTTAATGAATCGACTACACGTTATGTTTCACAAGAAAGGGAGGACCAAATTAGGGGCAGCGTCATTGCTGAGGCGCCATTAAATCGTCAGCGTCATTTCTTATCTGACGCGTCTCATTTCAGAAAAAAATGGAAAATTTCTGAACAAAAAGATTTAAGGCAAGGGATCGGAATAAATGAAACCTGAGGTATGCCTGCGTTTTGGTGTGAATATTATACTGAGATGTTGGGTTAATTAACCAAATTCGTTTTCAAGATTAAATATTTATGTCGCAAAAAGTGACATTTAAACAAAAAGGAATTGAGTCATCGAGTTCGTTCCTTTTGTTTCTCCTTGAATCAAGATTTTGGTGTTAGCGATCAGAACCGGGACTATATAGGTATTATATTTTAGCGCCCGGGGCAAAGAACGTGAGTCGCGCCCCTAGCCCAAACTCTGTATTTTATGACGTAAAAAATAATAATTCTAATTACTGTCAACCCGTCGCCGCCAATCTTACTTTATCGCCTCATTTCAATAAATTTTATTGTTGTAAATATATATATGTTTATATAAAACACACATAATCACAATTTTGGCGCCCCCTAAAATGATGCGCCCGGGGTAAGAGCCCCACTCGCCCCATCTTCAACCCAGCCCTGTTAGCGATGTATCTTAAGAGAGTAACTCTAGCGAACGAAATGAGTTTTTTGTTGGAGAGAACTCAAATCCGCGAACTGAATTTAAAAATATAAATTCAACTCATTTACAAATCGGTACACCTAAAAAAATGTATACTTAGTTATTTTTAATATAATAGTATAGGAGGTTGCTGTAAGTTTCTATTTTCAACGAGTGTATTCGAGCGGAAAGCTTAAAATATAAGTTTTAAAATGAACTTTGAGAAGAAAGATCGAGATTCTAACAGAAGCGAAAGTTATTGAGGAAATTGATAAATATCGACAAGTAGGTGGGATTTAGTATTAGGTAAAACAAAGATATCGGTATGAGAAACGTTCACTAATATGCCGTTTCAAAAGAATTAATGAAGCAATTGCTAGGAGGATATTGTAACGCCAAACATGAATTGCTTCGCGAGTCTCTCGGTATCTTACTACCAACTTTATAATATTATCGTTTCTGGAACAGAAAGTTAGAATGGATGGAGTAGTAAACAAAAACATGTCTGATAAGCTACCTTTCTTTATCCTTAAAATCATACAATGATCTCATTCAGTGCCGGAGTCCAAGTCAAAGTAACATTGAAAAGACAGATTGGGACTGTTATTGCATACGACGGGAAAAAATTCTCATGTCGTGTGCATTAATATGAGGTACACAGTTTTGATTTCTCCTCTTACTTCGTAAACACATTATAATTCCGCTCCACTGATAGACCCCGCCGATGATTAATAACATCGTAAATAGCAATGCGATCGGCACATAAAGCATAGATAACGATGGAGAGACTAATTTATTGATTACGGGAAAATTTTCATTAGTTGGAATATTTACATTACCTTTTAATATTGTGGACATTTTATTTTTCAGAGTGGACTATACAAAAACGTTAATATTAATACAAAATACAATTTAAAAACTCGAAATAATGAAAGAAAACACCATAAAGATAATTGCGAATTTTAAACTGGACCTGATATTTATAGATATTATTTTTTGTCCAAAAAGTGAATTCAATTTTATATCCAGATGCAAACTTCAATGTCCTGAGATAGCTATACAAAATTCTCTTCTTTAATCAAACAAATTTCGAACCGAACATTTTTTTCACAAAACAATTTACATTTTATGTACAATGGATTCCATACTTATTTAAACGTATACTTATAAGTTACGCCACTCATCACAAAATTTAATCTTAATTCAGAGTAGTCATGTTCATTAGTACTGAAATTCAAGGGAAAACATCTGTATAAAAGCGAAATCGTATGTTTGTTTGTCCGCTAACTCCTCCCATACTAAACATTTGTCCAAACTCCGCCAGACTTCTCATGGTAACTCCTATGGTCCATAGATGTAACATGGAGGGGGCCAACATTCCCACCAGGTTTCCCACAAAAGAATTAATTGAATTTTTCGTCTCCATTCATTCAATAGAGGGTCATGCGCCGTCTGTTGGTGTGTTTAACGTCCCTTAGTTCCCTTATCCTCTTTTGCGCTCACTGCGGCCACCGAATCCGCCAACATTTTGTAATGCGTTGTTATTCCTCTCGAGCTAAATGCAACGATGAATTACTTTTTCACCGAAGTATCAGAGTTCGCGTCGAGGTGCAATTTTTCCTTCGTTTACCGTATTTGCGTGTATAACAGTCTTGGGAAATTCCCGAATTTTCATCGCCGAATAAATTATTTAATTGCTACCACACATCATATGAGAACCAGGGAGAGGAAAATGTTTATTTTTAATTCCACTCACCATAACAATATTCGTATCAACCGATGTAGAAAAAATTCCTAATGGCATGTTTAGCACTTTTTTGAATTTCTATCTCGGAAAACATACGTTGTGATTATGTGCTCTCGCTGACTTGTATGTTGCAAAATTTGCAGTCTCTGAATAACTTTTCTAATCGGTGCTTCAACGATTATGTAAGAGTTTGTCATACACGAAATATATTGGATTTACCCAGGCAACGCCGGGTACTCCAGCTATGTAGCCTATAAACTTGAGCTGAGAAACCAAGGCCAAGAACACGGGCAGTCATCCACTATGAAGAAATCGCTTTAAAAAATAGATATTTATTGCCAAACTATTTAATTCTCTTAACCATATGTATAATCATACGTTTACTAAATAATCTTCACCTATTTTTTCCGTTGTACCAAGTCAAATTTTCTCTCTTCATCCACCGTTCTATTTCCGTGTTGTAGTTCAGTTTCCTACTGCGATATAACACCTTAATTCATCTAGGCATTCTCAACCATTACTCCTATACACTTCCTCCTTCCTTACTCGCAAGTTCAAACTTATACATCCTTCCTACGGACACATTTCAACTTTCTCCAACGCAGCTCAACCTCCCTTCTTAGACACCATAAATATCTCCAACCACCCCAAACCTCTGCATCAAAACCCCCTTATATTCCCCCTACGTCTTTCTTCCGCCTATGCTTACGCTTCAATGCCTCCAACTGAACTTCCTCCATACGATCCCAGCCGCTCTAACAAACGTCCCTTCCCCCCCAGGGGTTCTGTACACTTTCACTTTCAAGACCTACCATCTATTCCAGTTTTCAGCCCTCGAACTATCTGCTCTCTCCTTCCGTTCTGATTTCCATGTGATTCTCAAACACATCAACGCTCGATAATAGCCTAAGGGGCCGATTCACCGGACAACAAACACAGTCAAATCAACGCTGCAGGTTCGCCCAAATAATTTATGATAAGAGACGAAAAATCTCTACATGATATTTACGCGATGTTCGAATAAAAACAAAGTAAAATAAAAACATATTCGAGATAACTTTTGTGGTACATTAAAAAGTATAAAAAATAGTTTTAAAATGAAAATCTGAGAAATATTAATTTAAAAGTTCAAGGGCTGAAAAATTACGAGTATAAACCATTCGATGTAATACGAATTTATGATGGCATATCATAGTTTTATAATTTCTCATTCTAAAACTTATTTTTTACCTTTCAGTACAAAGTAAAATTTATTTTAAAACGTTTTGTATATTTTATTTTTTAATCACATTATGCAACTTTTGGTAAATATTACGATTCAATAATTTTTTAAAATTACGATGTGTCTAGCACATGACTTTTTTCATACAGCGTAATGAATATGATTGATCAGGACATTAGGGTTATCCATAATAATTATCGTTAATTACACTCGTGAATAGCTTTTAAACACTTTAAATACTTTGACTTACTTTTCAAATTAAAAAACTATAAGTAAACAAAATTGTAAGCTGTTTCTACGGTTAAGAAAATATCTATGGGCAATTAAAATTATCCGTAACAGCGTACGCATCGTTATCAACAATTAGTCCTAAATTTCTCAGAATTAAGTGGGCAGGTCAACTACTACTATAATAAATTAATCGCCAACCTTAATTTACATTTACATCAATACCCTGCAAGCCGCCAGAAGCGTTTGGCAGGGGGTGTCACAACACCAAGTGAACTCTAATTCCTCTGTTGGACTGTCTTAAGGAAATATAGCTACTGCCGCCGGATGATGAGTTAATTGGTAACCATAAGAGAATCGTAACTATTGCCGACGGATAATAATAGTAATAATTTATTTAACACAAACAGGTTTTCCCAAATACATGTGTTGTAATAGATTTAAGACAAGCACAAGCGACCATACACTCGATAGTATTCGAACCTGCGACCCTTGCATTGGGAGCTAGACACACTAAGAGAATCATATATACTGCCGCCGGATTACGAGTTAATCGTCCCACTTGGAAGTTATGAATACTGAGCTTGACAAGAGAACCCAAGTATTAGATATGGGAAGAGATCATTTATCATATTTGCAAGATTTCCATTTAGATGCTAAACAAGCAATCAATGGAATGCGATAATATGTTTCTGATGATTTAGAGTTATTATTTAAATTATCAAAAACACTTTCTTGCAGCACAGGTAATTGTGAGAGAGGTTTTTCTGTAATAAATATTATTGCAACGGATTTACTCTCGAAATTATTGACTTAAGACATCCGTAGTTTGATAACGATTAAAATTAATGGCCCACCTTACGGTGAAGTTATTCAGGCCAGGTATACTGAATTATGGAAACATTCACACAGATTAGCTAAAGACAACCAATCAAGAAAATCTTGTGTCCAGCACATGACTTTCTCCATATATATGAATATGATTTCTCTTACCATCAGCATCCTCAAGAATAATTATCGGCAATTAAATATGTGAATTATTATTAAACACTTTGAACAATATTTACATCGAGAAAGCAATAAGTAAATAAAATTGTTATCTGTTCCCATGGATAACAAAATATCGACGCGAAATTAAAATTAATATCGGCAGCGTACGCATCGCTTTCAAAAGATAGAAAACTTTATCTTGGCAACGAAAAAAATTACGACGTATATAACATAAATTCAGAAGAAAAATCAAAATATCTCTTAAACGGTCAGTTTTATGAAAAAATACATCAAAGAAAATTTGTAGAAAATTATATTCTCTACAACTAAAATATTGACAAATATTTACGTAAATTGAATTTAAAGGAGATATTTGGAAAAAAACGAAAAAAACGACAAGAAAAACCCTTCACTTCCGGTTAAGCAGTTTCAGATCTCTTCAGATCTTCAATTACTAATAAAAACCGTAAATACATATGAATTTTCGTGCTGATCTGACAATTAGTTTTTAAGTTAGATCGCCCACTAAATTCTATCATATATATACACACAGGCATCATTGCAAAAATTGTCAAAACGTACTCAGGGGACCTCAACAGGTGTATTTTCGTTGGAATCTCGAATTCTATTTTTTTCATGAATACAATACTTTCTCCTGTAATACGTATGGAGAAAATAATAATTAATGTGTCTAGTCTTGTTTTTATCTTATAAAAAATTAAAACGGAACAATTCATCTGCATATTACTAACGCATACAGGCGATATGTATACTGCTCTTGTAATGGCCAAGAACTTAGACCAGTCATGTCAAACTCGAAAGAGCATGAAAGCCGCATTGAAGTGATGGACGTTATAGAAGGTCCGCATTAGGATTACAGTTGTTTAATGAGGGCCAAGCTTGGAAAAATAGACTTTATCTAGAAGACTGGTCACCTGTATTGCTATTAAGAACAATGATTTTGAAACCGCTATTGTATTTCAATAGCTAAGAAAAAAAATCGAGTCCTTTTCACAAACATAAAAGTATTTATATAAAATCTCGAACGACTTAGTCTAGAGAAAATTACCATTCAGGCCGCAGTAAGGGAGAGACATGCCTATCTTAGGTGATAAGCAGAGAAAACTTTAATTTACACCTCCACTAAATATTGTGCAAATCATTGGGGTCTAATTTTTTGAAATATTCACAAATTGGATCGCAACGAAATGATATTTCATTTGAAACCGCAGTTACTTCCTAATTCCGATTGTCGGCTTAAATTTCTTATATCTTTTATTTTGTACTTCCCTCTTTCTGTCCTTCTCTTCTGTCAGCTTCCAGCCTTTTTTTCTTATCGCATGCCCCAAACTCAATTTTCTATCCTACATCGCGTTTTTGTCACTTCGCCCTTGTATTTCATTACCTTCGCCTTATCCCTCGCAACCTTTTGCTATCTCATTTCCTTCGCTTTCCCTCATTCCATCCTCCGAAATCCTCCAATTATTTTACCCTTCCAAAATAATTCCTTCAAATCCAATAATACTGCACTTTCATTTCAGTTTCCCATTGATATAACTTCTACCGCAGATTTAATGCTCTCCGACTGTCGCTCTGTACGCTGATACCTATCTTTTTCTCTGCATCAGTGCTTGGAAAACGTCTTTTCTGCGTTACGTTTCCAAAGGTTAAAGTAGACCTAAATACCTTACGCATCTGCAGCACTTCACGAAAACTTGCAGCAAACAAACAACTTGTGAATACATTTCATTCTCGAAATTTCAACTCAGTTCCTTTTTCTACAACTAAAATTTTGCACGTGTAATAAGTAAACGTAAAAGTGCGCTGCAATTAGTTTGATAACAATTGAATTAATTTTTAATATAGGTTGTCTTTGAGAGATCTGGCTTTTTTTTTCAGATACACTTCCCAAATCTTGAATCAATGCTTTTGAAGTATCTAATCTAGTTCTGGCTGTTGAGTTGTTTAAAAAATTAATGAAAAAAGTAAATGATTATTATTAATGACTGTGCCCCCGTAACAGATGACGATTCACGTCGTGCAAGTGGCGGGGCGCGCATCACCGGCGGACACGTTCCACAACGCAACTATTCTGATTACTATGTCATAATCAATTTCTCTCCCTCCAACATTAGATTCCCGCATTCTTCGATCATTCCCACCACTTCCAATCCCACGTACAGCCCCTCGCCTTAATTCATCATTGCTCAATCGCCACATAAAGACAAGAACTCCTTTCCCAGTTGCAGTGTTTCGTCTCGTTCGGCTTGTATCAACGAGATGTTTACTCACGGCAAATACTATTTATTGATTATCCCGAAGTATTGGGAATTTAGACAAGTTTAATTCATTTACGTTATTATTATAAAATGTAAAATAACGCTTTCATCAAGAAAATCTTTTCAATTGTATGAAAATATCACATACATCAGCGTATGTATACTATATGTATGGTTAGAAATGAGTTGTATATGGTATCCCAGTGGACACACTGTAACACTGAATGGCTTTGGAAGCGTCAAAAGAACACATGGAAACACAGTGTGGAACCATTCGTAATCATCATCTTCTCTTTGTGGTTAAGGAAGGGTTCCACGCCTTCAAAGATTTTCCTAACGTTGCGATTCCATGTCCCTTTCTTCGGCACACTCAGTGGCTCTCCAAATTTACGCTAAGACTCCACTGGGCTAACACCTCGTTGCTCCCTGTATCTCATTTCACCTTTCCTCTTCCTCAAGTACGCATACACACATATATGCACGGCCAAAAGATGAAGAAGAAACAGCAAAAAAAAGACTGATTACTATGGTAAACAGAAGTCAGCGAAGTAATAAAAAAGATGAAGGCGTTAAACTGTTAGTGGAAATGTGCCATTGCCAGACGAAATGGTCGGCACTAGAAGGTTAAGTCATCGAATGGAATTCGAGAAACATCAACAGATCGAAAAACAGATGGGTTAAAGAAGTAGTGGAATTGGTTGGGCCAATTCAGAGGATGGATGATGGAAACAAAGGAAGTTGGTGACCTTCTTCAACGGACAAAATCGAGCTTATGACCATGATGTGGAAATCTATCCAATGTCTCTCCTTGAACCTCTAAATAACAACCTTCTTTGATTTGCCTCCTCCACATCACAAATAAATATTTCATATATTTACCCGTGTATAGGAGACAGAGAGGATTTTGGTCTAAAATTCTGGGAAAATTCAATGAACCCATATGTAGGACGCATGACTATTGTAGCAACCTACGGTAGCTGCAGACAGGGGCGGGTTTACCACTCACTAGGCGCACGCCAAGGGCCCCAAACGAAGAATTTCACATATTTTAATTTGTGACAATTAAATGTGCTTCCGTTATATACGTATAGAGTATTTGCGTTCAGATTTCATTAATCTTCTTATAAAAACTCTCTATAGTTCGTTACGCACGTTATTTTGGGTTTTGGGATAATAGTTATACCTACATTTATTATAAATCTTTTATTTGTTCTTTATTATATTGAAATAGATTTCTTGTGATTTACACATATGAATGTTTGCCTTTTGATTTGGGATGAATGATGTGCCCATGTATAGGATGCACCCATCTTTTAGAATTTTTTTTTAATTCGTCCTATACATGGGTTTTTACGACATACTGAAAATGAATTTCGTCTCTGATTGCTTCTTCCTAATATCCCTTCCAAAGTCATTCGAAATTTCAATTTCTTCCTTTGCACGATAACTCTTGGTTCGATTTTATTTAACATGAGTGTCAGAAACACCCAAATGAGATCTATTTGTACATCTGTGATTAATAGTACTAAATTAATAGTAAAACGTAAAATATTGCGAAATATATTCATTAAAAATATTTTTGCGAAAAATTGGAAATGAAAATTTCCAGTGACAAACATGACTGAAGAAAAAGTTTTGATTTTCAATTACAATTTATAAAATTTTTATATGTTCTGCTGGTACGATAATGTATTAATTAAGTTCGGAATGCTATTAATTTCTGAGGTCCCGTAAGCTTCTGCGATTACATAGCAGACACTATTCAAATATCTGGATGTTTCTTGGAGTAGCCTTGACACTTGGACGCTAAAAATTGGTAAACATTGCGAAATCAGTTGGCATGGCCTGACGTTTCTTCTCCCCAAACAGTTGTTGCGCATATATGTATTTCAATACCTTTAGTTTGCATTCAGAAAAATCTGGAGACAACCCATCTGTTGTCCAAGTTTTCTTTTTGCTCCCATTATGGAAAAAAATCTTATGTGGCCAACACATGACTTTCTCCATATTTGGGGTATAGATTATTAATTTATTAAGAATAGCATTATGAGGCAAAATTATTTTTTCGTATCGTAAAAGAATACAGTCGTCCTTATCGCCGTAAATTACGTATATTTTGAATGTTTACAGAATTCACCGCTACATGGTGCTGGCGCTGTATACTGGTATTAAGATGAAGCGAAATATCTCCGAAATGGATGGTTCTACGAAAATTTGTTTCAAACAAAACTCGGAAGAAATATTATTCTCTATAACTTTGATCCTTACGAAGATTAGAATTAACGATGTTTTTAAGGAGATATTTGACGGAAAACGAAAAACCGGTTATTTATAAATAACTCCTAAGCAATAACTCCTATAGAAAATTGTTTCAAATGAAAACTGTAGGAAATTACATTCTCTATAACTTTTGTATAGAATTGTATATAGAATAATGATGTTTTAACGAAGAAATATCGCAAAAACCGAATCGGGTTTCGAATAAACCTCGACTTCCGGTTACCCGTTATTGTCGAAAAACTAATCAGTTCTTTGTGCTCATGTTAAAGTGTTATATATGATATTTGGTATTAATATGACGAGTACTTTTTGAGTTAGAGCTCCCAAAATCACATCCATCCATCCACACGCACAAACATCATTCCGAAAATAGTCTAAACGTGTTCTAGGGACCTCAAAACATGTATTTCCGTTGAAATCTCGAAGTCGATTTATTTCATGAATACAATACTTTCCCATTACTAGGTACGGAGAAAGTAAAAATCTAAAATATGCAGAAAAGCGTTATGCGTAGGAACAAATTTCTTCTCAAAACTATCGTCAATTTAATAAAAATATCTTCGTGATGCATTACAATATTTTACATGTATATTTACTTACGACTGTATCAGTGTGTTTATTTTTGAAACTTAATGAGTGACAAAAACCTTCAAAAATGTTACAAAAACTTGAAGGGAAGAGTTAATTAATTTTATAGGCAGGAAGTGAAAAAGAAGTTTTGAAGGACGAAGATTAACAATCGAGGTTAAAATGATGCAGATCTTATGGATAGAATGAATAGATAACGCCGAACCACCACTAATTCCACATGTTATTAAGCGTTATTAAGCGTTCCTCGAGTCCCATTTTTATCAGTCTGGCCCCAAACGCGGACCCCTTTGACACGGATAAAGGATTCGCGAAATTTACGGTGTAGCACGATTGGAATATTCCGTCCCAGTTCCAAACGAAGAGGATGGAACGGGAGCACTACATGGAGCAGCGAGAGCCTCCGTAAAAGAAAGGAAATTGTAAAGAGGAAAAGGAGTAAACCATCGCCTAACTGGATTTCATTTCTTCATTCCGATCCGGACCACTCCCATTCCCTCTCCATCTTTCGCTCTCCCATTCCTCTTTCTCTCACCCTCTCCTTCTCTCACCCTCTTTCTAGCTGGCCGACCTTGATGGCATATCTCGCCGCGGGCGAAAATAAAATTCCCTCCTCTCGCACACCAGTTTCTCACAACGTCCGTTTCCATAAAACGATACGTGAAAGCGTCAATCATTCCACACATTCCTGTCGACTTTCGGTCTTCATTATATTAGATTTCATTTCAATTATCCGAAAATTACTGATCTACGTGAGACTGAATACTGATCCCCAGAGGACCGTGTTGTATTCTGGAAAGGAAAATTACTGGCTCCTTATAAAGAGCGAAAGGTTAGGTGGACCTATCTTGTCCTACTCATTATTATAAAACAGAGACATTTTTCACCTCAGCGCGAACTAATTGACATAGCCGTCAATACTAATTTGCTATAAGAGGTTTATTTGAGCAGAGAGTTAAATTATACTTGTAAAGAGATACGGTGAGGTATTTTTACATAAAGGATTCCTTCAAAAGTACACGAATGCTAAATTAATAAGTTTTATATGCTAAAAACTCGGCGTAGTCGCTTCTATACAACTTTTATTTTTCAAGATTCGTGTTTTTATCCAACTCGGACGAGAGTAATTCGCAATTTCGCGATACTAACACTTCCTAAAACAGGATCAGATATAACATTATCGCCCATCAACCTCTCTACCTCGCATATCTCTTCCTACGCAACTTTAATAATTTAATCACCGGAAACTCAACACGAACCCCGCGATTCGTATAATTTGTTCCGTCCTTGTCTAGAATAACTCGGCCTATTTTAGCCTCTTTTCTACCCAATGCCATCTAGACGCACCAACCTACCGGTACCTCTATGAGAACGTCCTACCGAACGCACACATACGCACACACGCTCACCTCCTGCTTCTTTTCTCCTCTTCTCTCCCTCCGCAGCCTCCGACCTCAACCTCCCTCCTCCCACCGATCAAACCACCAACCCTTTTCAAAACACCACCTCCCTCCCTTCCACCTTTGTTCCCTTCGTCTCTCCCCCAACTCCTCCTCAATCCCCCCCAACCACTCCTCAACCCCTCCACCCACTCCTCAACCCCCCCCCCCTCCCCCCACCACCTCCTAACCCTGTCCGCCTAATCTCATCCTCCCCTCCGCCGCCCTCCACCTCCTTCTCCGCGATAAAGACCGACTCTCCACATCCTCCACCATTCCCTCTCTGGCCTCCACTTCTCTATCGCCGTCCGTGCGCCGATCGTGTAACGACCGTGCTTCTTAAGATTTCTATTTTGCACGGCGTTGGATTTTTCAGCTTATACCTTCGGTTCTTTTTCCTCTTGCCTCCGAAGATGGCTATGGGAACTGGAGAGTCGCTGTCGGCTCCGGAAGTAGGCGTCTTGGGGTGAGTGAATCTGACGGATCTTCTTATCTAAAATGTAAGACGCTTTGGATGTTTTTGTCCCAGGATTGACGGCGCCAACGTTAACTAGGTGACAAACGCCGGAAAATTTTCTCAGAGACGGGGAAAAAAATCCCCCGAGTTTGAAAAATCCTTGTGCGAAAGTGAGTTCATATGGATGTACATCGATAATTTTGATCGTGAAATACCTGTAAAAGAAATTCAAATTAACGATCCCGAATACATGGGAAATGGTGGTTATATTTACTAGACAATCTGACATCAAATAGGAGTATTTCCGGATCGATCTATGGAGAGCGATTTAAAAAAATGAATGCGATCGAGTAAAAACATCACGAGTGTGCAGTTGCTTCGTGTGGATCAAGTGTCTATAATAAGGCTGGCGAAACCTTTCTATCATTGGAATACAGAGTTGCTAGAATGGCGTCTCTCCTACAACGAGACCCATGTTCCTTTGCATTATATCCGGCTAATGTGTGGTCCCAGAAGCTATCATCGGGTCAGATTTGTCCGTTATTTACCACTTCGCTAACCGTCCAAGAAATTCTTTCGGCAGCTAAACTACATCCTGAGCTCGAAAACGCATTGGTTCAGATTTGCACCACAGGTGAATAAACGTGCTTATGTTCTGAAACTTCTACCGAAGAGAGATGCTAGTAGATTTTTCATAGCAAAACATATCAGGGCACTGAAACAACGAGCCGTATCTGGTTGAATAGATTTGGTCCAAAAATCGGAAATTTTTGCTCCACTGAACTTCGTTTGGCCTTGTCCAAAAATTTCCTGGCGATCTATCCTTTACAGTAATATTTAATTATTGATATATACATTTTTAGAAAAGTAGTCCACGGAGATACTGTGACCAACGATGTGGATAAAAATTAAACCGATTGTCCCTTGATGGATTTTAACTCAAACTACCATCGAGACAACTACAGTCAGTTCGGCCGCCTATAGCTTTGCAGCCGCCTAAGTGAAACGCTGTGCAGAGTGCCATTACTCCCCGACAACACGCCAGCACCATTCCCCACCCCAGCCAAGCATCTTATAGAGATAACACTCATCTCATAGGGTCAAATGTGATGCAATCAGCTAGTGAAAGCAGACCGACTGAGTCACTTCGTTTCGTTATGCATTTCTAGGGATTTTTATTCCGAGATTTCTTATCTCACAATCAGCGATTACTTAATAGTTATTTCAGTATTTGGTATATAAACCAAAGATTCTTATTTTATGGTCTACGATTATTAGATAATTATATCAGTGTTTGGTTTTATGACAGGTTGTTATGTTTCGCAAGAACAATACAAGTATGCCAAAGAAACTCTTGATTTCTACCTTTCAAGGACAAGAAAAAGGCGATTTATGGAATGCTTTCCGAATCGTCATTTGAAAGGATTTGTTTCTAAGGCTATGATTTAGCGTATTCGATTTAAAGAAATTGAATTAAATTAGCCGTGATATAGTAATAATATGGTAAACGGAGATTAAGATTGAAACGGTAAAAATGAAAGAGTGATGGATCGGGTTCAAATGAACTAGTTACTAATTTTATATTATTGTCGCTAACATTCTTAACGATAAATGATGACAATAAGAAAAAAGGTTAAGGAAGAAGCATGGTTATTTTTTTAAACTTTAGTTTCACTTCTAGGTAATTTTGTTTTTAAGCGATTAGTTACGATATGGCTCCCGACAAAATAAATGCGAGGGCGTACATGAGTTAGGCGGAGAGTTATCTTTCTTCCTCTGGGTCCCCTCCCCCTCGTCTCCTCTCTTATCTCCTCATTCCCTACTCCTCTCTCCCTCTCAATCTCCCTCTTCCCTCTATTTCTCTCCCCTCGCCGCTTTTTTACTTCCTTCATTCATTAGACATTATTACTCAACTCCCCAACCTCCGCTCCTAACTCTTTCCCCCTGTGGTCAAACTTTCAACTATTTGTACGTGTCTTAATTGTGGAAACACTCTAATCTTCGCTCCCAAAATGTCATTTTCGCGCACGTAATCGCATGCTTATCCACCCTTCCTCCGAAGTTGTATCATTTAAATGGCATATTTTCATGGCAGCAATAAAGACGTTTAATCTCGGGATAACTTTCGTAATTCAAAGTTTTGCTCGAATGCCTACAAAATGCGCTCGAGTCAAGTGGAAAGGAACGGCGACTTTATAATCCACAATAAGCATTTAAAACTGAGGTATAACTCGATTAGTAGAGCCTCACTGGCTTTTAAATAAAAAATTAATAATAATAAATTAATTAAATATAACCTAAATTCTATTTCACAAGGGATTGGTCAAGAAATATATTAGCTCTGAAATATGTGCCTAAAAAGAATAATAATAAAAATAAAATCCTTAATAAGTTTGCCACGCTGTTTTTAATAAGTCTTAAGTATATTTTACAGAAAAAATGTGGAAAGCGTTCGATGCAACGAAAAAATTAATTATCGCAAACGATGAATATTAATGCTCATGTAGTCATTCGGATGAATAACATACATCTTTCGACAACATAACGCCATAATTAATTCTGATTCATAATTATCAATCTATTTATAAAGTTTGTAAAGGACGCGAAGCTTCAAATCACTGAATAATATACTGGTGCATATTTTTTCCAATTGAATTGTAAGATCAGGTTAATCGAAACTTGTATTCGTCAAGGTACATGGCACTTACAAAATGTCAGAAAAAAGATCTTTGAAAACACAAGTAAGAAAGAAGGAAAATTAATTGAACTATATTTTTACTTATTATGTAATCTGAAAAAAGTTAACCTTCCTCGGAACATTAATCACTTACATATTACTGTCAATTAGTCACGATATTTAAACTACAATAACACTTCCGAATGTTTTTTATTTAGTTTACTTTCACATTCTTTCACCATCCTAAGATTTTGTGAAATAAAAATTAAACATTCATAACATGTTCCCCAACTGACTTAACGATGGTGCTGCGAATCGTTTACTGCCCCAACAACATCTACACGTGCTTTGTTCGCAAGTTGAAGTTATTCAATGCCAAGTAGGCTACGACAATTTTTTCCTTTTTTACTTGAAACTTACCAAACAATTCGTCTGAAAGATCAACAACTTCATCGCTTTCTAATTATGCGAGTCAATTATGCACATCCATTAACATTTATAACTACTTTTTAACCATATAATTTGTCTATCAAAGACGTTCTCCTTGAATTCTTGATTCTATTTATATCAAGAGCGGAAAGAAACGAACGAAAAAAATAACGTCGATCCCGGCAATTTTCCTTGGCCTACTAGAACCTTTAGAAGCCTTGCCTCCCCTCTCTTCACTCTCCCCTAGCGAATCACCTATTTTTGAATTTTCTCACTTTCTCGCTTTATGACCGCGCATTAATGACTGCCATTCGGAAAATCAATCGTTGAAAATTTTGTCTGCGTAGGATCCCGGTTAAGAAACAGCATCTCCAATTAATCGATGTAGGGTCGAACCGGATAGAGACACGGTATATGGCCAAAATTAGCCGTTCAGGTCTCTCGTTTAATAAATACGCCATCCTGATAAGCTAAGGACGTTGAAATTCACGAGAAAGAAGTCCTAACTGAGAAATTTAGCTATTGATAATGTTTCAGATAATTGCTGATAAAAGAAAAAAATCTGATGTGGCCAACACGACTTTCTCCATATTTGGGGTATAGATATTTAAATTATTATGAATAGCATTATGAGGCAAAATTATTATTTCGTATCGTAAAAGAATACAGTCGTCCTTATTGCCGTAAATTACGTATATTTTGAATATGTTTACAGAATTCACCGCTACATGGTGCTGGCGCTGTATACTGGTATAAAAAAAATCGAAATATCTGCGAAATGGATGGTTCTACGAAAATTTGTTTCAAACAAAACTCGGAAGAAATATTATTCTCTACAACTTTGGTCCTCAGGAAGATTACCAATAACGATGTTTTTAAGGAGATGTTTGACGGAAACCGAAAAACCGGTTATTTATAAATAACTCCTAAACAATAACTCCTATAGAAAATTGTTTCAAATGAAAACTGTAGGAAATTACATTCTCTATAACTTTTGTATAGAATTGTATATACAATAATGATGTTTTAACGAAGAAATATCGCAAAAACAGAATCGGATTTCGAATAAACCTCGACTTCCGGTTACCCGTTATTGTCGAAAAACTAATCAGTTCTTTGTGCTCATGTTAAAGTGTTATATATGAAGTTTGGTAACGATATGGCAAGTACTTTTTGAGTTAGAGCGCCCACAATCACACACACACACGCGCGCGCGCACACGCACACACACAGACATTCCGAAAATAGTCTAAACGTGTCCTAGGGACCTCAAAACGTGTATTTCCGTTGAAATCTCGAAGTCGATTTTTTTCATGATCACAATACTTTCCCATTACTTCGTATGGAGAAAGTAAAAACATGCGAACAACAGACGTCTAATAATTTTTTTTTGAGTTAACTCGATCCTACGATGCGTAATTTTATGCATTAAAACAGGAGAGGTACTATAATGACCCTCAATCTCGCTATTTTTTTCAATTGTGCTTTTCAAGCACTCTTTCAGTGTAAATGCATTTTTTATTTTCAAAGGTTTCGTCCTCCGAAATTTATTAGGTAACCGTTAAGATTCTTTGGCAAAAATAAACGTCCAAGTTAAAAAAAGAGGAATTTCTTAGGTGAATGAATACTTGGAGGATAAATATACCATAGTCATCAATCATATAGAATTGGTAGGAATCCAAACTATAAAACTGATGTGGCCAACACGACTTTCTCCATATGTGGGGTATAGATATTTAAATTGTTATGAATAGCATTATGAAGCAAAATTATTATTTCGTATCGTAAAAGAATACAGTCGTCCTTATTGCCGTAAATTAGGTATATTATGAATATGTTTACAGAATTCACCGCTACATGGTGCTGGCGCTGTATACTGGTATAAAAAAATCGAAATATCTGCGAAATGGAAAATCTCTTTCAAACAAAACTCGGAAGAAATATTATTCTCTACAACTTTGGTCCTCAAGAAGATTACGACGACGTTTTTAAGGATATATTTGACGGAAACCGAAAAAACCTATTATTTATAAATAATTCCTAAACAATAACTGTTATGGAAAATTGTTTGAAATAAAAGATGTAGGAAATTATATTTTCTACATTTTTAGTTTCTACATACATAGTCTGGGAAAAGTATTGTGATCACGAAAAAAATCGACTTTGACATTTCAACGGAAATACACGTTTTGAGGTCCCAAGAACACGTTTAGACTATTTTTGGAATGATGTATGCGTGTGGATGGATGGATATGATTTTGGGCGCTCTAACTCAAAAAGTACTCGTCATATTAATACCAAATATCATATATAACACTTTAGCATGAGCACAAATAACTGATTAGTTTTTGCACAATATCGGTTAACCGGGTGTCGAGGTTTATTCGAAACCCGAAAACTCAAGTAACTGTACGAAATTTGATCAAATTCGTTAGAGCCGTTTTCGAGAAAATCGGATTGTTGTTAAAAATGCGTAGAATAAACTACTCTTAATTATTGATCAATGTCAACCATTTCTACGTACACTCTGCTCAGTATGATAAATTGCCTAAGTACGAGATTTCATTCATTTTCGCTCTACCGTCTAGGCTCCAGAGCCAGTAACAGACAGACAGACAGACGGCATTGCAAAAACCACTTTTTCGGATTCAGCTACACCTAAAACGTATATTTCCGTAAAAATCTCGAGGTCGAATTTTTTCGCGATAACAATACTTTCTCGATACTTCGTATGAGAAAGTAAAAAGAATTTGAATAGAAAGAAAAACATAAAAGTTCGCGATCAATTACTGTGTAAGGAAATGCATTTTTAGAGTTAAATGTAAATTATTGAGATCAACTTATTTTACATACTTCATCATTTTTAATAAATCAATTGAAAATTCACCGCGCCAAGATTGCGCGGTATCAGCCAGTATTGACATAAAACAGTTACAATAAAACCACAATAAAAGAAAAATATTAACAAAAGTGAAAT
The DNA here is from genome assembly GCA_036926305.1 of Uropetala carovei. NCBI lineage: Eukaryota > Metazoa > Arthropoda > Insecta > Odonata > Petaluridae > Uropetala > Uropetala carovei. The sequence goes on along the minus strand of JAXCHB010000044.1, from coordinate 1,912,034 downwards.
ATATAAAAACCATAATGCCTGATAAATAAAAAATAAAAATAAAAATAAGAATTATTATTAGAATAAAAAGAGAAAATGTATGAACTAATTTTAACAATTGTAGTACTATTTTCAAAGAATTTGCACAATTACAGTGGAAAGAACACATTCTAGCGGTCTTTCGAGAGAGAGGATGCGCAAATTTGGCCAGGTGCACATACCTGCAAGCTTCTATCTTCGTTATTCCTGTATTTATATTATTCTGAGTTTGGTTTTAGAAAGCTTAGCTGAAAGAATTGTGTAAAACAGCAATGTTCAGAATACATTTCCCCTGTCACCTCTTAAAACTAAAATAAGTTTTAAAGTTTTCATATGATAAACTGATTTTCAACGAACTCGTATTTTTCGCTTCGATGAATTGATCGTTCGACGAATTTGTTTTCGACAAATTTGCTTTCGACAAATTTGTCTGTTCCCGATTGAAAGAATCCCTAATCGTATTGACTTCATTTCCTAAAGCCGCCTCTCCACTAGTTATTCCCCACCTGTGACACGTTTCTTTAGTTAAATGCTAAATGCAAAAGTTCAATGGACCGAAATCAGGCGACCTTGAGGGCCTGTCATCTCATCCGATGCGGCGATTGGTCATCCGCCAGTGCAGTGCAAGCGCCTCGTTCTCACTCATCATTCGATTTCACCTCCTTTCACGAATGCGTGCCGTCGGTATACAATGTTATCCATACATGCAGCGTCATTCACGGTTACCTAGGCGGAAAGGACGTCTTTTCCTGCGTCTCTTCGTCGCACTTTCACTTACAGCGAGTCTCGTTCCACTCCAGAACCGCGTGTCAATTTTCACTTCTCGCGACGCCGCAATCGCTTCCTCTAGTCTTACGCACTCCCGTACGCTCAATCGTACAGCCGTTCGTAAAAAGGAATTACCCATTCGAAAATCGAGTCACTTTCATCGAGCTCATTTCAGAGTCCACGTCGCGGAATCTCTGTAAAAACGTGTCGTTCGCACGCATCTTGCATACACGCGATGGTGAATAGAGTCACGCGAACAGTTGTATTTTCCCTTCGTTCTTCAGTTAGAGTCGAGCGTGCTTCTCCGTTGATGTTACAACCCCGTTACGTCGAAACTTTTAATTACAAGATGGTGCCTCCGGTAATTTCGATCTTGAAAACGAAAATTGTTGACAAGTTCGATCTAACTTTTTACGAACTGCCAGTCGCTAATACTTAGGTGGACCGCATTCGAATTCAAATCGAAAATTACTCTAGAGATTTCGTGGGATACTATTTGTGAAGACCATCGTTAAATATTTTATTAGCGTTGTGAATTCGTTTGAAAAGGTTTTAAAGGATTTTTGGCGATAATTTTTGTTTTAAAAGTTGGAAGTTATCCGTATTAAATTTCTCGGTACGCTTTCGTAGCGGCTTCGCGGGTCGCGTGAAATACTCTTGCGGGCCTCATCTGGCCCCCCGGGCCATAATTTGCTCATCCCTGATCTCAAAACTAAATCTTACGAACTTAAACTCGTATTCAGCCACTTCACAAAGCATCACTTTGAAGAAGATTAAATCAGGTAAAACTAATATGACGTATATCAAGGGAGGATCTAGACACTTCCCAGGGGGGGGGGAGGCGATTACTGACTATTTTTCCATAGGGGTGGGGGATATTTTTAATTTGTACATAATATCTTATTCAAAATTATTATTTATTAATAAACCATGGAACACGATGGAATCCTTTATCCTATATCCTATATATTATGCGCGTAGTGAAGCTGCGTCTGTCCGTCCGTCAGTGCGTATGAAGCCTCGCGTAATTATATCGGCGTATTTCTCGAGTACCTTTCGTCGTAAAGATATGCGGTAACGGCGTTTTGTTTCTACTGGCCATGAGGTCCCTGGAAAAATATTTTCGTTTGCTAAAGTGTCCCGGGTTCGAATCCAGGAGACAATTATATTTTCCCATAAGTTTACACGAGATTTTCGATTTTTCAAAGTGCAAGGTTTTTTTCCTTCGTTCATTAAAATACGTAAATATGGACCGATTTTCTTCTTTTTTCCTTTATTCGACGGCCAAAGCTCTATACTATCTTATTCTTACAATGTTTACACGTTACGCGATCGAATGTCTCAGAAATACGCATTCTTTTTCGAAATTTTGCGGATTTATCGTACTCATTCCGGGCCTTGTCAAGGAGACTCTCATTGTTGCCTCCGATTCATTTAAGGCCAATTAAACCTTCAAATAGACGAAAGAAAACAGTTATTCTTATCTTATCTTCATTGATAATCTAAATAAACGATTGCATTGACGTCGCCTTTATAGTAGGTGATAGTGGGTCCCGTAAGAACTTAAAAGCAGTCATTGATAGACACTTGAAGGAAAGCAACTGTTTGTGAGTTCGTCTATAAGCGTGCAACGATAATCATTGGAACTAAGGTAAGGTAGAATTAAAAATTCTTCCCCTTTCAATATACCGCGATATTAAACTAGCATTGAGTAACTCTGTGACATTGTGATCACGTAATTGCTCCGATATATTACTGTAAAATCGCAGAAATTTTTAAAATGCCAAGGAGTAGACCAGTGAAAAGGAGAGCTATTAGCCCAGCTACAGCTTCCAGAGAAAGGAAGAGGAGCCGGAGATCAAAGGGAGAGTATTGTAGGAAAGAGAGAGAAAGAGATGCGGAAGCTCATAGGATTGTCCTTGAAGATGAGGAGCGGAGAGTACAAGAAAGACAACGAAATAGGGAAACACGTCAAACGAATAGGGAAAAAAGAAGATCTAACCTAGGGCCGAACTATTTAGACTATTTGCAAGCGTAGCTGCAACGGGCTGCTAGTATAATTTTATTACAAGTGTCCGTCCGTCTGTATCTCGAGAACCGTTCGTCGTAGATATACATATGCGTTTTACTTCCACTGGCTAGGTGGTCCCAGGATAACGTTAACGTTAGGCAATGGGCTACGTTTGTTCTGGAGCAGCGTGAAAAAAATTATGTTTTACAATAGGAACCTAGAACTTGCCGAAACTCACTTGCCGCAGTTGCGGCAAGAAGCAACTAGTATCAATACATTTATTATGATAGTTAATTTTACAATCATAAACAATCCTCGGTGGATAGAACGCGATTTTTCACAAAGCGTCAGCAAATGCAGATCCAATTTATCTATCTACATCTATAAAATAAAGTGTTTGTATGTAATTTTATGGAGCCGTAACTACAGCACGTAGAAACAAGAGAAAGGTATCATTTTAACCGGAATAACGAGTACAGGTGTGTAGTAAGGTTTTTTATATCGATTTGATTGACCTGTCTAATTTTGAAAGAATATTTTCTTTTTTCATTTGAATAACGTAGGGACGAGTGCAACTTATTTTTCATTTGAATTTTAAAATTACTTAGAAACATGATGCGAACTTGAGACTTGAATGGTTCTATGAAGAAAAGAACAAAGTTTATTTTTATTGAAGACAGAATCCGAATCCTGATCGAATTAGCATAAAAATACATTTAGAATCAATAAAATACGTGATTTTATCAGTTTTATCACAATACCCATTATAAGCTACCTTGACAACTCCCATTGTCGCCGAAATTGAGAGTCCAATATATTTTGAAGTGTGTTTGTTCATGGAACTCCTCCTAAACGATAAAAGCTAGAATAACCAAATTTGGTACGATTCTTCCTTACATCCTAACTTATAGTTAGTGAATTGTCAATGTTTGGTCAACCGGGATTAATCAGTGCTGCCAATATAGGGGATTAACATTTTTCCATAAGATAACACGTATGAATCAATTTCTTGACTTGCAAGGTATTCTTCCTTCAAGCATTAAAACACGTAAATATGGACCGATTATTTTCGTTTTTGCTTTATTCGATGAATAAAACTCTATACTATTTTATTCCTGAGAAGTTTACATGTTATACGGTCGAAGTTTTCAGAAATACGCTATTTGATTCGAAATTTTTCGTACTCTTTCCGGGCGTTGTCAAGGCGGCCGTCATTGTTACCTCCGATTCAATAAGCTTCAATGAAGCTTACAAATAGACGAAAGTTTAGCGTTATTCGAGTCGCACTTTTGTTTAAGCAACGAAACGATCGATGTTTATGGATAGCAACGTAAATAGATGCTGATTATTATTCAGGAAACGTTTATAACGATTGATGAAAGTAATTGAACCTTCTTTCGTCTATTGAATACTGGAATCTTACATTTTTTGTAAGTAAAATTATTATATTTTACATTATAATGTTTACTAACGTAAATAAGCTCACGTATCTGGTGTACCTTTACCAGTCAGTGTTCAATCATGGATATCTGTACGTTGCTTTTTCAAGACATAAAAGTAAATATTTCAGCGAGGCATAATTACACAAGAAATGAAGCTGGAGTTGGCGAAAGTAGTATGATAGGAAATAAAATTATCGTTATATTTGAATGCAATAGGCTCGGAAATGGATTGTTACAAGCAAATATGATTAATTGTTAAGAAAAACTAATTTTAATTTAAAAAGTATCCACTATATAGGTATTTTAAAGAGTTTGCATGTTGTGCTGTAGGTGCTTCACTAAATCCGTTGAAATTCAACGGGAAATTCTGCTAGTACATACCTTTATATTGGAAAATTTTTAACGTAATATCGTTTTTCAATTTCTGCGTGCGAGCTTAATTTGTTTAGATGACTACCTAATATTTGCTGATAATAATTGAAATGTTACTAATAAACAGTTTTTAATGATGTTTATGTGTGGCGTAGAGTTCTCCAAAGCAAGATATTTTTAAAACTACGTAAGTACCTTAAATAATTAGATATAGATTTTCCAGAAATTGTGATTGGATAAATCGTTTCGTTGTTTCCAAAGTATTGTTAATGTAAACAATTTTCTTGTAACATAACTCGTGAATGAGAGAATCGAGCTAATGGTCTGAGGGTAATATTCACTCTGTGATTCTTAAACGTTCTCTATTTACTTTTTTGTCTTTCGTTAAATTAAATCATTTCGTAACTTCCTTTGTTCGTTTATTTTTGTTGATTATTGTGGTCTTGCTGGTTTTACTTACAGTTTTCGTTTTGAAGGAATCGTCACGAAACTTCGCATAGGTATATAATTTTACCCTGCAGGTAACATAGGCTATATGGCGATAAATATTGCGAAGAAAGAAACAGTGCGGCAGAGAGTTCTTCAAAGCAAACTGTTTTTAAAATTACGTAACTTAAATAATTAGACGTAGATTTTCCACAAATTGTGATTTTCAAACCTTTGAAGATATCGTCACAAAACTTCGCATAGGTAAATAATTTTATCCTGCGGATAACATAGGCTATATGGCGATAAAAAAATTGGGGGGGGAGGAGGGGGTGCTTAATTAAATAATTATTTTCCCATAAGTTTACACGTAATTTTCGATTTTTCAGAGTGCAAGATTTTCTTGTTTCATTCATATAAATAGGTAATATGCGAACAGGTTTTCTTCATTTTTGCTTTATTCGACGGTTAAAACCGTGTACTATCATATTCTTACGATGTTTACATGTTACACGGTCGAAGTTTTAGATTCAATAAATCCGTTGAAATTCAACAGGCAGTTCTGCTAGTAAACCTATATTTTGGATAATAATTTCAAAGGAAATTTGAAATCGGTAGAAAAATTCCGCCATGACCAGGAATCGAAACCGGGTCTTCAACCTAGCGGCAGGATATTCCACTACTGAATGTGAACTGGTAGAAGTTGAATGCCAGGTCGTGTCAAGAGTTATTTTTTTAAACACATTACACGGGTATCGGCTCTTCATTGATAATCTACATAAACGGTTGGATTAATTGTTAAATAAAAAAGAATATATAATTCAATAAAAAGAACCAAATAAAATTAAAAACTAAAGTTCGCAGTCAATTACTGTGCAGCATTAATTTCCTCTCTAATATGACTTTTAAAATGCAGATTTCTGACTGACTTCGAATAATAAATTCTCAATACGCACAGCCATGCCCTCAGCGAGATTCGAACCCGCGAACCTTACATAAAATCCTATACCGGAGAAATGCATTATTTGAGTTAAATGTGAATAAGGCCGGGTTCACACGATGCAAGTTCACGCACGAGTTGAGGAGTTTAGAGGTTATAGAGAATGTAATTTCCTACAACTTCTATTTGAAACAATTTTCCATAGCAGTTATTGTTTAGGAATTATTTATAAAAAATAATAGGTTTTTTCGGTTTCCGTCAAATATCTCCTTAAAAACATCGTTAATTCTAATCTTCGTAAGGATCAAAGTTGTAGAGAATAATATTTCTTCCAAATTTTGTTTGAAACAAATTTTCGTAGAACCATCCATTACGGAGATATTTTGCTTTTTCTAGTATACAGCGCCACCACAATTTAGCGGTGAATTCTGTAAACATATTCAAAATATACCTAATTTACGGCAATAAGGACGACTGTATTCTTTTACGATAGGAAATAATAATTTTGCCTTATAATGCTATTCATAATAATTTAAATAACTATACCCCAAATATGGAGAAAGTCATGTGTTGGCCACATCAGATTTTATACTTATATACTTTTAAAAATAGATACACATCTATTTTTTTCGTGATCACAATACTTTCCCATTACTACGTATGGAGAAAGTAAAAATTCATTTCCCATGAGCTGCTCTCCTACCTCCGTCTCCTCTTTCACTTCCTCTTCCTCCCTTCGCCTATACTCCTTTTCCTCCACCTCCAACCTTCCACTTATCCCATTGACTTCAGCTCGGTTCTTCTATAAACTTCCGATACGTCGAAAGCAGTTTACCGACTGACCTTGAGCAACGTATATGTCGCAAGTACCTCCACGTAAAATTGGAACCATGGTGTAAAGACTAGACTAGTCTTTACACCATGAACTGGGACTGCTATCGACTGTTAGAGGATAAACACGTGAAATTAGTACACTTTTATTTGATTCCGTTCTTATATTGTTGTCTAGACTTTAAGAATTACCCAATATGGCTTGAGCCTCGGCTTTCACCTGATGACTAACGAAACCGAGAATGTCGTATTTCTTTCTTTTTCCTTTCTACCCTTTTAGATTAAACGTATCTTTTAAACGACTTCGATTTAAAGGTGAACTAATGTATGAATAATCAAGTCCCTTATTCTCTTGTAATATTTATTTATTCCCGTCAGATATTCTTACACTCCAGTGAAGGAAATTTCAGAAAGTAAATACCAGTCGCAATTCCACGTGCGTGACGTGATATCTTCGCTACACTCGTGCGACCCAAGTACCGTAATTTTTCATTTCAATTTCATAAGCCGGTCACGCGGTACGATTTCCGTTCTCTTACTGGAAGGACAAATTTAAGGCGACGAACAGATCCAGCTGAATAAACTGACCGATCGATGTGTGCCACGGTGTGAGATGGCTGTGACGAAATGACAAGCTGAATAAACAAAGAGGAAGGCGGCGTTGGTCGGTTCGATCTCTCTTTATTATAACGCTCTCTTCACCTTTTTCTAGGGGTTCCCTGCAAAGACATACAAGAATTAAATGCCTTTAATCTCGATGTTTCTAAATTAATGTGAATTATTATGGGAGAGAAGAATTTGTGGTGACTTAAGCTTCAAGATACAGTAGGTAATACCCCACTATACGTCGGAGATGCGTTTCTGAAAAATGCGACGTATAACGAAACAACGTATAGCGAAACAAAGATTACCATAAGAACTATGATGAAAGTTAGGGGTTACGTTCCTGGCGGATATTTTGTGACACATTTGTTTCCCAAATATTACATATCAATACAGTACATTGGACATACTATGTTACCACTATGTGTTTACCACTCATTGCTACTAGGGTTTAATATACATTTTATCATAACAACGAGTAACCAACTGCAATAGTAAATTCAGAAATCACAAAATTGTTTCTTTACTTACACGTACACTGATACGCACTTTAGAGTACTTTTCAAGCAGATTTCGCAATCCAAAGTATATCCAATATCTCATGAGATATCAACGCAAACGTAAACACATAAAACGTTAGAAACAACTGTTCACAAAGCTCTCTTACAGCTGACTGTCGCTCAGAAATAGGTTTTTACACATCGTCATTAAAATTGGGACAGTCTCTTTTATCCCCTGTGTATCTTGTGAACCATCTAACCCATCGTGATCTCTCAAATGTTTATTCTGAGTATGATTTTACACGAACTGATAAACATGAAATTAAATTAATTCATATAAATAATAATAAACATGAAATTAAAAGTCGAATAGAGGGTTTTTATTGTTATAGTTATAATTTATGCACCGCAATTGGAATTTCTGAAATTTTGCTTTTAGTATTTCACGAACGACGTATATGCGAAATTTACAATTTATAACGAAACATGTTCCTTACTTGATTGATGACGTATATGCGAAACAACGTATAGCGGGGTTTTACTGTATTATACTATCTTGTGAAATTCCTATACAAGATACTCTGTATTACGGAAAAAAGATCCTGTAGCATCGAAAAATTATTAAAGTATCTTACGGCCCAACTATATGTTTTGGTAGAAAAATTAATTTAAAAACATCATCCTCGGCTCCCAACTAACGGTCAGGTTGATTCTGCAGACTGGAAGACACCGTTAACTTTTAATTTAATTAGCTAAGGTGAAGTGAGCAAGGCGCCATAAAGTTTGAGGCATATATTTCCTAGGTAAAATTTATTTAATAAACTTTAGACTTGTTTGAGTATAAATAAGTGTAATTGAAAAACCTACCTAGATATTTTCCATGTCTTTCCATTCCGGCCATTAATATATACTTTCTCTTATACAACTAGTGTCGGTTCATCAAATATTTTCCAGAGGCAGGATGAGTCTTAAAATCCGTATTATGTTGAAGAATACAGTCATATATGATTAATTGGTTTGGTTATTGACAAAAACTGTTGAATGAAAACTTTTTGGCAGGTGCGCGTTCGTTAACGGTTTAGTGTTCTAATTTTTAAAGCTATTTTAAGAATATACTATCGATTCTTGGAGACAAAAACCAATATACAATAATTTACCCCCACTTTCTATCATAAAGACTCATTATTCGAAAATTTAATATGGCAATAAATTCTGCAATGAAGAGAAACCATTTTCGTAAGATTTAAATTTGAAAAGTAATTTTTAAAACCCATTCAATAAACTATCAAGGACGCAGCTCAGATACAGCTTTGAAAGAAATTAAATCTCAGATAAATTGAAAATGATGACGTAACGCGAGATTTTATGTACTAAAGACAACGGTTTTTACATTAATTAATATCCGTAAACTATATTTTGAAAACAGAATACTGGTTTTGTTTATATTGCTATATTTATGTGAAAAATTCTTCAATAAAATTTGCAGTTATAATATATTATATTTATATTATTTTAACAACAATCACACTGAGTTTTCCCAACTTAATCTGATTGTAAATTAAATTTACCAAGCGTTACGTTAGATTTAATGAAGAAAAAATTGTAGCATTGCGTTTTTCTTTAACCAACCACAAGAATTATAATTTATGAACAACACATCTCTGTTATGAGCCTTTTTCTTGTTCCTCGAGATACAATACCATTACTTTAAGTTTCTCTATCTATGACTTTTTCTACGTACTTTTCAAGATGAATTTCTAAAGAAACTTTTTGATTAGTATATCCTTCTTGTATTAACTGATTGTCCAAATAATTCATTTTGTGCAAACTTTCCCTGCAAAGTTCGAGAAATTCCACTAATCATTGTACAAATAAATAAAGAGGTTTACTTTGAGTGAAAAAAGCGAAAGGTAGTACGAGAGAAAGAGAGAGAGAGGTTGCGTGGAAAGTGGGGAGTGAGCCAAGTCTTAGGTTTGAAAAGGGCTGAACGTTACGGGAGTACATAATGTTACAGCGAGATTGACGTTTTCTTGGGAGCTTCTTGCCTTTATCAATATCTGATATGTCGTGGTTCGGAGCGGCGCGTGCTTTTTACATCATGTTCGTTTTCGTGTGAGATAAGAGATCTTTTCATGAGACGGTTAACGTAACCGCCCATCCACATTCGCCCACCAAACTCCCCTCTCTTCCGTTAACCTATCCGAACGAAGATACATCCCTATACTTCCTATAGCTTTCTGTTATGGGGAAAAGGGCTATTCGTATTTTATAATAATAAAATCTGAATCCCAACGTATCGATAATCCATATTACCTGATGTTTAAGAGAAATGTCGTTGCCAACTGCAGGGAAAACGATTTGAATTTTAAATCGAGGTTTCAAATGCCGTCGAATCACTGAATTAGTATTGCCATAGCATTCAATATAGTATAATTTATTTAAGACCATAATAGATTTAACTTTTGGAATTCATTTTCAAGTATTAAAATTTCAAGCAAAATCGGGAATTTCGTAATGAATGTTTAAGTAACAACAAATCAAAATCTTTAACATATAACAGAATAAAATATCAGATGCCATCTCCCTACGCTGTGCGATGCTCGATTATTTTACATGTCTACGATTAGCTCTGGTGAGGAGAAATTCCGACCAAAGGACAACGCTTGTGCTTACATCAGCACCACGCGTTCCTCAATAAATGAGAGAAAGCTTCTATATGGATGGCTTCCATGTTCCCCATGTGTAGAAGCCCTCCGAATGATGGATAGTTGTACTTGTCTTTATTCATCGCTACATAATCTTAGAGTATGTGACAGGCACAGGACGAGACTCAATAGATGCCGGGATTAAAAACCCAGCCCATCGCGTGAAGAACTGTAATTATCCCTACGAAACTGTTTACTACCTTATCAGTTTAATTCGATAACGGAACTTAAGGTTTTATTGGATAATATCCCATTCAGCCGATTATATTTTCTCAAAAAATTAAAAATTAATATCTATCATCATCATACTAAGTGATAAAAACATAAAATCATAGTTGAAATTCCCGTGATGTATCATATAAAAATGTTAAAATAAAAATAAATTACTTTTAATTCGATTAACGATAAAACTCGGCCCAGAAATAATGACGAACTTCCGGCACCCATTTGTCACTAAAATTTATAAAAATCCTTGATCTTTCTTACATAATAATGAGACGAATTGTTTTTATTGCATAAGATGCATTTATATCGATAAGAGTAATTAAATGTGATTATATATCATTATCAGCGTTTTTTGTGATGTAGTTCCAAAGTTTTTCGTTCGCTGATAATTTTTCTCAAAAAAATGTCGAAATAGATGGAATGGGAGTGAGAGTAAAGGGAAGACTTTGCTCTTACATAAATTCAGCTGCGTGTACCATTCTACTTCTTCAGTGGATGTGCTTAACATATCGAGTTTCACAGAAGTTTCCGAAACCTTAGACTTTTTCACTTTTTGGGATGCATGCATGCATGCATGTACTTGATATTTTGCGAAAGATAGATAACGTCACTCAACATTTACTGTGTATCTCAAGGCACTGCCACTAATGAAAGCCATCACAGCTCACGAGAAAGTCGGTAGGTATATAATATTACTAGCTGAAACGCCCGGCTTCGCTCGGGAAAGTTTTCTTTTAAGTAGCAAACGATTTTTATTGCTCGTGGCAAACGTTCCCCATTCCTTAATTACGCAGTCGATGCTTACATTAACATTTACTATTTTATGTATTGTATTGTAAAGTTTTACCAATAATATAATTACGCATTAACGTCTTACTTAATCTTTACATGGATAGATGCACCGAAGCCTGCAACAATAAAATTATGTGGATTATATCAATACTATTACCCAAAACGTAAACATTAAATAACATCTTAGTTACCGAACAAATGTAAGTAGATGTATCGATTTATGTTGCGATAAATCTTTCAATGTTAATGGTAAAAGATAATAATGTTCTAATATTCCTGAAAAATTACTTGACTCACTTTAAAAGTATTCATAGACTATATTTAGGCATGAATCCATTTGTACCCTTTATCTTGGAGTTAGCTATTCTTCCTCTACGGCGCGGATATCTAACTTTGAAGAGGACAACGATTAAGAAATTTAGCTTTGTTGCCGCCTGGAAAATGGTCATCTAAACCGATAAAATTTGCCCTTAAAAGAAAATTTCGAGCGATTTAGCATGTAATATGACAAAACATGAACAGAATTAAAATATTCAGTCTTTCATGCGTATAATAAGCCATTTCCCGTGATCGTAAGTTAATATTTAGGTATATTTATATCCACATCAGTGAAGGGCTGCATGGCATTTTGGAGTTTCTCCACACCATTTCCCATGCATTCTTATGGAAGTAGTATTTTGGTGACCCCATGGGGTATAAGAGACTCCACGGTCTGCAAACCTAGACCAAGTTCTTCCTTTGGTCCATGGGATAGCCCATGAAACTATATAATTTGATAGCTTCAACGGTGTAAATACGTATAAAGAACATACACATACGCTCTAAAATATTTATAAGATGTGGTGTATCTAAAAAAAATTTAAGTGGGGGTTTGGGAGGGGGGTATCGATTTGGTTTTTCGACGATAACTCTCGAGTAAATTAACTTAGGAAGTTCAAATTTGATATTTGTCACTTGAAATACAAGTATAAGATCAATCTCCTATATATTGATGAAAGTTTTTCTGATTGTGCATCTATACATTTCCACACCGTTAAAGCAAGAATAATCAAATTTTCAACAAATACTTTCTTCACAAATAGAAAGGACGTAGGCTACTTTTTAGTCCCAAATGTTTTATACGTATTAATTGTACAAAAACCATAATAACTTTGTATGCTAATGCATTGCCATCTAGAGATGAGTCAGAAAGAACGAAACAGTTCTTTTCAAACTGTTCTGATGCGTAAACTGTTCAATAAAATAACTGTTCTCATGAACTTCCTATTCTCAAAGAACAGGTAACTCTACATCTTATACACAGTGAGAAAGGTGGGAAACGACTACTTCCTTATCCGTAATTGGACGGCGGGTACTGACTGAACTACGCGTATTTTCCCAAGTCCTACTATTTATTTAAATCATATTTGGTACGATTGTGGAGGGCTCCCAGAAATAATTCATACGTGGTTTTTGTTTCTCTCTGCCCGTTTCATTCAAAACGGCGGCCGAGTGAATTCTTAAATTCCATGTATCATCTAGAATTCCGATCGGATTTGAAGCAAATTTCTCCGGGCAAAGCCGGGAATTTCTGCTAGTTTTATATATAAATGTATTACATTACTATAAATTCTCCGTTTCCTATCTATATTTGAAATGATTAAAAGCTCAAATTATTAAGATTAATGAAGTATTCTTATTAAATAGAAATATTTTAAGGTAATGTCAATCTAAGAACTCAAATGTAACTAAATAAAAGTCGGGATATATAGATATCGAAAAAGAAGGTGTTTGTGTGTATGTATGCACGTATATATGTATGTATATATGTTACTAAACGCATATTATGCAATTTAATGAAAATTAATTTTCTAAAGATAAATATTTCACTGAAAATGTCACATTATATACGCAAAGTTAATTAAGAAAATATTCTAGGTAAATATATACGTTTAAAGCTAAAAAAATGTTTAAAAATTATCTTGAGATCTGAACCCCTGAACTTCGCGTTCGACGTCTGATACGCTAACAATTACACCAACGTAACCGGAAGTTTAAACTGCGTCGATAGGACTTCCGGTCCTGTTGGTATAATGGATAGCGCATTGGACGTTGGATGCTAAGTTCCGAGGTTCGATACCGTAGCTTAGTTAATAATTTTTTCGTTTTAACGATGTGTATTTGTATATTATGTCATCATAACTTAAGCTAAATCATGAAAGATGCTTTAATTTAACTTTTTCCTTTTAAATAATACAAAGTATAAAGAAAAAATTTAATTTCCATATATAATGGGTTTTCTTTGTGACATAACAAATTTTACATATAAATGTATTACATTACTATAATTTCACCGTTTCCTGTCTATATTTGAAATGATTAAAACCACAAATCATTAAAGATAATGAAATATTGTTATTTAACTGGCAGAAATTCCCGGCGTTGCCCGGGGAAATTTGGTTCAAATCCAATTGGAATTCAAGATTATACATGGTATTTAAGAATTCACTCGGCCGCCGTCTTGAATAAGACGGGCAGAGAGAAACGAAAACCACGTATGAATTATTTCTGGGAGCCCGCCACAATCGTGCCAAATTTGATTCATATCAATAGTAGGACTTGGGAAAATACGCGTAGTTTAATGTTTAAATCGACCGCCATTTTGAATGAAGTGGACATACAAATACTAATAAACCACATTTGGATGGAATCGGTTGATTGTGGGCGTGCAGAAAGAGCCGACAGATAATGGGTTGCCATTATCTGTACAAAGTATTTTGCTTTTTGTACAATAACCTATATAAAACATTTGGGATTAAAAAGCAGCGTACGGCCTTTCTATTTGTGAAGAAAGTATCTGTTGAAAGTGCGATTACTCTAACTTTAACGGTGTGGAAATGTATAGAGGCACAAATAAACAAACAAACAAACACTTTTATAAATATATAGAAGATAGGTATTAAATCCAGAAATGCTAAATGTAAATGATGCCTTGAAGCAATATTGCATAATTTTAAGGATAGCTCAGCAATTACAATAATTGAGGAGTGTGAGGCAAAAAGATGGTAACCCACAAACATCTATTTGTAGTTAGGTTGCGCACAGAAAAAAAAACTTCAATTAATATTTTGGAAATTTGTTTATCATTTGTTGTAGTTCATATTTTGTAACTTACGTTTATTTATGATTTCTCTTACGGGTGACCCCCCCCCCCCCACAACCCCCCCTCCCCTTGGTCTGATTTTGCTCATCTACAAACTTGATCTTATACTTGTATTGAAAGTGACAAATATCAAATTTGAACTTCCTAAGTTAATTTACTCGAGAGTTATCGTCGAAAAACCAAATCGATACCCCCTCCCAAACCCCCACTTAAATTTTTTTTGAGACACATCACATAGTCTAAAGATATGCTGCAAGTTTCATAAAAATTCGACCAGCCGTTTTTGCGTCATGCGGTAACTAACAGACAGACAGACAGACAACAATTGTGCAAACCGGTTCAAACGTCTTCTTGTGATGCAAAACACACAAAAAAGTAAAACCCCGACAAAAAAACAAATGTACAGACAGAGGTTACAATTTTATTTATATAGATTATTAAGTTCAGGTTATATGCGGTCCAAGTTTGGCGTAAAATCATCGCAGCCTCTTAACATTCATCGGCGATTCGCGGCCATAAAAGTACATGCCTCTATGAAGTTATCCAAATGTTGACATGCTTCACATTTTCTTTTTCCTTTCTATATTTGTCTATAAATTACAGAGGTAAAATCGAAAATTACGGACTCTAACTGTGGAAAGAACGTTTTATTTACCCCTGAGAAAAAACGTCCTTCGAAAATAAGCAATACAGTGCTAAAATGTGTTTATAATGGGAATTTAAAAACTTATTTTCACCTAGGAAACGCAAAGCGTTCCTTAAATCGATAAATAACTGTGGGAACGCGGCGTAGAGACGAGGCCACTGGCCAGGAAGCGTTTTGCACAGACGATGACCCCTTTCACATGCAAGCAAAAGTTTTGCTCGAGTCGACTATTTTCTTAACCCTGGGATTTACTTGAGGAGACTTTTTGTCCTCCGGAATACTTGATTTGCTCGACCTGTTTCCGGAAATTGCTTTCCTTGTAGTCGAAGCCATTTAGGTGGATATAGTTTTCCGTTTAAACTTTTTCAAATCTACTTCCGGCTCCACGAATCGACGGTGTCCATTATGTTAAAATAATTAATGAGAACAGTTCCTTGAGATGTTCTTGATATCCTGACGCCAATTTGTAACTATTGTCATTCTATGCATTCATAATTAAACCAGATAAATAAAATCTATGGAATATTACTACAACAATATTATTTGAAAACGTTGGTTAACGAAGTATAAGTTTATATTCTTAAATTAAAATCAATTAATTAGTGTATAATACAGTGTATTTCAATATAATCTTCAATTATGGGATAATAAATGCGATCAAAATATTTAGGAGATATTTTCCTTGAACTGCGTTGTAGCCGAAATGCACATATGGTTTTTCACAAACTTTTCGCGGATGTTGGTGACACATGAATATGTACTTACTTTTTATTTTCCCATTTCATGTTTGAAATTAAAATTAGACAATAACGACAGAAATTTAAACGATACTTTTTCACCATTCCATTGATAATTCTTTATTGCGATTATATCATGACACCATCTCCACTACGTTCAAAAAAAGTTCATGTGTGCGGATGAAAATAGCAGTGATGAAACCGCAGAAGAAATATAGATGCAATCAGGCGATCACATTCAACTTGACGAATTTAATGATGTGTATGTGGCAATTGGAAAAAATACGTCTTCTTATAGAAATGGCACGATTAGAAAAAAACAAATTGATAAACCATTACGAAATATACTTGAACGATGGCCGCAATGGTATTATATTAACTCAAACTGTGTTGTCTGATTTTTACAGTAATCCTGGCCATATTTCAAACCGATTTCCTGGCACTTATTCTGCATTAATATTAACCCCAAGGTATTTATTTTTCTCGCAATCATTTGGTATCTGACAAATGGGATGAAATTATCCACGCTGATATATAGGGTGATCAGGAGGAATTTAACCATAGGCTAAATTGGCTGGAGCCCAGGATTCCCGAGATTTAGGAGACTAAATATGGATCGACTTCGGGTATCCATATATACAAAATTATGAATAATATATATCCCCTTGAGAATATTACCCCACACCCCTGCTGAGGGCTATCCCTATTCATAGCATTGAAATGCTCCATCGTTATGCAAGCTAGATCATGTACTATCTTTTTAGTCCGTTTGTTTACTGCCATTGATTTTTAAATTTTACCTTCGCTAATGCTTTGCCATTTGATTTGTTCAGCGTGGCTGAAAAAATAAATATTGCTCAAAGAGAGCGCACTATCACAATATACATGATTTAGCTTCTGTAACTGCAATTCAAGTAAGATTGAGAGAAGAAATTGGAAGACATGCCACTTTGGGTCAAAATGCAATCTAAAACTGTTCGATAATTTATTCCATTCTCCTCCACAGCTTTTTTGATTAACTTCTTGGGGCTCGTACTCGGTTAATGTTCCATCGTAATCTAATTAAAATATTCTTACTTGATCTTTTTCTTTCCTTGACTGGAGCAGTAAATGTAAGTGTAAATTTTTTCCAATTTCTTGCTAGTATCTTTCGATTCACGAATATCTTAACTGGCAATGAGTTATTAAAATTGAAGCAAAATTATTCCTATACCAAAATGCGCCGGAAATTTCTTACCACGAATAAATTTAAACAAATTATTTCTCCGATTTACATGAACTGTCGTAATAATGGAAGTATAAGCGCGAGTATTAAGAGAAAGTAACCATATAACGTGCTAGGAAAGTAATCAGTGTATCTCAAATAGATACATTTCGTGCGATGGAATATTTTAAACCAAACGATTCACTTTGAACGAAATAACACCATAAAACAGCGAAACGCCATGACACAAATATCTCTATCTACTAAAAGTTTCTTACCCGCACTAAGTTGGCGCATTAATAAACGTATTTACGTAATTTATTATAATGACTAAATACTGCAAAGCAATGAATGTATCAGAAATGATGCCAGGGCAATATTGAACATTTGCTTTGCCGATTTATTTTCTAATAAGTTGTAATTAATGAAGCAATAGCTAATTATGTAAAACAAACCCCAGTTAAGTGGGTGTAATGTTTACGTTCTTATCTTTTTCTTAGACAATCCATTTTCTCTTGCTTACCAAATGCAGCATGCACACGTAAGAAAATTAATGTATTTTCATAATTATAGCAAATCTTATTTACTTCTGTGACAGCGAAGATTATTTTCGTTGACAACAATTAAAATAACGAATTTTCGAAGTTCAAAGCGAATTACGATTTTCTTCTTTGGTTTTAAAAAAACGGATATTCCTACGATAAACATGTATTTGGGAAGAAATATTATATTTGGCTATTTCTACAAATTTTACTTGATGACTTTTTCTGTATGTCTAATATTTTACGAGATTTTTGGGAAAAGGTTCGTTTTTTTGTTTCCAGTAAAGTGATACCACTGATTGGATTATTATAACCATTTATGTCATTTTATTGTTGCCTTTACCCATAAGTCCTAAATACCAAATTTCATAAAAATCTGTTTGGTAGAAGCCGAGAACGAACATGCGTACGGACGGACAGAGCGAAGCTAACAGGCGCTCAGGTTAGGAACGAAACGCGCCTAAATATATAAGACAATAAAGCAAGGGAACAGAAATGGGTGAAATGAGGTGATGTAGGAGGAATAGATAATAAATAGAAACAGAGACGCAAATTTGATTGTACAGTGAATGTGTATAATTGAGCTCTTCCCTTAAGCTGTTTCTCATTTCAAATATCGCGAAGTGAAATCAAACGTGCAAACATCAAACAGCCAACCGAGATGCTTCCACTTTCTCTCATTTTGTAAATCGATGATTAAATTTAAACAGTCGAACTGAGATCAACGAATTCTTTAACATTAAAGTAAGGAAGAAGGGCGCGGTATCTACATATTCGCACAAAATTTATTCCAAAATATTTTTCTAATCGATTACTTTGAACTTTTAACATAAATAATTCAAATTAACGAAGAAAATAATAACTTTGTTAAATTCCACAATTTTTAACAAAGTTATTATTTTCTTCGTTAATATGATTATCAATTACCACAAAGTTCAGCCAAATTCCTTGGATTTTATTTTTTTAAATAATTCAAGCTAGTTGCAATTTTTCCGGGATTACACCTTATAAATAGTACATCAAAAACTTTGAAAAAAATATTTTTCACTGTATTGAATTACGTTCTATAAAGTAAGCGAGATAACTACTGCTATAGAGAGATTTTCACGAACCTTTTATGTTAACAAGCTAAATTATTAAACAAGAAGCCAAGCCAGGACTAAAACAATGAGATCAATAGCCCATGGTTGAAGTGTAGTCCAGTGTAAAATAACCCATTTGTGCAGTCGTCTATGCTCAAACCGAGTTCGGAAATAATCGTCTTCATGGCAACATCCCTAAAAAAATCCGATTTAAACGCCAAGAAAACGCTATCGTACACTAAAAACTCAAGAAATTTCGATCGATTATAAAAATTATGTGATATGAATTACAGTTTACATTCTTTTCTCCTTATAACAGTACAAACCCCGCTCCGATATCGCAATCCTAAGGTATTTTATAGTAGCAAAGAAAAAAATCTCTGTACGATGTATTTGAGACTGTTATGTAAATAAAATAGGGACAAGGCGTTCCTGGAATCAAACTCGGGACTTCAATCTTCGCCAAATAAAATATGGCCCTGAGGTCGACCCTGCTGACAGAACCTCACATCGAATTTCATGAAAATCGGTCCATTGATGCAACAGTTGTTAGCTAGGGACGGACACACAGACATGATCATTTCATAAGGCTATGTTTCCCTCGAAAACCAGCTTAAAAACAATGGAAAGAGATTCTTAATTTGGATGTTAGTTTGACCTGGCCCTAGAGAAAGTGTCTGAGCTTTTAAGCCTCCCTAAGTATAAATGGGGTTGGTCGTGGTTAAAAATAAACGATATAAAGCGTCTGGAATGGTATTAAAAACTTTTTAATGATCTACCTTCTTAATTTTAAGAACTATTAACTATCAATGCTAAAATATATTTTGCAGCAGCATTTATTTGTCTATTATAAAATGTTTTTGCAAAGAAACAACTAAAACATTAAAATATAATAAGTTTTTGAGATCTTAAACAAAATTTTTATTTATGTTAAGCAAAATTTACTTTGCGTACTGAAAAGGTAATACAAACTATAAATGTATGAAATTTACGATAAGGATGTAAAGTTGAGAATGGGGTAATTTTAGAATAAAGGTTTACTCCTATAAAAAATAAAGTAAATATTTAAGTATTAAAACTTCGAATTAAAAAAAGTAGAGAAAGAAGTTAAAAACAAAAAAAAATTCCATGAACGTAACTTATTCCCCATTTGCATTACTGAAAACCGGGCAATGCCCCCCAAATCTCCTTTTGAAAGATTTAAAACAAGTTGGGAGAGGTTGAGTAATAAGCGAGCGTTACACAAGAGGAGGCGGTGGAGGAAGTAGGATTGGATGGGACAGAGGAAAAGGGAGTGGAGTTGTAAAGAAAAGTGGGTCTAGGTTGCAGAAGCGCTCACTGAGGTCAATCGCTGGCAGAAGTGGACCAAGAACGAGTTTCACGGCTAAGGGATAAAAAGCTCCCTTCTTTCGGCAACAAGTGAAATGTTCTCGCCCAGCGGTTCCGTTAATTAGAAAGAAAGAAGCAAGAGGAGAAATGGAACTTTAAAATGCATTCATAGAAATAGAGAAGAACGCTTACTTTTATGACATTCTATTCTCCGTATATCTCGGGCGTTTTGAATTATTTAATGAGTTCGCTGAGATTCTATTTATTAAAATTTGAAACGTATGTGCATAATTACCTAAGTCCAAACCACACTAAAAAAATAATATTAATTAGTTTCATTTCTAATAGAGACAAAATTGGATGAATCATAGAACCAAAGGAAATTTAAAATGCATTTAATTAGAGGGTTTGTAAAAGTCGGGAAGCAAATAGACGCGCTATAATGGTAGAATTATAGTGCGGTCAGCTAAATAACGAGATACATTTAATAAATACGAAGGATTAAAAATACCTATCCATCCAGAATTCGAACGTATCATCAAAGAGACTGTTTCTTGCGAAATTGGTTGAATCTTAATAAGGGTCGCATTCCTTTTAAAATTATAATTAAATTGAAGATTTTTTTTAAGATTCAGACTTCATAATTCGTCGGTGTGCCTTACATAGCCCAAACTGCGTGACTGAAAACAGAAAATGTAGGGGAAGAGAAATGTGATGAAACTAATGACATGATGATGACGTTCAAATAAATATTAGTTAAGCCTACCTCGTAAAAATAATGATCTATGCATATTTTAGCGTAATTATAATACACACAAATTGTGCAAAAACATTATTAGATTAATAGATTAATGTGGACCAGTTTCCTTTGCTTCGAAACTAACTCTGTTCAACCACTAAAAGTAAAAATGCGCTGAACTCATAACGCAACGCTCAATTACTTCCGTGAATACAATTGCATTCTGCTTCTGGACGCAACTTTTACTTAAGATCTCTATGAGGAGTGAAAACTGTTTCTGAGCATGCGAAGTCTCTCGTGCCTTGGCCAACCGAGTCTTCAGTGAAAGTAACTTCACTTGCTCACTCTCTCGAAATGCCGATCGATTCTTCTATCGCAAGCCACTCTCTCCTCCTAGAACGTGTTTGTGAGGAAAAATACAACGTTTAACAATCTCGCTCGAACTGTCACGTTTCATTCATTTCTCTTATAAGTATGGGATGAAAACTGGATTAATGCATTCTGTTTCATTTGGATATTAAATCAATTAAAACTCTCGAGGAAATAACGCGTCAATATTACTTTCATGAACCAAAATACCATGATTTTTCTTAGTTTTCATAAAACACTAATTTAATGGAAGTTTGTGAGGATTTTGTAAAATGTTCCTTACATAACTGAGTTTTTCATCAATATTGAGATGCGGGGAATTAAAGTTAAGATTTTTCCTTGCGGTGATATTGAAACGCGGGACCCCAGAGAGGTCGCCCCTATTCGCCCTACCTTTGGGACGGCTCTGCCCCCTCCCCTTAGATGTCCCCATTGCCCTGCATCGGATATACATTCCGTGCCAATTTCCTTGATTCTGGGCTGCAGATTGGGTTCACAGGGCAAAGGAAACAAAGATTACGGCAGAGGAAAGGATTCTGAGTAAAGGTTCGTTGGGATTGGGGAATTCAAAAAGGGGAAGGGCGACCGACCCTATCCATGGGAAGCTTCTGGATCAGCCAGTGCTAATTATCAGTAGAAGGCCTGGCAAAACTTCCATACATATCTGGGACTGAGAAATGTATTAGGCTCTTACAAGCGCGACTATAAAAATGAATATATTTCTCGCTGACATCCTATCAGTGTCTTCTCAAATTTTCTAATTTAATCGATGTAAATGCGCATTTTTCGCAACTTCTATAATGACACATTTTTTATTAGGTAATTCCTGTTTCTCCATATTTGCGTCCCCTGGAATAAGTACCGCACATTCAGTATAATTTATGAATTTCTTTGGCACAAGTTAACACAGTTGAATAGGTAGATAACTTATTCTAACAACGATCTCTTTTAGCCAATCAACTTTAGGTGGCACCTTATCTGGATGCATTGAGTAAAATTTCCTACTTCAGAATTTAATACTCCATACGGAAAAGCTACACTCGTTCGAAACTAAAATATCACCATCATCATATGTAGTCTGTCCGTAGACAGGTCCGTGATTATTCATGGTTAAATCTGGTTCTCCACATACTTCTATTTTCCGCAGTTTTCTTCATGTCTTGATAGCTCTCTTTTCCTTTCAAGTTGTCTATCAGCTGAAACCTTTTCCTACCTCTTTCACTTTTTCCATCCAATTTTCCTTCTAATACGTCTTTAATCATGCTTTCTCTCCTCAGATAATGTCCAATCCAGTTCGCCTTCCTCTTACTGGTAGTCTGTATGATCGTTCGCTTCTCTCCTATTCTTCGTCGTACCCGTTTTTTATCATATCTTTCCATTTTATCTTCGGCATTCTTCTTCATGTCCACATTTCGAAGCTTTCCAAGTATTTTATATATTTTTCCTTAGCTTCCATGTTTCTGCCCCATACAAAGCTATACTCCATACATAGCATTTTATCAACTTCTTACGGATATCTTGATTTCATCGGTACATTTTGCTTCTCTCGTTATGGTGCTTTCATTTATTTATTCTCCTTCGCATCTAGCTTCGTTCGGCCTTATGATGTCAATCCTATTTTTTCTCTTTTCTTCTTTCAGATTCTCTAGCTTTCCTGCCTTCCCATGGTTTTTACATTCAAAGTACCTATGCGTATGTTACCTTCGACAAATGTTTTCCTCAAGGTAGTTCGAGCCCGGAGATCCGATTGGGGGACTATTTTACCTCCGGAATGTTTTACCTCGAGAGAACTCATATTGTCCAACCATATAACCATTACTAGGTAATTGTAATGTGGTGGTTTCCCTCTTCCTTTCCACATCGCAGTACTGTAGCCTATTGGATATAGACCCGACCCAGCCAACATAATTTGTTTTCGGCTCTTTACCATACTGACAGTACTGCTGCCTATTGCCAGTCACCGATGATAGTTTTTTTTTGTGAAAAAAACCTCCATTCGCGGTGATCGATCCCAGGAACTTTGTAATGGGAAGCTGACACGCTATCCACTATACCACCATTGCAATATACGATACCATATTAAGTAATTATTGTAAGTATTGATGGTTAAATTTCCTTTACGGTTAGATTATTTTTTTATTTTACCGTTCCTAAAATTTCTAAAACATCCCGGCTAATCTCGTCTACAAAAAAAATTTGTAAATACTTGCTGGACTATAAAATGAAGCTGATTAAAGTTTGATCGATCAATCAACGTTTTTTGCATAGAAGATGAAGTGAAATTTAATGCCCAAATAAGGATTAGGCAAAAAGAAGGCGAAAATTTGGTAACACCCAAAATTTTACCTGCATGTCATGCTCGAGAATGACGCTCAGAGACGAAGCATCCGCAGGGATTGTGCTGAGATAAGACCATCTGGAAGGCGTCCGCTGCAGACCTTGTTGGGAGGCATGGACCCAGGGCCTCCAGGAGGAGAGGTTCGTCCATCACGGTGCTGCGGAAGTCTTCCAGAGACACTCGGCCGTCCTTGTCCTTGTCGCAATGCTTGAGAAGAAATTCCACAAGGTCTTTAGCGCCTTCTTCGGAGTCTTCGTCGGATGAGACTCGGACAATGCTTTTCCGAAGGAATTGAAACATTTGATCGCGGCTGATGCGCCCTTCGCCCTGGACGTCGTACACCTAAGAGAAAACAACCGGATGAAGCAAACGTATCGCCGAGAAAATGCGGGCCTGATACAATTGGTGCCGATTATAACCAGGGCCGGATCACAATACAAGCAGACCAAGCGACCGCACGGGGCGCCGAATTTTTGGGGGCGCCAAATTTTCCTGGTAAAAACTTTTGGAAAATACCTTAATTTAGTTTTTTCATTTGGTTTACCATTGATATGTTTAGTGTTTGCAGCTGGCGAATATATGTGAAAATGTGACTTCAAAAGAATGTTCAGGAGCAACATGAAAGCAGTTCTCACCGCCCCTAATATTTCTAGCTGACTCCCTCTGTGATTTGCCGCCCCCGAGGGTTTCTGTCCGGGTGCAACGCACCCCTTGCACCAAAGATAGTCGCGGGCCTGAAGAGAGAAGCATTCCCTTAGGTTGGAGGGAGAGAGAAGAATGATTAAAAAAGCTCATGCCTCCAAAGGAAACTCGGCATCGCCCCCGACTTACTATAGCCTGCTGCACTCTCACAGGTTGACCAATGGGAGACATTTGCAAGGGTGCCCAAGAGCAAGGAAATCTTTAGAAAGTCCGAGGAGGATATGGGATATTCCAAGGCCCTCCCTCCTGCGGTTCCTCTTTGTTTCCACGTGCATTCATTCAGGCACGTTCAAAATATATATTCTCACACCACTGTTTTTAATCCCTTCTCCTTCAATATTTCCTCCTCCCTCGCATTTTGCATCGGTGACATCGAAAAAGATCAGTTTGTCCGCATTGGTTCCAATACGTCCATCGTTGAGAAAACGTAAGTCGAATGGTGCGCATCTTTTAGTGTTAGAAGAATCTGTTGTCATGTTATAGCAGGTTAGTTTTCCTTGGGCATAATTGATATGTTTTTGTCTTTGCTCAAGAAGTGACATCAATATTTAGTGTAAATACTATTCTTTCCCCATTGATAAAAGCAGGGTTTTCACCCTGAGAGTTTGAGCTATACCTAGTCTACGATCAACAGAGAATTTCTAACCCAGGAAATTAATATATATTTTTATTATATATATATATATATCATTCACGTTGTATGGTTAAATTATTTTTTAGTTTAATTCAAATAAGTTTGCTGCTATTATACTCTTTCTTGAACCGACCTTTGCTAAGTAGTTTAATGTAGAGGGTTTTCTCACTCAAATTTGTGGTAATTAAGCAATTGAGCAATTTTATTTCCTTATAAGAAATTCATCTTGAAGGTCATTTTAAATTGATAAATTCTTAAGCTGCTCCTGTTAATGAAAGTTGTCCTTGACTGTTTGTAATGATTCCCTGTGATAGACGATGTTCATGTTGCTCTTGAAGTTCATAATCAGTCATAAAGTTGGAGTCTCATTCACGATAAAGCCCGCTTTTCATTCCAATCCATATTTTTTAATAATTTTTTTCCGGACATCTTTCCAAGATAAAGTCTTGATTCCATTCGTTTCGTCGCTTCTTTTTTCCCTGCATCCTTCCTTTGCAGTATTCACAGACTCCCAAGCGCGTTTTGCAATCAACAATCAATTTCATCCCTTCTATTTCATTCCAAGAGTAATTTGTACCATTAGCTTTAGATAAGTTCGTCACTGCCTTTATCCATGCGTTTGGCAACACGTGTTTGTCCATGAATAAGGCAATGTGTCGATGTTGCATTTTTTTATGCCTTCATTAGGAAACTTACTCTAACAGCAAGTTTTCCAACCAATGATTTAGCCCAATCTGTGCATACATCGATGCAATAGTTCCAATCTTATTTTCACTGAATTAAGTATCGCACAATTTACAATTTCTTTGTGACATTTCAAATTCATTTTACTGTGAATAAAGCCTTGTTTTTTATTAAACTGTTTAATCATACAAATACACAAAACATCAAAATAATTATATCCTATTAAAGTATTAAACTACCGAATTTTAATGCAAAATTTATGTATCGATGGGGCACCATAATTAAAACCTGCCAAAACGTCTTGAGCCGGCCCTGATTATAACTCATAGTTCGAGAAAATATTTACGTAAAAAATGATTAATTTTAGTAATTATTGCACGTTCTGCGGCTTAATTATTTCCGTTGTTGAACTTTGGTCATCCTAACATAGATTATAAAATTTTTTTGCTTGGAAATCAATGCTCAGACATTAGCAAATAGTAATCTGAATACGAGTTAGCTTAATATGCGTTAATCAAACCCCTATTTCGCAGATTATTGTAAATGAATATACATGGTAGACTTAAAACGGCATATTATTTTAATGCGTTTAGTTTTACATTTACTCGTATCACTTTAATTTTCAAATTTGAGAAGTCATTCCCTTGGTTCTCAACATAAACATCGGCCTCAAGCCAAAATAACTTGACTTAATTCATTACGAATTATTGTGCTTTATGCTACATTGTGAAGTTCTTAAAAATTTTCGGCCATTCAATGCTAGGTAAAAATAAATATCCATTGCAACCGTTTATTCTGCCTACCATCTCACATTAGCGCAATGACGTTAACCCGTTCAAGGATAGAAAGAAAAGGAAATACGTGTGAACTTGACCGAGAAACGATTTCTCTCTCTCTCGCTGAATTTACATTCAAGTTTATGCCTCCCAAATAAAAAGTCAACAACTTGACCTTCCTTCTCCTTTGTCCTGTTCGAAACCAATCCAGAAATTGCTTTGGCAGTTCTTGTTACCCACTTCATCAACGACTGTAGCTTTTAATAAAAACAAAGTTTTGAGGCGTGAAAATCATAAGTACTATAGCAATACATATCTGTAAAATAGCGAAGCACGCTGGTGATTTTATCGGTGTATTCTTAGCACATTTTATTTATGAGCATAAAATAACATAAAAGCACTTCTATTTTTATCAAAATAATATTAGGGCCAGGATAAATTTATAAAATCATAGCAAATATTCTATTAACAATATAGGTAACTGGCATAAAATTAACTGGAAATAGTTCCGAAGCAAAAACAAATTTTAAATCTGTATATTTACGAAACCGTTTGCAAATCTTCAAAAGAAAAATTAAGTGTTTTGTAGGCCCTTATTTTATTCTTATAATAATTTTCTGACTAATGAGAAGCAAGATTTTATAAATAAACTTGCCTGCTGTTTAATTTAGTTCTGCTTCGACTGTCCTTTACAAAATGCTGAAACGAATAACTATAAGCAAAAAATACAGCCATCGAAACTATGAATGGTGAGGTTACCGAAAAACAATATTCAATCTTCTCTTTCTGCGTGCCTCGAAGAAATGTGGACAGTCCACAGATTAATTCCGGCATGGAAATCACATTGCTGCTCTTTTTATCAAAAGCTACGAAAATTCGGTCCATAAGGGTAACATCCGTCATGTCCAAACTGTTGTGAATGATGACCCTAAACATGCGACGATCAATTGGACCAATAGATGTCAGCTATGCGTTAAAGAAAACAGGGATATCAAAGTATTCCTTTAAAATCAATTCTTTGGAAACTATACAATTTCAGAGACAATATAAACCATCACAAAATTTATACATAATACAAAAGGGTGCATCACCACAACCAATTATATCATATTATCGCAATCAAATCAGAAAATATTTCAATTAACGTAAATTACTCGATGATTAAATAGGTATAGAAATACTGTTGATGCAAAAACACAAGATATTATGCATAATTTCAAGTTTTTGTTTTCGGTTACTAACTTTGTAGTAAAATAATGCCAACGTAACCAAATCCTTCGCTGTAAATTTAGTCTTCTTTCTTAGTTTTTCCAACAATTTTGAATATCTTCTTTTCAATCGGTTTTCTTCGAAGGAATCCATTTGCAATAGATGATGAACGTAAAAGCTTTGACTTAAGTAATATGGAACGGGGATTGTTGTAGAAACCACTATGAAATACACAGCATTGTGTTAAATGCATGTTTTTAATTATATGACGGGGAACCCTAACATTGTAACAGGAAATAACTATTGTATATATGTATAATTCGACTTATAGAAGTTCGACTATATATAACATAATTTTTAAGTTCAATGGTTTCATTAGTTTATCTCGGAATACTTCGATTTACTATAATTTTCCACAGTTTAACAAAAATTTCACTAGGTTCCAAAGAAAAAGGAATGTTATTGTATGATGATTAATAAAAATACATCTATATACACAACTGGGAATTATGTGATTTGATAATATCATATAAAACTATGAATACTTATATTAAATTTAATACGGTGAATACAGCGATGAATTATTTCATTTCTGTGTAGTTAATAAGCTGATGGAAACGTACCATTCTCAAAATCTGCTGATCTCTTGCTGTAGCAACTTCCCGGGCATTCACAAAAACTCCATTACTAAACTAAAATTTATTGGCTGTTTTCCCAGAGAATGATCGCGCCAGATCGGCATTCAAATGTTTGAGATTCTTTAGGATTATTGTTTAAAAGATGTTTCTGAGAATCCTTTCTTTCTTCCCATTAAATCACCGCTTACGAAAATCACTGCGATGAACCAGGGTTGTTACGTTACCGAGTTTATCACTCAGGTCTGGGATTGAATTATGTGGTTTATGTTGTGATTTATTAATGAAAAGAAAGGTTGTGATACGGACAAAAAATTGTTGGAGTTGTTTTGGTGACAGACTACGAAAGAGAAAGCCTTGAAAGAGACTTTCTGTTTCAGTCTACGTTTGATGCTTAAGGCGTGTGGAAAGTGAGGCAGCTCGCGGATGAGACTCTCCTGCCACAGTTTAATTCACGTTTTATACAGATTCGTTCGCAAAGTTAACTTATTTTTTTGAAACATCTTCTTTGGATTTCTCATCCAGATTTTTCTACGATAAACGCAGTTTTTTCTCTTTTACAGGCCGTCAGGTATTTCAATAGATTTAATTTAAAACAGCAATGACTTTACTGCATTATTATTGTATTGAAATTTGTTTTTCCCTTCAAGAAAATGTAATTTTTTATTTTAACGACTTACAGGAAGCCAGGGAGTATGCTGCTGAAATTATATTCCCTATGCATCCTCTTACTTGACAGTGTTAGCCTTGTAGTTAAATTTGTGATGTTGTTAATAGAATCACTATACCAGTTGGTTATTCCACCACCTGAGAAGTCAGTGGAAGGGGAGATAGTTTTGGTAAGTACAAGGGCTGCTGTTTTTTTTCTCAATTGCCAGTAAATATATTTTCAAATGTTAATGAATAAAAGGTTATAATATTTAGGTAAAAATTGGCATTTGTGAATACAGTGCTTTTATCTAAATTAAAATTTCTTATTTGTGCCTATGATATAAATTCAAAAACCCTATTTCATTTTTAGATCACAGGAGCTGGTCATGGAAT
Organism: Uropetala carovei; assembly: GCA_036926305.1. Lineage (NCBI taxonomy): Eukaryota > Metazoa > Arthropoda > Insecta > Odonata > Petaluridae > Uropetala > Uropetala carovei. The sequence goes on along the minus strand of JAXCHB010000044.1, from coordinate 1,882,589 downwards.
TGGGAGGCAACTAGCGTTGAAGTTTGCTTCTCTAGGTTCTACTGTTGTTTGCTGGGATATTTATGAAGCAGGAAATGCTGAGACTGTGAGCTAATTTTCGTATTATATTTAAGCTAGTTTTGAAAGAGTAAATCTCATCTACAAATTATAAAATTTCTCAGATCTTCTAATAAACTTAATGCATTATATATTAATTCATACATATCATTCAGATTACAATATAAGAATTTTGGGGAAGGAGGCATGAAAATGTACTAATAGAAATTAATAATTAACTGAAAATTGACATTTTCTGGGAATTTTTGGTGGGCTTAACTTTTGATGTAACTCAATAGTTTATTTACTTCATGTGTCTCTCTTGAGGATATGAATTAATATATTTTTTAAAGAAAGGGGGGCTCTTATGGCATGTTTAAAAGTTGCAAACCATAGGTTATTTTAAACTATTATGATCTAAAAAATTACTATAAATGTGTCAGTTTTTGAGAGCTTTTGGTGATAATATTCATCTCTTATGAAGCTATAGCTGCACCTCAGATAAGTTTTTAATGATTTAAAACACTAAGAAATACATAATTTTTAGTGAATAAGTGTCAGTGGCAATTCCAATAGAGTTTGTCTTTTTGAAATTTTAGACAAAAGATGTGATATAATTCTACCTTTCAGCTTGCCATGATAGCTGAGCTCTTTGTTTCTTGTGAGAAAGCTGCCAAGCATTCAACTCACTCAGCAAATCAGAATGGGTCATATGTGACTCCAAGAAAGGCTTATGCCTATCAGTGTGATGTGTCTAAGCGTGAAGAGGTGATGAGAGTGGCTGCTAAAGTGAAGAATGAGGTCGGAAATATAACCGTTGTTGTAAATAATGCTGGAATTATGCCTTGCCAGCCATTTTTATCTCATGGCCAACAGGAAATCCATCGCATCTTTAATATCAATGTGTTGGCTCACATCTGGGTAAGTGTTATTAACAAAAATAATGAATTTGAAACCACTTAACAATGGTTTTGCTGAATTATTCCATGGAAGATCATTTGTCATTACTTAATACTTTCCTTACAATTAGTTATGACCTTATAAGCATACTAAATAAATTACCAAATTTAAAATCATTTTGTGACGTATCTGTTAAGGAAGCATTTACAGCAGTGGTAGGCAAACTATGACCTGTGGATCGATGAGTGACCTGCCACCACGTTTTGGGTTTAGGAAGGTTTATGGTTTGCAAAAAAAAAAGTTATTCAATTGCTAAATATAGTTCATATAAACATCCATAAATTCGAGTTTTGCCTTGTCGTTCAAATTATTTAATCAACCAGTCGTATTTTCCAAAAACTATTAATTGACCAATGGCCAAAAAAGTTTGCCAATCACTGATTTGCCGTTATCTTTTATGGCATTGCATTTAATTTCCTATTCTGTAATCATCCATTGAGTATTGTTTTATAGTACCTAATGAATGTATATTGCTATAGGTGTTAGAGGCTTTTCTCCCATCAATGATAGAAAACAATCATGGGCACATTGTAGCGCTCTCATCAATGGCTGGAATCTGTGGTCTTGCAAATCTTGTGCCATACTGTGCCTCAAAATTTGCAGTTCGAGGTCTCATGGAGGCCATGTCTGAGGAGCTAAGGGAAGAAGGACGAGCTCATGATATTAAATTCACAACTATTTTTCCATTTATTGTGGGGACAGGCCTTGTGAAGAAGCCAAAACTCAGGTGAGAAGATATTTATCATAAACATATTTAAAAGATAGTTTCAATTGTAATACATTTAGCTTGGACTTCAGTATTCACCAAAAATTCTCAAATTTTATTGCTCTAAAAGCAGATCAAAATGCTGGTATTATTGCTTCAGTTTTTATTCATAAATTAACAAAAATTAAATCTAAGCAAGTTGAAAACTATTATAACTTGAAACAAATTTTACTAAAAATTTTTAATCATTATCAATCTTGGTTTCCACTCAAAAAGTCATTGTCAGATTTTTAAATTGTTAATATGCAATTCACCAAAGTTAGCTCCTCTTTAACTAAGAAATGTCATTAATTTTACCTACATTAAAAATTATTCATGTTTTTAAGTGCATTTCGAATTTAGCATTATGAAAAATATGCTATTATAAAATAATTTGAAATGCGGAATAAATTATTATTTCAGCTTTGAATCTAAATCTTTGCTGTATGTTCTAGGTTTCCTAATTTGTTAGGAGTTGTATCTCCTGAGGAGGCAGCACAGAAAATTGTCTCTGCTATGAGGAGGAATTATGTTGAGGTTTCGATACCTTCAGGTCTCATGTACCTCAATAATTTTTCAAGGTAATGTCTTATTGTAATTTCATTTAATTTCTGCAATATTTTTCTTTTTCAACAAATTTCACATGTATGTATTTGAAAAAACAAACTCCTGTACTGTCTTCTTTTTTCGACAATTGTTAAAGCTTTATGAAAATTTAAGACTAATGCCTTAATTTACAATCAAACATATTTATATATAATAGTTGGCTTTATAAAAATTTTCGGGGACTGTTTCTGTACTTGCACTAATTTAGAAGAGATTTAAAAGTTTATTCCTGGGTAACTTTTTCCGTTGAAATGGCACATTTATACTGCCAGAATTTATTTTGCTTGTATACATTTAATGAGTAATCTTAGTATAAAAAAGATGGGTGTAATTTGAATAAATAACCATCAGGTTTTACAAATAAGTAATTCCTTATTAAGGCTTAAATTAGTATGATTTTGCCTAATAATAAATCCCTTCTTTTTCATGTTTACGATTGAAGGCTGTTTCCTTCCAGAATGGTGCATTTGGTAAAAGATTTTGTAGACAGTGGGTGTGAGGCTCATATTTGAAGCATCCTCATTATTAAACTGCGAGAGGTGAAATCTGTTTCAGTTCAATTGGACTTATGCATCAAGTGGTTGCAGAACATTCTCCACAACATATGGTGTTGTATTATCTGTACTCTCTTATAAATGCTGAAGATGTTGAGTAATTTGAAGTAATTAAAGAATCATATTTTGGCTTCAGGTGCTCATGTTTTGGAAACAGGTGTCTTAGAACACAAGCAGCATTTTTAAAAACATTTTTGATGGCTGTGGAAACTTTTGTGATGATGTCACTTTGGTATAATGTTTTTATGACAATATAAGTGCCTTTATTACAAGCAAGGAAGAGAACTCTAATTCTTTTAGTCATCCTGTTTCGTAATTATGTTGATGTGCTGCATTCCATTCACGTCTAAAGAGAGTTACAGAAATTTGTTATGTACATTCTTCACATTGTTGTTCTCTTTTAATTTTCATGGCATATTGCAAATTGTTTAGTCTTGAATCTCTGTAATTTTAAAAAATACTGTCATAACATTTTTTGTTGCCTAATGAGGTTCTTTTTAAGAGATACAACTTTTGTAAATTTTCATTTTATGTATTAGTGTATTAATATGTCTCATGAAAATAAAATGATTGAAGGTGCAGTCTCAGACACCAATCACATTTTTTATGGAAAAACGAAGATGGTTGATCTTCTGAAGCAGCTGAGTCAAAAAGTACATTTTATTTGTGGTTTGATCATTTCAAGAAGGGAAGACGAAGCCTTGATGAAGATCCACAAATTTGGCAACCAGCAACTACAGTGAATGATGAAAATGTTCATACTGTCAAGCAGTTGGTGCATGATCATCGTGAGACAATGTGTGAGGTAGTTGTGGCACTAGGCATCAGAACCTTCTCAAATCATATTGTACACAACTAACTTGGCATGTGCAAATTAGTTGCAAGATTGGTGCTTTGGCTGTTGAGACCAGATCACAAACTTGACCATATGTCCAAAAATCATGAGTGCCTTTAAGAATATTGAATATATGCATCATTAAATTTTATTCCTCTTGGATTTCTTCTAAAGTATCCAGGTGTCAAGCCAACTCCAGTTTATGAATATCTTAAAGTAGGCAACCCGTAACAACAAAGCTGGTTCATGAAGATCTAAAAGTTGGCAACCCTATTCATGACCCCTTTAGCAAGCCTTAATAAAGAGGTGACCTGGAAAGCTTCATTCCCATCCACAACTCCAGCATGACAAAACCTGATTTCATATTGCTTGGGTTATGAAGACTACCATCCACGCTACCCTCCAGACCTTGCCCATACTGACTTCCACCTCTTTGATGAAATGGAAAATCTCTCAGAGGAATTCATTTGACTCCCTGGAAGCAGTAACTAGTTTGGAAAGTGTACAGCGTATCACAAATGGGCGTGTTTCGTGCAATGGAGTATTAGAAAGAAATGATATTGTACCTGTATGTAAGGGAAATAGCATTTTAAAGTTCTTTTCTTCATCATAAATAATCCATTTTCTTCCTATTTAAAAATATTGTATGCACATGTAAGGAAATTAAACGTTTGTTCGTGAGATTGTTTATTTTAGCAACAATGAAGAAGTAACCATGCAAGAAATTTCAACTTGAATTAAGACATTCTTGTTTGATTTTGTTGATAACGGCTACTCCGATAAAAATATATAGGATAAGAAATACTCTTCTTTACTAGTTCTACAAGTTTTATTTGATATGAGCAATATTTTAGGAGATATGACGAAAAGTGCATTTTTTGTCACCAGCAAAGTAGTACCCCTGATTGTCTTAATAATAATTTTAAGTTGAGAACGAACATGCGTACATAAGGATGGACAGACAGATGGACAGACTGATGACAATAGGCGCTCACGCTGGAAGTGAAATGTGCCTAAAACAGCAGTAATATAATGGATAAAAGATTTTTCAGAAAAAAAACTTCAATAATGGCCTAAAAAAGCTGGTCTAATACTGGAAGATGTGCATAGAGCTTGGAGGTGATTACATTGAAAACTGAACTGATCTTGATAATTAAGTTTTTTTCTTATGAGAAAATTCCTCGAACTTTTCAAACATACCTCATATTTTCTAGAGACATATCCACATTGTAAATCTAGGACTTCCTGAAAGTTCTTTAAATTTAAAAATAACTTCCTATTTCTATCAAGGCTAGATATTATGTTTCTTCAAAAGAAATAAGGCTTTTCTTCTCTAATTATAAAATGAGTGGCTCTGAAACCTCTGGAATACATAAATTTGCCAATTTCTTATAACTAATACCCATAGAGTGATTAATAATCATTTGTCTCACAATTTTTGCATGAGAAGGCTGAAAATTTTTCTGCAACAAAGATGATAGTTTAACAGTCCATGGTGCATTCAAGATTGGACATTGTTAAAGAAGAAATAAACAGTATCGAAAACAATTATGAAAGTTTTGTATACATGGTATTTCAATGTAATACAATGTTGACTTCCCTTTTGAGAAGTGAGGCGATCACCTCACCTATCTGTATGTGCCTCCCTGCTGTCAAATGGTAATTAGAGGCTGCAGAGATAGTGGAAAGATCCGCAAGATCCATCTACAGGTCTAGAAAGATAGCTATAGCACACCACTTCCCTATTACAAAGTGTTGATTGTTAAACCATGTTCCTGCTTGGAAGAATAGGTATGGGAAACCAGGCTATATATGAGATCTGCTTGTTTGTTTTAAGTAGTCATTCAGTGCAATGTATTTTTTAATTAATTAATTATTTTAAAGGAGGGGTTGTCATCATGGCAAAAAGACAGAGAAATTTTTTTTCAACAGTGAGTGGGAGGAGCAATTTCTCTTCATAAATTTAAAAGGTGTGTGTGCTTACTGTGTTATGGAAGTGTTGCAGTTCTAAAGAAAATTAATATTGAAAGACATTTTGTGACAACTCATAAAAATTTCAACAGTGACCTCCCTCTTAATTCAGACTTTCAAAGATATGGCAAAGTGATTAAAAATATATGCTTAGAGGCAATATGAGAACTTAAACACCCCCTCTCCCCTTTACTACAGCCCTTGGAAGTATGGGTTAGGGTAGGGGTTCCCAACCTGGTGCTCGCATGCACCACTGTGCTCTTTGGAACCCTGATGGTGCTCTTTGACAGCTTGACTGTGCTCTTCTATGTTGCTTAACCCCGTGGGAATCACACGCGTTATTCAAATGTGAGAACTCATGCGGGATGTCCCTGACACCCCACCGTGTTTTCAAATTAAACCGCAGTTTTTTCTCTCAAATTCTTCCCTTTCAATGCTTTAAGTATTTTTGGGATGATAGGGGTAATTCGTCAATTAAAATGCTTCAGCATTTATTTACGTAAATTTTTAGAACAAATAATTTAATTTGCTCGGTTGATTTCTTTCTAAACATATTCAACATCATTAAGAATAAGTTTGATGTTGGTTTGACTTTATTCATTATCATTACTACTCTTGCAGGAGTGTATTGGTGCTCTTTTGATACACCGTATATACTTGTGTATAACGTGCCCTCGTGTATAATGCGTACTCGTACTTTTTGCCAAAAAATCCTGACTTTTTCTTATACCCAGTGTATAATGCGCACCCTTGATTTTTGTGGGATATAAGAACAAAATTATACTGTCATATTAAGTATTAACTAGAGTACTGTAAATAAATACGTTAAAGCATTAAATTATCGCCAGTTAACAATTTTAAAATGTATTTCCGAAGAAAATAATAACAAAGTTATTATTTTCTTTGGAAATATAAGTATCAATAACCAAAAAATTCAGCCGAATTCCTTGGATTTTTTTAATTTTAAAACCCTTGGACTTGCCCATAAGTATTACATTCAATAAGCTCCACATTACGTCTTAGAGAGACATCATCAATAATAAAGTTGAGTTGAGATAGCAGCAACTTCATACAGTAAGTTGGCCAAACTGATGCAGCGTAGAAAACCTCAGTGCCACTTTTGCCAATCCTTTTAAATCAGACAAAAAGGGATCTATAAAATAGATCGAGTTTTGATTTATAGTGGATGTTGGTTCTCTCTTTCTTATCTCATTCTAAAACTGTTTAATAGAAAGAATAATGCAAAAATGTAACAAACAAATCTGGAAACAGGAAACGCAACAGGTAAGGTTAAGTTCATACACGTCATTCTACGGTTTTTAAATTATTTAGATTGTTAATTGTACATACTAGAATCATTAACTAAATAAAATTATTTCAATTTGCTTATTGTATGTTTCTTTGTTTTCGATGCATGTTTTGTGGGAAGTCTATCTGGCAATTTTGCAAAAATTACAGCAATCACCTGATGAGCTAGTGAAATGCGGAATATTATAACTGTATAGAAGTAATTAGGTGTTCTATATGTAAAATTAATATATGTATAACCTGGATTATTGATAGTTACTGTGGTTTTCCTCTTAAGAGAAACTGGTGCGAGGTAGGTTCATTTTATTTTCCAATTTTAAGTGCACAAAAGTGTTACCCGTGTATAATGCGCACCCCTACTTTATGACCTGAAAATTTGGTCTTCAAACTGCGCATTATACACAAGTATATATGGTACTAGGATACAACTTGGTGCTCACTTGATATTCTAGGACAGTGATGGTGAACCTATGGCACCCAAGATGATTTTGGTTGGCATGCCAACAAAAGGCAAAACCAATCAAAGCATTTATCGTACTGATTTAGTGTCGCAAAAACACTTGTGTTATTTAGTTAACTGTTGTAAACATTAGTTTTATGGTTACAAATTTCAATCTCTCATGTCTTGATCATGAATTTAATTTAGTTGGCACGCAAAAAGATCAAGGACTTTATGTGACACGCGAAGCAGAAAAGATTTGACAATTTCAGCAATATTGGCACGCGGGCAATAGATCTGCCATCACTGTTCTATGATATGACTTGGTGCTCGCCACATCGAAAAGGTTGAGAACCCCTGGGTTAGAGACCGATTGATGGAATGGAAGAAGTGAAGACAGGACATTGACTGGAAAGTGAAATCAGTCACAAATAAACTATCATTAACGAAAAACTTGGTAAATTCCACAATTGTGGAATTTAACCAAGTGTTTTTTGTTAATATGAGTATTAATTACCACAAAGTTCAGCCATATTTCTTGGATTTTATCACAAATAAACCCCATTTTAAGGAGGGGATGGACCAGAGAACCATGAGCAGAGGTAGACAGAGAGCCAGGCATTCCAGGAGAGTGCATAGGGCCTTGTTCCTAGAGCGGCTAGAGAGTTAATGTTAACAGAGTCAGGAGCTAAATGTAAGAGGGGAAAGAACTACAGTAAAACTTGTTTAATACGTATTTGAGGGGACCGACTCATTGCTTCGTTATAAGCGTGACTACGTTATATACGAGAAACATGGTTTTTGGCCTATACATCCCATATAACACGTATACACATACAGTAAAAGCTGTGCTATCCAGCTATTTAGAACCGGCCAGCCTTAGATACCGGCAATTACACAAATACAATTCATTTTGTATTTCTTTTTCTTTTTTATGAATTTTTGTGTGTATAGTATATGTGTAATACCACAACTTCCACTTTAAAATTTCTTAAAATATAAGATGTATATATTACGTATTTACTCCGTATACTTCTGCGGCTGCCGAGTAAGCATGGCGTTTTTGGTTACGTAAGCCATTTGCATTGTCTAGATCAGTGGTCTTCAACCTTTTTTCAGTCACCGCCCACTTTTACCATATGTTGTACTTTGAAATAAGTTCACCGCCCACCCAGTGGCGTATTGAGGGTTTCTGGCGCCCGGGGCAAAGGATAATTTTGCGCCCCCAGTAGCAAAGCGATTTATGGAGGGGGGGGGGGGGGGGGGGGGGGGGTTCAAATCGCACGTCGACCCGACGGGTGCTAATATGATATTTTTTCGTCCCCCTGCACTCGGCGCCCGGGCAACTGCATCCCCTTGCCCCCCTTCGCTATGCCACTAAGCCCACCTACCGTATCAACTTAACAATAAGGTTTTTATTAAAATAAATGTTTAAAAAGACAAAATTTAATTATGTTTATTAATTCCAAAACTATGTTAAAATAAGCATTTGGCATACATTTCAATGCGTACTTTGTGTTTGGTGCCTACAAACCAGGCAATCAATGTCTGGCTTAAAGTCTGTAAGGGTCGTTCGAAGATCTCCTCTTTCTGTTATTTGTAAGCGGTTTCTTTTTTTGGACAGGAGATTGTCGACTGCGCTGAATCCCTTCTCGACTAGATATGAAGTTGGGAAGGCTAACAAGAGCAACGATATTTTCTTCCACAAGCGTGGATACAGAGAGGGAATTTTCTTGTTCTGCCAAAGTTGTGCATATCCACCTTGGTTGAAATTGGCTTTATGGTCATCATCATGAATTAATTCTATTATCTCCTCTTGGTATTCAATATCCACATCACACACGTTTGTGATGAATGGAGTCACCATCCAGGCATCCACTTTCAAGTCTATTACATCGCGAAAACGAGTCATCATATCAATTCTAATGACAGAAAGGTGATCTGCAAACTTGTCTGTCTTCGGCTGTAAGATCATCTTTGATGTTGAGTAGTTCCGGAAACTGGTAAAATTCTTTTTGCAGGATGTTTTTTCTGAATAAATCCAATTTGTCAATGATTACCGAAATAACATTTTTGCAATCAATGAGTGTCCGTGGGAAGAGAGAGTATACTTAGTATCTCTTAATATCGCTTCTCTTTCATTTCGCTGCGTTCCCCGTATAATGTATCAAATATCTGAGTGAAGGTATCCCGTTGGGGATTTTAAACCACTGGCCGCTTTTCAGCATTTCTTTCCTAAATGGCACATACTAGTTAGTATTACCATATTCTGATAATAAAACCCGGACAAATTTAATTTTAAACCTAAAATGTAGTATAATTTTTAAAAATCAAGGTATCTAATTGCTTAAGTCTATAGTGTTAAGATTTTGATGGGCATAACCAGAAAAAAGTTTTATTTGCTAAAATCTCGGTAAATTTTAAGAAAATCCGGACGTATGATAACCCTAATACTAGTGGGATTGTCGTTAGATGAGATTACCGAATACAGTGTGTGGTAATAACAGTGTTTAAAAATTTGATTTTATATATTTGATAAAATTAAACTTAAATGCTTCGCTACTTCTGCAAGAGACTCCGACCACCCTCATGGGCCTTTCGATTTTACCGCAGCATGGATACATTGTCGCTAGTATAGTATGATATGATACTATAGTTAACGACAAACGAACTGTAATAGTTTTACGTAAAATAGTTGTACAAAATATGTATGCGTATCATTAAGCTTTTTTATAGAATTTTATTTTTCAGTGTAAAAATTAGAATAGCATTTGGTGAGTTCTTTAACGCCCACCAAAAATCCAAAAACGCCCACTGGTGGGCGCTATCGCCCACCTTGAAGACCACTGGTCTAGATGTTTTGGTATACTTTTACAATTTCCAGTTTTATCGCTTTTTATTATTTAAAAATTACCCACCCATTGAATATGGCATCAAAATAAATACCTATAAGCAAGGAACAGGAGAGAAAAGGTTGGTTTAACGCTAACACAAAAGCTGGAGCTGATCAAACGAATTAAAAAAGGAAAAAATAGAGCAGCCATAGCAAAAGAATTCAACATCGGATCTTCCACGCTCTACGATATCAAGGCTCATAAGGCTAAATTAATGAAATTTGTGTCATCTTCTGAGACGAGTAAATCAATTAATAAACATACGCTTCATAAGCCAAAAATTGGGGAACTGGATAAAATATTATATGACTGGTTTTCACAGAAATGTTCAGAAGAATTAAATAATTTCGTCCTTTTCTAATAGAGTAAATAAAGATATAATCCAGTAAATTCAGTTTTGGAAACAGGTTCACTGCCGTAATCCCCAAACTTCCCGGACGCCCTAAACTTTTCAATAGTCTTTTTGTTTTGCATGTAAGCGTAGCAACGTACTAAATAAGAATGGGTAAATAGTGTCTATATCTAACTACATGTGGAAGAATTAAAATGGAAAATGCAAACCCCATGCATAGTTATGTTTGGGGAGTACGATAGTGAACCTAAGCCCAATTTTGTTTGGTTATTGCTAAATTTGCGATGTCAAAATCGAAAATCGCTCCCCTAACTGGAGATTTCTCCTAATCGGCTTTCCACAATCCCCAAGATAGCTGGATAACACAGCTTTTACTGTATTTACAGTGAGTTGACTTCAATGCCGTACTTACATATGAAAAGAGATGCTTATCAACTTCGCGGAATGTAAAATGTTCGACTGCTATTACATACGATTTTTTAAATGGTCAATTAATATTATTATTATGGTCATTAATTTACATAAACATTTCACATTTTTAATATCAATTTCAAAACAAAGGGAGCGTGGAAATTCGTATGGAAGGGGTAGATGGAGGAAGGGGACCTCTACGAACAAGTGCGAGGTAAACAGGCGGAAACTATTCATTACTTATCGCTCTGCTCGCCAAAATTCGTTATATACGGGGCATTTTTTGCCACGGGACCAAACATTTGTTCGTTACAGCCGAGAATTCGTAAAATGCGTGTTCGTTACATCCGAGAAATTTAACCAATGCTCTTATGGAGAAGTTCAAGGGACCGAGACATTTCTTCGTTATAGCTGAGATTTCGTTTTAGGCGTGATCGTTATAAACGAGTTTTACTGTATATGTTGATTGTGAAAAAAATGGTCACATATCCTAAGTCAGTGGTTCTCAATCTTTTGCCTCTTGCATCCCACCTACCACCTTTTCAAGAAACCCTGGTCCTACCATGATATAAAGAAAAACCTCACTTTTCTAATAAATGTATTTCTACGTTTATAAGCATATAAGTAGTACATTAATAATTGGTAGACACAAAGAAGACGGTCAAAATAAAAAAGATTTACTTGGTAATTCCAAAAAATTTTATTTATTTATTTAAAAAAATATATTTTTGTGGAATTACCAAGTAAATCTTTTTTATTTTGACAATATGAAGAAATTCCATCAAGTTACGGCTGAGACTGTTAACTATATAAAGGAGAAGGTGCCAGAAAGTCTAACCGATTGGTATGCCAAAATGTCTTCAGTCGGCTCTGGTCCCACCTAGACGGCTTTCAAGTCCCACCAGTGGAACGCGTCCCACCGGTTGAGAAACACTGTCCTAAGTGATGACGAAATTCTAAAATTTTCAAAATTTCAGGGCATTGCCCATTACGAGGATAAAAATTATAAGGCACTTTCAGATGAGGTTGAAATTTGGCAGTTATATTTTTTTGGACAAAACCGATGGGAAAAATATGAAATTGTAAAAATTCCACAATTTAAAAATGCTTGCATAATGCAAGCACCATATACTACTTTATAATACAATAAATACACTAGATAATAACTGAATATACAAATAGACAATGCAAAAAATGACTTCATTTAATTGTCATCAATGAAAGGAGAGGATCTGGTGTGACAAAGGTGACATTTATTTTGGATTTATAGGGAAAGGTAATTTTTGTGTTGCATAAAAAATAGTGTTGTAAAAGCCTAAATACTATCATCATTGGATGTATCCATTATACCAGTGTTTTCATCGATGGAAGAGGTTTTCTGCTGATACAATGAATATGTACTATATCTTGGAAACGTTTAGCAAACTGCACTTGACTTTTTCCCCTTTGCATAATTTTCACAGTAAAACTCAATCAAGTCGCTGCAAACACAGGAACTGCAATTAACTATGGATTCTATCTTTCAAATAACTGAAGTAACCTCATCGTTCAAAGTGACCACCCAACCTACTATGTTTGTTATAACTTGTCAAGTACAAGGGTTGGTACAAAAATAATGCCTCCATTTTTTTTCTTCGACACCAAGGGACACAGAAAACTGCGTCTCTCAATTAACAATTGGAGTCTCTAGCTTCTCTGAAAGTGAGTGGAACTGGGATTGGTCATGTGACAACAATGGCTGACTAGTTCAAAATGGCGGCTGTGCTTGATACGCGTACTGTCGAAGAGGTTAGTCCCATAGAAATTCATAGGCATCTGAACAGTGTGTATGGTGAGTGTACCATTGATGTTAGAACAGTGAGCGTTAGGTCAGGCATTTCAAGAGTGGTGAAACAAACATTGGCGACAAGCCCCGAAGCGGCCGGCCTGCAACGACAAAGACAGTGGACAACAAGAGCCGGATTGATGCACTCATTAAACAGGACCCCTGCATAACAACACGTGAGTTGTGCAATGCTGTTGGGATTAGAAAACTAGCAATCATAAGCATCGTACATGATCTGGGATTCTCAAAGGTTTGTGCATGGTGGGTCCCTAAGATGCTGACAGAGGAGCAGAAAGAAGCCCAGAAATTCATCTGTATGGAACTCCTCCAACGCTATCATGATGAGGGTGATGTTTTTCTGTCTTGCATTATCACAGGTATGAAACATGGGTTCACCATAACGACTCTGAAACCAAGCGACAGTCTATGGAGTGGCAGCATAAGATGTCACCTCACAAGAAGTTCAAAAGACAGCTTTCTGTGGGTAAACTTATGGAATCTGTGTTTTGGGACAAAGAGGGTATCCTGCTTATGAACTTCTTGGAGAAGGGTACCACGATTAACTCAGAGTGGTACGTGGAAACTGAAACACCACATTCATAGAGCTCGTCCTAACAAACATGAATGAGGTCCTTCTCTTTCATGATAATGTCCAGCCTCACACCAGCCTACACACACGTGAGGCAATTACAGCCATGGTATGGACCATTCTTCCCCATCCTGCTTACAGCCCGGATCTGGCACCCTCCGACTTCCACCTGTTTGATCCTCTAAAGCAGTTTTTCTCAAACTTGTTCGGTTTGCAGACCACTTAGACTGGCAAAAGATCTTGCGGACCACCTACTCCATCCACTCCCATCTTGCCACTGCTAAAACTTTAATATAGTAACCATTTTTGATTGCTCCAAACAAAGTAGGAGAGTTGGAACAGTTGCTAGGACATTTTGTTGTATCCACTGAGATTTTACACTGTGAAGAATAGTTAATTTCAGTGGTATTAATTTGTTTTGGTCAACATTAATTGCTTTAGGACTAATCAACTGAGCTGCACAAATGAATTAATTTAAAATGGTATATTTAGCCTTATTACTATTGTAATACGTCACACAAGTGTTGGAGATAAGGGTTCTGGTATGTTCTTTAGTACAGGCAGTCCTCGACATCCGTACATTCGACTTTCGTACAATTCGCTCTTTCGTACATTGTAAATTCTCGCCCCTAAACCGCCTTTTGTACGTAGAACAATGCCGAATTCAGACTTTCGTTCGTCAGCTGACGATCAAACATTTAATGAAAAAAGAGGGATTTCGTATGTGCACTTCAGGCGGTCCTCGACTTTCTTGCATTCGATATTCGTACAACTGGCACATTAATAATAATATTTATTTACAGCCGGTAATCACACTGTAGTCACAAATCACAGAATAAGTTTCATTAATTACAAAGTAATTTCTTATCCAACTCAGCCTGTAAAACGCTATTGGGGTTCAGCAACAGCTAGTCTTCTACCTCTGCCAGAAAAGACACTGCCATAAACAAAGATAATTTCACCAAAAATACAAAAAAATAAATAGACATAAACAAGAAAAAAGGAACTTAATACCAAGATATAATAACTATAGTCAACGACTAGATTATGGTAAGGATGGAAGCACTGTGTTACAAACAGTACGAATAAATGTAACTCTTACAGTAATAAAAATTTCTTGAGAAAAAAGAATAATGAAAAACAAATAACGATAAATTATAAAAAGATAATCAATTACACTATGTGTGTGATAACCTTAGGATTACACAAGGGAACAAGAACCCAAGATAGCATAGATTGACATCCCTGAACTGCCTTTTGTGCGCCAATCAGACTTTCGCGCGTCAGCTAAACGACGAACAAATATTTCGAGTGGTGCTGGTTGCCAGCCATCAGTTTCCACCGCGTCGTACAGTAGTGTTTATCTGTGCAATTATTTAAATATTTTATTGCGTTTTGCCCTATCTCTCTATATCATAAAATCGACGATTATGTCTAAAAGGTCCCTGCACAAAAAACTAAACATTTATACCATAATTGGAGATTTTATAATATTTTTTGGCTCTCTGGGAACGGAACCTCCCCTATAACATGTAAATCTATGTTCGACTTTCGTACATTCGACTTTCGGACATGTTTTCAGGAACGCATTATGTACGAATGTCGAGGACTGCCTGTATGGCCTTGGCATTGTGTATCATTAATTTGCATTTTTGATCAGCCCGCAGACCACCTGGAAGACTTTCGCAGACCACCCGCGGTCCATGGACCACACATTGAGAACTACTGCTCTAAAGTATGGACTATGTGGACGACGTTTCTCAGATGACGGTGAAGTGAAGCAAAGTGTTCGTGGTTAGCTCTGAAGTGGTGACAAGGAGTTTTACAACATCGGTATACAGCACCTTGTTGAATGGTGGCAAAAGTGCACTGCAGTGGACGGAGACTTTGTGGAAAAATAGCGTATTGTTTGTGAAAGATATATAAGTATTCCCTGTAAATTTCATTGTGATTAGAATTATAATTTCTGAAAAAAAATTTGGAGGCATTACTTTCATACCGACCTTCGTAATTAGATCAGTCATTCTCTTCCTCATTTACCCAAGCTACTTCCATACTCTTTAACAGAATTATATCTTCAATTGATAGAGATAAAACTGAGGTGATGATAGAGCTGGAATCAGGGTTGTTTCTGTGCAAATTTTCTTTTTAAAAAAGCCTAGAGATAAAAGTAATGTGGCAATAGATTTGGAATCAGGAGAGCCATAAACTTTTGAAAATAATGTGGTCACAAAATTTTCAAAACCACTGACAACACCAGTGCCGGCCCTAGAAATTGCGGGACCTAATTAGAAAATCTTTGGCGGGGCCCCTACATCTAAAAGGCGTAGTTTGAAAAAAAAGATTTTGGAGGGGTGCAGCAAGCGAGGTCCAAAGGACCGAAGCAACGAGGCCTAAAAGACCGAAGCAACGAGGCCTAAAAGGCCGAGCCAGGGGATGGGGATCCGGGGTGAATCCCAGGCCGCCAATGCATTTCCTGCATTCTGAGAGCATCAGATGGCCTCTCATGAGACCACTTGGGTATGGATTGGACTATGGATAAATATAAAAAGAATCATCACCAATAGATAGTTTGGAGCCCCTACACCATTGCGGGGTCCCCTTAGCCACGGGGCCCGACTGGGTCCAATAGGTTCAATTGGCCTAAGGCCGGCCATGGACAACATTGAATTACTTTCTCTTTGTCTGGTATTCATGACATGTATATGATAAGCTTGCAACTTCAAAGGATTTGTAACCTTACGTACACTTCAATATGACAATCCATTTTGCTGGGAAAGTTTTCTTGACCAGACTGCTTTTTATCTTTAACACTGCCTTTATCATGGAGACATTTAACGGGATCAAATATTGTTGATTTATCCGGAATAAGAGATAATGGAAATGACTGCCTAAAGGACATGTAATAAAAAAACATTAAAACTACAGGCACTCCCAGATTTATGTAAGCCTGATTTACGTAAACTCAAACTTACGTAAGTGGTTTGTGTAAGCAAACGGGAACTACAGTAGGACCCCCAAATTCGCGTGCTTCACAGTTTCGCAGATTTTCGACTACTGCTGTCATCTTTGAAGTGAAGAGAAAAAACATGAAACAAATGAATTTCCCCATCCACGAGGTTTTTTTATCACGCTGTGGCCCCGTTTTACGAAAATGTGTACCAAGAGGAAAGCAAGTGATAATGCCGAAAGTAGACACAAAAAGAAGACGTTGACTTTAAGTGAGAAAATTGAGTTGCTAAATAAACTTCCTAGTGGCCAGAGTGCGGCATCAGTGGGCAGGCAATATGTGATAAACGAGTCAACAGTTCGGCACATTAAGAAAAATGAACAGAACATCAGGGATAGTGTGGCCACAAGAACTCGTCAGAGCACAAAAGTTACTTCTCATGCTCGTGATCCCAAGTTGGAAAAAATGGAGAGTTTTAAACTTGTGGATCGAGGATCAAGCACAAAAAAACGTGCCTCTCAGCAGTCAGCTCATTCGCGATATAGCTTTGCGTCTCTACGGGCACATTATTCAAACATCAGGCGGCGAAGGGACTAGTACTTATATTAAAACATCTTTTAATGTGAGCAGAGGGTGGTTCAACAGATTTAAAAAAAGGTACAGCCTGCACAATGTGAAGTTGATGGATGAATCGGCGTCTGCGGACTGTGTTGCAGCAGAAAGTTTTCCCCAACAACTGCAAAAATGTATTGAAGACGGTGGATACACACGAGAACAAGTATTCAACGCATTCATATTCATTTTAAGGTATGATTATATTGCTGAACGTAATGGTACGCTCGGCGTGGGGTTCGTTTTCTAGCTGTCACCAAATTTAATGCTGTTTACGTGATTCAATAAATATTTTTTCAGTATATTCTTTGCTAATCATGGTTTATGCAAAATTATCTCTTTAAATCTACTGTACGGCTGTGGCAGATTTAAATGCCACATTGTATTGCTTCAAAACCACTTTTAGCCTACCTTTCCATCATTTATTGTTATCAAAATAACGGAGAGCCGTGAACCTAACCCCCATTTTCTCATAAGGCCTTGGCTTCCATTTTCGCGGATTCCAAATTCGCGGTGTCGTCGGGAACGTAACCCTTGCGAATTTGGGGGTTTTATTGTACTTACATGTGTGAAGGAAGAACGCAAGGTGTGGGTTGTAATGCGGTGTTCTCAGTGTGTTCTACCAGGTTTGCTTGATCTACTAATGTTTCTCTTTTGAGCAAATTAACGTGTTGCCCTTGCAATCATGGCTGATAGACGTTGTAGCGAGAGTAAAAGTGTTAGTGCCGCTAAGAACTAATACCTTAGAAGAAAAACTGGATATTGTGAAGAGATATGAAAATGGCGAGTCGCTTTTGTAGATCTCACGTGCTCTTGGTGTGGCAGTGTCAACCACAAACACGCAATACCTTAAGCAGACCAACCTGTAAAAAGACTGAATTCACTTTTGTAAGGGAACAATAAAGATGCAAATTGAGACTACTCTGTTAGTGATATAACAGAATAAGAGTAAATGCCAGTAAAAAAATGATTATGGACGATAGATTGAAGTTATAAACTACGTGTATTTTCCCGAGTTCTACTATTGATTTGAATCAAATTTGGTACGATTGTGGAGGGCTCCCAAGAATAATTCATACATGGTTTTTGTTTCTCTCTGCTCGTTTTATTATAAACGGCGGCTGCTTGAATTCTTAAATACCACGTATCATCTAGACTTCCAATCGGATTTGAACCAAATTTCCCCTGGCAACAGCAGGTATTTCTGCTAGTACTTTAAAATGCAATTTTCAAGGAACATGACAGATGTTTTACATAAGGGTCAACTGTATTTCAAAGATAAAATAAAAGTCTTGAATGAGCTAATTGGCACATTATGTAAAAATTATAGATACTAAAGGTATTGAACCAAAGCAATGCTTTTTGGTTACACACATAATAAAATGATCATCAAATACAAGTACATATCATTTACTAGATTCTTCATTAAACATTTAAATGAATATTTACATTCACATGTCTCACATATGTGATTATTTATGAATATTATCACAACAATGACTTTTAACAAATCAACCTTACTTGTTTATTTGTAAAATAGGAAAATTTATGCACCCAAATCAAAAGAAATACAACTTTTAAAGGAATGCATCCACTAGATTATAGGAATATAATGAAAAGATTTTAATTCTGATGCCTTGGTATTTCCTCAACCACAAGTGAATGAGAAATGTTGTCATATGCAGTGCGATTGTGGTTGGAGAAGAACATGGTCAAACACACTGGGAAGAAGAAGGCCAGAAAGAAGTTTTTGACAAATGAGCGGCACATGGCCCAACAAAATCCAAGATCTCCTCCTGGGTGCACTCTAACAAAGGTACCTTCTCTGCGGATTGATAGTGGTATTTCAGCATGGCTCACAGAAACTATATGATCACTCATCACCACACGAAGTCCCATTATACTTTTACCAGGAGTTGCTCCTCCAGGACGACCAGCACTCCCTCGGCATATGCAAACAGCCTATGCAAAAGAATGAATGCATCAGTGTTGATCATTTCAATCCATTTGATAATAAAATTAAACAAGTTCAATTGGCAAAATTAGCTGTCAGATGTTGGATTACTACTGAGTAATACTGTTTACAAATTAATATTTTCAACCATAAATCTTACCATGCACAAATAAACATTTTAAATCCTTACCTTATTGACTGCTAAGATTTTACATATCACTGCTAATATATATGAACCCTGATAATCAAGAACAATGAGAACAATAACAAAAAGTGCCTTTGCTATAATAGTTAGTTAATAGGAATATGTTAAATTCCGATGTCATATAAATAAATCTCCTTTCATTTGTAACTGACCATGACTATCATAAAATTTATTTTTCCACAATTACAAGAAATGAAAGGAAATAAAGAAAAGGCTTTGCTTTTATTGAAAAATAGTGTTCAGAAATAAAAAACCTCAATATTTAGCTATAGATCATATTAGTCTTTTATAAGACAAAAGATCAGCACAAAGAAAAGTTAAATTTGGTTTAAGGGCTACTGAATGATATATTATCATTACTATTCATAAAATATAATTGTTGCTAATAATAATTTTAAGCTTGGAAATTATTTTCACAAGCACTTTTAAGAATTACATATATTGGAAAATAGAATGTTCATTTCCTATGCAATAAAACTAGATATGAATGGAATTAAAAATTCACTATTATTAAATCTAATATATAAAGGAGAATGTTTGTATGTTTATAGGTTTGTACCTTAATAACTCAAGAATACAAAGTCCAAAAAACTTTCAAACTTTGCACATGCTTTTATGTCATCCCTGGGAAGGCTTTAGGCAAAAAAATCTTGCAAAAAGACCCGGGTTCGACCCCTGGGGATAATTTTGTATTTCCCACAAGGTAACATGTAAAAATTAAAAATTTTTTGCCAAATTAAATCAGAAATAATTGACCTGTGAACTTCGTATTTGTACTACAGTAAAGAAAAATCAAAACTTACGTATTATCCCCATGCCATACTTACATACAACATTAACAGAAACTGACTGGCCTGTCTTAACATTTACAAACCGAATCACCGGACAATGCGGAGGGATACTTTGGTTCCGGGCGAGGCGAAGGGCGCAGTAGCGCCCAGAGACGACTACCCATTAAAACAAAGCGAGCCGAAGGCTCGCCAATATCCTCTCCATTTGCTGCACAACAGTCAAACGAGATATAATTTGTGGCACAACAGTCAAATGAGATAAAAATATTAACAGAATAACAATGCATTGTTGAATTTACGATATTTTATTATCAGTTTCGTATGTATTTATAATTTATTATTATTATTCTGTTAATACTTTTATGGTATGGGGATAATACGTAAGTACCAAAAAATCTATAAGATTTCTTATTCTGTTCGTCTTTTTACGCTAGAAATTCGAAATTTCTCATATTAATCATTAAAAATGAAAATTTATGTTAAATATTGCCATTTTTATTACGAGTGCCATGGCCACCGGTGTTGTTGTCTCTTTCCTTTTTAAACAAACAAATTTTGTTTATTTTGACAACCGAATTTTTTTTGTATTGGGATAGTTTAGAATAACTCATGGTATGGAATTATTTGACGAGGATAACGATTCAAGAGTCTCATAACTGCATTATAATAAACTGTTCATTATGTACAGCAGGATAGTAAAACATGAATAATAATTTTAATTTTTAAATATCAATTTCAATAGCTTTTTAAACAGTCTACTAAAATTGATACGATATCATGTTTTGATCAAATGATATATGTATTTGTTAGTTTATTACATCTATTTGTAAACTCATGAAATTTAATTTTCATTCCATTTTCATTTCTGCTCGGGTTTTAGCTGAAATTTTACCTCATTAATTACAAGGAATAAAAATTCTATGATCGTGGTAAGTTTGGATCTATAGAGCATTCCATCTTTAAGTTTCAGTATTGGGTAAATGGCACGCAGTGTTGCCACGTCTCACTACCCTAACGCCAGCAAAAGCCTGGTAATTTAAAATTTCCTTTATGTAACATTAAGTAAATGCTATTGTTACAATTTTTGCCGTAATACACGATTTGTAAACCAAAACAAAAATACTGCGTAGTAAAATTTCTCTCGCTACATACCGCGTGTTGTACACGTGGCAGCTATTGTGCCCCAAACACTCCGGTGGTCCCAAAACCCTCATAAAAGTGAAAAAAGGAGCTTAAAAGAATAGAATCCCTTTGAAGTGCCCTTGTTTTCCCTATGCGCTCAGATTTATTTTTTCTGTGCTAGCGTTCAATTGTCTAAACCAGTCTTAGGTAGTCCTTTATCTTGTGATTAGGGTAGCCAACCTCAGGCTTTGGGACCGGAGATCTCTGGGTCATCGCCATAATCTCCGGTCTCCAGTCGAGTAGCTCAAATCTCCGGTTCACTTTCGTTTGCACTTGGAAGCACTTTGTTTTTACTTTTCTGCATTTTAAAAATTATTTGAATTAAAATATTTTTCGCTTTAATTTCGTTTATATTTTGTTTTATTTATATTGCTCAACCTGCTATGAGGTTTTCCCATAACTCGTATATTCAATTTCTTGTCGTCTCCCGATATTTTCTTAATTGTTTTATCTATATTTACTTTCTACAAAAAACTTGAACTTCTTGTGTATTTGTTGCTCGTCCATACTACAAACTGCTTTATTTCTGGATCGACAACATAACACAACCGACTGTGAGGCACCGCAAAATATGTGAAAATCACTAGATGAATTATGGAATAGTGTACTTTATTTTTACTCCGTCTTTTCTTTAATTTTACTATTTCTTGAATGTGGATATTTGATAACTGCTTCGGCCTGAGATTTAAATAGAATGAAGCTGTTAACTTTAATAAACAAACTCCTGCATTCATTATTTCTGTTACAAATTTCAGCAAATAATTAAAAACTAGTTATGAAGTAGCATGTCGTCTTTTTAATAATTTAATTTTTTTAGCATTGTTATTTTTTATTGTTCGGTTTTATAATTGTTTTCAAATCTGAATATGTAATTTGGATATCGTAAACTTAATGCACTGGTATATATCTTATTTGAACTTTACATAATACTCAAATTTTCTATTATATTATCCATGTTTACTTTCATATATCGTATATTTAGAAGAATATTTTTTCAGGTGGAGATTACTTGGTCACCAAAATGATAAATTTTTCACTTGTGCCAAATTCCCTAAACTATTAACATGGAGTCAGAAAAGAAGAAGTAAAAAAACGTCAAGTAATGATAGAGATGAAAATATTTTCCCAAAACCCTTCTTTCCAAGTTTTTTCAAACCTCCTTTTTACAGAAACTTTTTCCCAAAAATCCTTTTTACCGAGACTTTTTTCTAAAACCTCTTTATTCTGAGACTCTATCCTAAAACTTTTTTCCGAGTATTTTTCGCAAAATAAAAACATTTTTTCCGAGACTTTTTTCAAATCTTTTTCCCGAGACTTTTTCTCAAAACTTATTTTTTCAGAAAATTTTTTACGATACTCCATTTTTCTGAAACTTTTCCAAAAATCCACTTTTCTGAGACGTTTTTCCTAAACACTTTCTTTCCTAGACTTTTTCCAAAACAACTTTTTTTCATAGTGATGAAAATATTCTTATTTTTCTTTTGAAAAACTATACTTAAAGGAATGTTATTGAAATGCATTGAAATGTATGTTATATTTGTAAAAACATGTTCATTATCGAAATGCACTGAAATGCATGATTTATTGGTAAAAACATGTTCGAAAATATAAATTATTTCCCTACTGAAAAAAGTTGTATGCATTTATAACCATATATAACACACACACTAACTTTCTGCCAACTATTTTGAGAAAAAAATGCATATTATAATTGGAAAATTACAGTAAATCTTGGTGAAGAAGATTGCCATAAGAGTATTTGGAATTTTATTTGTGATCAAGCAGATGAAGTACATCCACATCTTACATTAAGTGAATGTTACTTACATTTTGTCCACCAATTTATGTATTTATTAACACAATTTGCTACTTGAAAAAATGATATTATTACTACCCTGATTGCCTATACCAGAGCAATATTTGAAAAAATGGTATGATTTTGAAAATTCACCCATGAAGTATTTCTCTGCACTGAACCTAAAATCTGATGTACTGGAGTATGCTAAAGTTGTCCAAGCAGTCAAAACTGCAAATACATATTACATTAAATAATGATTTGCTGTATGATGAGGTTTGTAATGTTAATCTAATCCTTCCTTCTATAAAAGATCTACAAATTCCAGTTGACAGAAAGTGGGTGCTTATTTTTAAAAAGACTGAGATGACTGAATTGCCAAAGTTTTATTATTTGTCTTATCAATTCCCATTAGTAATACATATGCAGAAAGTTTTTTCTATAATGAACAATACATGCAGTGATGAGAGAAATAAAATGAGCATTGATCTCGTAAAAGCTGAATTAATGGTTAAGCTTAATTTTGACATGTCTTGCATAAGCTTTTCAGAATATATATTGAAAAAGAAACAGAATGATGTTCTAAAAGCTGCCTTGAGTAAGAAAAAATATGAATTTAAGAATAAAAACTCCTAATTTTATTTTAAGATTTTTTTATTATTAAAGATCTTAACAACAACATTACTTTGTTAAAATTATATAAAGATGCATTTCTTTCTATACTAAAATGAGTTTTTATTATTCATTTGAGAAACCCTTGTTCTATTTATTTAAAAGATGAGTAACAGACTATTATAGTGTATAATGTATATATTTTCATGTTTTTTTGTTCCATTTGAATACTAGATTAATTGAGATTCTGCCTCTCTACAACCATAATATTTTTCATTCACTTAACCTTTTTTAAAAATGAGTTTTTATTATTCATTCGAGAAACCCTTGTTCTATTTATTTAAAAGATAACTTACAGAATATTATAGTGCATAATGTATATATTTTAATGTTTTTTGTTCCATTTGAATAGTAGATTAATTGATTAGTTGAGATTCTGCCTCTCTACAACCATAATATTTTTCATTCACTTAACCTTTTTTATTTTAAATTGGTGATGCTCTTCCAATATTGTTAAATAGTGATATTTAAAAAATAAATGCATGATGATTTTAAATCATATATCCTAAAATCAGGGGTGCCTTTAAGAGTATTAAATATATTTATCATTAGACTTTATCTCCTCAGGTTTCTTCTTAAGTCTCAAGGTTTCAAACAATCTCAGGTTCATGAAGGTCTTAACATAGCAACCCTAAACACAACCCCTAGGTTGTGATTGGTTTAAAGTAGGCAACCCTCAACACAATCTCCGGTTCATGAAGATCTAAAAGTTGGCAATCCTACTTGTGATGTAAAGTTACCTACCCTTGCAAAAATGTCAAAATAGTAGAAAAATTAAAAAATATTTTTAATGTTCTATAATTGGAAAAATCACTGATGATAAAAATGTGATAATTTCTGAACCAATAATTAATTAAAGAAAAAAATTGAAATTTTATAAATTTACAAATGGCATAAGTTTGTTAATATTGTAAAATATTCAATACCAACTTCACAGAACATCATATCATAACAAATAGATCAAGAAAAAGTCAAATTCAAATTATTTGAAAGAAAGGAATAATTCCCCACCAGCTGAAAGATAAGAAAAATTAATTCTCCAGTTAAGGGGTTAAATGTCCTTCGACCTGTGAGATTAGTTTGATTTAAATGTGTTACGTGATTGAGGGGTTTATTATGTTAAATAACGTTTCCTTAACAACAGAAAGATATATTATGCCATAAACTGCCTAAAAATTAAAAATATATTTTTCCAATCAAAAATTATTTCATTTAATAGGCTATTGAAATCATAAAAGTTTAAATAGTACATATTTTTTAAAAAATTCATAGTTTACTTTGTAAATAATAAATTAGCATTGCAGTTGCCACTTGCATTTTTATGCATAACTTGATAAATATTTCGTTTAGAGAAAAATGTATAGAATAAAAGTTGTGGGGAATTTTAAAATAGGTAATCATTTTATGTTCTAAGCTAATTCGTGGAAAAAGCACCCAAACGATGTAAATTGGTATTTAACAAAATCGCAGCATAGTTAATTGGATAAATGCGAGTTCGGAGGTACACTGTGTTCACATCTTATTTTTGGATAACTTCCTCGCATATACTAAGATTAGATGTAATGTGATCAGAGGAAAATAGCTAAGCATGCTTGTACGAGAATAAATGCTCACAAAATTCCTAAGTAAAAACAAAAACTGGATTATTTTATGCTGATCACTATACATAACGGAAATTAAGTTGCAATTGAGGAAATTTTTACCTGCCCGACATTACAAATGCATTTGCTTCTTTTTTAATCTTGTAAATTGTCGTCTGAGACACACCACATAGCTTGCTCATCCTACTAACAGCAGATGACAGGTTTTCATTAGACTTATTGAGGCAACTACTAAGAACATTCAATATTGTTTGTTTTTCCGAACTCACCTTGCTTTCTTTTCCTCGTTGAGATGTCCATTGTCTCACAAAAACCACAATATCAATATGAAAATACGTTCAGGGATAATCAACGTGTGATGTACGTACATACACAATATTTTTAAAAAGGGGACACTATAAACATAAAACCTGCAAACACAACGTATCTCTACATTTGAACCGTATTACACACTTCAGTTTGAAAACATTTTGAAGAATTGTTAAAACAACTAATTTGCAATACACAATAAAACTGGCAAAATTTGTAAGTACTTTCCGCAAACTTATGAGCAGATAAAACGACGAAAGCACAAGATAGTCCAACTGCTGAGTCGTAACTGAGAGAAGAACGGGCAAGGGATCAGACCGCAATATAACTTTCGCAATGTTGACCCTCCCCTTGGCGACCCAACCCCACATCTGGGTGCACCAAAAATAACTTCAAACATTTACCTACAACTTTCTCGCTTAGACCAAGAAAGTATCTTTATAAATAAAAAAGTTTCCTGCGCGCAAAAGGAACTTTTATAATTAAATGCAGAAAACAAATATTTAAAATCAATTTATTAAACTTTCAGTAGCACCATTACGATCCTTAAAAAATCCTGAACCTAATGCAAAAAACTGCATTACATTATTTTAAAACAGAACATATATATCATCGATTGAAACAAACGTGACCGTAAAATGTCCATTTCAGGTCAAATATTGTTTATCGCATTCAGTATAGAATATAATTTTTAGTTTTCATTTAAAAGTATATCACCAGATTCTGCATGAAAAACAGCGCAATTAGAAATTTTGAATTTTTATTTTAATGTAATTTTAAATTATTAGTGAGATTTGGCAATCCCGGTGTCGTAGAGGAGGGGGTGATTGGATTTTTAAGTCTGCAGGAGAGGGGAGAAATGATGCCGTTTGAAACTGTAGTGAAACTTTAAGATGAAACGCTCTATAGAGGTTTGGATAATATAATTTATTTCTACAATTCCTACAATATGTAATATCAGTCTATTTGACATTTTTATTCTATTTTCCATTTGAATTTCTATAATTATAGTTAATGGCTATAATCTAAACAGTATTAAATAAAATATGGAGAACTGTTTTTATATCGATAGCAGGGTTCCAAAACACTTTCCTGCAATTTCTACTTTAACCAAATACTAAGTCACTTTAATTATTGAACAGATTATAATATTTTTCCTAAAAAAATTATTATTACACAAAAAAATCCATTTTTCAGACCATTTTATAAAAATATTATGCCAGTAAAAAGAAAAAGTCAGCTAGGAAGAAAGACTGCAGGTGTAAAAAAATTGGCTTTATTAACCCTAGATAGGCATCGCCGAGTAAAATATACCCAGTGATGTTGCAACGCTGTACCATGTGCTTCCCGGCACTTGAGAACCTTCTTGCCCTGGGTAGCTTCAGTATTTGTCAAGACTCGGTGATAGGGTGTTGCACCGTGCTGAGTTCCATCTCCTTCTTTGTGTTTTAAGGGTGATGAGGTTATATTTACCCAGCGATGCCAACTACGTGAAGTTTTTTTAAGTACTGAATTGTTACGCAAATTTGATAAACTCAATTTACACCGTACAAATCTTCGTAAAAGTTTTCATTTGCTAGAAACTGTCACTCAATTTGCCCATGCACAGATTTTTTCTAATTTTTTCATATAAAGCATGGTGCTGATTATTCGTGGTGTGATGCTGATATTAGTATTGTTTCAGAAAAACACATCACACGATTTTCTTTATTATAGGATTATTTCTCACTGCGTAGTACATGCCATTGGCACTTTGCCAATTTGAAATTATCGGCGGGAAGCATGCTCTTGCCTTCCCTTACACCTAGGGTTGGGTTGGGAGTTGGGGGGAGGGTTCAGTGCTATTATTCCTCCTTCCGCTATCGCGACCCTCGGTCGGACAAATTCTTATCTATTGTTTCGCAATATCCACGGTGAGACATCTTTTCTCTCTACTTTCAAATTCCATCTCTTACGGATGAGCACTGTTGTCATCCATGCATCGCACTCTACCTATATATCACTACGCCTCAATGTGACCGCCTAGGTTCTTGAATTGATATTTATCTCTATTTACAGATATCGATATACATATTTTAGATAGTTACCCTGCAATGGCTAGAAAACGTTCTATGACTGAGGAGAATTTGATAGAGGAACTGTATCAATCTAGTGACAAAAATGCAGATGAATTGGAAACTGAATTATTATATGATAGTGATGAATGTGAAGAATATGTACCACGGCTTAGTGAGTATGAGTCAAGTAGCAGTGAAAATGATGCAGACGATGCTCCTTCTGCTGCTGCAGGCACCACCACCAGGAAAAGGCAACAGACACAGAATGAATATTTGGTCAAGTCTGAAAAGAAATCATTACGAGGGAATAATGGCTATAAGTGGACTACTCAGCCAAGCACACGAACTTCTACACGTATCCCTGGTCGCAACATCATGCATGCTTTATCAACAGGGCCAAATGCAGCTGCTAGGTTAGCGGATAGTCCGCAATGTTGCCCGAGTTTGTTCTTTGATGATAATATGATAGATATAATAGTTAGATGGACCAATATTCACATTGATTCTGTGGCTCAAAAGTTTTCAACAAACACTACTTATTATGCAAGAACACCAACAACACGAGAGGAACTGAAAGCACTCTTGGATGTTCTTATATTTAGTGGAGCACAAACAGACAATCACCTCACAACATCTGAGATGTAGAGTGCTACAGGGTCTGCCATCTACCGTGCAGCAACGTCTGAGCGTATGTTTTGCCACCTTCTGCGTTGCCTCAGGCTTGACAACCCGGCTACAAGGGAGGCCAGGAGGCAGAGGGACAAATTTGCACCCAAAAGAGAATTGTGGGACTTATTTATTGACAAATGTCAGAAAAATTACTCACCTGCAGAATATATTACTGTGGATGAGCAGCTCCTTGGCTTTCGTGGAAAGTGCCTGTTCAGAATGTTTATACCTAATAAATCAGCAAAGTATGGGATAAAACTAGTGATGGCTTGTGATGTTGAATCAAAATATATGTCATGTGCTATACCTTACCTAGGTAAGCATACAACTAAACCACCCAATGAGGCATTAGGACATTATTTCACTAAAGAGTAAACCAGAAAATATCATCAAAGTAACAGGAACATCACAACCGACAATTGGTTTACGTCTGTACTTTTGGCTGTTGATCTGTTACATAACTGCGGGTTAACACATGTTAGCACCATCCGTGCAAACAAGTCTCATGTTCCACCAGAACTGATCAAGAAACAGGGTCGCAAGCCCCTAACTAGTGCCATATGCTATGACAAAGACTTGACTTTAGTATCTTTCATGCCAAAAACTGGGAAGAAACTCGTACATGTCCTCTCCAGTATGCACAACTAACCTGATATTACTGAGAATGGAAAGCCTGATATCATCATTACATACAATCAGAGCCGGCTCAAGACATTTTGGTGCCCCAAGCAGATTTCAATTATGGCGCCCCATCTATACTTAAATTTTACATTAAAATTCGGTAGTTTAGTAGTTTATTAGGATATAATTATTTTGATGTTTTGTGTATTTTTATGTTTAAACATTTTAATAAAAAACAAGGCTTTATTCATATAAAAATAAATTTGAAATATCACAAAGAAATTATAAATTGTGCGATACTTATTTCAATGAAAATGAGATTGATTGAAACTAATGCATCGATGTATGCACAGATGGGGCTCAATCAATGGTTGTCAAACTTGCTGGTGCATCAAAAAATGCAACATCGACACAATGCTTTATTCAAAGACAAGCACGTGTTGCCAAATGCATGAATAAAGGCAGTGACACACTTATCTAAAGTTAATGGTACAAATTGCTCTTGGAATGAAATAGAAAGGATGAAATTGATTCTTGATTGCAAAATGCACTTGGGAGTCTGTGAATACTACAAAGGAAGGATGCAGAGGAAAAAGAAGCGACAAAACGAATGGAATGAAAACCTTATCTTTGAAGTGATATTGGAGAGACGTTTCGAAAAAAATTATTAAAAAATGTGGGGTGGAATAAATGAGACTCCAACTTTATGACTGGTTACGAACTTCAAGAGCAAGATGAACATCGTCTATTACTTGGAATCATTACAACAAAGGACAACTTTCGTTAACAGAAGCAGCTTACAGATTTGTTACCAATTTAAAATTGAAAATATAAAACAACCTTCAGGATGAATTTCTTAAAAGGAAATAAAATTGCCCAATAATAGAGTTAATTACCTCATATTTTAAAGAGAAAAACCTCTACATTAAACTACACATCAAAGGTTGGTTCAAGAAAGAGTATAATAGCAACAAACTTATTTGAGTTAAACTAAAAAATAATTCAACCATACAACGTGAAAGATATACCATATTTAATAGATTGTAAGCCAACCTTTTTTTTTTTACTTTTTTACCGCCTTAAAAATTGCCACTCGGCTTAGAATCGAGTATAAGAAATCGAAATAAATGTTTCGATAAATTCACTCCCGAGCCATCTCTAGTATGCCCGTGCCTATAATCTTAGGATTCCATGAGTCAATTGTAATTTCCGCATGCCTTTGCAAGCGTCAATTTTTGTCATTTACTTTGGCGAGTTTTTCAGTTTTTCTTAATAATCCCATAATGGGACGAACGCATTATTCTGTGAACTTTAAGAGAAAAGTGATAGAATATGCGGGAAAAACATCAAATCTTGCTGCACAATGGTGCTACGGGATTGATGAGTCGAATGAGAGACGTTGGAGAATACAAAGAGAGAAACCAGGATATTTTTGTTGCGAGATTAAAAAGCTGAAACATAACTTTGAAGTTCGAAACAAAAATTTATTTTTTCCTTTTTAGTGCAAAAAATAAGTTATACATTTAAAATATTTATTATTTAATTTATGCATAATTTAATATTGTTGTATTAACATATTAGTAATGTTATTTTATC
This sequence comes from Uropetala carovei, assembly GCA_036926305.1. Taxonomy (NCBI): domain Eukaryota; kingdom Metazoa; phylum Arthropoda; class Insecta; order Odonata; family Petaluridae; genus Uropetala; species Uropetala carovei. The sequence continues at coordinate 1,852,050 of JAXCHB010000044.1, read as the reverse complement.
TTTATATAACATGAGGGGAAACTTTTTCCCGAGATGCAGGACCATATCCCCCGATTACAACATGCAAGTATATGGAAAAACGGTGTTCGACATTCAACTACTCGAGATTCGAACACGTTTTCAGGAACGCATCCCTGACGAAACTCGGGAGTCACCTGTATATTATAGATAAGGTTAATAAGATTTTGTTATTCTTCAGGTGACAACTGAATTTCTTTAAAAATTATAAATACATTTAAACTACAAAAATTCATTCCAATGAATTTGTTCTCAAAGGGCTGGGAAAGTACCATCCCAAAATCTTAGTTAAACTGAGTTAGGTTATTTCATAATGAATACAGGCGACTCCCGAGATTCAACAGGGATGCGTTCCTGAAAACGTGGTCGAATATCAAATTGTCGAATTTCGAATGCCGTTTTTCCATATACTTGCATGTTATAATTGGGGGATACGTTCCTGCATCTCGGGAAAAAGTCTCCCCTCACATTCCATAAAGATAAAATAACATTACTAATATGTTAATACAAAAATATTAAATTATGAATAAATTAAATAATAAATATTTTAAATGTATAACCTGTTTTTTGCACTAAAAAAGAAAAAATTAATTTTTGTTTTGAATTTCAAAGATAGACGTATGCAATATGTTCTGCAGATGGCCCGGTCCGGCTCACGCGAGTTGTTTGTTACAAACGACTCGTGCGAGCCGGACAACATACCTACATGCATCTATCCATACATACGACTATTTATCACAGCGAAATTAATATAAAAGTTATTAAAAAGCACAAAATAACAATTCATCAGGATTACTTGAGGCAGCATCAGTATTTGCACTTGCAGCCTCGCCAGTTAATTTAAGGTTATGCAACCCTGCCCTTCTCTTAAATCTGTCAAACCAGCCATGACTTGTACTAGATGGAGGCTCATCAACAGAAATTTCATCCATCCTTTCCTTCAAATCATCATAGAGATCCTTAGCCTTTGCTCTAATCATGGTCTCACTAATAGGAATGTGTTTCTGACACTGATCATCTACCCTAAGTTTTAAAAGTTTTTCCATTTTAAGAATCACAACACCCTGCCTAGGACTGTTTATTGTTGTTATCAAATTACCTGAATTTATCATGTTCTAGAATTTTCCCCTTCTGTTTCACATAAGCGCTAATAGTTGAACAACACATTCCCAACGAACGTGCGATTTCAGTATGGCTTTCAACTTTCTCAACACGGTTTAAAATTTCTAATTTCAATTCATAACTATGAGTCTTATGCACTCTTTTATTTGATTCACTTGCATTATCACTATTACATTTCCTTTTAGATATCACGTCAAGTGGTAAATTTATAAATAAATCAATAAAATAAATAAATTTAAATAAAAGATTAACAGAAAAAAGAATGAAATCAGCACAAATCCAAACAATTAGAGCAGAAATAACTATGTCTACACTTAAACTAAACCTCGCATGGTTGGTCATGACCAGAGCGGCAAGCCACTTCAAAATTTGGGAGTGGTTCGGTTCGCGGTTTGGTTCTAAATTTTTGGAAGTGGTTTGGTTTAGACAAGAATTTTGATAAGTGGTTCGGTTCGGTTTGCGGTTCAGTTCAACTAAATTAATCATTTGAAATACTATTCAGAAATAATTTATCCAATATAAACATTACACATTCAGTATCAACCTGTAAGTAAATCAATCAGCAGTCATTATTATTTTAAATGAATGTAGAATTTATTTAAAGAAAGGAAAAATTTATATTTTAAATATATTACAATCCCATCATCATCTTCATTTATTTATATTTTAAAAAATGGTATTTTTGAACCTAACATGATTTTTATGTTCATTGTTGTTTACATATCAATTAAAAATTCTCTGAATGGATTCACTTCAAATTCATTTACCAACATACACAATCATACATAATCAGAAAGAAAATGCGCCTCTAGCTTAAACCGCTTTTGAGATTATCCCTGGATGGACGGACAAACCGAAAACATAAAAGTGTTTTAAAGAAATCATTAAAAATCAAAGAAAATTAGCTCCTCAGGCATTTTATTTCTTTTTCTTACCTGTAATACAATTAGTTAGAGAAAAAAGATTTATAACAAGGGCCTTACCACCCGTCTCCCAATATTTAACCTCTTTAGTTCTACCACCAGCACTTGCCTTTATTTTTCTTATTCCCACACACAATCCCATTGCCGCATTGATAATTTCCTCCCTCCTCTCTCTGGGGTTCACCCTCTCTCCGTCTTCCACAAGGCCTTTCTTTTTAGTCCTATAGTCCTTCCTCCATCTTTACCCAATCCCTCCCGAGATGGTCTCCCCCCTCCCCCTTTATCCCATTACAACCTACCCCCCGCAGTAACCCTCTGACAATGAGAAAGGTTCCTCCTTTCCTTCCCCTCCATTCCTTTCCATCTTACAAACTACCCTCCCTCACCCCCTCTACCCATTTTTCTCTGCATATACTTTCTATTCTCACCATATCTGCACTGGCAATAGCATTGTAATGTCGAAACCCAGGTCGTAAGAGAAATAAAAACAATGGAAGTTACAAAGCGTTATTCCTTTGGCTCATTTATAAAAAATAAAATAAAAAATGTTCGCTATATATATCAAGGGTCTAGGAAAATTCACCGACCACAATTCACTGAAACACAATTCATTGACTAGGAAAATTCTTTTCAGTAAGTCCTTATTAAGATTTCCTTGATTGAATGATATATTTAATTATTGAAGTAGACAGTTTCTTGCTTTCCAATGACGATGATGCACAGCGTCTCAATTTTTCCAACTTTCAATAATAAATTTATGTAAATAAAATATTTTAAATTAGTTAATTGGTCAAAAAATATGGAATAAAATATTACTCCAAATTATTATATAATAAATTCAAAGAGACACTTTTAGCTCGATTCCAAACATATTACATATTGCTAATTTTTTTCTTTTGCCACCTTAGAAAAGTAATCAAAAAATCAATATAACTACGTTACAAGAATAATTTAAAATTAATCGACAGTTCGGGGCAGATTATTCAATATACGAAGTGCAGACACTCGTGGTTCCAAACAAATGATTATAAAATGTAGAGTGACCCTCTTTAAATAACACTAACATGTTAATTTATTTTATTTCTCTTAAATAAAGTTTACTAAAATATTATTAAAAATACACACTTTAGATAATTCAAGGAATTCTGCGGGAAATGAATGCCTCCGATCCAAGGGATCCGCCGAAGTCCTCGCCTGTTTTTGCTGGAATATAAACCACCAAGTAATGGAAATATCATAGAAGAACACCACATGAGAGTTGGAAAAGGAATGATGTCGTTGAAAGCTCAAGCCGTTGAGAGCTACAATTTGAATTTTTCCGAAGAAAAAGATATGAGGCGAGTTAATGGTGTTCTAAGAAAGACACAGCGGGGCATATTTTCTCAGATCTGCTAATTACAATGCTGAAGGGGGTGATGGTAAGGGAATGGATTTTTCTCTCGGCACGAAGGCAGATTACGGCTCCTTTCTAGGCCATTGTAAAACGACCCTTTTGCCTGCGTTCAGATAGAGATCTTTCTATATTCTTTTGGTCAGTTTCTGCCTACAGTGGTTGACCCGGATATTGTAGCAGTTGCTGTCCCCATAACCCTCACCATAAATGTCCTCTGTGGATAACAATAGTAGCAGAGAGGAAAGAGATAGGAACTCTTTCCTTTGAAGCGAACACGCTGGTTTTTCCAACGGAAATTCCTGGTCTTTTCGTTGGTCCATACTTTGTGGATTGAGATCGAACCGAAACTGAACCACTTTTGCAAAAAATTGTGGTTCGGTTTTCGGTTCATTGAAAAATTAATCAGTGGTTTCGGTTCGGTTCATGGTTCAGCAAAATGACTGTGGTTCGGTTTGCAGCTCTGGTCATGACCTAAATTACTTCACATAAACTAATTCCAAATTCGATGGGTCGAATAAGCAGGTTATGACGGGTCAAAATCTCGAATTTGTCGAATCTGGGAAGTTGCCTGTACTTGGTGATAAGAAGATAAGCTTCACAAACAAACAAAACAGCTGATGACCAAAAGCTAACAAAGTAAAAATAATGAGTTGATGAAAAAAACTTGATAAAGCTGAGTTTATGGTCATTCATTCATGGTTTTCAATCCTAAGATTGGTTTGACGTGACTAGGGAATAAACACATATGATGTGGTGGTTTCCCATTGCCTTCCACATCAAATACACACACGAGTGATGAAATATGAATTATGAGTACGAACACAAACATCCATGCCATTGGCGGGATTCGAACCTCAGTGATGGTAGGCCAATGCACTAGCCCTTCCACCACCGGGGCCGGCGAGTTTATGGTATGTATACATTACATTCTGTATTGTTAGTTCATTGGTTGAGACAGACATTGTTCTAATGATATTTTATACTTTTCATGTATTGTCAGCTCCTCAGTATTATTAGCCTCTGAGATGTTGTTTGCCCTTTATCTGAGAGCCATAAGTGATGATACATATTTCTGTGCCACATTAATTTTATACATCATTGAAATATTTCTATGAGCAATGTATAATTATTACATTTTATATATTAGTTTTGATTACATATGCTTACCTCAAAAATACAAGCAACCACATTATGGACGAGTTCAAGTAGAAAGAGTTCTGATAGCATGTCAATGGCCATCTGGTAATCAAATTCATCATTTTGCTGCAGATGATCAAGGTCATATTTATCTAGATCTCTGAAATTTAAGATTAACATTTAATGAGAAGAGCAAATATTAAATTCAAATATCCAATTTTGCAAAGTCAATCTCAACTTTTTAAAAGTCACACAATACAAAATAATTACTGAATTATTTACTATAGATAAGTACTAATGAAAACAATATATTCCATTACTTTTCATCATAAGGTACAACTATGAAATGACATGAAAAAAAGCAAAGGTGATACAATAAAGAATTTGATCATGATGCCCTTGGCAACAGAAATATTAAATACATATAGTTTACAGTACTATTCTATGAAAATTACCATGAAATAATGTGCTTATTACGCATATCTAATCTCAGTTTCACACTTCTACAGAATGAATATTATATTAACAAACTTAAAATATATATTACAAGTATTTTAAAAACAAAAGTAATTTACTGTAACAAAAAATCACATTTGATACTTACATGACATCTAGAAAATCTACTGCTATAAAAGTAATCAATAGCTTGGCAGAAAACAACAAGAGGAAGTCAAGAAATTCTGCTACAAATCTCTTCCATAGTGGTGGTATTTTATAGAGAACGCCTACAATGATGCGGAAATAACTTTAACCTTAAAACATTCTTGATGTATTAAAAAAGGCTAAACAACCTTTGTGAGGCAAATGTTGATAATAAATTTTCACAATAAAATATGTACTAAGCTTTACAAACCTTGCTCATCTGGTCTTCTGGTAGTTGTTGATCCAACAGTTCGATATGCTGAATTAACACTGTCACGAGGTGTTGGAGCAGCAGTAGGATTTACGTTGGGAAAAAATGAGAAAACACCATTGCTCGCATCAAAAGAACCGAAGGGATTTTCTCCACGGGCGCCAATTGTCATCGGTGCCCCTGACAACTGATGGCTCATTAACATATAGGGAAACCATGCAGAAACGCATTGCCACATATAAGCTTCTTGAAGCCATTTCTCCAGAGCATTAATATATTCGGCAGTGTTCTTGTACGTCGTTTGACTACTATTTGAAGTATTATTGTTATCACTTTTCGATGTACCTTCATCCGAATTTGATTCCATTTCGAAAAGAATTGTCTTCTGTTTAAGAATAAACACTTCTTATATGGTTAATCATGTGTACCTTGTATATGAGGGACAACAAATTGAAGTAAAATTCACATAATATTCTTCAGTTTATTAGCGCAATTTGTACTTCATTTCTTCACTACATCATAAAATGGGAGATAAAAAAATACGAAACCTAACGCCATCTCTAGAGGTTATTCGTAAATATATGCGATCTCAGGCAGTGGATTGTACTGCCACCTAGCGAGCTTTAATAACAGTAATACATCCCGACAATTTCCAGTTGCTTAAGTCCACCGTGAAGATCGTGAAACAAGCAGAAGCAGTCTAAATCAGCGTCGGGATGTATGATCTTGTGTAGTTTATGGAATTCGCAGTTAGTTATGAAGAACTTAGGCGTTAACCTCTGCATTAGTGAGTAAGGATGTTCTGGAGAAGTATAGCTGGATAGTTGAAACTTTCTGTGTCATGTGTTAGTTATCTCACACAGTGTTTTGGTTGTCCTTTTTGAACTATTTGAATGCAATCTGGACAGCATGAAAATTTCAACATTTTATCATTATTACCAGTAACATTATGAAGAGACAGTGCAAATTGGTTATAATGGTATGTGAAGTATTTAGTTTTTGAAGATTGCGATGAGGCATCTGAATATATTGCAGTGGCATAGCCTGACCGTTGGCCTATCATTAAGCGATCATATCTCTTAAACCCAATAAAACTCCTTTTATCGGAAAGATTGTGGACAGAGCTTTTAAATAAGAAGATGTATCTCAGTGTGTGTACATAGCAGACATAATTAGCAGTGTCGCAGCAGAGAACAAGCGCGTGTTATTTGCATCCGGCGCTGTTTATATTTTTGAAGACCGTCGGTCTGCTGTTTGTCAACGTTCAGCTGGTGAGTGAATGTTTTTGTCGAAATGATAATTTGCATCATTATGAATAATATAATTAGTCAGTTAAATTTGCACGAAATGTTTTTTATGCACATTTTTAAGATTGCATATATTACATTTATTAAAATGTGTTTTCTACTTACATCATTTCTAAGTGGTGCATGCCTTTTATTACAAACTTAGAATGTAGTGATATCTTTTTCTAGAAATCTTCCAAGTTCTTTGTAATGCCGTATGCTTTTAAATAAATGGTGTGTAAATCTTATTATCTGTATACATGTACTCATGAAATTGTCATACATAGGTTAATCATGACATAATTCATCCTTCGAATAAGTCTTACAAAGGCGGGAGTATTGGTTCACTCGGTTGTCATAAAGAAATTTTTTTACTATTCTCTCAATGAGTGTTGTCCTAACATTAAAGCTCGTCATCTTAGCAACGAACAAAATCACTTATCCTCATGATTAATATATTTTGGAACAAGTGGAGTGCCATAAAAATCGCAAAGAGAGTGTTGTGGGTTGTGTATTAAGTGTTGTTTGCTGCTGCTTCAATGCGGCAGTTGAAGTTTTTACTGCTCCCATCTCAAGTTTTTCATTTCGGCCATCCAGCCCTCGTGAGTCTTATAACTCGGCGTCTCTTCTCGCCTAAAATCTCTTCCATACACCTGACGCATTGGTTGAGAAGAGAGGACCAAGCGACGGAAGGTCCGGGATGCTTGTGTGGGGGATGGGGTAGTTTTCTTTGCAAACCCCTAACATTGCGTAGTCACTTCCTAGGACAGTGATTCTCAACATTTTTTGCTCCACGGCACACCTTCATTCATGCTTAAGAACATCGCGGCACACCAAACCACCCCTAATTAATTTCACTGCGTAAATACTCATTTTTAAAGATAAAAACGCAGCTATATTAGATTGTTACAATTGGTAAAGCAGTAATTGTATAATTTTATTGTACGTTAAATACATACATAATTTAAAAATTAAATATCTTTGGAGTGTGCGGCACACTAGTCCCTTACTCGCGGCACACTAATGTGCTGCGACACACCGGTTGAGAACCACTGCCCTAGGGCATCCTTTTCACCAAATGAATCACTCGCTCGTAGGGAAAGGCGGCTAGCCCAGATCTTGATGATTGTGTCCCAAAATCGATTCTCTCCAAGCTCCATGTTATGGTGGGCGTGCTGTATAACCAGCCCTTCTATAAGTCGGCATCAGTAAGTCAGTTGCGATTTGGGAGCTAATGGGCGTACTGATTTATGCATAAGTTTTGGGGGAAAAAATCTTTTATCTGTAACATATTGTTTCGCATCACAGTTAATTTTCGTTTCATATAATTTTTCGTTAAAATACATTTTAGTTCAAGTACTGGCATGTCAGAATGCTTTGTTTTTTGCATGTTTTGTCGGGATATTTTCCCTGCAGACCATGTGCTTGTAATTTAAGAATTTTGGTGGTTTTTAGTAAAATTTTAGGTATTCTTCCCATTGACCCTACCATCATATTTTTCAGAGTGAAACTGCGTTTGTTATAAAATGTTCTTCGTAATATGATGGTCTACGCCGGGTTGAAAACATTCCCGCATATAATCTTAAATTTTCTTCTAATGATTTCATGGCATCAGACCAGGTATATTTGTGAAATTATTGCATAAAAATGTTTACACGGTGATTTAATATTCCTAAAAGGTTGTTTATGTTTAATTTATACATTATATTTTAGGCATTCTTGTTGCTGTCTTTAATTCTATTAGAGCAGTTATATTTTGAAAGTTACGCAGTACAGAATTCGCGTTAATTTTGTCTTAAAGTTAATTGAATTGCCTCACTGTTTTCTCTTTTCAAGTCAATCTCTGATATAAAAAAACGTGGTATATTGTTCGAATCTATGTAACGAAATCTTCGTCAAATATAGAGCTGCGTAGTGAAATAATACAATTATATGTAACTTTTTTGAAAGATTTTTTTTATAATTTAAAAGATTGTTAAAATGATAAGTATTTTATATTTATATTCATTTCGAAACTTATTATCATAAAAGAAAATTGATTTTCTCGCTGCCGCTCTTCGTTTGTCGACAAACTCAGGCGCCGGACTTAACTATCTTTATGTAAATATCGTACTTCTTTATCTTTAATCTTCTAATTCTCAATGTTAATTGAAATAAACAGCAAATCCACGTTACATAATTACTTCTCCTCTATCATTTGCATATCCTCATTGAATATTTACCTTTAGACTATCATCCCTACAGCGCCAATTAATTTAATATGATAATTGCACATCATTAACAACCTTGCAATCATAAAAATATTTTCAATATCAAAATCTCAAATTTCGCTTCATTGATTTGTATCGAATGACGTATGTAATAGGGGGTGAAGGCGATTAATTAAAAAAAATTATCGTCGCGACTAGATCGTCTCTTAGGCGCGAGGAAAACAATTCCTCTTCCTGTGATTGCGTCACAGCGATGACTGAACCAATGAGCTGCTTTCTCACTCCCTCCTTATAAAACGTTTTACACTACGTGTCATTTGCATTGCATCGCGCTCCTTAGCGGGAAGCAGGGCGCCGGGAGCACGCGCGGACATTTTTCAAACGGAAGGGTTGATAAAGAACCGCCTTACCCCCTTCCCCATCCTCCTCCGCACCCATCGTAGTAGGTGTATACTAGCTTCCGTCGTCTTTCTCTCCTCCTTCACGCCTCCCTCTGCCTCCTCCTCCTCCGTCTCCCGTTTCCTCGCGAAGGCACAATTGCGTCTCGTGAATTCGTAATGTTCGCCGATGTCCTTAAAGATGACGGCGTTCGGAGTCGTAATAGGGAACGGAACGGGAGGCCGCGTGCGTGTTGCAACGAGGGGGAGGAGTTTTTTTTTATTTTTAAAGAACTGCCACTCGATTATTCGCTCCCGCGCGCGCGCACAATCGAGAAAGAAATAGCGAGGCGCGGTGGCGGCTTCTTCCAAATCGTCCTATCGCGATTCATTCGCCCACCGTCTAGTAGTATTCCTCGAACACTCGGACTGGAAGGACTCGCGTGTATAAAACCGGTCGAATGTTTCGGAATCGTCGGATGACGACGGAGAGATTTGTTTTTTTTTTTAAAAACGTTCGCAAAGTAGTTCGGAATAAAAGTGCCGCGGTGTGTTGAAAAAAGAAAAAGAAAAACCTGCGTCGGAATGTCTTCTGTGTCGTCGGCGCTCCTTCTCAAAGGAGGGATGTATTCCATTCCAAGGTGAGATATTTATTCGATCCGCTTAGATCGGTATCGCGTCATTTTGGAAGTCGGAGCGAAGCGAACGGGTTTGTCTCGCACTTTCACCGTTACCCAAAGGGTTGCTTATTTTTGGTGGTTTTTTTTTCTTTCCTCCCCCTCCACACCCCCTTAATGGCCTTAGGATTTTGCCGTAGGAGTGAAAAAAACATCGCCCCTCGACTCACCGTTTGTTTTCCTTCCCAATGCGATCGATCGCGAGGTTTGTTTCCTCGTTCCATGTAACCTAGGCGATGATGCGAGCTAGGATAGCGTAATTGGTTCCAAACGACGCAAATCCCTTTCTTCGAGCGCTGGATGTTATCGTCGGGGAAGTGGTTATAATGCCTGAGGGGATAGAGGTTTTCGTTTGTTAACAGATTGGTCTGGTATAGCTTGGGCCAGATTACGGCCTAGGCACTGTGCCTAGTTAGTAGGGCCCAAGTTCAAAAAGAAATATTTTAACGTAAAACTATCAAAGATCTACATTAAGGCAAAAGAAACTGTAGTCTCTTTACTTTCGGTAGAATTCGATATACTCTGCAAATTAAGTGCCGATGAAATTGTCTTAAAGTTTGCTAACAAAAAAACAAAGCTTTTTATGTAAGGTAATATTAGTAATGTAAGTTTTTCAATAAGGGAAACGTAATTTGTATAATAAATTTTCTTGAGATATCAATAATAATTTTTCTCCATATGTTTCTCCAATTAAGCATCATACTGTTTGTACGTATAGTACATATATAATACTTAAAAGGTCTATGAGCCATAGTGCCTAGGCCCTACGAAACTCTTAATATGGGATGGGCGTGCGAAGCACCTGCTCAGTGGCAACGGTTGACGATTTGTTCCTTTAAAGTGTAAAGTTTCATATTATAAAATATACCTTATTTTACTTCTACATTTTTAATCAACTACTGTTTTGAGAGATAAAATTGTGTCCGGTATATTTACTTTCTTTCGGAAGTGGGCGTAATTTTCAAACTTCACATAGGGCGTAGAAATATCTCATCCAGGTTATGGGTCTACCTAAACCTTCCGTCGGCGTCGTTTAGAAGTCGCCTTTTTTGACGGCGTTTCGTTCGAAAATCGCGTTCGCTTGCTATTCGTTCTCTTGTTAATCCGCGAGGCCGTTTTCGCTTTTCATTGTCTCTCTCTTTCTCTTTCGGCCCCTCCCAAAACGCGTGGAGTTTAATAACACCGGTCTCCTCCGGGTGCGCGTGGGCGTCCCTCGGTCCTTCTTGCATCACGCGCGCATACGCGCACGCGCTGCTACTTACCGAAACTCTTGTCACACAAGAGACGCTAAGGCAGCGTCTGTCGTCCGAGGTTTCGAGTCCTCCGACCACCAAGACCGGCAACTCCTTTCGTAAAAGAAGTTATGTTTGCGAAATCGTTTGCGCAAAGCGCAATGAAGAAAGGTTTTCTTTTCCCAGAAGATTCTCTTCGCTTATTTACAAAACACTGTTTATTGTTAGGAGGTGGTAGAAACAGGCGAATCGCGGTATGACCGATTCGGACGGTGAATCGCTGGCGTAAGAGCGCGTAATGTATCTCGGAGGAATTGATTGTCGAAAGAGTTGTCGCCTGTTATTATATGACCTGAATTTGCTGTTCTTTATGTAACGATCGATTCAAAAGAAAACGTGTCGTCAGGGCCGGCGTGAGGCATGTGCAGTCGGTTCCCCCGAACGGGGCCCCGCGCTTTATTAGGGACCCCGCACAAGGCTCACTTCTCATGTAATGAGAGATTTAGACAATTTTTTTATTAAATATTAACACATTCCGGAAGGAGAACTCGACTGGCGAGCTATCTGCAACAAACATTCTACAACAGAAAGGAGCAGGGAGGAAATACAAGCGGAAAAATAAAATAATGTCGTAGACTTCTGTGAGAAAGCTTACTCCCATTTTGTGAGAAATTATCATTGTTCTTTAAAAGCCGTCATTTTTGCGCCACTGGGTATATATACATATGCACAAAAATAGACCCCGCTCACTATCGAACTAGCTGTAATTTAGTAAAAACGTTTCGTTATGTTGTACCATGGCAGGTCTAACCGTTGAAAATGATCACCCATATTGTGAAAAATTAACTTTATACGTTTGAAAATATTTCAGTTTTTAGGATCACAAAAAAAACATTTTTTAGCTTTGGATATAGATTGCTGCAGAAGTTTTTATAAAGTTCTCAACTCTATTTAGAAAAAAAGAGAGAATGAACGTATACCAGAGGAGATACGTCCAGAGAGACGAAGACCGCACATAATTAGGTGTGTGAGATAATGATGGGGTTCATTACCATAGTTATTAGCGTTACTTCATATTATGTTGTTTTCCTCTTTATCGTTTGGATATAATTGTATACATATACCTACTTCTAAAAAAGAAAATGCATTTCGTTCATAACATTTATTTTTATAGAGTCTGTACCATTTACGTAATGCAATAGTGGTAACACTGGACTGTACTTTAACTTTAAACTAATCGTAGTTGATTATTTTTTATTTTACGGGGTCAAAGTGGTTAAAAATTGTGAAGTGCGTAAAATGTGACACCATTATAGCATATTTCTAGACCATTATTCGAAGGAGTATCCCATAAAATGGCGTTTAATGGCCACTTCCGTCACTTCTAATAGTACCAGTTATGCGCTTACGAATGCGTCACGTTAAAACGAGATGGCCAATCCATCCTTGGCACGCGTCATTTGTCCGACTTGCACTTAGCCGCGGATGCGCCGATTTGAGCGATGCCCACTGTTAAATCGGATTCCTCCGAACGCCCGTGAAGCCTTCGGCGGTGATGTCACTCACCGCGGAATACTTATTATAAATCCTCTTACGAAAGCTTGGCTCCGCGATTTCTCTTCCTACGTATCCGTCGTTACCATTGTCGAGAGGGCGTTCATCGCCTCCAGTTGGCCGCGTAAATCGGGTGGGTGGTCACTTGTCCATCCGTGCAGACCATTATCATCTCGTCCTTCCGCCTCGCTTCTTCCGTGTCCGGTGTTCCGATCTCTTTTCTCCACTTTCTCCGCCTTCCTCGTCTCTTTTAAAGGTCCGTGTCGACTTACACGTGTATCTTTCTCTTTCCATTTAATCTTTCCTATCTCCTTATTTGCTTCTCACGATCTCCGACTGTTTTCTTCCGGTGTTTCTGTTGGGTCTTTCTATCAGCTCTACTTTTCCTTTCTATCATTTTTTTGTTTCCTTTTGTTTTCGTATATACATTCTACTGAACTGTCTTTTCTTAGTCATTCCGTGTCTCTACTATCGCCATCTTGCACTGATTTCCCATCTCCAGTATATTCACCATGTAACCTCTTCTTGCTCCCGCCTTTCCATTTTATATTTTCCTCCATTTATCCTTTCTCGTAATTTTTCATTTATTTTCTCATTTTCTATGCTTTCCGTTTTATCCTCCATCCATTCCACAATTTTCATTCTTTTCTCTGTTTTCCATCCCTTTTCTTCGCCCTTTTCTCCCTTTCATTTTCGCCATCCGTATCTCACTTCCAGGAGCTTTCCTACCAACATTTGCTTCAGCATGTTCTCCTTTTCCTCTCTCTATCTCTCTCTCATTCCTACTCTTTCTCCTGGAGGTGGACCAAAGAGGGGTGAAGAGGGAGGGAAAAGGGGTGTGAGGGACCACTAAGGACGTCACCATGCGAAGGACGCTATCCTCTTTAAGAATCGAAGGTCGAAACTCTCCCATTTGCGGAGGAGGAGTGTCCAGTTGGGAAGAGGCTTTGTGTTGTTTTCTTCCATCCATTGGGCCCCTCTCTCTATGTTTTCTCTCCCCTTTTTCTCGCTCTCTGCTTCTTGCTTTCTTTCTCCCGTATGTATTCCACCGCTTCCGGAGGAGGATGTTGCTCGATGGCCACGCACGCATACGCGATCACCGCTCCCATCTCTCGTGTGGATTCCGGGCACGCACTTCTCCATTCTTCTGTTTACGCGTAATTTAGCGTCTCGAGGATGGAATGCGCGCCTCTCCCTCTCACTCGGGATGGCTCCGAGTCCGCTGCTTGTTAAGTGACAGAGAAAGGTAGAGAGGGAGAGAGAGAAAGAGAAAAGGAGAGGGTGAGAAAGGAAGAGATTGATGCGCAAGAATTTCATCAGGATGAAGGAGAGATGGTTACGCGGACGCGTGTGACGCGCGTTAACTCCGCGTACTCGTTAGTCCTCGTCAGTGGAAACGAAGGATAATATGTCCGAAAGCGGGAATGATTTCACGCCGATACGTGCGAATTACTTAAAGAGGTGTGGTCTCCTCGTTAGATACCCTTTCCGGTCCTTCCTTCATGTTATCCTCGTCGTTTTCCTCCGATCGGAGAGCGAGGGATGATTCTAAATGGTTCGGAGAGCAGTCTCGTTTCTCTTTCTCAGGAGCGATCCATTCGGCAGATCAGCAACAGCGGAAAATTCCGTGACGAGTCGGAAATTCCGCGTGCTTCGAGAACTTCACGTTCGTTATAGGAAGATTAATAGGAATGACTAAGTTTTTGTTCCGCAGACTATAGTCGAAAGGCCTCAGAGGTAAGGTGCGAGCAAACTGGAAGCCTTTTGGGATGGCGGGCGTGGCGCAGACTGGAGAGACGTTTGGTTATGCTGAAAACAAAGCAAATGAGGAGGCAGTGGGGTAGCTACGCCTACGCACCCTATGTGGTGCGTAGGGGTGCCCACTAAGGAACACTAAAATTTGCATCTGAGAACATCATTATATATATTTGCTTGTGATATCTAAGCAAGGCGTAGATTTGGTATAAGACACCCACTGGTTAAAGAAGGCGGGGGTTAAAGGGGCGGTAGCCCCCTTTACAAAGAAATGTTCAAAATAATTCTCAAGTGTTCTGCCGTCCGTAAACGGTTTTTTTTAGGTACTTCCGTTTGAAATATTTTTCATATTCAAAGGATTTTCTTGGTATTTTTTTATAATACTTGCCATCGGGTCCATTTTTAGCGTTCTCTTTTTATTGTTGGTAATATTTATTTGGCTAAACAGTAAGTTTCTAAGGGCATCATTTACTCGTACGCGTACTTCGATAGTTCATTGCTGTGGTCTTGGGTGACTTGTATCAAATCTGTTCCCAAAGCAATGATTAATAATAATACGTGTTTTCTTCTAATAACTGTCATTACTTGGATTAATTCTTTCAAAATGCGGCCCATAGAGCTGTAGTTACGCTATTTTTGGGCAGGCAATAAATGTAGTAGATGGAAGTAATTATGTATGGACAATGAACTGGATTTTTAGAGGCAATGGGCTATCGAAAAAAGTCGTAGAAGGGTGGGTGCCAGAAAGGAAGCTAAGAAGTGGAAAATAAAAGAATGGTATAAGCCAAGGAGATAGATTTGAGCAGATGGAAGGAAAGGCTTTCAATGTCATAGATAGGGAGGTGTGAACCTAAACTTACCTAGAATTAGAACAATGGAATTCCTGCCAAACTTCCTGCGTCTGCATATTTTGTTGTCTTGTTTTGGAAAGACCGTCGTTGTGGCCGTGTGAGTGGTTATTGAGTGGACGAGAGGACCAACTCCCGAACATCGCATTCGACCGCTTCATCGCTGTTGTTTTGTCATTCGCCCACCTTCCGTTCAGCAATGACGCATAAGTCTTAATTTATCGGAATCTCTAAATAAAGAAAATTAAATCCTTAAATTTAAATGAAGTTATTTTTTTATTATTAAAAATATGTAATGTATCTAGGCACACAAATAATTACACTAAATAGAAAACAAATATGATAAGATATTAAGGGCTTTTTTAAAATAAAAACATAGATATACATTATGATTATAATATCTCAGAACTTATTTTTTTCTTTATTCTTCAAACTAATGGCTTATGAAAACCAAACAAACTTCAGATTTAGCGATCAAACTGCGTTATTATGTTGTTACACTGTATTTTCATTAGATAATTAGCATTAAAAACAAAACGTAAAACCCAACATCAACCAAAAGTTATTTAAACATACCTCACCGTAGTTAGTAGTTTTAATGTTACCGTTGTCCCTTTTTGAAATTAAATTGAACGTTTTGACGCTTCGCCTTTATTGTTGTAAACAAAATAAAAATTTACCGTAGTAACGGGCCACTATAGATAGTTTATAACAGTTTATAAGGCATTTTTAGGTGTTTTTAGGCGCGTTTCGCTTCCAGCATGAGAGAGACTATTAGTGGCAGTCCGTCCGTCCGCATGTTCGTTCTTTGCTTCTATCGAACGGATTTTCATGTAATTTGATATTAAGGATTTACGCTCAAAGGCAATAAGAAAATCGCATAAATGAATCACGTAAACCAGTCAGGGGTACCACTGGCGTCAAAAAATAGCTCGTAAAGTATTGGTCATATCAAAATATTTTTCAAATAAAACTTTTAGAATTAGTAGAATATTTCTTTCCGTATACATTTTTATCGCAGGAAAATCAAACAAGAATGTCTTAACTCTAGTTGAACTTTGAAAATTTCTTGCATGGTTACTTCTTCATTGTTGCTAACATAAACAATCTCACGAACAAACGTGTAATTTCCTTACGTGTTCATTTAAATAGGAAGAACATGGATCATTTATGACGAAGAAAAGAAGTTTAAAACACTTTCTCGTGTACACATATCATCTATTTCAAATACTCCATTTCACAAAACGCGGCCATTTGTGTTACGCTTTACACTTTCCTAATTTGTTAAAAATTCTGCTGAATGACAAGCGGACAGATGGATGGACCCCAAAAATCAGTCGAGTCCGTGTCTGTCACCAGTGAAACCTATCCTGGAAAGTTGTTTGCTCTAACTTGAACGGTATAGAAATAGTTGACTAATTTAACGTTTACTTGTTCAATGCGCCCCCCACTACACCCCTTAGACTGCCCCTGAAATCCCCATATTTAACCGTATGAATGTATAGCCACGAACAATCCCTCAAAACTAACTTCAACGGTGTAGAAGTAGTTCACCGGACACGGAAGTATGACAAAACGATTACATTAGCATATTTTTAACCCGCTTAAGAACCGAATGAACATGATTTCCAATATTAGAGTCATCATGATGGTCGTGAGTCGTGTGATTTTGTTTGTTTGATGACATTACGTATTTTTTGTACTGTGTCAAGTTAATTTTTTTAAAATGAAAATTTACAGAATGCAATCCCACGTAGTTGTGAATCCTTCGGTAGAGATTATTTTTTGTTTAGATAGCACTAGAGTTTAAATATGGAAAACTATAAATATTTTAAAGATAAATGATAATATAAATGCAAGGTTTGCCAGTTTTTGGGCGTTATCTTAATTTTTGTGGTCGATATGGTCTAACGAAGCGTAAGGTCGAATTTTACATTTTCATTGCGAGATGAAAAGCTACGTATTTACGTATTTGTATTTACTTTATACGTCATTAGCTGATATGCAGCCTCCACGACCAATTACTGTGATGCATTTGATAATATCAGTAGCGAATTCCAATTTCCTTTCCTGAAACTGAAATCTAAATGACTTAGTTTTTGTGGACGCATTACATAAGTATACAAAGACCACCAAGCGGTCTGTCAACATTAATTTCTTCTACAATTTTTTTTTTAAATTTTACGCTGTAGTTACCTTTAACAATTGATAAATATCAGTTATTTTTAAATACCTATCCATCTCGATTTTTTGTTATGGATGAAAATCCAATCACCAGACTAGATACTTAAAAATTTTCGACAATTATTTTAAGATTTTTGCGAATCTTTTCTCGTTTTAGTTTAGTTAAATGCTCAGATGATAAATTCTTAGAACGAAAAAACTCCCGAAAATTCAAATATTGACAATTTCGTTTTATGATCTGAGCAGTGATTAATAATTTAGCTTTTTAATTAAATTATTTAATTTATTTTAATTATCTCATAAACAGCTCTTTTCGGCCTTTTACAATGAGCGCCACAACGACAACAAAGGCGAACACATACGATTATGCCATAGACACGCTAGCCACTCCTTTACTAAGGCCGCTAAATTAGAAATCTATCAATTTTCGCCTTGTTAAAAAATTGTAGAAAGCGTGCCTATTCTTCCCTAACATTAACATATTTTTTATCTTCCTTTTAACAACCACTCTGCTTACAGAACAAATCCATTACCAGCAGATTAACGAATGACATAAAAACGGGAAAAAAATTAATGAGATGAAGAGAATAAATATCACCCTCGAAACATTAGATATTTTCAGGAAATAAAAAAAAATAAGGAGAAAGAGAGGAGTAAAGTGTGTCTAACTGTATTAGTCTGGTTGGTGCCGTTACTCGTAAGGTTTCTTAGACAAGTGTTGTTAGAGGTCAGCCTTGTGCTGTATTAGAGTGTACTGAACAGAAATGGTAAGAGTAATAGTGACAGATACGCCAAAACTGTCTTTGCACGCTCTGTTTTTGTCGCAATTTCCCACACGATCCGAACGACGTTTTTTTTAAGTCCTCTTTTCAACAGGAGCTCCATATAACGTGTCATTGCGTTACCGATTCGCAGTTACAATTCCTACCGCAATTCCAGGTCGCGATTTTTATCGTCTCCATTAATGGTTATTCGGTTGAAACTAAAAATACACTTATTAGGAATTATCGTTGCGGATGTGAGTGTACCTTTAAAGCCCCTTCGACCGTACTTGTTCTTCTTCGAGGGCTCATGTCAAACCGAAGGCCACTCTTCTGCGTGGTGCTATTATCTCAGGCCACCGTGGAAGGAGGTGGCGCGTGTGTGTGTGCGCGCGTCCGTATGTATGTGGAGGTGTTTTGTCGGCGGAGGAGGGCGTGCGTGAGGAGCTCCGGCGTATCCGTGAGGAGAAGATAATAAAATATCGACCATAACTGAGGCAAAGAGCCAAGGATATGCGCTGTTCTAAATGATTAAGTGTTATGCGAGTGCACGCTTTATCTTCACGTTTGGCCGTGTATATGTATGAATTTTGTATAGATGTATACATGCGCACAAATGGTTTCGAAAGAGCTGTTTATCAACCGTCTTGCGAGAAGAGACAATCGACTTGGCCGTCGGGTGTTTTTTTTTTTCGAACCAACCCAAAGCATGTCACGGCATCGAAGAATAAGGCGAGGAAAATACATCGGAGGTTCTCCGAAGGCTTTTTGAACTCCTTAAAGTTAGTATTGCAAGCGAAAACTACTTCATCTGCCAGTTGATAAAAAATCTGATGTGTCCAGCACACGACTTTCTCCATACTGAGCAATGAATATGATTGCTCTCGACATCAGCGTTGTCAGAAATAATTATCAGCAACTACACTAGTGAATAATTTAAAAACATTTTCAATAGTCTTAAATAAAAAAACAAAACGCATCGATATATACGCATCATTCTCCGTCTCGAGTTCGGCTTTTAAATCGTGCAAATAAAGTCCTTTAGCGATTACACGAGTGTTTCCTCACGTCCCGAAAAGCAAACACTTGGTCTCATGCCTCGTATCCTAATCCATTATTAGTTTGTTGGGGGGGCGGAGATAGAAATGATTTTTCCGTTGTGAAAGTGGGGCATATTTTTATCGCTTTTAGTCTGCTTCGTTTCGGATGGGTGCTTTAAACCGACACCAAGGTGCTTATTGCTCATGACGGCACGAAAAATTTTTCACGCCGTCGAAGAAAGTCTTGTCGGGTGGTTTGTGAATCCTTCCGATTCTTTGTTGATCTAGCCTATCTGAACGGAGGTTTTTTTGAAAGTGAGAGACAAAGTGTGTCAAACGATGCATAGGTTTCTTACAATAGGATTATTATTTTCCTGGAAGAGGAGAAAGATTTCGGCCTCTTTGACGACTCCAGTAAAAGTCTGACTTGGAGAAATTTTAATCCTCAAAATATGAATCCACTGATCGCCGCGATTAAGTTCGCGGTTTTATTATATCTAATAATAATTAAAATTTGTGGGTAAATTGGTCGATATTTGTTGACGGAGGTGGCGCATTTAACCGGTCTTGTAATTATCTCTACTAATTTGTTGGTGATTTTCTGATTCCGTGGAAGTAGCGTTCGAAGATTAACTGCTAAGGGCTATTGAGCCATTTTTACCGTCTGCGACATCAGTTGGTCGAAAACGATTTCGAATGTCAACGCTAAGACTTTATCTCTTTAAATGCTACCTCACTTATACTCCGTTCAGAACATCACCGAAAATATTTTTATTTACGGTAGAACGGCAAGATAAGTTTTATTAGGTCTTAACATTCAACCGTTATCATCCCACCGTGCTCCTCGTGTTCATCAAGAGCATTTTTTTTCGACATTTCCGGATTTTCTTGTCGCCATCTTGGCGTCATTACGCGACTCCGGCGCCTGCAGGTGGCCGCATAGGAAAGTGCTTTCACAGTTGAAGCCGGCGACGGCTCGATTCTATCGTCAATGAGCGATTGTTGATCTCTTGGACCGCTTCCAGGTTTCTTACCTCGCGATAATTGTTTGCGTAACAATGACTCGGTGAGGCGATTTTTCCGTCGAGCTTCCAGAAAAGAAAACGGAATCCATTAGCGTCGGCCCTTTTTTGGGTCGACCCTCTCTTTCGTTTTACACCTGCCTCGCAGATAATGTTGACTCCTCATGTCGTCCTTTCTCCGCTCCGCTAACAGTTTGGCGCCCTTTTGTTTGTTATCGTATTTATCAAAATTTTTGGAAAACTTTTTTTTAATGCTACGCGTTTAAAAGTCCGGCGTTTATTTTTCGGTGCGTATTAACGGAGGACCCAAACAATTTTGTAGTAATTTTTAAAGTTACTTGGGTTTGTGTTGGTTTGTTTTGGTGATGTGTTGTATTGGAATTGGGTTGTGTTGGTGAACCCAAGTAACCAGAGGCGTAACTATGACAAAGCGTTGCCTTGGGACCTCGGACCCGGACCTAAGTACCTGTTTTTCTCCTGCCAGCCTCTTTACCGGAAAGACTCGCGGAGTTGGGTAGAAAAAAAGGAGAGATAATGGCGACCGCCCTGCAATCACGGTCCGTTGTTTATCTCTAGCATCACGCGCCTCTTCCCCGGTTAATCGCGGGCCCTCCGTTGGCGATAACGAAAAGAAAAACGTAGAAACAGACACGGCGACGGATTAAATACGCGTTACTTTTCGGCGTCGAGAATCCGTTTATTATTTTTGTTCCGAAACGTGGAAGGGGGAAATCGGACGTAATAGTCCTTGCCTAACCGACGCCGTTTAATTTATAATCCCGCGCTTCGATTTTATGGACGCGGTTATCGTCCTAACGAGCGCGTATAAGTGTGTTATATTGGCTTGGAAAGGTTGTTATGAGACCTTAAGGCGTCGTTAAAAACAGTTCCCGCGGTTGCCCGGGATACCGTCGTAAAGAAAACTGCGGTTACTCAACGGATCTGGTTCTTTCCTTCCCCCCCCCCCCACCCACCCACCCACCCACCCCCCTCTCGATCGGGTTTTGTCAATTCCGCGCTCCGCTCGAGATGATTTTCCGAAAATATCCGTGCAGTCGCCGAGAGATCGCCTCTCTCGCTCGTTCTCCGTTCGGTTGAGTAAAGTGAAGGCGGTTTTCGGTGTCTTTTTCAAGATTTATCAACTCTCACTCAATTTCTTTACGTCCCTTTCTCTCCCTCCCTCCCTCCCTCTCGTCCTCCTTTGTCTCCCTCTTCTATAGTGTCTCTCTAATGTTCTACTAAACAAATATGAAACCAATATGTATTTTATGCGATACATGACAAAAGGGTTTCAATGTAAGAAGGGACTATATTGTGTCAATAGCGCCCATACTGAAGTCGTCTGTTTCACTCTTCAACTCTCTCTTTCCCTTTTTAACCTCTATCTCCTTACGTCTCCCCTCCCTCTTTCCCTATTTATCTCGTTCCCTCTCCCACCCATCCCTCCCTCTCTCTCTCCCTCCCTCCTTTACCCACTCTCTCCATTAGTGTAACGAAATTTTCGATGAAATTTTCTGCGGTGGATTTCCCTGAATGAGTGAATATGGGCGTGGCACCGCCTATGTATTTCACGGGAAAAAGTCCTACTTCGGTTGATTTCTTCTTTAATTTTTAAGTTTCGCGGGATTTTTTCGCCGAAAAAAACGATCGACCTTTTACGCTTTTTTTACCGGTATGCATCGTCTAAACGTGGGTGCGCGTGCGATGGGATTCGCGTGTCGTGCACCGTGGAGGAGCATTGGTTCGCAGGTGGCTCGGGACGGCGGCGGGGCTCTGGCGCAACACGAACGCGATGAATTCTTAAAACTCTCACTCCTCAAACTCTCAGCCTCACTCCCCTCTCAGCCTCACCCCCATCTCCGCCTCGCTCCCCTCTCAGCCTCATCCCTCTCTCTGCCACCTGCCACCTTGCGTCTCGGTAGATTCGAGTCTGCAGGTGGGATGGGAAGGCGGTCGTGGGAGCAGGAGGAGGGGCCCATTACGTCACCCGCCCACCGCCGCAAACAACGTCCGGATCCTCGGAACCGCGATGGGCTTTCAAAAGACGTGACTCCGACGCTGCGTTCATTAAGCTTTTTTGACGCATCGCAGAAATACGCGCGTATCAGAAGCGAAATTGTTGCGCGCTCGCAGATACGGGGAGTCCGCGTTCTCGTTTTCGCGGCCTTCTTCATCTCTTTACGGCGTTGCTTCAGCCATGTTTGTCATATAGCTAAACGTTTTATCTTTAAAGCTCCTTGAGTTGGCGGATTGATTCGATTATTATATTTTGCGACGGTGTAATTCTACGGCAAATTCGATTATAAACTTCTGTAAATCGAATTGTCTATACCTTAAACTTATTTTTTCTTCACATAATGTTTCACTTACTGAGTTTCCACCGAATTTCGATCCATCCATAAGGAATAAATAAATGTCGAATTTATAGTTGTCGCAATAGTGGCCCGGTTTAAAAAAGTAAAGAAACCGAAACATAAACGAAATTCACTGCGTAGATTCGAAACAGGTCTTTTTTCCTACATTCCTCTTCCAACAACACGGCGCACGTTCTCTGTCTGCGACATGCGGGCGGAGAGCTGAATGAGCGGGATTTTACGTGGAGTGAGAGAAAGAGAGAGAAGAGAGGCCGACCTTCTCTTGCCCCTCAAAGAAGCAGTCCTTGCCGTGGATGGGAGGCAAGAGGGAGGGGGAGAAAGGAGGGAGGAATCGGAAGATAGGTCGAAGGAGGTATGCGGTCGTTAAAACCGTCGGAGAGGTGTTTTTTTGGGGAGTGGGGAAGATAGTGTGGTGGTAGGGAGAGAGAGAGGGGCCTCCTACGTGCAGTGGTGTTTCGGCTTGATTTAGGGCACCAATTTGGTGTCGAGCGGATGGACATTAGGTCGGAATGCGCGGTTCCTGAAGAACGGAAGGATGCGACGAGGGTGACGTGGTGCTCACAAGATACGAGGAGCGGCGAGGAGTAGGAGAAGGCAATAGCGGGGGCGAAACCCATCTCCGGGATCGCTTTTTTATCGTGTTTTCCGCTCTCAAATATAGCTCAAGTGTGGAACTATGTCCCTCTACCTCCCAATTGCTAATGGACGACCTCTCTTTCTCGAATACACGTTTGAGCCTAATAACAAGACGATGATGGCACTGGGACAAGGACGTCTCCCTCCTTCGACCTATCCCTCCCACTCCCTCCCTCGCCCTCCCACGACGTTTCACTCCACCTCTGTCCCTCCTGTGATCTCCCTTACCTCCTCCCCAATTTTTCCCTCTCTATCCGCATAACTCCCATCCCCACTTCCCTCTTCGTTCTCACTCTTATCTCACCTCCCTCCCTCTCCCACCCTCCCTCTCTTCCTCACTCCCGCTCCCTCTTCCTCACTCCCGCTCCCTCTTCCTCACTCCCGCTCCCTCTTCCTCACTCCCTCCCTCTCCCTCTCTTCCTCACTCCCTCCCTCTCCCTCTCTTCCTCACTCCCGAAGGGAGAGAGGGAGGGAGAGAGGGGGAGGGAGGGAGGAAGGGAGAGAGGGGGAGGAAGGAAGGGAGGGAGGGAGGGAGAGAGGGAGGGAGGAAGGGAGGAAGGAAGGGAGAGAGGAAGGGAGGGAGGGAGGAAGGGAGGGGGGAGGGGGAGGGAGGGAGTGAGGGAGGGGGAGGGAGGGAGTGAGGAAGAGAGGGACTCTCCCCCCTTTCTCTCTCCCTCTCCCTCCCCCTCTCCCTCCCCCTCTCCCTCCCCCTCTCCTTCCCTCCCTACCTACCTCCCTTCCTTCCTCCCTACCTACCTCCCTCCCTCCCTACCTCCCTCCCTCCATCCCTCCCTCCCTTCCTTCCTCTCTCCATTCCTGCGTGATCCCTGCTTCTACCTTTTGCTCCCCTCAAATGGTTTCGAAGGCCGCCCGCTGGACGCGCCCACCTTGTATCCCAATGCCCTTTATGGGGCCGCACCGGCTTTTCCTAATGGTCTCTCCGCTGAATGGCGAACCAACATTTGCCATTTTTGTTCGAGGTGATATTTTTCTTTTTTCTGGTGTTCCTTTTGCCCTTCGAAGCGTATTGATCCGTTCGGGGATAATGTCGGGTACGCTTAAAGGTACTGATGGTTATACATGCAGGCATTTTATTTAACAAATTTGATACCAACTTCACGAAATTAGTGCGTACATTGTATTACCTTTGCCTTCATATGTTCAAAGTGAAGTGCTCTTTCAAACTTTTTTCTCCGCGCCCCTATAATAATAATAAATATACGTTATTCGAACCACCAAAATTCTACATTATAAAATATTTTAAGTAGGAATTTCTAAGGATACCTTTGAAATCATATCGGTACAATTTAACAAACTTTAAATTCCATTAGTCGATTTCGATTAAATTGGCAGCAATTTAGACTAAATATAGCTTCAAAATATCTTGGATCGTCCCTTCATTGAGGACATTGTACGTTTTGCGGCCCAGCTCCGAGCCGTGGCCCATACTTTGAAGAACTCTGCCTTAAACTTTAAGGCAGGGTTTTTCAAAGTATGGGCCGCGGCTCAACGGTGGGTCGCAAGGTGTTCAGTAAGGGCCTCAAAGAAGGGTCAATCCAAGATACTTTATCTCAAAATCTTGTCTAAAATGTTGCCAAGATAGTCAAAATCAACTAATGGGATATAAAGGTTATTTAATTGTACCGTTTTGATTTTAAATACGTACTTATAAATTCTTACTTGACAATTTTTATAAGGTATAATTTTGATGTGCCGAATAACATTTTCTATTATGATTGGACCGCGGAGAAAAAGTTAGAAAACCTCTACTCTTAAGGGGTCCGTAAAATTTAGGATAGAAACTTGAATTGTTAGTTATGAATTATTTTATGAATTTAAAAGAAATCGAAACGTTTCGAAAATTTGAAATTATTCGTTTTTTATCTAATTG
This sequence comes from Uropetala carovei, assembly GCA_036926305.1. Classification (NCBI taxonomy): domain Eukaryota; kingdom Metazoa; phylum Arthropoda; class Insecta; order Odonata; family Petaluridae; genus Uropetala; species Uropetala carovei. Next base: position 1,826,756 of record JAXCHB010000044.1, on the reverse strand, counting down.
CCGATAATAGTATTTGAAAGTATATTCGAAATATGTAATATAAAAATATCAACATTTTACATTAAATATTGGACAGAGTGGAAATTCTGGACTTTTTTAAAGACTGTTTTTTAAACACATTAAATATGCAGGTTATAGATATTTTATAAGACATTAATATTCAAAATGTAATCCAAAATTTCTTCTAAAAATATGAATATAAAATAATATATGCACTGATGTCATATTGGCAATGTACTCGGCGCATACGCAACAATACGCTGGTAAATAATTTATTATAACTGAAATAAACGTTTAGTCGTTGGTTTGGTGTCGAAATAAGCTATTGAAAACAAATTGGGAAATGTTGAAAAAATGGGATTTGGTATTTCCCTATTTCTCTTCGATATAATTCGAGTTTACTTTTTTCACCTGGGTTGATGCGTGTATAATTCTCTTGCAGTGCGGCGCCTTTAGCAGTTCCTTAGCTCGTGATGAATCAATTAACGACTCATTTCCCTGTTCTGGATGTTGCTCAACGTGACATTTATACTTAGTGGTGTGAAATGTTGCCCCAATCACATCAAGCCACTCGGCTTATTTTTGCAGCCGCTTGCGCAAGTACCGCGGTGTGTGTCTCTCCGAGTATTAGAGCGAATTTTTAGTTATGGAAATGCAGCCTCTTTTTGAACGAGCATCGTATCAGTCAGCCTGGAACGGAATTTCTTTAATTGCTGAAACTGCATCGCGCGTTTGCCGCACTAATATGTAAGTTCTACTGCTTAAGTGGTCGAAGAAATCCGTTATATATAATTCAGGTGTTTAGGCGAGGATTCGTCAGTTCGAACGAATGTGGAAAAGGTGTAGATATGTTTAATGCGGTGTTCTACCTTTTCCATTTCCGAAAACCAGTAGATTTTATCGAAGTTATTTTTTAAAATTGAAGTATCCACACCTGTTTGTCAGCAAAAGTCTACTCCTGAATCGTTCATTCGGATAGCCTTTTTGACGCAATCGTCGAGTAATTTGACACCGTGAATAATTACAGTTGCATTGCTGGATGTATTTAATGTGAAAAGTCGTTATAATAAAGAATGTCCGCGAATCGTGTATTTTCCAATTTTATATTAAAAGTACTTTTTGCTGAAAATGTTCATTACAGGTGACCCCCGCTTAACGCGGGGGATGCGTTCCTGGCAATTCCGCGTTAAGCGAAAATCCGTATTGGCAGGGATTTCCCGTATTCTCTATAATAAAAACGGTTTTTTTTTGTAAGGTACGCAAGATGGCCGACAGCGAAATGTAGTTCTCATTCTGCCCGATAGGTCGGCGCCACATGTACGTCAACAACTCACCTTTCTTTCGGCGAAAACGATGGGAATATATAATAAACAGTTATGTTTGTTTATGTAATGGTTTCTACGATAAACAATTTATTTTTTTGTCAATAGGGATCTCCAATACAATGATCCATTCAGTCGTCAAGAGAACAGTTTACAATGTTGAAATAAATTGATTTGTTTTTGTCCAGATAGTATTCAAAGAAATTATTCCGCTGATTGGTTAATTAGTTAGTTTTTAATTTAAGTATTTTAAAGAGTTTTATTTACATAACGACGGAGAACATTATTGAGGATTCGAGTAATCTTTCTTTATTCGTAGGTACAGAGTACAATTTTAAAACAATCATGACGTTAAGTGCACGAAATTTAATTATTTTCCCTACCTTATATATGTATACATATAATTATTTCCCTGTCTTTGCACACCGACAATTATATGTAGCATTGACGAGAACAAGGTGGGAGAAGAATATCAGAATTTTATAGCCGAAAATAAAAACCAAAGGCATTTACTAAACGACAACAGAATATTCACTAGAAATGTAATATATGACGAAATATTTCATATGTAATAGTGTGCTATTAATTATTTTAAATGCAAATATTAATAATCAATCTATCTATAATTCTTCCGTTGATATTTCAACGGGAATTACGCTAGTTTTCAATATTTGTCTCGCGTCCCGTACGAACCCTATTCGGGACGCAGTTTTATTTGGCAGAAAAAGCAATCTTGAACTCTATACAGACACTGAACATAAAACATGCGGCATTTAACGACTATGTTTTAGAGTTCGTGGCGAAAAATTAGGAGTCGATATGAGGGACGCTGGCAATTTTAGCAGAGTCTTCGCGCGTAGCTCAGGGCGACGATGACAATGATAGGAACTGGAGAAAAACTTGGCAATTCAAAAGTAATTCGTATAGGGTGGCTGTATTCTATAGCCCCCTCCTCCGTGGAACCACGTCTGGTTCACCCTAAAAGATGTTCTCATTGCGATGCTCATCATTGGAAAAAGTTTGTGGACCTCTGTATTACAGTCATTAGGCTATGTTCGCACTGTGCATAAGATGTTAGAACACGATCGTATTGTGCATAGGATATTTTTACAGTAAAAAATTTTGCTTTTTAATTTTTGACCATCAAATTTAAATCGCGTTATAACGAATTCGCGCTAAGCTGGGGTCAGCTGTTTATGTGCGATAGGATATAAAAATGAAAAAATCCTGGTACGACTGTAACAGTTCATATTTATTTGATAAAAGATCGCATTTCTTCTCAAAATTTTAAAGGCTTGTGTTCCAGCAATCCTCGTATATAATTTATTTAGTGGTACCTTTTGGCATATAATGAAATTAGATAGTTTTGGGTTTATTTTAATTAATTAACTCGTAGTTATATTAACAGCTTTAAATTGAACTTAAACTGAAATATTTTATATTACATTATATATAAATTTTATTAGACTGGGGAGTGGCGGATTTAAGAGGAGTCGCACTTGACTCGCGCTCCGGGGCCCCTTGAAATAAGGGGCGCCGAAAATTTTTTTTCGATATAATCTCAGAAATGTTAATTATGTAATTTTAAAAACGACGTAGAAAAATTCATTTTTACTTTCTCATACGAAGTATCGAGAAAGTATTGTTTTCGCGAAAAAATTCGACCTCGAGATTTTTACGGAAATATACGTTTTAGGTGTCGCTGAATCCGAAAAAGTGGTTTTTGCAATGCCGTCTGTCTGTCTGTCCGTCTGTCTGTTACTGGCTCTGGAGCCTAGACGGTAGAACGAAAATGAATGAAATCTCGTACTTAGGCATTTTATCATACTGAGCAGAGTATACATAGAAATGGTTGACATTGCTCAATAATTCGATTTTCTCAAAAACGGCTCTAACGATTTTGATCAAATTTCGTACAGTTACCTGAGTTTACGTCTTCAATAATACTGTATAGTTCATATTTCTTTAAAAAATTAATATAAGGCTAGTTTATTCTAGGCAACTTTAACAATAATTCCATTTTCTCAGAAACGGCTCCAACGATTTTGATCAAATTTCGTACAGTTACTGGAGTATACGTCTTCAATAATACTACGTATTTCATTTTCCCCAACGAATGAATATAAGGCTAGTTTATTCTTGGGCAACTTAAACAAAAATTGGATTTTCTAAAAACAGGCTCATACGATTTTCATTTTCTAAAGATAACTAAACGACGCCTTAGTACGTATATGAGAAAGTTTGTACAATGTATGTTGTACCGATTTTCTTGTTCTGTAATAGTTTTATTTTTTAATGCGATCATTAAGGAGAGGTCAAATAAAGCGGTAGTCGTTTGGAGGGCCCCCAATTGTTCAGCGCCATAGGCCCAAGTAGTTTAGCGCCAGGGGCCCCAGAATGCCTAAATCTGCCACAGAAACTGGGGGTACATAAACGCATGAAAATAACGTTCTGACGAGATTTTACTGCAGTAAGTTAGGCGATCTTAAGTTTCTGATTCCGTTGCTGAGTTTATTGCCGAGAAAAGTTATATGTCGTTGAATGTTGACGTTTATTTTATCTAGTTTTCATGGTTTTACGAATGTTTTCCCCTTTATTTTTTCCTCTCGTAACTTTACGACGGTGATTTAGGTAGCCGGCAAGTGTGGACACGTGTATTTATTTTTTCACAATTCCGCGGAATTATACTTTGCTGTTACAGGGAGTTTAAATCACATCGAGTTTCACATATCTCTTACTCACATATCTCTTACTCACGCGATGTTCCGATATTAACGTATTAATTAGAGCTCGTTGGATCTCGAAAGAGCACCTGTTTAAGAAGAGAGAGAGAGAAAATGAAATAAATGGGATAGTTGTAGGTTTTGGGGCGTATCGGCACGTTCAGCCTTGCATCTTTCATTTTATTTTTTTTCCTCGCGATAGAAAGTCGAGATATGAAGAATGGCGCTCCTGAAAACGCATAGACCGGATAAAAAAAAAGGCGCACAGGAAAAGTTCCATGCGTCTAGAATGTGGGGAAAGGAAATGCGCTCGCCGCGTCTCTGTTCGAAAGCGCCCGTTTCCTTAGTTCCTTTCGGATAAAAGTGTCGAATTTCAATGCCACGAGTCCACGCTTTTCCGGCATAGCTGATAAAGTTTTATGCGTAATTTGGTCGTAATTAATTTTAAATTAATCAAATATCGGCGCTCTGAGATCTCTCAACCTCGGACAGGTAAACCTCGATTTCGAAAAGAAATTGTCCCGTTTTAAGGCGGCGGTTTTTGTCGCGGAATGACGTGTGAGTAATTCAGCCGGAGTCATTCCAAGTCCTTATTTCTTTTCTCTCTCATAGTGGTTTCGTTTTCAGGTTTCCGTTGTTCGTGTCATCAATTTAGTTCAACGATTGTTCAGAGACAAAAGCCAAGTGTAATGAATACCTGGTCCATTATCGCATCCCATTCATCGAAAATGCATCGATATAAAATAATCTTTTGAATTAAAAGGCGTAAAATATTTACAGGAAAACAATTAAAAATTTGACCCGAAAATATTTGTTCTTATTTGTATAAATTTGTCGTGAGCACCTGTAGCAGTGGCGTAGCTATATCCGAGGAATTTCAAATTCGAAGAAGCATCAGGGCCGTATTGACGCAATGGTAAGGGCCGTATTATGTTTATGAGTTGTTTTAACGAGGGCCAGAGTTCGAAATAATAGACCTTTTCTAGAAGATTGTCTTTAAAAAAAAAACAATTTAGAAACCGCGTTCTTCTGTACCTCAATAACTAAGAAAAAATCTTATCTCCTTTTTGCAAAGGTAAAGTTTTTTTTTATGTAAAATCTCGAACGAAGTAGTTGAGACAAAAATTCGCTTTCGGGCTACATTAAGGCCTGCTATAGCCGTTGCAGGCCTGCAAGATATTGGATGTGAAGGCTTTTAAAGTACTCTTACCTCTGGGAATGAATAATTCGTTTGCGTCAAGACGACGCATGCCACTGTAGCTTTTCACTCGTGTGATTTCTTTCTTCTGAACTTCTATATCTCTTGAACGTCGCGTATAAATATGTGGAGCTTCCTTTGCTGGTCCGTCATCGCCTCTGATGAATGTATGACCTTTCTTAACCCGAAGAATTGCATAGTGCCATGAATTATGCGAACAATGTGTCTGGACTTTGTCCCGCGATTTTGCGGAATGTTTCAAACAGCTCTCGAGATCGAAGTGGGGAAAGTGCCTCCTTTGTCTATCCTTAGATCTTGCTTGTGCCGTAGATTTTCCCAGTAGCGTTGAAATAGCGATCAGTATGACGAAGTGGGGCGGACTTTTGGACTCGCCAATTGGTATTACCAATTAAAAGCCCTCGCCACAGACGAATTCATTTCCTGTTTGATGCGCGTGGCTGCAGATGGATCGTTAGCGGCTTTCGGCGTAACGTTAGGGTGGTCCTTATTTTCGAAAATTTGAAATGTTATGCTCCCACCCCCGGATTTGGTTTCTTTTAGTGTTGTAACACCACATGTAAAATTTCAGCTCAATCGGATATCATTAAGGGGTCTCGCATCGGCCCTGCAGTTCTGAAAATTAGCAATATTGTAACCACATGCTAAAACCAATTTTTTTTCACCACCTCCCATTAAGAATGCAACTCAAGTTCGAAAACTCTCAGTAGACACAATGTTTCGTCGGTTATCAGTTCCCAGCGTCGCCTCCCCTGTCCTGGCCGGCTGAAATAACGTGTCCAAACCTGCGCTGCGCAGTATGCGCCGCCCTCTCCGGCGACTTGTTAAATGAACAGTCAGTGCGAGGCGTGACTACGCGCTGTGTGATTGTTCAAACGATTTCGTAGTGCCGCCGATTTTCAGAATGTCGCGAGAGAAAGTATACCTTGTCGAGTGTTGCCCTCAGTCCGAGATCACTGGCTGCAAGTTGCCCTCAAACAAGCAAACCCTGTTTTTTTTTTCTACCAGTCGAAGGTTTTAAAGAAAAGAAATAGAGAGTGTGCTGCTGCTACAATTGAAGCTATAAAGCTCATCTGGTTGAGGGCTAGAATACCAATGCGCCGAGATGATCATGCGGTAGATAAACTTCTAAAATTGTATAAAGAATGGAAAGTGTTGCGCGGCACCTACCACCGCAGGAATGCATCTCAAATAGCCAAGGAAGACGAATTTAAGAATAAGCTTGAGTGCTTGTTCGACATTGCCCATAAGGACGCGATGAAAATGATAACCATCGAGGAAGACAAAGAGTTTTTAAAGGCACAGAGAGAGAAAGGTAGGCGCGGGGCTATGGTTGGTAAGGATCTCACGTTGGCAGGCAAGGAAGCTCGGGCAGCAGAAAGATCGGCTAAACAGGAGGCAAGATGTCGCAAGGAAGCACAGCGTCGTGCAGAAGAGGCCGCTGTTAGTTCACAGGACGCAATAGACTAAGACATGGAAGGTCTACAGCCGTCGCCATCCACTGCTATTGTTAATCCTCCTCCCTCAAAGAAGCGTGCTCCGCAATCGCTCATCACAGCTGAAGTAGCGTCAGCTCTCGATCGGGCCAATTTGAGCTATAGATTTGCTGTTTTGGTCATTGCCAGCGTTGTTCGCAGTCTTGGTCACATGATAGACGAGTTCAACCTAAACCGTTCGTCAGTGTAGAGGGATCGCGAGCGGATGCGAAGCCTGCGCGCACACGCTCCAAACCCTCATAGAATACAACAATATCAACCGTACCATTTCTGTCGCTGCACGGGAAAAGTTTGCTGGTCATTTATGGTACTTGAACGAGGAACTTGTAGCCATAGGCTTCTTTGACGATACAGTTCCCCCGGATATCAAGCGGAAGATGGTGAAAGCCCTTAAGGAAACCCCTACTGACCTTCATGTCCAGGAGTCAGCAAAGCTAGTTCTTGTGGACGTAAGATGCAAAAGATGGATGAAGACGTGGCAGGAAAAGGACCTCTCCGATTTTGTCACTGCCAAGACAGCCCAGTTCTTCAAACGATATGAGCTTTCAATGGCTTTTATGGATTTCGAGCCGGAGCAGTGGGTCGAGCACGAGGATTACATGCATGGTCGCAAGTTCGTCAATAAACTGAGGGTCGTGAATGACGTGGCTGAACGTGGAGTGGCTCTGGTTTCACAGTACAATAAATGCAACACGAACAACGAACAGAAGAAACAGGAACTTCTCCTCGTGGTTCAAGATCATCGTCAATTGGTTCCTGACATGAAAAAAGTCCACAATTGCCGCTAAATTAGCCTAAATAATTGTGTCGTTAATTCTTTTCAAAAGATTGCTTGTTTTGTAAAAAAAATGTGATATTTTACATAGCGGTATGAAAATCTGTTAAAATTAAAAATTATCTCAATTTAATGTAAATTCTTGAAATTTAAGGTCCGTGCGAGACCCCTTAACGTCATCCGATCGAGCTGAAATTTTACAAGTGTTCTTACAACACTAAAAGGAACACTCTCCGGGGGTGGGAGCTGAGAAAATGTGAGAAAAAAATTTGAACCCCCTTTAAGGACCACCCTAGGATTACATGCATGGTCGCAAGTTCGTCAATAAACTGAGGGTCGTGAATGACGTGGCTGAACGTGGAGTGGCTCTGGTTTCACAGTACAATAAATGCAACACGAACAACGAACAGAAGAAACAGGAACTTCTCCTCGTGGTTCAAGATCATCGTCAATTGGTTCCTGACATGAAAAAAGTCCACAATTGCCGCTAAATTAGCCTAAATAATTGTGTCGTTAATTCTTTTCAAAAGATTGCTTGTTTTGTAAAAAAAATGTGATATTTTACATAGCGGTATGAAAATCTGTTAAAATTAAAAATTATCTCAATTTAATGTAAATTCTTGAAATTTAAGGTCCGTGCGAGACCCCTTAACGTCATCCGATCGAGCTGAAATTTTACAAGTGTTCTTACAACACTAAAAGGAACACTCTCCGGGGGTGGGAGCTGAGAAAATGTGAGAAAAAAATTTGAACCCCCTTTAAGGACCACCCTAGCGTAACGTGTTCGAGTAGAGTCGCCCTTATGAGTTTTTAAAAATACCTACTCGTTTTCGCTAAAGCGTCCTGACAGAATTAACGGGGTAGATATGGGATATGCAGTATTATAACTCGCTAATAAGACTCTTTCGAAAAATTCCTTGAATAATTTAAAAGTTATTCGTCGTGCGCCGAGCGTGTTTCGAGAATTCTGAAAATGCGGAAAGAGCAGGGACATGACCAATTAGAGCGAAGGCGTTTCGGGATGCGATTTTGTAACGCCCGTCGGAGTTGAGCTTTCGGCAGTTCTGGATTTTTTAGTATCTGCAGTCGCTTCTGTGACTTTAAAACCTTTTGAGTCATATATATCTTAAATGAATGGTATGGAAAACCGGTCATATTACTTCAAGATGAATGAGAACGTCCGTAGAAATTCAGAATCTTTAAGTATACGCAAGCGTGGCAAGTTTTCGATGACTCTCCGCTTGTTCCGTTATGTTTTTTTTAAGCGTTACATACCTTAAAGAGCAAAAACATTTATACGCGAACCTTATCAGTGATATTAGCATTCATGTTACAATTACATTTATTCCTTTTTTTAGGGAAATATTTATTCCTTTCGTATTCTGAAGGATACCTATGCGATTATTTTTGGCTGGTCTTGTGATGATGATTTCATTCATTCGAGTTATTTTATCGAGGTGAGAGGGGGAGGGTGTCTGGAACAAGTCTGAGATTCTTCTTTAGCAGCCCATTCGGCTTCTAAAGCGACGTTGGAGGAATTTAAGGCGCGATTTCTTTTTTACTCGTCAACCGATCTTTTCCTCCTCTACGTCAAGTGATTCGTTTCGCATTCACTCTTACCGCGGGTAATTTAAACGTACGGGTTTGTGAAAGCTTGAACTAGAGCATAATAAAATAATGGTAACCATTCAGTTTCCTCGCACCAAATTTTCTACATTTTTTCATATAAACTCTGTAGCAACTATTTAACAAACGTGGTTGTAGCGAACGTGAATAAATTCTCCAAAATAAAATATCTTACTTTTAGATCTTGGCAATCGGTGGCAACCACCAAGCCTGAGAGCCGGATCGGAGCGTGAGAATTTTACGCATTTTTCCCCGCCTGGTAGCTCGCTTTCACGCTATGATCTCACTTAAGTTTATGCCCAAAAAATTAAGAATTTTCAAAGCTCGGCATTTTCCCCGAATAATGACGGCATCGGTATTTTTAGACAGAAAATAATCTCCTCAAAAAAGTTCGACCTTTTAACGAGAGTGAAAAACCGTCTCTGCTCGCGATTCGCCATGTGTCCTTCTAAGGGCGAAGTTCACATGGGTAAGATACGCGGAAAAATGACTGTCAGTATATTTTCCCGACGAGAAGCGAGTGCGTTCGCCTTTGGATGTCGACCATCAATACACTCGTCCCGCGATGATTACTCATTTCCGACGAGATCCCACCCCTCGCCGTCTGCGGCCCTCGCAGTCTCTTCCCCCACCCTCCTCCCATTCCCTCGTTCATTACACCCCTTCCCCCGCCCTTTCTCAATCCTCCCCCTTTCTCAATCCCCCCCCCTTTCTCAATCTCCTCCTCTCTCTCCATCCCACCCACGCCCTCCACCTCGCCTTCGTCGGCGGCTCCTGTTTGTCGTCAGCCATCGCCTCCCACTCTCTCACACTCCACGAAGTGTTTCGCCCTCTTCCTCCTGTCTGCCTCTCCTCAAACGCCCCTTCTATTTTTACCGACTCCATCCACCCTTCCTCTCCGGAAGGAAGGAAATTAGAGGAGGTTTGTGTGTGTGTGTGGGGCGATCGTTGCGCCTTGCCCTTTTCCCCCCTTCTCCCTGCCCCTTCTCCACGCCCCCGCTGTGACCGTTCGCGGAGACCACGCCCTTTCCAACTCTCCAACTCTGCAAAGGTGGGTGGGTGCCGTGAGAAGCGCGGTTCAAAGATACCCGCCAAGGGGTGGAGTGGTGTAAAGGAGGGGGCTTCGTGCTACCGCCTCAGTCAAGTGTCCCACAATTGAGAGGGATAGTAACATTAACTTTACAGAGTTGAACGAAGGAGTTTGGCTTTCAAGCCCCTTCATTTAAATTGACTTTGTTGGACATTAGACTTTTTTCCATGAACCGTGCGCACATATCGAGTGTTAAAGGCATCCGTTAGCAGCGGGTAATTCATCGTACGAAAACAAATTAGAAACGGCGAAATACCGACGACGACAGTTAGTCTTCGGTTGAAATTCACGCACGGTTTTATTCCTTCGTTTTATGGCCGCAGTAAATTGCGTGTTTTTATTTATTAGCTTTAATTTTGTTTTAAAAGTTCGAATAATATTTAAAGGCGTGAGGTTAGAACAAAAACACGAACAACTATTGTTTTTTTCAGTATTTTAATCTATGTAGATAGACCGTTTAGACAAATTCGTGTACCGTCATGCAGTCGGGTGTTTTAATTTGCTACGACTTTTAGTCGACCGCTAGACTAGCTGCCCCCTAGGGCGTGTTAACACATGGGTGAATCCAGCGGACTCCTGGGTCCTCAGTCTCCGGACTTAAAAATAAAATCAGTTTCAATAAAAAATGAAATTTCTCGATTTTAAATCTTTTGTTGTTTGGTACTGTTTTTCTGTCTCCACTAAAAAGTAAAAATATCAGTTTTTCTTGAATTTTATATCATATCAGGAAATTATCACTGAAAACTATTTGCGTAATGTCAAGTCAACGATTGAATTAAGATTATTTTAATCAAATTAAAATACCATTATGGCAATAATGATATTTAAGATAAATTTTGGCGATGAAAGTGAAAGATAACTTTGGTATGTTGATAAATGTTAGACTGTCTGGAGTCCCTCTAGGTTTTAATCACCTCTCGCTCATATCGAAAGAACTTCATGTTTACGTTTATTTCGAAATAATTTCGCGGGTGAATCTCTATGATCTGCAGCGTCAATCAAATACCCCGCAAAATTCGTATTTTTTCAAACTGTTACGTAAGATTGTTTTGAATATAGCAGGGGAAGAGAGGAACTTAGAGTAATGAGGGATAGACAGAAGAAATGGGTGGGTCAAAATTTGAAAGAAAACGGTTTACTGAAAGACGTCATAGAAGGAAGAATGTTAGGAAAGAGGCAAAGAGGTAGGAAGAGGATAGGTATATTGGATTCATTAAAAGAAAGAATGGGATATGAGAATTTTAAGGGGAAGGTTTTGGATAGCCAGGATTTGGTTGTGTGTGCCTAAAACCTACCGAAAGGTAGAATTACTTCGTTTGTACGTAAGATTATGTTTTTTGCATTCGCATGCTAATGAAACTTTTAGACGCACATATATGAAGCGCGTGAGTCGACGATTCGGCCTTAATTCTACCACGATTGCAGTCTGTTTCGCGCACTCACCTAGCATTCGAAAACGGAAGGGATTCTTTTAACCAGTCCGTCGACTCCGTCGGAGATGGTGAACGTCTCGCGAGTCTTCTGTTCAAAAAAGCGTGAAGAGGTGCGCGCCGTGAAAGCGGAAGACGGAGCCTTACAATTAGTTAAATCTAAATTAAAACGAACGTTGGAGGCAAGGGAGTAGAGAGAAAAACACCCCTTCATTTCCTGGGTCGAGGAAAGTTCGTCTGTCCTCATGCTTCGCTCGGTGGCTTACGTTGCCGTTTTCCAGCTTGGAACCACGTTCGGCGGAGGACAGAATCCGAGAATTTCCGATCGGTCTCCACTGCGAAGCAGCCTTCCTCAGTGGTGATTCACCGATCGTTAGTTTTAAAAAGACGGCGGCTTTTTTGAAGCCGAAGCGCGACTCTGGTTTTCTCGACCTTTTTAAGGCTGCCGGATTAATCTTGGCTATCGATAGTTTATTTGTAGTTATGCCGCGGTCCAAATATTTTCGTGGCCGTCGTTTTTCCTTTACTTCTCCTCGTATTTTCGGGCGTCCTAATCCACCCCCAGACCCAATCAAAATTTGCATTTTTTTACAATAATCAGTTATGTAGCTTGCTACGTTTTACATTTAACGTTTCGGAAAGGAATTCGATTGTCTCGTTCGTTGCTATTTTTAGTTTCCAACGTTGAGGTCACTGCATTTATGAAAAAATTACTTTCATAGCGCAAGATTTTATTTTTAAACTCCGTAACTCACTTCGGTTTATGATCGAATCAATAACACTGCCATTTTAGAGCATAACGCACGAGTCTCTCTCTCTCTCTCTTTCTATATACAATAAATGGAGAGGAAATATAGATTGATATATGGGTGGCAACGCACACACAAACACGCGATCGTGCACCTGTCGAAATGACCAAACATAGACGTAACTTATCTAGCGTGACAAACTCGTTGGCTCTCCGACTGCCTTTTCCACGCGCTTTCATTGCTTCATTTAGCCGGCCGAGATTTATGAAGGAGGGAAATTCGCGGACGGGTTTGATTGGTTTTTACGCAAGTGTCGCGCCGACCCTTTTTTTTATATATATGTATATAAGGGAACGGTTTTTTTCCTTAGTCGAATCGAGTAGGTATATACTCTTCTCGGTCGTTCTCATTTCATTTATTTTTTCTCCTGACGTAACTCCTGACGATTTCCACACGAGAAACTAACCTTTATAAGCTCCGATTAAATGTGTTTATGTGATATTTTCCTCTCCATATTTCTCCTTTGCCCGTTTTTAATGCTGTCTCATATTTTTCCCTTGCGTGAGAGAGAGAGAGGGAGAGAAAGGAGGGAGAGTTCCAGTTTTAATGTTTCCAAGCGGCGAAATGAGAGAGAGAGAGGGGCCGTTTCCAGGAGATATCCGTCTCTTGGCTCGCTCGTTCATTTTTGTAAACGCCTCTCACATCTTGATATCCGATGCGCTCTCTTGGTTGCGATCCGGCGAGAGTTGCCCACACTTTCTCTCTCTCTCCCTCTTCCTCCCTCTTCCCCCCTCCCTTCATCTATCTTCCATCCGGTGGTCCGTCCGGTAAGCAGTACCGGTACTTTTAATTTCAATTTTTAGCGTACCGCAAGTTTTAATTTAAATTTTTAGCTTAAACCCCAGCTGCACATATTCATTCTTCAACCATTAGTAGAATCGTGGATTTTGAAAGGAAGAAGACCGGCAGACGAGATCTGGGTTGTCGCGAAAAGGAACGAAAGGAGAAAAAACACACCAATCGATATGGAAACTCGCGTGACGGAATATTTTTTGTTTTCTGCTTTTTGTTTCTTTTTAGTTTTATTATTGTATATTACCTATATATTTTGATTACACAGAACTGAGTAACTGAATGTTTCTTTACATTATTTGTAATCGTTAATCGTCGTGTCCCCAAGCATTAAGTGTACCGGCAGTTATTTTTTCCATTTTAAAAGTACTGCCTCCATCCAGTGGTGGATCCAAGTGGAGAGGGGGGCGATGATGGTGATTGCCCTCTCCCCCCCAATCCCTGGATATTCTTTAGGGGTAGCAAAAGAGGAACCCGAGAGGGTTGTCATGCTGCAGGAGGTTTTCCCCAATAGGCTTCACTGTGATAATAAATTATCATACTATTCCATCGTGTTCCATGGTTTATTAATAAAAAATAAGTAATAAAAATAATTTTGACGAGGATTTAGTGTACAAATTAAAAATATCTCCCACTCCCACGGAAAAATAGTCGGTAATCGCTCCCTCCCCTTTTCTAGATCCGCCCTTGCCTCCATCTCTCTCCCCTCCCTCCCTTTCTCCTCCCTCCCTTTACTCTTTCTCCCTCATCTCTCTTTCTCCTTCCTTTCTTCCTCTTTCCCCTTCCCCGGTCTTTACTCTCTTCCGCTTCCTTTCTATCTCCCCACCTATCATCTCCCTCTCATCTATTTTTCTCTCATTTCTCCCGATATCTCTTTCCTCCTATCTTTCCCTCCTTTTCACTCCTCCACTCTTTCCTTTCTTTCTCCGTACCTTCTATCTTCTCCCTATCTCTCTTTCGCCCTCTCTTCCACTACGTTTCTCTTATTCTGCCTACATTCTATCCCCTCTCCCTCTTTTTTTATCTTCCTTTTTATACCCTCCTGATTACTCTCACCCTTTTTTTCTCCGTTTTTCCATCCCGACTTCTTTCCGTACCTCTTTTTCATTCCCTATCTAGGTCTATCGCTTCAATCCCTAAAAAGCGCAAAAGGGCACGACCTAGCTGAAAAGTGTGTGTGTGTGTGTTTGCGTGTGAGCGCGCGACTCCGAGCATCGAAAGTCGAAGGACGTGGTGCGAGTCGGCCAACAAACACTTTTACTTCTTTAAAACGGTAAATTGGAGCATTTCGGTGTGTGTTTGCCCTTGGCTCCGGCTCCTTCGTAGCGCACCCATACGAACCGCGTTCTGTCCCGGACGAGAGAAGGGAAAACGTGCCGGTCGGTGGTTGTGGGGAGGTAGAGAAGGGGGTTGAGGGGGGCGGAGGGGGATGCGGTGGACCCAGCGAGGAAAAATCGCCATCGTGAGGCGCGCGCGAATATCGTTCCCTGCAGTTTTCATTAATGAGATCTAGGTAACTTTTTTGAACATTTAACGATAGAGTAAACCACGCGAGTGTTTCGTCTACGTAGAATAGAATATCGTCTTTATTTCTGGGCGAGATTGAGACTGGACAGTCCCTACCGCCATCTAACCCATGCATACGTAGTAGCCATACGCAGTGGTAATTCACCGATTCTAAAGAAAGAATACTTTCCCATGTCATAATTTTAAAAAATTCAACCTGTGTCTCTGCGTTGATAATAGGTTGTCCGTGTTAATAATAAAAAAAATGGGAGCTTCATTAGCTGAGGCAATACGAAAATTCGCGTTTTATATATTCATGTTTATTTAGATTTTTAAAGTTAAAAATCTTTATAAATTTAGTAATATAATTATATGACAAAGTAATTTTTTCGATAATTAATTTAAAGATTAAACTTTCTAACTGTAAACATTTGCTCAGAATCTTAATTTCAAAATTTTGAAGGCACCCCCTTCAGCCCACCGATTTCTCCAAAAAAATCTTTGTGCAGCATAATAAATAACATCATAGATTATCACATACCCCCTAAAATTTCATTCTTATATCTCTAACCCTTTAATTGCTATTTTGATTTAATTGATTGCACAGACGGTCAGATAGAGCGGAAACATAAAATAAAACACGCTAAAAGGGCCTTAAAAGAAAATTTATGAATGTGGAACTCCATCATAGGATCAAAATCGTTAGTAGGTACATAGTTGGAAACGGTAATAGCTCTCAGCCACAGAAGTACGATTGATTGCGATCCGTGCATGTATTCTGTACTAGCGGGTGGTCCGTGGTAGTCGAAATGTTAATCTGATTCACGCTGTTTGGTTAGCTCGTTAACTCATTGGTGAATTCGTCGTTTTGTGAGCTTATGAGAATTTAACATCTTTGGCCGAATGCTCGGAAAAATGAAAGAAACGCTTTATATAAGCATTCATTTCCCGAACACTAAAAAAACGTTTTCAACGATCATTTTTCAAAATTCAGAAAATTGAAACTGTTCCGGAATAAACTCTTTAGTATAAAAAATTGAAAAATTTATGTTCTTGCCTTAGGTACTGTATGTAAAATAACCGTAGAAATTTATTTTCCGCAATAAGACGAGCCCGATAATTCTCTAGCGTAACTGTAACTCTGTTGCGGTTCTCGAAAAGATCGATGATTGGCGGATCTCAATCGAGGACGGATACTTCGTGCAATTTATACGCTCATATAGTTAACCCAAAAAATTTCTTTGTCTGCAGGGGTTATTTCTCTCATCTTTTGGACACGAGTCATAAAGCAAACTCCCGATTATAATTCAATTTCGAAAAATTCGATTCGTTTTTAGGTCGGTCTTTACGCTCTTCTTTTTGTTTGCTCCGAGCCAATCCCTTTTCCTCTACCTCATTGTTTGCTCTCAATCCGTCCGTGGTTCTTATCAAACGAACTCTTCTGACTGGGGTAAAAAGTGGCGAAGGCTGTTTCTCAACACAACGATTTGCTTTCTTTATCGGGCTCTTTTATAGGTCATAGCCGCATGAGGCAAAAAAAAAGTGCCGACTTTGCTTTTGCTCGGTTAGATGGTGAGGTTGGGAATAAGGGGTTGTAAGGGGGGGGAGTTCGATTATGTTATTTTCGATAGTTAAAGATTGCGGTGTTGTTAAAATGAGTTGCGGGAGAAGAATCGCTCGTGATAACGCTCGCCCTCTTGCGATCCTAACGGCTAGGTAAAAACGTTAAGATAATTTCCAAGGAAAAAATCATCAAAAATAAGTTTGAGGGACCGGAACTTTCTGAAAAAGACTAACCCAAGGTTCATGGTAGACCGTTATAATCCCGTATAAATTATGCACTTTCATTTGTTTTCCTTCTGCCCTCTACATATAATTTGCGGACGGACCTTTCTATAAATCGGGCGTCTCTGGTTGGAATTTGTTTACGAGGACACAGTATTATCCCCGACTTCCCTCCATTTCGACGAATGAGAGTTCTGTTACTGTAATTTTCGTTTTTTTGCATTAATTTCTTCTAGATTCTATTTATTGAGGGTCGATTATAACCCTATTTAATTAGAACGATTGGGATGTAAAATTCTTTTCCAAAAGCGAACCTTATAGCTTGTTCTCTGAGACTTTTGAGTTCGGTGACCTGCAGACTGCTATCGGTCAGTTGAGATTAATACATATTTCACCTCCTTCGTGAAATGACGATTGCCAAATCCATATAGCTTGCGCAATCGAATTTAACGAATCCGTGACGTACTTTTGCGACTGAAAGGTGATTTTATTCATAATCTAAGGCTATTACTTGAACCCTTCGGGCATGGCAAAGATATTTAGAACGGCGCGGCGTCGTGATTTTGCGCTCAGCTGTTATTTAATTTATATTACAAGAGAGAGGAACTCGGTAAACATCGAAGCAGTTAAAGCATATGCCGATTTCTTAGATTTTTTACAGTACGGCTTATTTTTAACTAGTGGTGCTCAACATTTTCTGCATGGCAGGTCGCATCGGTGACTTGCGTATTCTTCAGCGGGCGGAATTAAAGTATAAAACGGAAGTTACGTATATATTTAAAGTGAAAATGTAGTTAACATTTTAATATTGAAAATTTTAAATTTTCAAAAATTTGTATGACTTTGTGTGTTAAAATTTTCGGATTGCTTTGCGGCCCGCGCATGAACTCTTCACGGGCTGACTGTTTAGGCAGAGGATTCATTTTCTATACGATTTGACAGGAAAATTATCCTATTTAACGGACACTTATTTGTAGAATTCGGCTGCCATTGCCTTTCGACTGTGGCTTTCACAATTGAATCAATCGGTATCATTAATCGAGATGAAGTTTTCAATGTCGCTAAGCATTACTTCCGCTGACATCCACATTTATCAATAAATTTATCTCCTGTCCAGATAAAATAACTCTGATTTTTACTTCAGAGGAAGAGATAAGGGGGGTGGGGGAGAATTATATCGATTAAAACCGCAAACCTTATATTATTCATTTGTTTTCCTCCTTTCGCTGGTTTCCGCTCGATTGGTCTGTCACGATCGCTTGATTTTTAACTCGATGTTGTCGCTTTGGGTGCGGTCGTCGTTACGAACGTGGTTATTGCGGCCGCGGACGACGCTCACGCCCTCTGCGATGCGAGGGATCGAACGATATATCGAAAGCGACAGATACGTCGCGGGACGCGGTAGGGGAGCGGCGCGTCGTGTCTGGCATCGTCAAGTGACACGTGCCAATCAAGAAGCGCTTCATTCCGTTAAAGGAAGGAGACGAGACGGGGGAAATAAAGGAACCTTTTGGTCTTCAGACGGCAGGAACCGCGGTGATAAAAGAGTATGCCTGCCGATCACGCGATGGAATTCTATTTTAGAAACGACGCGTAGAATCCCGAAATAGAAAAGATTCATTTCAGGGTCATTAATTTTTACGAATCTTTTTTTCTTTTTTTTTTTGCCTATTCCATGCATGTCTTCCAATGAGGCCTTTGATAGGTATATGTCGGGCGCAAAAACGCGCGACCTTCCAGACGGAAAGTGAATGTCAAGAAATAAACCGACAAAGAGAACGGAGGTAGCCAAACGAAAGTTCTTCATTTTGAACCAGTAAGGTCTTCGGATTCCGACTTTCCCTCGCAGGAGCGAATCGTCACGTATTTTGGGGAAGGGGGAGGGGCTTGTGGGGGTGAGTCTAGCAGCGTTGGACTGCGAAGAATTCCCTTAGTGGAGTTTTCTGCTTTCCCTTACCCCTTCATTGCATTCCGTACGTATCTCGATCCCGAATGAAATTCCGGAGCCAAACGGAATTAAAAAGGAGAGAAAGGCTTTAATTTTCTATTCCTGGAGGAATTTGGCTGATCGAAATGCTCTTTGCGTGCATAATGGGAGGGGGAGATTCATGGCTTTAAAAAGGTGGCTCTTATTGTAGGTTATTAGTTTGTCGGCTGGAAAGATTATTTATGAGATTCTTTTCCTGCAGTTGTTGACTTTCAAAACTTATTACTGCGATTCCTTATTTGTTTAGATACGTTTTTTATGTAAAACGAAAAATCTATACACGTATTGTAATTGTTGCCTCCTATTGCTGAAAATGAATAAAACAAATATCTTTTAAAAAAGTGTATTGTCGTATCGTTTTTTTGTTGTTAGCGTTTTCATTAGAAATTAGTGATCCATCAGACGTTTCTACATAAAAATATTCCATAATTTTTCTCTTTAGACATCGCTTTGTAATAGGGTCGGTTCCTTATTTATCCATGCATGTTTATAAATTCACAAACATATATTATTTATTTAATAAAATCAGCGTGTTATTAGGTGTTATTAGGATAAAAATTCTCGCAATAATGTTTTAGCAAAATTCACAAAAGCCGGATCTGGGAAAATTTTTAACGCAAATTACCTCCCATTGTATAACACGACCGCAAATTATGGATTCCAATTCCCCGTTGAATTTCATTGTAATTATGAAATACCTGGAAGCATTCGATTCGGTGAGACATGAAACATCCGCCTATTTACTAGCGCAGAGAATGCACGTTCTCGAAAGAAAAAAATGTCGAAAAGCTCTCCGACGTCCTGTTATTTATCGCGGTCGCTGTAAACTCAGCTGTAAGAAAAACTCTGCAACTTTTTCACGTCTTGTGTTTGTGCCGAGAGCGATCGCCTCGCGAATGGCGCGTTTCGAAAGAGATGTCCTTCGCCGGCGAAGAAAATGCGAAAAAGACTGGAAAGCTTCGGAGAAACTCCGTGTTTCTGCGTCTCTTTCCATGTCAGTCTGCGTACGACTCTTGTGTTCTTTCCTTCGGAAGGGTGCATGTCGAAGGCAATCGGCGTCTCCCAAGAATATTGTTTTTCTCCCATCGGACGATCGAGCTACAAGGAATCGGTGAACCGAATCATTAATACGCACATCCCTCGCTCTACGCTGCGGATACGTTCTTAGGAAAGGTCTTGTGAAACAAAACCGCGCAAAGTGGGATGGGTTTTCCCATATGAACGCGTGTTATTACGGCGATATGAGTCTCCCTGGCTCGGAATTATCTCAATACATTTATGGACGTTGACTATTTTTATGGATTTTATTATGTGCTCAAACACTAAAGATTCGTCTGAAACGTACGAGAAACGTGATAAAAGGCCATACGTAGAGAATAAAAGCTATTAAAAATTATTACTCGACAGTCACACGTGTAGGTACATACAAATACCTGATACGCACCAACCAAAAATGATGCCGAAGTTGGCGTTTTGGGGAACATAATAGTTCTTGAAAAGAATATTGGAGCGTTTCTGCCTCATTATCATCAGAAGACGAAGAAGTAGTTAAATGAAGATGACGAGGACGATTTTACTGCAGATTATGACTGACCGAATAACGTATCATGTGTCGACGGGGCATTTAGTATTGTATGCATCGGTGCACCTTTGATGTTATGCCTTTTTAATCTTAGGAAATCGCTTCAGATCCATGATAAAGTGAAATAGGTAGCAGTACAGTATGATGCAACTTGTAATAAGAGTGTGACAAACAAAAAATACAAATTCCCTGCAGTTTGATGGATGAGTGTATTGAAAACTCCTCTGCTCTCGATAAAATACGAAATAAAACAATATTGTACCGTTTACACCTTTTTAAAATGGTGTAAATTGTGTTATTTCGTATTTTATTGAAATGAAAGTCCATAATGTTAAACCTTGTACAGTGAATTTTATCCTCTGCTCTATTTTTTGTGACGCTGGCAGTGAAATAATTTAAGCGGTAGAAAGTGGACGTATTGACGAAGTGACTCGAAGTCGAGTGTCACCTCAGGTTTTCCCCACTTATCTATTCCTTTTACGTTCAAAATCTTCTCCTTATTTGGTCAATATCTGACTAAATTCACTATGTTAAATCGATGAGATTTCCTCGTATGACGGACATATAAAATTTTCCATTGAATCGTCAGTGTGTGTTTTTTCCCTCTATCTTGAAATTGATAACGTGGGCCCCGCTTTCGAGTGCGTCCAGGAATACCTTTTCGAAGTTGAAGTCAGATAAACGTCGATATCGAGAGGTTTACCTGTAGCAGTGAGGAAGATACGAGGACAAGTACTTCCACTGAAATGAAATTAAACATCTTCTGCGATGATTTCTGTCCTTGAAATGTTAAGTTTGACCCTAATTTTCGAGCGATATTACGCCAATACATCCGATCGCAATCCGATCGATCGAGCGATGTTTTTTTTTTTTAAATGAGCTAGCTTCTATTAAGGTACGTGTGTTGATTTAAACAATCTGTAAACATGCAAGGACTTGTTACGCCACCATTCTCGAGGTTATATCTCGCGTGGCAATGACAAAACTTATGTTTTTAATTATTATCAGTGGATCTTGCTCTGTTTCTTGGTGCTTGATCTTTAAACCTCATGGAGATGGTAAATATTGATTTAAATTGAGCGAATTCGGTTTAAGATCGGTCCTAATCATGTAGATATCTATTTATCGTAAAAAGATGGGTATCGCGAACAGTTGCAATGAAAGCGGAAGGGATGATTCCCGCTCAACCACTCGAATACGTTTGTTTATTTACGTTATGAATATCGCCAATACGTGGAACCAAGAGGGCCTATTTTAGAAAGAGGCGTTTGCAGACTATTCCGAAATTTAAGCCCCAGTTAAACCTTTGTAATTCGCCTGTGTTACGCTGTAAAATCTATGCCGTAAATAATTATGTTTATTATCTATGTGAGTTCCGCGACATTTTGCACGTCAATATCAGTTTCACTGGAAAGACAAACGCTAATATTCCCGAGTGAGAGCTGACTAGCGTTAGTATAGCAGTGTGTGTGTGTCTCAGGTCTGTATTGAAGGTATCCTGGAGTTACTGAACTAACTGGATAAGGCGCTAAAGAAATATATCGTTTAAGTGGACACTTGGGGTGACGGAGCAATTACTACTGCATTTTGTAGCGAGTTCCAGATTGCGTTGTCGCCTCAGGGCGCATTCGTCGTGTGCTGTGTGCTAATTTTTAACTCTAGGCCATAATTTCGGCAGCTCGACGCTAATCGGCGTGACTAATGGGAAGATAAAAATCCAGTAATGTGACATATGTGCAGAAAAAACGACTCGTCTTTGAGTCATCTTTAAAGAGGTTCGCAAATTGTTTGAAGAGCGGGTAGACATTCCTCGACTATGTACGCATGTCGTTTGCAGAAAATGTGCTCCGAAAAAATCACGGAAGTTATATTTAAACGCTTATATTAATGAAAAAATACGTTATCGGGTCGAAATTAGACGAAGGCAGGAAGTAAAATTGTTTGAAACCGACTAAGTTTTTCCTCTGGCGGCATTAAAAGTCTCAGAATTTGTTTTAAAGGTGTTAAATATGTTTGGATTTATTTCTTCTGCCAACTTTTAACTCTTGATCATTTAAATAATTTTACCATTCTACGGCATTTTAAGCTTTTCACGAATTACGTATTTTGTGTTCTAATTATAAATATTCCCTTCTTCTTTATGATTATGTCAGTGATTTCCAACCTTTTTATAATTATGTCCGTCAAGTTATTTTACAGAATATCAAGCGATCACAATTATTTTTTTTACAAAATATTGAGGCTAATCTTATGCTTAAAAAATACATTTTCAGTGTTGATTATACGATTGTCCAATTTCCGTTTCTGATTACCTTCGACTGTTATTGAGAGTTTCAAACTTATAATGTAATGTAATGAGCCGTGTAATGCGGATACCTTAATTTACGTCATTGCGGACGCCTTTCATTTCGCCAGGTGATTGTTTCCATCGATGAGTAAGCACAACAGCAAAGATTTTTACTATCTCAAGATGTTATTTCACGCTTGACGCCATTTACGTCCTCGCGGGTGTATTCCTTTCGGAATTAATTCAATTTTCGTGTGAAAATATTTCGTTCGCATTTCTTTTCGGCGTAGTTCCGTCAATATTTTGTGTTATTGAGTCCTAATTTATCGCGAGTGTATTCCTCTTATGTGTATGCGTGCGTGTGTGTCTCTTCGGGTACGTAGGCGTGTATGCGTGGGACCAACTCTTGGCAGGTTATGCTGTAACAACGCTGAGTGCAAATTAAGACGCTCGTTTAAAGTGAATATGCAGATTCAAACTCAATTGAAAGCTATTAATTTCCAAAATTTTCTGTTCGAAAGGGGTTACTCACTATCACACGGTTATTTTTGAAGGATTTAAAAAAATATCGGTGGTTGTGTATTTATTTTCGTATCTTTCGCGTAAATTTTTTGATTTTAATGGGCATAGAGAGTCGTAAAAGCTAAGTACTGGTCTTATATTTATTTATATACTAGGTGGCAAGCCCTCTGCTCGCTGACGCAAGCCAATCCCCCATCCCCCCCTTGCTCCGTTTCTTCGTTCCTACCATGTATGTACCTATTGGATTTAGATTAGTTTAACGGGAATATGTTTTGAATGTGAGTTTAATGAATATATTTTATAAGGGGTGTATGTTTGGTATTTAATAACAAATTAAGAAAATTAGTTGAATAACTCGATAAAAAATAATCTTAAGAGGGCTGAAATTCTCGGAGATTAAAAATGGCCGAATTATAGAGCGTTAAAGAGAGAGAGAGAGAGAACCAGGAATGGGATTTTAGTAATATAGATAAAAAATATAAATAACATGAATACTGCTTTCGATTTATTTGCATTAAATTCATATCTTCGGTCATTTCGAGCAAGTTTTAATCTTATTTTCGATCTTTAAGCCTTTATTTAAGTGCATATGCACGAAAATTACCGAGGACAGCAATACCGGTAACCATGGAATCTTATTATTGAAATGTTAAAAAAATTACCAAAACTCGAGTATACATTCAAAATATGAGCGAATTCGGATGAGATTGAGTATTCGACGGTAAGAATAAGAATCCTAATTCATTTTGGCGTGTTTTAGCGCAAATTTTGTGTCGATAACTTAATTTTAAGAGATTTTAAAGAGTAAAAGAATGAAAGCCTTCAAACCAAAAAGTTGATTTTTACGTGTTGTCTTATGGGAAACGACATTCATCCTCTGGAGTCGAACTCGTGACCTTTTTCGAATTTTTTAAAATCATAACGTAAAGATTCATCAACGCTTAAATCCTGAGAAATTTCAGGCTTCTAATTGTAAGTTTATTTCTAATCGAGTTATTCACAAAATTAGAGCGTTACGCATCATGATGACCATCACGATTTTATAATATAGAGAGGTAATATTCTTAAAATCTTAACGGATTTAGAGAAGAGAAAACATGTCGACCGACATTCTCCGTTTCATTAAATTAACTATCGCGTGTTTGAAATTGGATTGCTTCCTCCCGGTACTTCTCTTAGTGTGATGTCATTTTTTTGCTCTCAGTTACTCTTCGCAATCTGCTTGCTGTTAAGTCGATTTTCCCCATTGCTGGTCGAAAGTTTTCTTTTTTCCCTTCTGGGAGAAATGTCTTTCGACTGAATATTTTCACCACTTTGATTAATTTCGGGGTAATAAAATTAACAGATTTCTCCTTTCGTAATATTGAAGGTTCGGTTACGCGATAGCTTGACGATAATTTCCTCTTTTCCACGAATCTCGGACGTATTGCGTTGATTACGGCATTGAGTCGGCGGTACTTATATTTATCGCTTATGCTGCGCCGGCAGGAATTCGTTTAAACCAGTTTGCCTAATATCTTATTTCATCACTTTTGAATAGCGTTTTCATTATCAGTTAAGTTTAAACTTGGAATTCCGATCGTTGGTCACTAAGTAAACCATAAGGAATCTATTGATGATCAAGATAAATCTCGAAGCATAATTAAAATGCTGTGGAATCTACGGAATTAGGAATCTTGTGAAAGCGGAAATTTATTTTTTTATCAATCGTTATTGTTATAATCTGCTTGTTGTTCTGGAAACCTTTGGAAGAACATTATAAGGAACTATTTTTCGTGTCTACTTAATAGGAATATGTTAGTCGGTCAATTGTTAACTTAGTATGAGGAAAAATATTATGGTTTAGAAGTCCTTGTTATATAATCGAACATTCAAATGCTATTTATCCGCGATATCCGTGGAAACTATGCAACATTTATTTTAGCACGAACATTACCGTTGACCGATGCGACTTTTGCGCAGTAATAATTAAGCCACCGAAAGCAGACGATAAAGTAAACTCGAAAGTGTTAATACTTTACGTAGTTTTCTCGTTTTAGTTTACTCAACGTCGACGCTAATTGTACGTCAAATGTTTTTATCCTCATTACTTGGGTTTACGAAAAACAAGACGATTGAGTCACAGGTGTCGAAGCTAGAGCGTAATAATTAATAAACGACGCAGAATTACATAATTGGAATTTATATTTACTCTATATAAATCTAGTACTTTTATTTGAAAATTGATTAGGTTTAAAGTACCACGCACCTTTAACAAAAACTGAAGATGCTTTAACATGGTTGGATATCCGCATTCAAGCATTCGTATTTCGTGTTGCCATGTTCCAACATTTGTGAATAAAACGAAAAACGCTTTTGTATTCCTTTTATGCGTAATGAAACGTAAGGTCAAAGAAGCCATTTACAGAGATTCCTTCTTGGCCAACGGAATCGATGCAACTGGTTGTGTTTGCTTTGCCAATATTTCGTAGCGTTTAATCACATGGAATTTATTCGTCCGATCTGAATCAGGTGGCGGTGGCAGGTTGTTTCTCTCTTTCTTCCTCCTCCTCCTCCTCCTCTTCTTGCGTCGTCACTCCCACTCCTCCCGGGTGGATCTTTCCTTTTCCTCCTCATCCCACCTCCCCAATCCACCTCCGCCTTTGAGGAACGCCCGGTTAGGCGCCCCAGGGGGTTCACCATACCCTATAACGGTCCATCCCTCCCCCCTCCTCTCAGTCCCTCTCTTTCTCCTTTCAGCTTCCCTATACTCACCCCCCCCCCCCACTCCCCCCGCTTTCCCTCCTTTCGCTCTCTCTCTTTCTCCCATCTCTTCCTCCATCCTCCGTCTCAAAGTATCCTTCTCCTTCTCCTCGGTCAGTTGCAGGTGGAGTTTGCATAGATAGAGAAGAATTCTAAAAGTGTGGTATCTCCCGTTTTGCTCTTCCTCCCTCAAATTATATATCGTTAATATGCTATCTCCCTAGAGTTACCGCATCTCCGGGTTTGGGCAAGTCATAATATTTCCGGATCATTGAGATAAGGAAAATTTGTTTTAAATTTGTTATAAAACTATGTCAGAGACATCTCATGAAGATTTGCCCAACTATGATTGTTTGAGTAACGGATTTGGCACGATTAAAAGTTGGCAACTCCAGCTCTGTGTTTTGTTAGGTCAGCTGGGAATTCCCGTATTTGAGGTGTCAGTAATAGCTGTAGACTTGAAATATTTTTATAGGTCATTACTACGTATTACATTTAAAACTTTGTTCAAGGGTAAGTGTAAGAAAAAGGACTTCTTACTTTCTCCGTGCGCAATATATAGTGTAGCCACGTCTCCGGGTTTGTTCCGGAGACTCCGGGTTTAAGCGCAGAGGTGGCGATTATACATCACTCGCATTTTTTTGCTCCCCCTCATAAATTCAGTGCCACCGGTCAAGGAAGGTTTTCGAACCTTTTCCCCCCGGATTGTAATACTCGCTTTGTTGTTGCGATACATTTCGTCCGTTTTCATTCGCGTCCGTGGCATAGTTACTATAAGAGGGGACCACGCCGTGTTTCAAAAGCGTCCTTAACCGGTGTTATGTGGTCGGCCATTCAGAGAGTGAGAGACGGAGAGAGCCTTGGCGAGAATGCGAGAGAGGTCCCTTCCACTCCCTCCTTTCTCCTTCTCCCTCCTCCTTCCACCTCCTAAGGGGTTGGATCGGGAGATCTTTCGAATACCGGCGCTACAACTCCCCCAGACTCACGCACGCAGCTTCCCTCCTATAGCACCGGGGTCCTTTCATCCGACTTTCCGACACCGTCTCTCTCTCTTTTCCGTCCTTTATTTCGTTTTTTTACGTCGCGAGTATTTGTAGGGCGAGCCAGGATTTTTTACCACGTCATCACGACGACTCTTGAGGTCCCGAACCGAAGGGGGCGTTCGTATTTGGAAGTCCGAACCTGTAGTTTCGAGCTGAGCGACAATTTCCTCGGCGATTTTGCGACGTAAATCGTTCGTGTGAGGTTCGATGGAGGTTTGAAAGATTATCCCTATATCCCGTCTCTTGAGACGGTTGTGGAGTTCCGTTCGAAACGTCTACGGATCGGTGTCTTCGGATTGTAATTCTCGATCGATCCGTGTAACTTTCGATGACGTCACGTGAGCGAAAATTTTCGATCTTCCCGCTATCCCGACACCGTTAAAGGCGAATGACACAAATTTGGCGAGCACGGGGAAATTAGCCATGCCTTCGGTTTCGGCGTCAAGTATTTTTGTATATAACACCCGGGCTTGTTGGTGTAATTTACGGAAAAATAGTTCTTTTTGTTTGGCTGTAATAATCGTGCGATCCTTTGTAATTTATCCGCTATTATGGTTCATCTTCTCGTGTACACTAATCTCTATAAGGATAAAGGCAGGTATTTACTTTATGTAGATGCGGGACAGATATTTCTGCCCACTGGGAAGGTTTTAAATGAAATAAATTACACAGTTCAACCTCTTAATACTATGGTGTATTTAAAGTGTAGGAGTAAAATAAAATAAATTGCATAATACATACATTGTAATATATACACATACGTTAAACTTGTCCCGGATCTGATTTCATGTACATATTAATCGTATGCTGTGAAGTAACGGCCATCCCTTAAATGGAATAAATTTAGACAAAGCAAATAAAGCTAATTTTGACGAAAACTTTTGCTTTCTCTTTATGCAACATCGCAAAGTTATTCCTTTGCCCCTGAAACGTAAATGTGTCAATGATATTCATCTAATATTCCAGATCTCGAAACTTTTTGAAGCGAGTTTCTTGCGGATTATTAAAAAAAAAAAGAAGGGAGAAGACGTACGCGGTCGAAGAAGCCTTCTAATCCTCCCTTAATAATTTAATCCTTCGGATCAGCAGTGTTCGAGCGGGGTGAAAGGTCGGAGTCGTCCTGAAGAGTGCCTTGCGCTTTCTTCGGACACGCTTCGCTTGGCGAAAAAAATTTCATTTTCCCCCCTTCATCCGACGGATTTCCCAATTATCTCTTCTTAATGACCTTCCCCAGTCTTAGCATTCCGTTTCCTTGCACCTACCGAGAGAAAGAGATAATCATCTAATCCTGCCTCGCTTTCATCTCGTAAAAAAAAGAGAGAGACCCTTCGCCGCCGCCTATTAGAAATCCAGAGAAAACCGCGAAGGACTGGTATCTTTGTTTGATCTGCGGCAATGCATCGCTGCTTACTTAACCTACTCGAAAGGGAACCACCTTGCCTCGGTTTCATGTGTTTTTTCGGCCGAAAAAGAGTTTTGTTTTTGGGTCCGCTCCGAGTGTGTTTCGAGGTTCTTTGACTCGCGAACGACTTCGGAGAGTCGTTTCGATGCCTCGAACGATCGCCAGTTTGTCGAATCTTGAATTGCCAAAGAGTTTATATTTCTTTTCATCTGTTTTACATGTCTTTCGCTCAGGTTGCCTTGGATTCCAAAAATGGTTCGCTTAAGGATCGGTGAAAACTCATCTAAACGTCTGATTTGTTTACGCAAACGCGTTTCGAAACAAGGCGAAAAATAATATACGCGGAGATATATATATATATATATAT
This sequence comes from Uropetala carovei, assembly GCA_036926305.1. NCBI lineage: Eukaryota > Metazoa > Arthropoda > Insecta > Odonata > Petaluridae > Uropetala > Uropetala carovei. The sequence goes on along the minus strand of JAXCHB010000044.1, from coordinate 1,798,254 downwards.
ATGTATACATGTATACATACATATACACCGCTCCCCGGTTATAACGCGGGGTATCGGGGGTTGAGCTGCTACCCGCGCTATAAGACAACCGCGGTATAACCGAGGATATGACTTCATTTTTTTAATTTCTATACTTTCTACAAACGACAAAATTCAAATAAAAAAACAATATACAGTGGGTAGAAGAAGTTTATTTAATCGATTCCTTAAAACGTCAGTATGTTTTGTTGTTTTTACTTTAGTACATACTAAAAAAAAACGACAGGACTTTCTTTCCAAGAAATAGGGAGGAAGACCCGCGGTATGTCAGATTCCGCGGTATAACCTACGTCGTTATAACCGGGGAGCGGTGTATGTATATATAAATTTTTTTGATAAGGGAAAAAACTCGTGTCTCTCTGCCCACGACAAACTACTTCATGTTGGGTGTGAGAAAGGATTGAGTCGCCGAAAGAGTTCGGTTCGCTGGAAAAAAAGCCTGTCTCACCTGAGCCAGTCTGTTTGGAGAAGGAAGAGGAGAAGCAGGCTGGAGGGACAAGTAGGAATAGTGGAGGGAGGGAGAGTGTGTGGGGAGAGGGGGGCTCTGAATGAGGGAATGCGGAGGGAATGAAGGAAGAGGAGTGGAACGGGGGCGACGGAATGGGCGCTTGGGGTCGACTCCTGCCAACTCGCAGCGGCACTTCTCTCTTTCTCTCCCCCTCTCTTTCTCTCCCTCTCTCTTTCTCTCCCTCTCTCTCCCTCTCTTTCTATCCCTCTCTCTCCTCCTCCATCTCTCCCTCCCTCTCATTCATCTTTCCTCTCCATCTCTCCCCTTCCTTCATCTCTCCCTCCCCATCTTTCCTCTCCCTCCTCCATCTCTCCTCCCTCCTCCATCTCTCCCTCCCCTCCATCTCTCCTCTCCACCCTCCTCCATCTCTCCCCCTTCCTTCATCTCTCCTCTCTTCTCCATCCCTCCCCATTTCTCCTCCATATCTTCCTCTCTCCCTCCCCCTCCATCTCTTCTCCTTCCTCCATCTCTCCCTCCTCCATCTCCCTCTCTCTCCTCCATCTCTCTCTCTCCTCCGTCTCTCTCTCTCTCTCCTCCGTCTCTCTCTCTCTCTCCTCCATCTCCCTCTCTCTCCTCCTCCATCTCCCTCTCTCTCCTCCTCCATCTCCCTCTCTCTCCCCTCCATCTCCCCCACCCTCCATCTCCTCTCCCCCTCTGTTTACAAAATCACGCGCTTTGAAGAGTGTCAGATGAAAGTTCGTGGAATCTCATTTTCCCTTCTCCTAATGTCAATTCACTAATAATCCTCTGCCATTGTCGTTTGTTCCTGGGAAATAATCGCTCGGCGACAACAGGTTGTTGGACGGTTCGCTTGCTTCTTGGATTCGAATGATCGCTAATGAGCTCGTCGCATTTTTTTGTTATACGGAAAAGAATTTTCAAGCAAAAATGAATCGCCCTTTGTTGAGAGTACAGAATGTTTAAAATGTTAAAATGAAATATGCAGGTCAACTGATGGATTTTTTCGAGTCGATCATTTGGGTACTCCCATAGTTATAAATCGGTCGATTGAATCGTGTGCGAATTTAACCTTCATGGCCGTCCTCAGTGATATTCACCAGTCGCCTATTCTTCCAATATATTAGTTTCTGCGTACGGATTTATCAGTATTCTCTCCAACTCTCCAATATAATATTTATCACGAGAGATATATTAAGGAATAAATATGCATATACTTAAACGAATTATCGTACAGAAGTATGTCGAATGCTCGCGTGAATACGAAAGGAAGTTTATAAATTGCGAGAAAAAGCATTTGCCATAACCAAAGAAATGTACATCTTCCTTCGCAATTCCTCGCGAATAGTCTTTTTCCTATCGAATTAACTTTTATAATTCTCCGTATTTTCTTGTCACGTGCCAACCTATCATTTATTCGTAACTATAAAACCTTGGGAAAATTACTAATCGTGAGCGCCATATGCTTGACTTTTATGGCCGTTTATCGTCTGGATAAAAATCACCAAGTCGGTCATCGTATTTTTTGCGCGATGCGAGCGACGTTTTAAAAAAAATTGCTCGTTTAAACTCGGTATTAAAAAAAAAGAAGAAATCTGGAAGCTCAATAAAGCCGCGCGAAAGGACGGCCTATCGAGGTCAGAATGTCGCCCTATCCATCTCCGAAACTTGGACGCGAGGAACACACACGGCGCGAGGGCATCCCGAAAGCAAAAGACCAGATTCTCCTTCGATTTGGGACCTCCGAAAACCCGTCTCGGGTGGAAACTATCCGGCCTCTGGAAGTCGATTCTTCTCTTAAAAAGGAGGCGCTTATACAGAAGCGTAGGGCGAGGTCTCATGGCGTCACCGTTACCGAAAGGCGATGAATTTTATATTTTCTCCCGGCTTCCGCCCGCGCATTATATTAAAAGAAAAATAATCTTTCGTTCCACAAAACAGCGCTGGTTTCTGAGATTTTTTTCCGATCTCGTGCGTAATTAATTCGCTCAATGAGATCTTTAAAAAGCTATCATCTCACCTTCGTCCATCCGTGAAGAGAGGTGCGCAAACCTGAAAAAGAAAATAACTTGCGTATCAAAAATTTTTTTAACGGGAAGTCATTATGCGACGACTTCCGAAAACAAGAGCATCTCCAACCAACCGTCTTCATGTATCTCCGTACTCCAATAACTTATCAGATTGCGGTGATTTTTATTTAGTTATTATGCCGCTTCGCCGTAATTAACAGTCGGAGGATGTACATTTCGCTTCTCGTTTCGAAGTGTTGATAAACATCGTGAATTCTCAAATCTATTAATGTAATGTAGTTGAATATTTATTGCATTATGTAATGTAGTAATGACATTACACGGTGCTAATTGTGATGTGCATAAGAAAAAGCTCTGTGTAAATATTACAAATCCATGAGCGACAGTTTGGTCCAGGTGCTAAATTTGTCTATCTCGAAACTTGCTCTTTTCTTAACAGCACTTCAAACATTCTCCTGATCGCATTTTCATATTCTAAAAGTGTGCTTATTTTTGCACTTAAAAATGCATTACATTTATATAAGATTGAGTAAGAATGCGTTAAATTCCATATTCTCCAAAAAATAAAAAAAAATAAAATACCTGAACAGCCGTAATAAATTTTTAAATATTTTCACAGTGAAATTATTGGAATATCTATTTTAAAACTATTAATTCGGTCAATTATAATTCAAACTCTAAATATATAAAATATTAATGGTACCGGTGCAGTCTATACGTACGTGCTAATTAGCCGACGGATATTTGGCGCCAATGCTCATGAATGGCTCTATTATTAATTTAACCCATTTATTTAACAAGCCATTAATAGAGCCATGCGTTGACCTTTGGCGGAACGAGATCCAGGTCAGCGTCTGTAATTGCAGAACTCTTCCTTCGGTTTTCATCGGCTATCGATTTGGACCCATTAACAAACATATCCCGAATTTTCCATGCGAAAATGGGACAATGAGTAAAGCATTCAAGGCCGAAAAGTCTCTCCTTCGCTTAGAATTAATTGCAAACTCTTCCTGTTTACAGTCAAGAAACCTAACATATCATAATGATTATCGCTACAGAAGGTTAAGTGAGTAATCTGCGTACCGATTTTATCAGTAAACTTATAAATTTCGATTCATTTATATACCGCGTAGCCCCGATTTTATCAGTAAACTTATAAATTTCGATTCATTTATATCCCGCGTAGCCATGTTTTTAATCTGTCATCGCGATAAATATTTGTGCCAGTTATTTGGAGACTATTTTCTTGCTCTACAGCGCTTTATTCACTTCTCATTATGTCATCCCCGTTGTAAATAGACGTCGATAATTCTTGATAATAATTCGAGATAAAAATGCTCTCGATTCAGCCGAGTGTGTCGGCGCGAATTGGCTCTCGGTAAAGGACGGACGCTCCGAGAGAAAGAGAGATGCTTGTCTCATTTCCAGAGAAAATCTCGCGGGAATGGCTCCGTACTCTCCTGTAGCTCCTTCCCGGAATCCCTCCCTTTTTTTATTGTTTATTTTTGAAGAAATAGTTGCGCACGCCCCGAGAAGTATAAAAGAGTTTCGACTCCATTCACGAAAGTCCCGTTGGGCGTTTTTGAGTTTTGGGACGCCATTCCTCGCGAAACCGCAACAAAAGAACGATCTTCGGATTCCTAACGCGTGGTTTGGAGGAAAAAAAAACACACTTAAAAAAATAATTTCGATCTTTGAACGGGTCATTAATCATAGCAATTTATATCTTCTTATTTCTTCAAATTGCCGGTTTGCGACGTGTACAAGGGCGCTCGTATTCTGGATGTATTTTTCCGCGCTCGAGTGGATGATGGCCAGGAAAGTCCGATTCTGTGGGTGACCCGATTTATTTTAATGACGGCTTAAGTTTCGTCCTCGGATGGATCTCGTTTAATTCCGTTTGGCTTTTGCGTGCGTGTTTTTCATTTCATATCTTGAGTTATTCGCAGGAGAGGAAGTCATTTTCGACACGATTCGGGTTGGAAGTAACGTTGCATGTTGGAACAAATCATTCCAATAATAGCATTCACTTCCTTTACTCGAACTTTCGATTATTCGGAGAAGACAATGCCTTAATCACCATTCCCATTCAGCTTTTGCAAATTAATTACATGTAATTTCGTTAACTCGAAACTTTTTGGCATTATGTTTTCGTTTGAGAGGTTCTTTTGTACGCCATCAAATGGAATGGGTGTACATTGTGAACGGCGTGTTTTCTCGATTAGAATGACGGATGTAATAGATTAATATTGAGATTTCGTTAAAACACAGAAAGAAAACAATGTTAACTTTGACGCTTTAATTAGAGGTAAAGTTATCTCCAAGAGATTTTGCTATCTTGTGAGCAAGATTTTTAATGATGCTGCAAATACGATTTGCGACCTCAAACCTCTATAAAATGAACTTTGTCTCAACTTCAACGCCACAAAACGGCAAATGTTGAAAATAAAAGGCGTCAAAAGTAAATATTTTCAGCTTCTATGTATTTAACGTGTGGTGTAAATACACGCACTAAAATTTTGGCTCGCTATCTGCTACTACAGTGGTTCTCAAAGTTTGGCCCGCAAGAGTCCTCCAGGTGGTCCGCGGGCTTGTCCAAAATGCAAGTTTCTGATACACAACGCCGAGGCCAAACTTGAGAACAGACCAGAACCCTAATCTCAAACACTCCCGTCGTGTATTACAATATCGATAAGGCTAAATATACCATTCTAAATTAATTCGTTTGCCTAGCTCGCCCGATAAGTCCTAAATATTGACTAAACAAATTAACACCACTAAAAATTAACCAAATTGTTCACATCGTAAAATCTCAGTAGATACAACGAAATCTCCTAAGAACAACAACTCCACTCCTTTCTTTGGAACAATCTAAAATCGTTACTCTATTAAAGTTTTAACAGTGGCAAGGTGGGAGTGGACGTGATAGTGGTCCGCTGACCGAAAAAGTTTGAGAACCGCTGTCCTATTATATGCCCGTATTGGAAAATCACCGAAAAATTTCAATTAATTGCTGGTCCGCAAACTTTCGATTCGTTGGGTACTTTTTATGTTCTTGTTAATCAGTAGTAGATTGAAGTGATTTACGGCATAACGTGAAGTTTTTATTTCCGTCACCCTCACCAAGTTTCGTACGAAACAATCGTCTCCGTAATGAGAACCCGGTTTGCGTTCTCACTTTCCTGCCACGCCCCAACTGTGCATGCCCCTCTCAATCGACCTTTGTGTGCGTCATATATCACTGCGTCCAGAAGGTCGCGCCTTCGAATCGCGCCTGTATCCTCCTCCCCCTCCCCCTGTCGAGCGCCTCCGCCAGTTCATTGTCCCAAATATACAAAGGTCATTAAGCCAAAATGTCCATTTCCCCCCTCCCACCCCCTCCACTCGTGGAACCCTCACACAGAGAGGAGGAGACGCGTGTCCCACTCTCTCACCCTCTCATCCCACGTTCGTCATAGCGACACGTCTGCGACCCGCCGCCGCCGGATTCCGTCGCGAGTGTTTCCTCCCCCACATCTCTATCTCCGTGGCCCCAAAAAGCCTCATCCTCCCGATGTGCGTGTGTGTCGAACGGCCGTTCATATATATATAATGTGTGTGTGGCCTTGGGAACTTCTTTTTTCCTACGGAGAGGATTATGGCGGGTCCTCTCTCTCTCTCTCTTGTTTATAACGGTTGTTCATTCCGAACGAGAAGCGGTTTCAGGAAACTATGGCGCCCTCTGTGGTGGAGAGCAGCACTCCCTCTAGCAGCGCCCCTCTTAGTTTCTCTGGCGCACCACATCCGCCCAGACCTTGCTACTATCATTCCTTCCTTCTTTCCCCCTCCCTCCTTTCTATACTCTATTTCCTTCGCCTCTTCATCCATCTCGCTCCCTCCCTCCCTCTCCTCACTCCATTTTTCCCCTTTACCGTTTTCTTATCCTTTCTTCCTCAAATTTTTTATCCACTATTTTCCTTCTCAGTTTCCTGCCTCTCTCTCTGCATTCTTTCTCGCTTCATCTCCTTCCATCCGAAGATTAATAGGAATTTTGGTCCGGGGACATGCGGGAGTGTGTGAAGAACTCCTTGGCCGGTTATGTGGAGTTCGGTAAATTGTGCGAAATTCCAAGTTAAAATGACAGAATGGCGACGGCGAATGCTCTCGTGCGTAGTCGATCGAAACGAGGATCGAACGAGTCTCGCTTTTTTGGGTTGAAAATTTTCCGGTGAAGAGGCAAATATTTTTCACCCGATGTTATGCTCACTTAGATGTGTGTTAATGGCTCCACAGCTATGAAGCGGTCGAGCAAAATACTTATTTTTTTGTACAGAGTAGCCGGCCTCAGTGGTGATTCGTCGATCGTCCATTTCTAAAAAAACAAATCTTTTATGGCTAATGCCTCCGCCGCTATAAAGCGGTCGAGATAAATACTTCATTTTTTATACAAAGTAGCCGGCCTCAGTGGCAATTCGCCGATCGTCCATTTCTAAAAAACAACGCTTTTACGGCTAATGACTCCGCCGCTATAAAGCGGTCGAGATAAATACTTTACCATTTTTGTGATACAAAGTAACCGACCTCGGTGATAATTCACCGATCGTCCTTTCCTGAGAAAAACAACGCTTTTACGGCTGCAGCCAGCGGTCGTTTAGATCACCAAGTCGAGATCAAATGCGCGAGATGGATGATTCATTTTATAAATTATCCTTTAGAAGGTTTCGCCAAACCTGTGGGAATTTCGTATTCCGCCCGACATTCTTTGTTTTCTTTCCGAGAATGTCGCCTTCGGGAAACTTCCCCCATTCGAACTCCGAGGCATCGCCCTGCGAAACATGCCGAGATTTGAAAACTTTCTACGGCAGCACGCGGATTCGAAATCGTTCGTTTCGTTTTCTCGGAGCATTTTAGTATTCCGCCGGAATAAATTGGGATGTCCTCGATGGGGTGAGGACGCAACCTTCGTCCTGCCCCGCCCCCTTACGCGTCATTTTCGCTCTCGGCCGCCCCATCTGTCGCGAGGGCTATGCGGATGAATGGCACTCGAGAGCGCATTGTGCCCTCGCCGAATGGATGAGAGGAAAGAAAGTGGATGCGTTGAATCACGAGAGAGAGAGAAGAGGACAGCTGCGACAGACTGGAAGATGTCGGCTCCCGCCGAGAGGCGGATTGTGAATGTGCCACCCTTCAGGGGATTAAGGAAAAAAAAACAACCGGCGAGAACTTAATGGTTTGCACAAAGCAAATTATACGGGGAGGGGGGGAGGGGCTTCTTATAGTCATTAAGCTGCTTTAATTAAAGTAATGGAAGAGTCGAAAAATAAATTATCAAGCTTTACTTATGGTTCTAATCGACGACCTCGAGTGCTTTTTGAGTGAGGTTGCTATGTAGCCGTGACGCACATAAGCCTTTCTCGAACTTTTTATAGTTGCAGAATTAACGAGATTGTCTGTTGAACTAATTCCAAGCCAGATTAACTTTTGCGAACGGTGAAATTTAATTTTTATTTAGATTTCTTATTATGAAATGCCGCGGTTTTAAGGTCAACACCGTCAGGTTCATCATGTTGTCTAAACCAGGGGTCACCAAACTTTTTAATAAAAGAGCCATATGAGGCTCCATGTATGACTCTGCGGGCCACACACACCAACTTTAAAATGGCTGATCGTCTGAAAATTCCTAGGAGCATTTTTACTGAATTTATTGGATTCTGTAATATGTCATACGCCTGTATTAAAAGCATTTTGCATCCAACATTCGGAAGATATCGTTTAGATATAAAAAATGATGTCTAATGAAAACTCTTGGAGGTGAATACCTATACAAAGCTTTTTCGGTAATATGAGTATCAATTACCACAAAATTGAGCCAAATTCCTTGGATTTTAAAACTTAAAGAAATTGATGGGGTAATGCGGGCCGGATGAATCACTGAGCGGGTCGTAGCCTGGAGACCACTGGTCTAGACCATGGTGCTCAATCCTTTACCTGTCGAGCGCCAATAAACTTACTTAACAATAACAATATATCCTATATTTTACTCTCAAACAACTCCGATACAACGATTTAAACCGTAATGAAATTTCACGGTCAATTTCAGTCCCAGATATATATTTTTTAATTGTGGAAAAACGAAATGTTTATATAAATTGCGTGAAAAAACAACGCACCACTTATTAGACGAGGATGCGCCGTGATGTTGCAGTCTATTCTTTTAGCGCGCGACGAATCAATCGTATTTACTCGCGTAATTTTCCCCATCGATTGCCGTCACTTTCCACAATTTTTAGGAGGAAGTGAAATGTTTTCCCCCTCATAATTTCCTCGCCTTTACTTCTTGCACGACACATCTCTACTCTTATGAAACCGCATTAAAAGAAAGTTGAAGCGACAAATTTGTTTTCTCCTTTTTCGCGAATATTTACGCACCTATTTAGTGACTATCATTTAAGGAAAAAAATTATCCAACTAATTTTCCTCTCCCGATTTTATATTTAAATTGCCTTAAAAAAAGTCGGTGACGTGATAGTCATTAGGACCGTAGAAATATTTTTCGTGTTTTAACCCATTCCAACAACAGAGTAGCCGTAAGTAATCTCCGGCAATTCACCGGTCTTCGATTCTGATAGGAACTGACACTGAGGTCGACCGCTTTTTTTTGTAAAGAAATAACGCTTACGGTTAACTCGATTGTTTCGTGACTGCGGGAGTTATGTATGTATATAATCATTTGTTTATCCGTTCAAGGAGTTTCAGGAATTCTCGACCAAGCGTGGAATACTTTTTTTCTCCATATGTTTCCGCGTAACGGATCGTGTTTATTGAAACGAAAAATTGGCGAAATCGTTGCAGAAGGGCGTCGATGACATACGCGGAAGTTGGAATCGCAAAAAGAGAGATAAAATTGCCGTATTCTTAAGCGTTGCAAAACTGCATCGGTGAGGTCTCCACTCCGCCCGCCCTTGGAACTGTTGGATGAAAGTAGGAGTCCCACATCCGCTTTCTTTTAAGACAATTTAATTAACCGAGGATGGTCTTGGAGTACGAGATGAATCCACTAAATAAGAATCGGTAGAGATAAATAAGTATTTTATTCGCGATAAAATTTCGTATTCATTACGACATAAATATTCATTGCGTATTTAATGGATATTTAATTCAAGATGAATATTTATATCATAGTGAATACAAAAAATTCTCATTTCTAAAACGATTTAAGGTTATGAAATTTGAATGAATGAATTTTAAAATGTTTTTTTCTAAAAACCTTCAAAATATTCGGGCGTGACCGTTACTACAAATGGATTAGGTTTGAGAAAAATTAATGGATGACACGATTGACACAACCTTCTTAGCTTCAACCTATCTACTCGTAGAATGATCATTATCTAAGCAGTGACAGCGTTTATTTATGATAATCTCCGTTTAATCGAGCTGTTATCCTACCACTTCCTCTGATAATGTCCTCTGCGTTTAGTCAAAATCTCCTGTTTGGTTCGAGATACATGGACTTCCGCAGATTAGCGGAAACCACGGTGGAGGACATTTAGTCCGGAAAATCCCAAAATCAGTTTATCTCTCGGCTGGTTTATTAATTTCGTACATCAGTCTTCTGCCGTTGTGGGAATTAAGTAATTCAGCTGTTGCACTCAAATGCGGAAACAACGCATGAGAGATTCGTTGGAAATGTTATTAAAATTCTTGGAGAAGCACGTTTTTCTCATTACTTGTTTGGTTGGGAGCATATTCGGAATTCCGTTCGGTAATTTCGAACAAAAAAGTGAATACTGTTTTCTTGGTATAATTTCCGAATTCATCTCTCAATTGTATGTTAAATTATACAACTTTTTGGCGCTATGTACTGAGTTTGTTTGGTTATGCACTCTAAAGATGGCCGAAAAGAAAAAAGTATTTCACTATTTATGTATTATGATCATATGTTTCTGCTCTACTTCTCAAATGTAAGTTTTTAATAGTGTAATGCATCGTTATGCATCGTGAATTAAGCCTATGGCGATATATTTATTTTTCATAATAATTCTATGATATATGTGAAAATATCTCCGTTAAAATGGAAATGGATTGTCTACAGTTACGTCCAGTTGTATTCGTTTAAATGAGGTATACCGCGATTTAAGATTTTATATATTCTAACGACAATTTTTATCTGAATGGAAATCGATAGAATTCTTAGAATAAAGGAGATGAATTTTCGTACTAATTAAGTGCCGAAGGTAAGTATCTATAATATATCCATCAAGTTTGGAGGCGTAGGGAACGATAAAAAGAGAATGTACCGAATTCCTTAAGGAGAGAAGAAAAAGGATTGAGATAAAAGATCGGAGAGGAAGTGACGGAGAGAGAAAGGGCATTAAAATGAGGAAACACTAATCATAAAAGATAAAAGGGATTAAAATGGGAATAAATGGAGAGGGCATGCTCGCAATTTTCTTTATTGTGTCGAATAAAGAGAGATGTAAAAAGAAGCAGCATTACTTGTAATAGAATCGAGCGCCAACTCATTAACACACTCGTTTTTGTAATTTTTTTATCAGATCAGTTTATGCGCACGCGTTCATTCGTCTGATTTCAGGGCTGATTTCGATGGTAATTTGTTTTCCGAGGGGCAAAATTTACGTCGTTTGATGCCATGTTTTATCCATTGTTTTGTCGTCAGTCGTACAGCCAGAAATCAAACTTCTTTTTTTTTTGTCGATCACCTAAGTTTTCCTTAATCTTTTTGAGCTGACGATACTGTATCGAATGCGAAAAAAAACGAACAATTTACTTCTTTGCCGTAAAACGTAGTGACGTACCTAATCACGTTACGATGATCCTCTTTTTCTTCCCGCAAAATTGACTCGTCGTTCCCTAGTCAGTATTTTTTTTTACCGAGCTAGAAGCCATACTTGGACGGCAAGAGCTGATCCTTTTGGGTACCCTTATTGGAGTTCATTCCCTCTCCTTTCCTGTCGGTTTTAAAACAACAAGAAAACAGTCGTAAAGTATTACAAATTATTTGGGAAGATATAACATATTTACATGCATGCGCCGTTAGTCTTTATTATCGTCCAAGAAATCATTTACCAAATTATTTTCGCCTTTCACGTATGTGCGTCTGTATGTAATTTTTTACGCGACGAAGTGAGCTCCATAGACGTGTTTGATATTATTATCGTATTCCAGCACAGATATATGTTATCTTCCGTTGTTAACATTAAATATTTTTTGTTTTGAATGGACTTAGTATTTGTGGATTTGCTTCTGCCTCTTTCGTTCGTGAATTATTCACATTCGTTGCGAAATAAATAAGACGGCCTTCCACAGAATTAGCGTCCGTTAACCTTGCAGTGATTGCGAACTTCTCATATCGGAATCGGAGTGATGTCCTTTGTACGACGAGTGATTCTTCCCCATACTCCTTTCTCCCCCTTCCTCCCCTTCCAGTAAGTGGAGGGCGATCCTGTGCTCTTGTGGACTTCGTCCTTTGCGCACTGCGCCCTCCGCTTCCGCCCCATTCCTCTTCCTCCCTCTCTCTCGTACATTTCTCCCTGCCACGAGCCACACAATGTCAAATTAGACGGCGTGTCTGCATCGGGATGCTGGTCGCTATGTTTTAAAGGTCATGTTTACTGATGCTCTCCCTATGTCCACCAGCGTTTCCGCCATCCACCATCTCTCCCATCAATGCCAAACTGTGGAAGCAGTTCGATATCCTTGCCTCAACCTCTCTCTCTCTCTCTTTGACCTTTCCACTCCTCTTTAACTTTCCAGTCTGTTATTTTTCCGAGTAATTATTCCTCCGTTCCGTGAAATTTGAATTTCTAAAAGTCGACCCTCGTTTTAAACTTCGAAACTAGCTTATTTTTTTCCGAAATAAATTTGTCGAGATTGGTTTGGCCGTCATCCACGGCAAGGACGAAAACATTGTCAGAAAGGTTAAGGAGCACCCCGGAGTATTCGACTCTCTTCCTGTCCACTAGGTTGGTTTTCTTTCTCCTCTTATTGCTGTTCATGCTGAACGGATATGTTCCTTTTTTCTTCACGACGTAAGCCGTAGTGGTTAGAAGGTGTAATTCCCCTCCTCCTCAGTCAGCATTTTATTCCGAATAAAATGATAATTTTTGTGTGTATTTTATAAGTTTATGCACATGTAGTTCCTTTAAAGACTATTGACGGGGCTTCCCTGCAACTCCGCTACGCCGTTGTGTCGTGTCGAAGGCTTTAGTCTGACGCGGAGAGAGTCGAAGGAAGTTATTAGGAAAAAAGTACGTAACTCATCCCATCTCCTATACTTTCCTACGATTTATTCCGATATCGCCAATTAGGAAGGTTTCTCCTCTCTATCTCCCCCTCCCTCAAATCAAATCTCAGGCGCTCAACTAGGATTACATGCGAAAGCGTGTGGCCAGGAACCCCTCGAAAATTTTCAATTTAGTCGTTCCTTTGTTTCTTCTCTCCTTTCATATCGTCCCCCTTATCTCTCTCTCTCTCTCTCTTGACGTGTCCCGTTTCTCCCCTTCATTCACCTAATCCCCTTCTCGCTCCATTTCTCTCCCTCTCTCGTTTGCCCTCCCACCTCTCTCCACTCTCTCCCTCCCCCATCTCCTCTCCCTTCCTCCTCTCCCTCCCCCAGCTACCTCCATACTCAACCAACCTCTTTTTCTTTCTTTCTTCCCCCTTCCATCCGATGACGCCAAAACGACATTGTGCTGCGACCTATACCCTCTGAGACTCATTTTCCGTCGAGTCTGCAGTGTACTACGTGAACTCTCTCTCTCTCTCCTTTTCTACCCTCCCTCCGATCACCCACCATCCTCTCCTCCCCCCTACTTACTCATTTTTTTACCCCCTCTCTCCCTCCCTCTGCCCGCTCTCCCTCGTTTCTTCCACTTTCCTCTGCGACGCCGGCCTTTCAGACCGGTACGCCTCCTCATGCCGTTCGATCAGTACAGTTTTTAAAAACGTCTTTTGTTTCGTTCCCGTCTTTCCTCCAGGTCCTCTTCACTTCCCTACCCATTCGCTCCCTTTATAATTTCCTCGACGGTGTGGGTGTCCCATCTACAAACCCCTTCTTAACCCTCTCCTCCCCCCTCTATTCTGGTGTCTCGTCCGCGGCAAGAAGTTAACCGTCGATGTAGACCGTAATCGGAGGCGTTGAAAAATTTTTGTCTGTGGAGGTGATTCAGGAGGGTGTTGAGATCGGTGCAGATTGTGACGTAAGAGGAAGAGGAGGTGCACGGAAGGAATTTATCGTGTGTGTGTGTAGTTGTTGAGTTCGTTGCCAGAGTGCTGCGATGTCGATGTTTTACGTTCGATGGGTCGGACATGTCTTTCTTTATCCGCCGCGGAATCCTGGAGGAGTTCTTCGAAGCGACGGCCATGAAGTGTGTTAGGTTAGTTCAATTCCCATCTTTTAATAACGCTTTCCCTTGGTGATAAGGATTTGAGTCCTTGTAAACAGTGTACACGTGCATTAACGACGTCCCGTCCTGGTCGTTCATATATTCCTAGCGACGTTACGATAATTATACAGGGCGTCCACATTGCAATGTAACTTCTTTGAGGTGCCATATATTTTTATTGAGTAATCCGAACAGAGGAATATGCACCCAACTCATAGGCATACATAAAAAATTATAATGCTTCAAAGTTATTAGGTTTCAATGTGAACAACACCCTGTATATTAATTTCTTAGCGGTAATCGGTGATCATTCTTCGGCGGTTTTCTTCGTGTGATCAGTGGTTATTATTACGTAGTGTTGTTCACTTCAAGACCATTGGTAAATATTGCCTTTTTGTGGTGACCAGGTTGAATGTAACCCCTTTGTCTGTTTTGGTAACTAACTCGTGAAACAAGCCACCACTCGGAGGGAAACGGGCTCTCGTAAATGTGAGAATTTTATCCGCTCCTTCGCGTGTTCGCAGTTGTTCGCCAAAGCTTGGATCGCGAGTGTGTGAAAGTTGAACGACACTAAACATTGGACGGCATTGCCATTGAGAGCCTCCTGGGACCGACCTTATGAGGCACACATTGCATTATTTACGCCGGCAGAGACAAAAGCAGTTCGAATCGATTGGAAATCGAAGCGATGCCTAATAAGGAAGCGACGGCCGCGATCATCGATTATTCAGACATTCCTGCAAATCAACGCCATTTCCGCATTGTCGAGCTCCTTGCGTTAATTTCGTCGCTTCCTTTCTCATTCTTGCGGCGTCGGTAGTAATTGTTTCGTTGTGAGGATTTGACACGTGCTATACGGCAGCTTTTTGGAAAGCTCGCTGAAAAAAACGTCATTCGCGTAATAGCGACTAAACGTTTTTAACGTTATTATCAGCGTAGCCAGAACAAAAGGAAGATATGACCTACTTCTAATTCTGAAGATTAAATCGCTAGACCAGATTATATCAAAAGTTGGTTACTGTTTTCACCTATTATATGGGTCTATTTCTAGTCGTAAGATGTAATATTAAGAATAAAGTTCAGCTCGCGAAAGCGTAAAAATCGTAATTATGTTGTAGAAGGTAAAAAAAATGAAATTCATTCGGGCTTACTCGGATTTAACCTATTTTTATCAGATCACCTCTTGTTGGAAATGGTAATCATCAAAGTTTTTAGGAAATTATATTTTAATGAAAGAAAATATGAATCGTTTACATTTTTTTAGCCTGAGTTCCACCGGAAGTGTATGGCAGGGGGTACTATTGCACGATACATAAACCTGAACAGATGAGAATCTCTTTTAACTAGTCCTGTCGAATCGGGAAAAAAGTACACCTAATACCGCGACAATTTTACAATTCTTCATATTTGAGTCAGCCTTGTAGGGAAGACATATCTTTAGACCCAGTTTCTTTTGAATTAAGCAGTAATAATTTATTTTTATAACAAAAGTCATGACTACTTTTGTTTCTTTTCTTAGAATAGTTCTTATCTTTCGTTCTATGTTCTCTGCAGCGATCATTCGTATACATGCTATAACAATTGTGGTGTTGTCTCAAACTTTGATGAAATGCTCAAGATCTTTTCTTTCCTTTCAGGATCCGCTGTCTGGAGCCGTCCGCAATGGACGCCCGCGATCTAGAGGATTACTGGAACGAATACCACCGTATACAGGAGGCGAGGACCCCTTCAGATGAATACGCCGATGAGGAAGATTCGGCCAGCAGGAGGCAAGAAGGCAAGTCTTCAAAAAATCCTATTTTAATCGCGTCTAAGCAAAATTAGTCATATAGGTCCCCATCGCGCGGTCACCGATCACCGTTAATACTGGGGTAAACATTCTTTCCCAGATAGAATGGTTGGATATTATTGTTGTTTGAGATTTATGTAAAAATTGCCATTTTAATTGAACACAAATGTAGTAATAGAAAAAGTTAACGTATTGGAAATATTTTCGATGAAGATATCACCATCGAGTTAAAGAGGTTTTACTTAAACTCACCGATGAAATGCAAGTAGGACAGATTTCCGACGGGTACTTCAGCATTTCACCGTTTAGAATTTTATTTTTGTTCTATATAGGAATCTAAACAAAAAAATGTTATGGCTTTAAAACCGACCATTTATTGACGTAGGATAGACTATCAATCGCGCGGCTGTAAGGCTCGAAAAGTATGCATAGAGTGCTGATGTCTACCTTAAGTTCGCCAGTGCAGTTGTCTTGTTTTTTGATCAGACGGATACGGCACCTGTTTTTTGATTGACTTAGGTATACCACCACCTGTATATACAACAGAATTACCCTTTCCCTATCCGCTCTGTAATTATTTCTCTCTCGTCCTCTCCACGTTCTCTGTCATTTACAGCATTGTTCCGCAACCGGTTTGCCAAGGTGCGCTGATATGTCGTGAAAAAGTGCATGATGTACCATGGAACACCATGGAATCATGCATATTCTCAAGTTACGGCATGCGGTCAAGTAAACTTCAGTATAAGCCGAAATGTTGTGACCGAATTCGTTACTTCAAACGGCAACAGCGAATTCTTAATTGGGGAATCGGTTTTTTATTTAGAAGTTAATAGTTTTAGTTGCAATTTATAGGATATATGTGGGAAAATGTGATTATATTTTCTCTTGCAGAATAAGACGTGATAAAAATATTTACACAATGCGTTGGTGAAATTTGTCACGAGGATCTAGCGAACGCGAAGTGCCTTGGAACTTAAAAGATTGCTAATTATTGATGTATATATATCCTCTCAACCCCGTACCATGAAACAGATCTTTTACTATTGGGCTTTTTTTATTGAAAATGTAATGGATACACCAATCGGAATTATTGTCCAAACTCTCCCAAGGAACATTTATTAATTATAAAGTGATTGGGGTGAAGAATTGGTGTGAACAAATTGAAAACCTCCCTCGTCCTCTCCCTCCCTCCCTCCCTCCTCTTTCTCCTTTTCCGTCTCCTCTTCAGCCCCACCACGTCCACCAGATTCGCACACACGACCCTTCTCCGCAGAAATCACGATATATTATTCGTTAGAGAGCGTACGGAAATACATACGATATTATCTCGAGTGTAAACTCTCTTCTCATTTCGTTCGACCATCGACGAAATCGCTCATTTTATCCGAGTCCGCTGTCGATCGAGAGCCTCGATCCTTCCATCCGTCCTCGATCCATTCCAAAATTTGGTCTGTGACGCGTGCGGAACCTCTTCGTCGTCCCGGAAACGAGGATCAGTCGAGGTTAGGGGGCGTGCGTGAGCACGCGTCGCTTCGTCGCGGAAGAACCGGAAGGTTCATATCTACGCGTACCGCATTATCCGCTCTTTTCAGCACCCTGTTCTGCTCTTGACGGTTCCTTTTAATTGCGAGATCGAAATACAATGGATTCCGTTAGTTGGATTCACGTGGGGAAATGACGCTTTAGATTGGTGTGGTGGGATTATTATTTGCGGCGGGACCGTTTCAAGTGTCGCATTTCAAGTCTCAAGACATGTCAGACTGGCGACGTCGAAAAATCGCGATTTATTTGTACAATGGCCGTGGTTCCAAAACAATGTCGCTACGCGCCTGTATTTCGCGGCATGTTGCCAGGAGTGTCGCGGTGGAAAAAAAAGTTTTCGTACGTGTGTTAGCGGCATGGGTACCCAACGGGGGTTCCGCTCAAATCGAGGCGAATGAGCTTGGTGTCTCCTCTGAAAAAGGTTGAGAAATTACTTAATTAGAGATTCACGGGTAAATGGGATATGTTACGGAGGAATTCAAAGACAACGAACGAAACTTTTGATTGTCCCCATTTAATTAGTCAAACCACTCATCGTCTACTTCAAACCATACATCGTCAACGGACCGTAAATAATTCCATGACATAAGGTAATATTTCAGTAGTTTTCTCCAACATTTTTTTCAGTTACTTCTCTTCTGACGATTCGCTTAAATCCGTTGGTCGGTTAAAATTGCCGGCCGTTTACGCTGTGAATTGGCTTTGAGAGAGTGACCTTTTAATGTTCTTAGGATTCTTACGGCTGACGGTTCGTTAATGTGAGTACAAGGACTCGATAATCATTTGGTTACAACGATGAACGCCTACAGAATGTGTTCCTTTGTGGAAATTTTGATTGAGGAAGACCAGGTTAGCGGATCCTATAATAAGCACTTTTACTTTATGATAGTAATTAACCATAAAAGGCTTTACATGGTGGAATTCCATCACACGAACGATAAAGAGGAGAAACTCTCCACTGAAGTAACTTCGTTTTAATTCCATTAAAAAACTGGAATTTATTTAAGTGGAGGAATTTCTTTTTGTTCTTTGTCATTAACCTATGTTAAGCAACTCTTTAAAAAAAAACGGAGTCAATTTTACGTAAGAGGGGTTTTATTGGATAAATTCACCCAACGTAGGGGTTGCTTTCAATACGGGCTATGGATTACTCGGTGGGAACGGATATTTTCGTCCGATTGTGTCCGCATATCGCCTTTGGGAGGGGGAGTAGGAGGGTGCTTACGACCTGCCCGCATTATAATATTTCCCTTGTTATTTATCCGTGTCACACGACCCACCCCTTTCACGATTTCTACACCCCAAAGGTGCACGCGATCACGCCCCGATCACCCGCTAAAATGACGAATACCTTGAACTCCCCAACGATGCTGTTAATGTCGCTTATCCGCCTCGCGATGATAGAGGTCGAATGATCTCGAAATGTCTCTTCGGTGTGGTATTAATGAGGAAGAATAGAAAAGTACGTGCCGGCGGCTGGGTTCGCGCGCGTGATCCTAACATTAATAGGCGGACTCTCTATCGATGACATTCCTGTGCTCTTTACGTTCTCCTTACAACCCTGTTCCCTTTCTCCGTTCTTATTTTTCCTACTATAGCAAACGTGAAAACGAGAACCTGTGTTGTCATTTTCGTTCGATTGTTTTATATGACCTTAAAAAAATCGTAAAATTTGCACTTAATTAGTGAAGTCTCCGTCGGCGGCCATCTTTTTATTGTTTTTTTGGAGTAGTCAAATGGGTCGACACGCGGTATTTCGGCGCCCTGAGCTATGATCAATTTCAACCCTCTTATCAGGGTCGGGGCGAGGGCGGGGCGAGCGTGGTTCTTTCCCCGGGTGCATCATTCTAGGGGGCGCCAAAATTGTGATTGTTTATTTTATATAAACAATATTTTACAAGCATAAAATTTAGTGAAATGACGTCATAAAGTCAGAATGGTGGCGACGGGCAGACAGTATTTTTAATAATTACTAGCGTAATTGCCCGTCAGTATGACGGGATATCTTTAGTTAATCTTAAAATAGTTGCCTCCCTCCCCTTCTCTCTCTCCTCCTCCCTCCCCTCCACCCTCTCTCTTCCACGCTCTCCCTTCCACCCTCTTCTTCTATTCTCCCCCTCTCTCCATCCCTCCCTCCCTCTCCCTCACTCCCTCTCTCTCCTCCCCCTCACTCACTCTCTCCACCCCTTCCCCCTCACTCCCTCTCTCCACCCCTTCCCCCTCATTCCCTCTCTCCTCCTCCCTCCCCCTCTCTTCCACTCCTTCCCTTCTCCCCCTCCCTCCCCTCTCTCCCTCCCTCCCCTCTCTCCCTGCCCTCCCCTCCTTCCCTCCCCTCCCTCCCTCCCTCTCCCTATCTCGTATTAAAAACATTCAAATCACGCTTACACCATAAGGATTGATACAACAATAGGATTTTGAGGTCTAACAATATAATTGGTAGCCAAGGCAACATTCCATTAAAATGGCAATATTTCCACAAAATATGTGAATTAAACGTATAACACGAGCGATTTCGAATTGTATACGGAAAAAGATGAACAGAATAAGAAACTTTGTAATGTTTTCTTCAAAATGGTTCAGTTCCAAAGATCGTAGGTTAATTCCTTCTAATTTTAATTTCCAAAACAATAAAAGCCTGCACGCCAAAATATGGATTTTTACGTTACTTTACGGAAAATGGAAACGTCTTCCTCGGAGTCGAATCCAGGACTGTTTTGGAGATTTATTTTCGTCATTACCTTAAAATATGTTAATCAAGCATCCTTGCCAAATTTCAATCTTCTACCTATTCGGGAAGTTTGTTATAACGCTCTATATCGGCCATCGTGAAAGCGTGACCAACCATCCAACAGACCTGGGCTATTATAGTATAAATTTTTACATGCCATAAAATGCAGCGTTTGGGCTAGATGCGTGATTCACGTTCTTTGCACCAATCGCCAAAATAGCTAGTCCCGGCTCTGCTTTTTATGAATATATTTTAAACCTGCGTGTCAATTTATTTATTGCGTCTTTAAACGAGTCACAACAAGTGTAACGATAACGAGGAAGAAATCAAAGGAATTCCATCGAGATACAATATCCATTGTTAGCCAACGTTTATCTAATTGCAAGTAATCTCAGAAAGAGCCCAAAATTTATTGCTCTGGACAGTCTCGCCGGTGCCTCGGGTCGATCTCTTGCTTTCAAACCTGTACACCTCTCTTAACGTTTATTATATTTTATTTTTTGAACAATTTTCCTAATTGAGGTTTTTTTCTTCAATATCAGCCAAATCGTGGAATGTAGCAGAGCGCAGGTGTTCATCATTTCGACTCTGATTTTTTTCGTAACCCAACTGGCTCATTAAGTTTTTTTTTTGGCGGAAAAAACTAGTCAGTCTTGAGTAAAATGAAATGTATTTAGAACAGATCTAAAGATTTAAACGACGAACGAAGCTTTTTGCAACTCTGCGCATTGGATTTTTTGTCAATTTCAACTCGACAAACGTTTAATTTACCGCGTGGTAGGTTTTTGGGGCTAAGTGCGAAAGCCACCGTCACGAGTGAATATAGGAGAAATCGCAAAACGACCGATAATCGCGTATTCTTTTTTCATTAGCCTCTCTTCGTCATGATCGCCGTTCCGGTTTCGCAAGTGTCGTGGTCGCTTTTTATTCATTCTGCCCTGCTGTCTTTATCGTTCGTTTTAAAAAAGAAAGGTGGAATTCAAGGTCGAAGTGGAATTTTTAACGTTTCTTCGCGGAAAACGGTCGCGTAGGTGACATTTATTTTCTAAGTGAGATTTATTATCCGCAGCGAGTTTTCCTTATTGTTCGGGTTTAATGCAGTGCTTAGGCGTTCGTGCAAATCTCATCCCGAGTTCGTGCAAAATTGAAAACTTGGTGTGAAAGCGTGCGAAATTGAGCGCACGTGAATGTCAATCGACGCTGTTACCTTCATTGCGAGCCAGCCAAACCGAAGCAAATCAGTGTTGAGGAGGAGAGAGAGAGAGATAAGGAAGAAAAGAGTTTTATGAGGGAATGTAACCTCGATACGATGCCATTCCAGATAAACGACTTTGGATTTCGATAAAAAAATGGCTGTTTCCTTAACTCTCTCGACTGTTATGAAAGCGTCGATAAGTTTAAACGTCACGTATTTAAATTTGAAAAACGATGCTTCGATTAAAATAGTCGTATTCTTTCGTATCGTTTCCTTATCGCGCATTTAGGCGCTCTTCCTTCTTAGTTCATTTTTAGAAGTTAGAGAAGTCCAAGAAAAAAAGCTATTTAAACTTATTATTAATCTTCTTAGTGACGCAGTTTTTTTCTCGATCATCAGCACGAATAACTAGATAGGGGTTGGCATTTGTTTTTTTTTCTGCAAGTGGGACGCGTCCTATTCGCTTTAGCATTCAGCCGCCGTACAATTAATGCTGGGAACAATTTCGCAAGCGTAAAATGACACACACACACAAACCCTCCTTCCCGTCTTTCCCCTTCCTCAAACCCCATTACCTCCTTCGCGTACATTTATAAAAGGCGCACATAAAGCACATTCCAGCGAGCGTATGCGATTGGGCGGTTTAATAAGGCGATTGGAACCCACTCCACACTCCTCCTTCCTCTCTTCCACTGCCTGCTCTCCTTCCCCGTTCCTCTTCACGCCTTCCACACCTCTCTCCCTCTGACTTCCCTGTATCCCTTTCCACCTCCTCCTACCCCCTTCTCTCCCTCTACCTCTCCCTTGTTCCCCCCTCTCTCTCTGCTCTTCCTTTTTCTCCCTCCCCATCTTCCTCTCTCCTTCACTCTTCCTCCCTCCTCTTCCTTCTCCCTCTCTTCCTTCTCCCTCTCTTCCTTCTCTCTCTCTTCCTTCTCTCTCTCTTCCTCTCTCTCTTCCTTCTCTCTCTCTTCCTCTCTCTCTTCCTTCTCTCTCTCTTCCTTCTCTCTCTTTCTTCTCTCTCTCTTCCTTCTCTCTCTCTTCCTTCTCTCTCTCTTCCTCCCTCTTTCTCTACCTCCCTCTTTCTCTACCTCCCTCTTTCTCTACCTCCCTCTTTCTCTACCTCCCTCTTTCTCTACCTTTCTCTCTCCCTCCCCCCTCTCTCCAATCTCCTTTACCTCTCCCTATATCCCTCCCTTTTTCTCCTCTCTCTCTACTCTTCCTACTCTCCCTCCTTCCCTCTCCCTCTCCCTCCCCTCTTCCTCCTTCTCCTCTACCTCCTTCCCTCTCTTCCTCCTTCCCTCTCTTCCTCCTTCCTTCTTTTTCTCTCCCTCTACCTTCTATTCCCCCTTCCCCATCCCGTCCTTCCTCTTTCTCCTCAATATTCTTTATCTTTAGCCATCTGTTTCCTGAAAGTCGACGAAGGAATATATATCCAACGGGTATATAGACTCGGCACACGGTCGTCATTTATCCTGCGATCGTAAGGAAATGTGTTGCGAAATTACTTTTACGGAAGATCGTTCAAAGAAAAAAGTAGGTGTAGAAGAAATTCGCCGTTGAACGGCGCTAATGAAAAATAATTACGCGAGCACAATTGACGATGTTCCCTGTATTTGTTTCTTCGATCCTCCAATTAAGAATAATTGTGATTTAAATGGGAAATAAAATTCCGATGAATTTTCCGCGGCGGTGGTTGCTGGAGGAAAGTTAATCTCTCGGAAGGTTTTTCATGGGATGGATTTTCTTTGTTAAACGCAGCGTCTTAACCTTTAGCTACTGAGATGGGATCTTTGAGACACCGCCTAAATGTCATATTCTTTCGCTACCTTACGACGGCGTAAATCTTAAAAAGAAATAAATCGAATGTTAACTTTTTTTATTTAATTAACTCTTAACTTTCACTGCAGACTATTGAACACAGAAATTTCAATTATAGATATACTAGTTAGTGAATAAGTAGAAGAGCGGTCTCGGTAACGATGTGATCTTAATTTCACCTCACCGTAATTCAAAGGTTAATCTGCTTCGTGCGTGCTTGCTTTCACGTAAGCGACGCAATGGCGACTCGTTTCCGGTTACCTTTGAGTTGACGATTCTCGTCCGGGAGAAGTGATGCGGAGGAATCGATCGTTCCGTCGAATTGGAACTTGGGAAATGATGTCGCATCGTAAATATTTCTGGGCGTCCGCTCCAGTCGTCCAGACGCCTTTCCCCGCCCACTCACTCGTGAGATGTTCGCCGAGGGTCCGCGGTGTTGGTATCGATCCTTTCACATCGGCACATGTGTGGGCGATGTTATAAGTCTGCGCGTGAGAGAGCGACACTTTAAATGATATTTATTGAAACCACCGAAAAGGATTTATTTTTAGATTTATTTGTTATATTAAGGTGAACAACTTTTCAGAAAGCTGAGGAGGGAAATTTTCAAATATGTACCTACTAACAGCGGGGGCATATTACGCTGGCATATTTATTTTGCATATATTGATGGATCAGCCTTAGACATAAGATAACTTGGTGTGACCAGTGAGGGTGATCCGGGACAGTTCAAATGGCAATTTGGAAATTATATCATGATTTTTCAAATAGAGAGACATTTAACAAAGCGAGACGAGTGAAGAAAAGGAGAGGCTGTCCCAAATTTGGGACGGTTGGTCACCCTATTGTACGTACTATACTTGTAAGTTTGATACGATACTAAGCAAGATTTAAAGGCCGATCACAGGTTTTCGCTGAGAAAAAACAACGGGCACAATAAGTGCTTGAAAACTGTTTCATTAACTGTTCCTGATGCTAAGATGTCAGTAAAGTATATTATACGTTAAAAATGTCCACGTAAAAATTCTCGAAATTCGATGTCTGAATGAGTGTGCCCTAATAAATACATGGAGACCGTATCCAAATTTGCAGTGGATTCTTCCCCGTTTTGCGCCTTTCCCCCGATATATAAAAGCTAATTCGGAAGAACTTAGCCTAATTGAAACACTATGACTCTACCTCGAATTTTCCATGAGTGTATAGGGCCCCATACACGATCAGTTCAAATACGCAAATTAAATGTCCTAAAGTAATTTGCAAACTAACTAAGCTGAGAAATTAGCATCTGTTGCCCTTACACGAGATTTAAAAAACTGCGAATTCCTCAGTCTTGAACAAAGCCTATGAGTGATCTGAGTGCTTTGTTGGCTGGGATTGAGATGGGGAAAGCAAAAGAACTGTGGTTTTAACTGAGAAAATGATGACGAATTTTACACAGTAAAATATAGGTTCTTTTTTTAACTGTACAAGCTGCGCAATTTACTCATTTTTTTTACCTCAGTTATGACGACACAGTTAATTTGCGCATTTTAACTGATCGCGTATGGTGCCCTTAAGGACTGATTTTTCCGTTGTTATTCCTTTCTATGAATCGTATTTATCTAACTCGATTTCGTTCGGTCTTCATTTGAGACTAGAGTTATGGAGTTTCGGTTATGCTTTGAAGAGTGCTGATTTTCGTTCGACGGATATTCTCCTTGAAACGCCGACCGTGATCCCATATGTGCTGTTACTAGATCTCCGGGTAAAATAAAAAAAACCTTTTTATTCGTTGTTTTATGTTTTTATCGAAACGCCTTATTTGAATCGTAACTCCTGCATCCATTAAATGGAAGAGGGAACGCAATTCGATCAACGATGTTGGGCACTTGTTACCTGGAATGGGCATCTGGTTAACTCATCCGTTTTTATATCTTAAAGGGTTACTATGGTTACGCGATTGTATAGTGAATTCTGCCCTCTCAAAATTTTGTATCGTTAATCCTGTTCGCTTATATGATTGCTTTTCCTGTATTAATTTCAGCACATGAACCCTTATTAAGTTAACGTTGAAGTTTTCCTTGAGTTTATTTATTTATTCATCAATAGCTCACAAAGAACTATGGCCTTTTGCAGTAATCTTTCTTGAGAGTGGCAAAGTCTTTCATACAAGCCAATGCCTCCAGTAGGATTGGAACATGCGTTGGCAATCAAACACGCCATCCGCTCCTCCATTGAAGGCATGGCCGAGACGAGGGTGGGGCGAGCGGGGCTCTTGCTTCGGGTGCATCATTCTAGGGGGCGCCAAAATTGTAATTAAATGTATAATATACATTAAAATACATATTATTTATTTTATTTAAACATATATTTGCAACCATAACATTTATTGAAATGACGTGATAAAGTGAGATTGGCGGTGACGATCAAACGGTAATTATAATGACTATTTTTTTACGTCACAGAATACAGGATTTGGGGTAGGGGCGCGATTCACGTTCTTTTCCCCGGGCTCCAAAATACCTAATCCCGGCTCTGATCGAGGGTCGCAGTGATCATATCTGTAGTTCTATCGCAGCTCGTTCGTTAATTGGTGAATTGCGACGCGACTGATCGACCGCTCTCCCTCCGGTTCCTTTTACCGCAGAGGATGGCGAAGAGGAGGCCCAGTGGCTGCGATCTGCGGGCCTCTCATCTTTGGCGGAGGCGTGGGTGGCCGGCAGGGAGGTGGTCGAGGCGGAGGTGGCCCCGGCCCTGCGCACCCTGCCACCCCACCACGCCTCCGCCGTCCGCCGCCGGGTGGACTCCCTAAATCGGACCCTGAGGGCGAGGAGGCGGCGTAGGAAGGACGGCGGACCAGCCCTCCTCCCGGAGGAGGGAGGCACCGCCCCTTCCTCGGTGGCCCCGGCTCCTGCCTCCGAGGCGGTGTCGACGGGAACGGCTCCCTTGGCCGTGGAGGAGGAGGACGGCTTCGGGGGAGGCAGCAGGAGGCGGGTAGTCGGTGTGGCGGTGGGGCGCAAATGCGCCTACAACAGATCTCGCCCCAGAAAACCAGACATTCGCGAGGTTTTCAAGGACATAGAGGTGAGTGAGTTGGACAACGCGAGTTCACTCGTTGTTTGGGTGGCAAATCGAGGGAAACATCTCGCCCGTTCTGACATTGCGATGGCCGAGGGACGAAAACGGTCTATAAAAGAAGCTCGAACACGCGATATTATGAGGTGGGATGGAGGAAACAGGATATGTTTGTTTGGGAGGAAAAGATAGATACTTCACGAATGCTGATATGGGATATTTCGGTGCTCAGAAAAGGAAGTTCGTGGAATTTATTTTTCTCGACGATAAGTTTTCTCAAGGTTCTTCTAAAGTGGATTAAATTGTCTTTGTAGAGAGTCGCTTTACAATTTACTCTTACCCAAATTTTTTTTTTATCTCTTAGGAGATTCCTGTTTCAGTGTACGTACGCTAAAGAGTTTAACTCTTCTGAATTTGTAAGTTTCTATTCTAATATAGGAAAGTCCTTTTTAAGATGAAATAGTCATGTGGAATTTTAAAAACTAGTGCGTCTGGTCCGGTATTCCTCGGGAAATTATCAGATTTTTGCTTTTAGATCCCTAGAAACCTTTTCAACATTCCAGTGATGCAAAACTAACATTCGCATTGGATAAAGTTTTTCAGTAGATATACTAAAAATGATGGAGTAAACATTAAAGGGAATTATCGTGAAAACAGTTGATTCAGTTTCTGGTATTTATTTTGAATGCGAATCAACAAAAGGAGTAGAAAATTTATCCGACTGATGACTTCGTAAATTAAAAAAATTTGATCATATGTTATTTATTGTTTGCTGTAATTTTGTACAAGGATGCAATAATAATTTATTCCTCTAATTGTTTAATCCAATTTTTTTTCAAATATGTAATTCTAAGATTACTGGTATCTCGGTCGACCGACTTTAGCTGATAATATTAAATAAAAAAATTGCAAAACAAATTATTTAGTTCAACTTCTCAAATACTAGAAAAAAAATTCCACTTAATAGACACGCTAGTTTTTGCATTTTGAAGGACTTCTTGATATTTTACATTTTAACTTTTAACCCTCGTGTTTTACCGATTAAGGTTTTCCTTGACGAAAGAAATTTATCGGCTATCCATGTATTTCCACAATTCTTTTTTCGTTCTTGGTTAGAGCTTAATTATTGTTAGGTTTTCTGAATAATTTTTATGTAGCACGGGCGGTGCCAACGGTGTGAGTTCACAGGGCCCCGAGCTTGCAGTAGCTCCGCGCTCTCTAAAAGATATTTATTGTACATATAAAAAAGTACATATATTTTTTTAAATCGGCAAAAATATCGAACACTGTCACAGTGAGAGGGGTTGCTTTATTTATTAAAATTCACTATTAAAAATTTTGCTCCTGACCCCTCGATTTTCCTAGCTCTTTTAACCATTGAAAAATGCCCATACTATATCTAGATACTCGTGTATGGTTTATTATGAAACTCCATTTTACTGGTATGTTAAGTGCTTCCAAAATAAGTTGACTTTGCTCTCCATTGTACCTCAGATAATATTTTTCACTCTGTTGAGAATTCTGTAGATTTTAATTAAAAAGTCTGTAGCCTTAAAAATACTCTGCGTTTACTGCATTGGCTTGGAGCGAAGCGGTAGCAACTCTCAATTATATGAAGAGGAAAAAGGTAGAAAGAGGAATTACTGGTTAAACGTCCATGTGATTCGCAGGCCTCCAGCACGGGTACCAGGTCCCGCAGCGCGACGCCCGATTCCCTGGACCTGGACTACTCTGAGGGCGAGACTGGGGTGCGGAGGAACGGAGCGGATTCTGCAGAAGGGGCCACCGCCTCCTCCGCCTCGTCTCTGTCGTAAGTTGGAGATTTTTGCTCCATTGTCATCCTCGGAGCGAATAGTGAAGAAAATGGCGACATCTTTTCGTTCAACCTACTGGCTACCTCTTAATTCCCATTTTCCTCTGCGAGATATTCTCGTGCGCCTCGAATTTCCCGGATAAAGTGACGGATCCTGAGGGGAGGGGGGGGGGACACTATGGGTAGTCGCTCCCCCAAAACCCATTTGATGCCATAATAAACCCATTCCATACGAAATTTCTCGGTTTGGCTCCGCATATTCGGACATAGGATAGAGATTCTGATACGGATAGGAGGGGTTTTCAGAATGGTCAGTTGTCGGCAGTTAAGAGGAGGGGGGTAGAAAGGCGATGAGGGCGATCGCTCCTCCCTCTCCTATTTGGAATTGTCTTTAGCCTCCCCAACCTGGATAACCCATCATTTTATATTTAATAAGGTATTCATAAAAACTGTATACATATATATCCAACTCAGGCTGTGAGAACCATGGAGCCTATACTATATAGGCTCCATGGTGAGAACCTTCGAAACAAAATAAAAATGAAATTCAACACGAGTGTGGTATTTTTGTAAAAAATTTAAATGCAAATTAATTCAGTTTAGCATCTATACGGATCCTTAGGACTTATTAAGTAGCTCAGAAACGAAGACGTAATCGCGGCGTCGTCTTCGCTTTCTTTTTCTGTTTCCTAAGGACTGCGGTACATTTTGATTAGTTGTTCTCACCTATCAGCCGCTTGCGTAATTATTTTCTGCTTCTCTCGTTTGCGTGAAAAAAGCCGAGGTTTGGTGAAAGAACGCAAGGACTGCGTTTTATTGCTGCGTGACGTCAATCACGGACTTAGGCACCTCAGTCAGCCACCTTTGGTGAAGACAAAGCCCAGTCATTTATAACCTCTTGCGTCAAGTTTGTTGGTGCCTAGTGAATAATTCAGGCAGCCTTGTAATAAATTATATTCGTAATTGTTTGCACGAAACGCGTTCATATTTGTGGTGCGTCATTTCTAAGACTTCTGCGCAAGAAATGACTTTTAGATGATTCCAAAAAATTTGAAAGACTTACAATTACGAGTTCGTTCAGTTTTTTGTCAGTTATTCCTGCAGCCGAGTTTAAAACGTTTTTCCCAAAATGTACATTAAAATGCCTCCAATAATTGTTAAAATGACACAAATATATATTTTGAAACTATGATTTACGCGTCAATTTGTATAATAAATTAGACAAATATTGAATGAAAATTATTTCTACTAATTGATTAATTTTGTTAAATATTTAAATATTGCAGTATCCCTGACTCTCATTTACCTTTTTTAATGCACTTTATCAAAAGCTTCATACCTCCTGATTTTGTATATATCCAATTTTTCTGAGTTGCTATTGGCTTCACATAAAAATGACTTCAGCAAAACTTCTGCTTTGTTAACAAAACCATAAAGAGTATGAGTAGGCAAAGGCATGTTTCCCTGTCAAGCTTTGTCTATACTTTTGAAATTTAACATCTCTGGGCATAGTCCAGTGGACCCATTCATTTTGAAAACATTCGGTTTTGCATTTTTCTGTGTGGTGAGTGCTAGCAGTGCTGGATTACCCAGTAGGCATGTGCCAAGGGACCCCAAGCTAGGGGACCCCCACCCGGTAGGTTGACTGATATATAGTCAGCATTATTGAAAGCAAAAAGAAAATTTAATAAAAAAATGAGTTAACAAGTAAAATGTAAAAAAACCAGTTTTTCTCATTCTAAAGAACGTAAAGAATTGAAATGCAGCAATTAATACAATAACCTCTGCATGTAATTTTGACGTCTGATGTAACTGGTGCAGTTCATTTGGTCTATACACTACTCGTCTGTTATGCCCATGCATTTCATTTCTGTATGTTGTTACGTGGTAACACTGCCAGGGCCTGCAGTTCAATGTTCAGTCAGTTCAGTCAGGCATGACCTTTTTCTTCATTATAAAATATAACAATTTTGAAATGATAAACCAAGTTTCTCAACATCCGTCTTTTATAATACTAGCTGATCCCACACAATCTTTGCGCAGTGAATTTTCAATTGATTTATAAAAAATGATGAAGTATGTAAAATAAGTTGATCTCAATAATTCACATTTAACTCTAAAAATGCATTTCCTTACACAGTAATTGATCGCGAACTTTTATGTTTTTCTTTTTATTCAAATATATGTCCTTTCTTTTTTATATAACAATCAATGCAACCATTTATGTAGAATATCAATGAAGAGAAGATAACCATGTAATGTGTTTGAAATAATAACATGTGCCCCTATTTTTATTTAATTAAAAAATTTATGATTGAGCCTATTTGCATTAATAAACATTATGGATGTATAATATAATGGTTCTACTTACAAAGAGATAAGATTCCAGCATTCAAACGATGATAGGAAGATTCAACTGCTTTGAATGAATCATTAGAAACACTTTCCATACGAAGTTAACTGAATAATTATCCGTTTGTTGACATTGCTACAGCAATAATTTCAATGCTTAAAGTGCGAAGCGAATAACGCTATTCTTTCACTTATTTGAAGGTTTAATTGGCATTAAATGAATCTGAGGCAACAATGACGGTCACCTTGACAACGTCCGGAAAGAGTACGAAATATCCATAAAATTTCAAAAACAATTGCGTATTTCTGAATGATTTGACTGTGTAACATGTGAACATCGCAAGATTAAGATAGTATAGAGTTTTATCCGTCGAATAAAGGAAAAATGAAGAAAATACGTTTTAATGAATGAAGGAAAAAAACCTTGCACTCTGAAAAATCGAAAATCCCGTGTAAACTTATGGGAAAATATAATTGTCTCCTGGATTCGAACCTGGTACTTTATGAAAATGAGAATAGTTTCTGGGGGCCTTCCTAGCTTGTAGAAACAAAACGCAGTTTACCGCATATCTCTACGACCAACGGTTTTTGAGATACAGGGTGGGACGGACGGTATATATTGTATTGTGTGACATATATATATCGGTGTTTATTCCTTTATAATGTAAAATATGTTATAAAAAGGCTAAAGATACCATATTTAAGAGGTTTAGCTTTGCATAAGGTTATTGGATGTATTTCTGCTTCTTCTCCATGCAGTTTAATTGATAATTTTTGTTTTATATTTTTTAAGGAAATAAAATAATATGGTCATGCAAAGAATTTAGGAGATTTCAATACCTCCATTTTGGCTATTTTAATTCGTAATTTTTCTGCTTCTCTTTCATTTTACAGGGATGGAGCATCCTCGTCTTCACCTCCAGTTCCTCGATTTGTCCAGGTGTTCCATCCACCCCCTCCACACTTCCTACCCCGCCCCCAGGCGCGACACCCTCTCTCTGCCCTTCCCCCCTCCCACCCCCGCATCTTAACCAAAGATCCAGTGAGACGTGTGCACAGCCTCGGCCACGATCGCTTTGTTCTCACAGCAGAGCCTTCATCCCCATCCACGTCCCCTCCATCAGCCCATAACCTCTTCAGGAGAAGTCAATGGGATGATGGCGTCGTTGCCAATGACACTGGTGAGTTTTTCCTGAATTTTTTTATTAACCTGCATGTATAATCTGTTGTTGATTTTAAAAAAATAAGTACTTGCAACTGCAATAAAGGTTAAATTAAAAAAAAATGTTTTCAATTCTTAATGCCTTTAAAACTTTAAATGTTACTGTATATAGTGAATTATGCAATAGATTGTCAACTATAAGCAAAAAAATGCATTGTTAGTTATTCATTATTGTAGTGTTAGCTTGCATTTGCTTAGAGATTTAAATGTATAATAGCATATAGCCATTAAAACAGGTCTTGTATCATTGTTTTGTTGTGGATTTTGATCAACATTTTGTTAGCTCCGAAATTGTTTTTTTTTTAAAGATGACAATGATTAACTTTTATACAGTTTGGAGAAAAATGTTGCTGGTATATTCTAAGTGTTTTCCATTAAGTTCCTTATAATTCTTGCCTTTGACATTCCATTTCTTTCCATCCAAAGCATCTGCTAGTAAATCCTTAAGTGATTTGTTTTCATGGTCAGTTCTTTATTGTAATAAAATGTTCAATTCAAAATAAATAATATAATGTAGTTTTAATGACTCAGTCCTATATTTTTATCCTTGAAAGTTACACATCGTTTAATATATGAAGTTAGTTATGTATTGGTCATTTTGACATTGCTTTAAATGTTGTAAATTTTCCTTTGTCTAATTTGTTGGCAATTCTTTTCCTTTCAAGATGGAGTCAGAATGGTGGGCTATCAGCAGCTTGGTACACTGCATCTTCCACGCACAAAGGAGAGGCGCAGTGGGAGCGACCCTTCATCTCCAACTCCAATATCATCTTCTCCTACTTCCTCTTCTATTCTCGCAGGCAAGAAGACCAGCATTGAGTATTCACCCTCACAAAGGTATTAAGCATAGCTTTTGACATTGTTGAAAGCTTCTTCATGTCTGACACAGTGAACAGAGTCACTTTGTTTCTGTTTATTTAAGTTTTATGCTGGTTCCTTGTAAAATTTAAGGATTATATCATTGAAATGAAAGAATTTCATCTTTCATATCTTGCCATTTCCACCTAGATTGGTTTGCAGTGAAATTAAGTACAGTAGTTCCTGAAACCCTCGCGAATGGCAAATTCACGAATGGTAAATAAAGGGATATATGGAAAAAATAGGGTTAGGTTCTTAGAGTCTTTATTCTACTATGTAACTTGCATTTTAACCTTTAAAAATATAATAGTATGGTACATACATTCATTAAATAGTAAATTAACATTGAAAATACGTAATACAAGTGTTGTTAATGCAAAGAAGGGCTTGGCTTGCCCTCCACCATAGCAGTCGAGAACTGAAAGAGAGTCATCATTTATTTAATTTATTCATTTTATTTCAAATATGAGTAAAGGTGTGCCACATGTAGTAACATTTAAAAGTTGCTATGATGCCTTGATCAAGCGCTTGAGTGAGGGAGGTAGTATTAGGAGGCAGGAACAGAACTTCAACACTAGGATGTGCAAACTGGAGTGGAGTAATATTAAAAGAACTTTAAAAAGCCATGTTTTTTTCACTATGTGCAAGCCTATCTAAAACTTCAATTTTCTTCTTCAAACTCATCACTTTTTTTGCCCTTTTTCACTCATCACTTTCTTTGGGGCCATGAATAAGCAATATTACTAATAAAAAACTATGAAAATGGCACAATAAATTCATGAAATAGGTGAGGAACTGCACATGTACGCTACTGCGGCTGGTGGTGCTGTGTGGCATTTGGAAGAAATTAGTGGAGAAGTTTTGAAAAAAATGTTGTGGAGTGAATGGTACTTAAGCAGTCATTCGAGGATACACGAATTTTGGCCTCATGAATGAAAAAACGTACTCAAAATGTAAATCGCAGATACGCAAATTTTGCGAATGGCAAATTCATGAATGGTGAGGGATTACTGTATATCAATTTTTACAACATAATACTTTGAATAATACTGGATAAAGTTATAATTTTCTCTACTTCATTTTCAAAATCGATAAGACTAAGCTGGAATGAAACTAACTTTAAATAAATAGAGGAGGAGGTGAGGGATAAGCTTTTTAAGTTGGAGGAGGTTTTTTGGAAATATTACTCTGTTTAGACATTACAGATCATGCAGTTATTTGAAATCCTACACTTAAACAATAAAGGATGTAAAATTTATGTAAAAGGAGTTTAAACTAAAAGATGAAATAATAGAAAGTACCAAAATGAAATTTGTAGGAGCTTCGGCAACCTGATGTGCAACATTTTTTTTTTAGTCCTGCCTTAGAGTAGTTGTAGAGTAGTTGTAGAGTCTGATTGCATGGATGACTATAAGGTCACATTCTTTGAACTTTGAAGGGTAAAATTTTCATTTTTTCTAATCTTCATTTGTTTAAACAGGGGTGAGGAAGGTAGTGGAGGTGCTCTGCATTTTCCTTTGCGAAGGGCAGCTTCTCAAGGCCTCCAAGGAATGAGAGGGGAGAGATGGCAACTTGGAGTGGCACCAGGTGGCCTAAGCAGTTCAGCTGGAGGAGAAGAGGTAAGAGCAGTGTTTTCGACTTTTTTAATGTTCCTATAAATGAACATTTTTGAAGAATTCCTGCTTCTCATTTTGTGAATTTTTCATTAGATAGCTGAAAAAAGAAATCAAATGCTTATTTTGGCTCGAGTTCTATTCCTTTCTATTTAATGAAAGCTCTCTATATTTCCTTTATGCAAGTTCTTCTAATTATCATTATTTAAGTTTGCTGTCATCTAGTGAATGAATGAAATATTTATATCATCCTCGAGTTCTATTCCTTTCTATTTATTGAAAGCTCTTTATATTTCCTTTATCCAAGTTCTCCTAAGTATCATTATTTAAGTTTGCTGTCATCTAGTGAATGAATGAAATATATCATCCTAAAATGTGTTTCATAGGAAAAGAATAACTGTGTTAACTTCCACAATTTTGAGCCAAATTCCTTGGATTTTATCCTAAAATGTGATGGAACAAACTATTTTATTTATAAGATTTTCATATACTATTATACGTATATGTTGAGCTGAAAGAAAAGGATTTCTTGATATAGTCCAGTTTATGTTGCAAATAATTAGTATACGTGACTCGAATTTGATGTTTAAAATTTGCAGTGGGCATGGGCATCTCCATGGGCTTGGGGTCCTGGTCCTGAGGGTCCATCAGATGAAGAATCATGTGGTCGTACATGGGTGTGGTCTTTGGGAGATGAAGATATAGCACGCCTCCGACCTCTAGCTCTCCTGGAGGCCACAGCTCTGCTTGATGAGTACGGAGTGACACCATATCGAAAGGGACACAAAGGGCGACGGAAAAAGCAGAAGAATCGCAAAGATGGTTTGAACATTCTTTACTCTAGATCAGTGGTCTCTAATTCACATTGGGTTGCGGGTCGCGTGATAGCTCTGCCGAATCCTAGGACAGCGTTAAGGCAACATAACAAAACCTCAGGCTGCATTCCGTACTTTCCCAGTCCTCTCATATTTTCGTATTCTTTAGAGGTGCACTTTCCCCTTCCACAAGAGGAGAAATAGCCCTATAATGCAGTCTTAAATCATTTTTTAAAATACTCAATTCAGCATAAAGGGTTAGGTCCTTTGAAAACCCAAGAAATGTGCTAGCAGTTGGATGAGCATTCTTCTCTTCCTCAATCATGCAAGATGTTTGTTATAAATGAAAATAAGCAATAAACAGCTGGTATTTTAAAAGTGCTGATTTATTATGATTCTTAGATTATTTAAAAATATTTGACAAGAAATGAATTTGAGTTTGGGTTATATAGTATAAAATAGCTTACTTCATGGGCCTTAGGGCCACAAGTTTAAGAACTCTAATATGTGATT
Organism: Uropetala carovei; assembly: GCA_036926305.1. Taxonomy (NCBI): domain Eukaryota; kingdom Metazoa; phylum Arthropoda; class Insecta; order Odonata; family Petaluridae; genus Uropetala; species Uropetala carovei. The sequence goes on along the minus strand of JAXCHB010000044.1, from coordinate 1,763,023 downwards.
AATTTATATAGACATTTCATTGTCTTTTTTGTAAAAGTAGGCAAAATTGAGTGTTACTATATCTTAAATGTCATGTTTATTTTTTCATTCTTATTTGTTATCTTGAAGAAAGAAAGAATTGATGTTTATCTTGGTTTTTATTTCCTTTAATCCTAAACAGAAGGAAATGCAGTTTTTGGAGTACCATTATCCACTTTGCTTCAGAGAGATAAGGAACTAACTGGAGAAGATGTTAAAGTACCTCTCATTTTACAAAAGGTATGATCTTTTTACCATTGATAAGAATTTTTATAGAATCGTTATTTATATTTTATTACCATATATATATTCGTGTATAATGCGCACCCATACTTATTGCCAAAATATCCTGACTTTTTCTTATACCGTGTATAACGCATACCCTTGATTTTTGTGGGGTATAAGAACAAAATTATATCATCATGTTAAGTATTAACTAGACTACCGTAAATAAATACGTAAAAGCATTAAATTATCACCAGTTAACAATTTTAAAACACTTTGACTTGCCCATAAGTATTACATTCAGTAAGCTCCACATTACGTCTTAGAGAGACGTCATCAATAACGAAAGCGAATGAGTTGAGATGGCAGCTACTTCATACAGTAAGTTGGCCAAACTGATGCAGCATGGAAAACCACAGCGCCACTGCTGCCAATCCTTTTAAATCAGACAAAAAGGGGTCTATAAAATATATAGTTTTGATTTATAGTGGATGTTGATTTTCTCTTTCCTATTTCATTCTAAAACTGTTTAATAAAAGGAATAACACGAAAATGTAACAAACAAATCTGGAAACAGGAAACACGACAGGTTAGGTTAAGTTCATACACGTCATTCCACATTCTATGGGTTTTAAATTACCTATTTTGTTAATTGTACATACTATAATCAATAACTAAATAAAATTATTTCAATTTGCTTATTCTATGTTTTTTGTTTTCAATGCAAGTTTTGAGGGAAGTCTGACGATTTTGCAATGACTACAGCAATCAGCTGATGAGCTAGTGAAATACGGAATGTTTGGAGAGGATGGAATTATAACTGTATAGAAGTAATTAGGTGTTCTATATGTATAATTAATACGGAATGGGACAAGTGGCCACGGCCGACTGGATGCCAAGAAACTGGGTGCAGAGGCAACTTGCTGCAGAGACTAATGAAAGTTTTCTATTAAGTACAGACTGTATTAGTATTCTCTGTAATAAAAACGTTTTTCTGTAAAGAATGCAAGATGGCTGACAGCGAAATGTAGTTAGTGTAAAGTTATAGTTTTAAAATATGTTTTGCTTAAATCCTCAAAAAATTTCATAAAAATCCAATTAAAATGTGAAAAGTTACGAGCTTTTATATACATAATTTTGGCAACTTTCGCGCTTGCATTTCCAGTTTTTTAGTCGTTTCCAGTGTGAGCGCCTATTATCGTCGGTCTGCTCATCTGTCCGCATGTTCGTTCTCGGCTTCTACCAAACAGATTTTCATGAAATTTGATATTAAGGAAAAATAATAAGAAAATCGCAAAAATGAATCACGTATGCCAATCAGGGGTACCACTTTACTGGTGACAAAAAATTAAATTTTCGTCATACCTCGTCAAGTATTGCTCATATCAAAATGTTTTTCTAATAAAAGTTGTAGAACTGGTAAAGAAGAGTATTTCCTTTTCTATACATTTTTATCGTAAGAGTAGCCATTATCAAGAAAATCAAACAAGAATGTCTTAATTCAAGTTGAAGTTAGAAAATTTCTTGCATGGTTACTTCTTCATTGTTGCTAACATAAACAATCTCACAAACAAACGTTTAATTTCCTTACGTGTGCATGTAATATTATTGAAAAGGAAGAAAATGGATTATTTATGATGAAGAAAAGAACTTTAAAACACAATTTCCCTTACGTACAGGTATATAATTTCTTTCTAATACTCCATTGCACGAAACACGCCCATTTGTGATACGTTGTACACTTTCCTAACTTGTTTTAAATCTCCTTCGGCCTCACAGATGGGATTTCATTAAATGGTCTCCGGGCTTGAGGGGTTAACCTCAATTGTAAGTTTGTATTATTTAATATATCAAAATATTTTAAAGATGTTTATAATAAATATTTTACTATCAAGTGTGTATATGTTATAAATAGTCACCTCATATTGTATACCAGAACTGCAAGCTGAACCGAACCACCCTAAAATTTGAAGGGGTTTGTAGCTCTGTTGTATACTATTACTGTTCTGAGAATGCTCGCCATAGGAGCAATACAGGTTAATGGTCACATTAAATTTAGTAGAATACATGTTACTTTACTAGGTGAAACCTGTTGAAATTTCAACGGAAGAAGGATGGAGATTGTAAATGAGTATGATGTAGTGGGAAGTGAAATTCTCTTTTAAGTCTTATAGTAGATGTGTTTTAATTTCATCCCCAAATGTGAAATTATGTATGATTAATTTCTTTTAGGTTTATTTATATGAACTAGAAAAAAAATGAATAAAGGGAAGTAAACAGATTTCTAATGACTAACACCCCGTAGCATTCGATAAAATAAATAAATTATATTATTATTATATACTAATACAGTCTGTACTTAATAGCAAACTTTCATTAGTCTCTGTGGCGAGCTGGCTCTGTGCCCAGTTGGTTCTGCACCCAGTTGGCTTGGCGTCCAGTCGGCTGCGACCAGTTGGCCTTGGCCGTGACCAATTGGCCGTGCTCAGTTAGCCGTGGCCATTTGTCCTAGACCCTAATTAATGTATAACCTGGATTATTGATAACACTGGTCTGCATTGATTTTGATGTTTTCAAACTTGTAGCTGTATTTTATCCCATTTTTGATGCTGATTACAAAAATGAAAACCGTTTTTGGCTCTCACATACAGTTTTGTTGCAAACAGCCTGGGTCTGTTTTTCAAAATTTACATAAAAATTGTGTAGGACTATATAACAACGCATGCTTATACATATATAATTCATAATACCTGATCATGTTTAAGTGAGAAATGGATTTAATAGACCATGGCTAGAGTTTGGTATGTCTAGCAGTTGGCAATCCTGCTTTGAGCTGGCCGTTTGACCTTGAGTAAACTGTGCAGTATCTCTTCCCCGCTGGCGAGTTGTTAGTTCAGTTGTATTCTTGGTGCAGTAGAGTCAACAAGTTGATGCTGGGTGATTCATGTGATACTTATTGTGATAGTAAACATGGCTTCACGTGGGTGTGTGAACATTCATGACATATTTTGTTACATATGCAGTATTTATGTTGTACAGAAGCAAAAACAGAACATCAATGTACAGTCAGTCCCCTACTTACATGGGTCCGAGTTACACGGATCTATAGATACACGGATCCATAGATACACGGATACATGACGTACCGTATATCTTCGAGTATAAGGCAATTTGAGTATAAGTTGAAATGTACTTTTTAGCCTAAAAAAGCAAATCCAAGACTCAAATATAAGTCGAAGCCAAGAAAACAAGATAATTTTGTAATTTACAAAATATTAATATATAGATATAGATATATACAGGTGAACCTCTACTTACGAACATGCAAGAAACAAACAATTCGTATTTATGAACATTCCACATACCAATGAATTGCGCCTCGCAATTCATTTACGAACACACCCTCACGCACTTACGAACATCGGTCACAGTAAGAACACGTAAACTTGTCAATACGTCATTTGCTGTTTGTATTCGAAACCATACTTGTTTATATACGTATTGTTTTTTTATTACCCTTGAAATATGGAAAACAATTGTAAACGTAGTGTTCGTGAAAGTGCTGAGAGTGGTAAAAAAACGTCGAGTGCTTTCGATAGAAACTAAAATGGACATAATACATAGATCAGAAATAGGGGATAATATTCACAATGCAGGCTCAGTTCAGTCCGTGATTATAAGTAAAAAACAAAATGCCATCGTTGAAGAAATGGAACGGTGTTTAACAATTTGAATTGGATCAAAATAAAAAACCAACGCTTGAGTACTGAATTGATTCTTCTCTTCAATCCACTCATTTGGGCAGGTTTTTTTAAAGATAAAATATAAATTTTAAGTGTTCCTTTCAAACTACTTAAGTACGGTGATGCTGTATAATTCGCCTTCACATTTTCTGTTAGTTAGCATGAATTTTTCATACTAATGCGCTTCAAGTCAGTCAAATGTTGTTTTTTGACAGTAATGTTTAATTATTGACCCAGAAAAATGTCCAGCTAGTTTGCGACTCGAATATAAGTCGAAAGTAGGGTTTGATCGGCCTAAAAAAGGAAGAAATTTCTCGACTTATACTCGAAGATATACGGTAACTTATCAGCTCGCTCGATCGTTAGTTCAACTGCCGGTCAATAGATGGCGTTACTAGTACAGTAATCGCTCGGTGTACAAGCAATCAGTTTACGAGTTTTTGCTTATACGAGATGCACAAATTAATACCTGGTTTTCATTTTATGAGCCAAGTTTTGCTTATACGATCTCCTTCCTCTCGCAAACCGATCGTTTTTCCTGGCACCATTCTCGGCTTTCGTCGGTTCCCGAATCTTCTCAAATGCGCAGAACATCACGGCATCCCAACTTTAATGATGTAACTATTGTTTATAAAATTTATAACATGGGATGTATTGGGAAATTAATTTTTGCCTGACGAGCAGTTTTCGAGGAACAAATTAAGCTCGTAAACCGAGGGATTACTGTACGTTGACGCACAGCTGAAAGTGTCGCTTTTGCCATTTAGATTTGTTATCCAGTGGGTGCAAGTTGTGTCTCATTACTGTACTGCTCGTCATAAACAAACTATAAACCCTCATCTCATAAGCACTACTTTTTTAGCTTTAACTATCCATTGAAACGAACGTCTATGTCAAAAAATATATCGTATTTAAGCATTGTTGGACTTACACGGTTTTCAACTTACACAGCGACCTTTGGAACGAATTAACAGTGTAAGCTGGGGACTTACTGTACTATGCGCACTTCGGAATTAAATTAGGAGATCAAGACAAGTCATGGACACCACAAAATATGCCATATGTGTGTCAAAGGTTTGTGACTGTGGATGAAGGGTAAGAAGAAAGCCATTCCATTTGCAATCCCGATGGTATGGAAGGAACCTCAAAATCACGGAGGAAACTGTTATTTTTGATCGATAAGATTAGATGGGTATATTGCAAAAACCAAAAAAGGCATTCTTTATCCCAATATTCAATGTTCAATGTTTTGGAGAATGTGCCATCAGACCCCGAACCTGAAATTTCTAGTTTTGAGGAGGAAACAGAATGTTATCAACCAGTAAATCATGATTGTGAACCAAAATTGTTCACACAACATGAGATTAATGATTTGGTCAGGGATTTAAACCTAGCAAAAGTTTTGGCAGAGCTTCTGGGATCTTGACTAAAAGCCTAGAATCTGCTCTCTGCAGGTATGGTTTTTTCATGGTACAGGCATCGTGAACAAGAATTACTTCCATATTTTTCTGAAGTGGACTCAATGGTATATTGCAATAACATTTGTGCCATTATGGACTACTTTGGAATTGTCTATAGAGTAATCGAATGGCAGTTGTTTAGCGACTCTTCAAAGAGAAGCCTCAAAGGAGTTCTGCTTCATAATGGTAATGTGTATGCATCGATTCCTGTGGCCCACTCAGTGAATTTGAAAGAAAGCTATGAAAACCTTCAACTTCTCTTGGTGAAAGTGAAATACAAAGAACATGGCTGGTTTATGTGTGTAGATTTCAAAGTATTGGTTTATTGCTTGGTCAACAGTCTGGTTACACAAAAATGCCATGCTTTTTGTGTGACTGGGATAGTCAAGCAAGAAATGAACACTGGGATAGAAGACTATGGCTGCCTCAGAAAACTCTTACGCCTGGTTCAAAAAGTATAAGTTATTGATTGATCCTAAGAAGGTACTGTTACCCCCCCCCCCCTTACATATTTAATTGGGTTTGATGAAACAATTTGTAAAATCCCTGAACATGGAAAGTGATTGCTTCAAATATATCTGCAGCAAGTTTCCTTCACTCACAGTCAACAAAATCAAAGAAGGAATTTTTATAGGCCCTCAAATCCGAAAGTTATTCCAGGACAAGGAATTCAAAGAAACTATGGACAAAAGTGAAAAACAAGCATGGAATAGCTTCAGAAATTTTGCCCATAACTTATTGAGAAACATCAAGGATCCAAAGTACAATATAGTCGTGGAAGATATGCTGGAGAACTTTTGAAAACTGGGTTGCAGTATGAGCCTAAAGATGCACCTTTTGTACTCTCATATGGACTATTTTCCTGAAAACATAGGAAGCATTAGCGAAGAACAAGGTGAAAGATTTCACCAGGATATCAGAGAAATGGAGAAGAGGTACCAAGGACGGTGGAATGTGAATATGATGGCGGATGCTGAAAAGAAACAGTTCTGGCAGAGAGAGTTCCGGAAGGAAGTAAAAAAACAAATTTAATCCTTGGAACACCTAAAAATGGGCATAAATGTGACAAATTATAGTATTCACTAACATTGTGTTCTACTTCAACACTATTCCTTATGTAAAATTACTGTGGAAATTGTATTGTATACCTTTATTGTGAAATGTAAATTTAAGATTCGTATTAGAATTAAAGAAAATATTTCCTTTCGTTTTTTTACTTTGTCAAAAATTCTGACTTGATAGAGCAAAATGGATGTTATTTTTTAAATCAGCATGTGAAAATGATTTAGAAACAGCTGTCATATTCAAAACATCGAAAATTTTTTTCAAAAATGCAGATCAGTGTAATTATTGTGCTTTTCCCTTTAATTCACCCAATATGCGAGAATCTGGTGCGAGGTAGGTTCACTTTAAATTCCAATTTTAAGTGCACAAAAGTGTTACTTGTGTATAATGCACACACCTACTTTATGACCCGATAATTTAGTCTTCAAACTGTGCTTTATACACAAGTATACAGGCGACTCCTGAGATTCGACAGGGATGCGTTCCTGAAAACGTGGTCGAATCTCGAATTGTCGAATGTCGAACGCCGTTATTCCATATACTTGCATGTTATAATTGGGGATATGTTCCCGCATCTCGGGAAAAAGGCTCCCCTCACGTTCTATAAAGATAAAATAACATTAATAATATGTTAATACAACAATATTAAATTTTGAATAAATTAAATAAATATTTAAAATGTATAACTTATTTTTTGCACTAAAAAGGAAAAAATAAATTTTTGTTTATATGATTATTTTACGTAATATAAAAATCTAAATTAAATCTAATCTGCCTCATCCATTCCCATGTTATTTTAATGGAGGAATGAGTAGTATTAGAAATCTTAAAGCGTGTTGAGAAAGGTGAAAGCCATACTGAAATCGCACGATCATTGGAAATGTGTCGTTCAACAGTCGTAGGCGCGGTGTTGTGATTCCTAAAATGGAAAAACTTTTGAAACTCTGGATAGATGATCAGTGTCAGAAACATATTCCTATTGGTTAGACCATGATTAGAGCAAAGGCTAATGATCTCTATGATGATTTGAAGGAAAGGATGGATGAAATTTCTGCTGATGAGCCTCCAATTAGTACAAGTCATGGCTGGTTTGACAGATTTAAGAGAAGGGCAGGTTTGCATAACCTTAAATTAACTGGCGAGGCTGCAAGTTATTTTGTGCTTTTTAATAACTTATATATTAATTTCGCTGCGATATATAGTTGTATGTATAAATAGATGTATGCAGGGTTGTGCTGCAGACAGGCCGGTCCGGCTCGCAGGAGTCGTTTGTTACAAACGACTCGCACGGGCAGGACCAAGCCGTCTGCAGTCTTTGCTCTAATCATGGTCTCACTAATAGGAATGTGTTTGTGACACTGATCATCTACCCAAAGTTTTAAAAGTTTTTCCATTTTAGGAATCACAACACTGCACGTAGGACTGTTGAACGACACATTCCCAACGATAGTGCGATTTCAGTATGGCTTTCACCTTTCTCAACACGCTTTAAAATTTCTAATTTCAATTAATAACTATAAGTCTTATGCACTCTTTTATTTGATTCACTTGCATTATCACTATTAGATTTCCTTTTAGATATCATGTCAAGCGATAAATTTATAAATAAATCAATAAAATAAAAAAAATTAAATAAAAGATTAACAGAAAAAGAATGAAATCAGCACACATTCAAACAATTAGAGCAGATATAACTATGTCTACATTAAAACTAAACCTTGCGTGGTTGGTCGGGACCAATTACTCGGCGAAAATTACTCCGCGTAAAGTAGTTCCCAATTCGATCGGCTGTGTCAAAATCTCGAATTTGTCGAATCTCGAGAGTCGCCTGTATATGGTAATTTTAAATAATTAAAAATTTGCAATTTCTGTAACCATGTGAAATTCGATTGAGGTAGCTGTAATTTTGTAGAACTGCATTTCAAAACATTTGAAAAAACAACTTTATTGAACTATGTCCAATTTTTACTATGAAAGTATAGAATCTACCATGGTTTTGACTAACCTGATCATCACTCTGTGGATCAACACCACAGTAGTTTCTTTATTTTCATTGTGGAATTTTTATGTAGTCATTTAAAAGGTTTTTCAAATTTTGCCTTTGAGTTTTCATTTGAAATTATTATAGATTGATTACGTATACTAATTTTATTTACAGCTTATTGGACATTTAGATCGTTGTGGGCTGTGTGAGCAGGGCATTTTACGTGTGGCTGGGCACAATGCCAAAGTTGAAGGTGCAAGGCTGAGACTTGACCAGGATGTATATAGAACTGAGTCTCTTAATTCTTGGAATGTTGCTGTAGACTCTGTTTTAAATGCATGTTCTATCCACGACTTATCTGCCTTATTGAAACGACTCTTGAGGGATCTGCCGGAGCCACTGCTGACTCTGGATCTGGTTGAAACCTTTTATAGGTGCCATGGTAAATTAGCCGAAATATTAACTAAGTTCTTCAATGTCTTAGAGATGTTGAACTCTTTTGTGTATTTAATCCTTTGTCTGATTTGACCTTATCACATACAAGCACCACTTCACGTTTTTTTTGGTATGGCGTGCTTTTATAATTTCTCATGGAGTTTTTGCTGTATTGCATTGAAAATACCATAATATTTTAATTGGAGAAGTAACTATTGCTTTTATCATTATTTTTATATAATAATATCAATTGAAATCAACTTTTGGTAAAGAAATTCTAAATTGACAAGACTGCTAAAGAGTTAACCAACTTCATCTCCTACCCTTTTTGTCCTTTCATATATTTTTAGTGTTTACTCATTCCTTTGGTTTGTTTTATTTGATTATAAGCTTGGGCTTCCAATATTAATTGCAACTTATTAAAATGCGGTAATGAAGGCATTATTTCATTAAACCATTTGTTTCACAGTGGTTCCAGAAAAGAATGGAGAGAGGGGAAGAGCTCTTAATGCATTGGCACTCATGCTCCCAACAGCTAACCGTGATTCTCTGAGAGCTGTACTGTCATTCTTGGAACGAGTTTCTAATCATGAAGCTGCTAATCGTATGTCCACTCACAATGTTGCCATGGTAATGGCACCCAATCTATTCCCTCCAAGGCATGTGGACCTAATCCAGAAAGGCAACAATCAGGGTGCTAATGCTGCCTTAGAGGTTCAGGTAAAAAATTTCAAGTTTATGTCCTGGTTAAGTTTTTATTTAGTGTTCAATGGAATCTCTTGTCAATTTTTACATGTGGGTACAGTAGAAGCTGTGTTATCCGGCTATCTAGTAACCGGAATGCTTTAGAAACCGGACTTTTCACAAATGTAATTAAAAGCTGTGCTATCTGGCTATTTAGAGACCGGCCATCCTTATGCGCTGCCAATTACACAAATATAATTCATTTTGTATTTTATTTCTTTTTATTAATTTTTTATGAGTTTTTGTAGGAATTGTATTAGTGTAATACCACAACTTCCACTTTAAAATTTCCTAAAATATTATATATTTATTACATATTTACTCCGCGTACTTCTGGGGCTGCCGAGTTACATATGGCATATGGCATGACGCACGGCATTTTTGATTTTATTCTATATTTATTCAAAGAACCATTTTCTTGTAATTCATATTTGTTATCTTATTGATTTTCATTGCTGTTATGACATGGAATCAGAAGGTTGGACGTTTCAGGAAAGAAGAAATCAGCTGATCGTGATGCTGCAGAAAAATACGTATAGTGCATTTAAATTTAAATAATTAAATAATGCATTGTCAGTTTTCTTTTGTTAAGTTTATACATAGTACTGGATGCAATCCTTCACTCATTTCCATTTATCTCTTTATGTTTACATTCTTCTATTTGTATAATTCCTTGAAATTGAAGGAAAGAAATGCAATTTTATTCAATATTTAATCGAAGAACCATTTCCTTGTAATTCATATTTGTTATCGTATTGATTTTAATTGCTGTTATGACAGTAAGGAGAAAATAAACAAAATCAAATAATTTCATCCTTTTCTTCCAGGACGCCCAAAACTTTTCAATAGTCTTTTGTTTCCCAAGTTAGCGTAGCAACGTATGAAATAAGAATGCGTAGATATTTAGATCTAACTACGTATGGAAGAAATAAAATGGAAAATGCAAACCGTACGCATTGTTATGATGTCTGCCGCTAGAAAAAGCATTTGGGGAATACGATAGTGAACCTAACCCCTATTTTGTTTGGATATTGCTAAATTTGCTATGTCAAAATCGAAAAATGCTCCCCTAACCGGCTATCCCCAACCCCCAAGATAGCCGGATAACACAGCTTCTACTGTACTTGGTTTTTGTTAAACTTCAGTATGATCACTTTTGTCATACTCGGAACTCAGTCATTAAGTTTCTGAAGTATATTTGAATTTCAATGAAGAATTCACTTAATTTATAGTTTGGCCATTTTATTTTTGGTAATTCATTTTTATATGCTAGGTGGAGTTTGCAGCTGTAACTTGCCGCTTGACTGAGGCTTTGATTACGGCTGGAGATAATCTTTGGCTCGTCCCTCCTGAGCTGTTGGCAGGAATGCGGCGTCAGTGCATTGTAGAGAAGACACGCCTTATGCAGAAAGAAAACAGTCGACCAGTAAGTCTTATCTTTACATTAACCCTCTCACGACCAGAGCAACCAAAAATGCCTGATATTTTGGCTGGTGAGATCAGCCAGAGTGCCTGAAAAATATGCTTTCGAATTAGCCTCTGAGGACTCTGATTAGCTGACTTTTCTTGCCAGAAAGGTGTAGTATTTCATATAACCACGAAAAATAGTGTTTGGTGGCATTTTTCACATTTGCATTTGAAAGTAATTTTCTGAGTTTTCAATTGAAATTCACGATTATTTTGAAAGAAAAATAATCCCAAAATGGCTGAAGGTAATTTCTCATCATCTGATTATGAAATTGAGAATTATTCTGGTGAAGAATTCCTTGGTTTCGAATTTGAAGATGAATTTTTGTTGGAAACAAGTGGCTTTGTGGAAACTTTCCAGGCTACAGAATGCAAATCAGACATTGAAATATCTGATTTTGGTTGTAAGCAATGTGGGATAAACCTGTGTAAAAAATCTGGATATCATGCTGCAGTTAATTAAGAGCTATTTGATATTACTCAAATCTTTCTCATTTTTCTAGTAAACATCTTTAGAAAGGATATTATAATTTTGTTGTATTCCAAAATATGGCGGCCATGTTAAATTTCTTCGTACTTTTAATGTCAGACAACGTGCTGCATCTCCAGTCTCGAAAGGGTTAAAATATATTATCTGTGTCTAATTTTTGTATCTGGAATTATTTATGTTGTGATGATAAAGTACAGTTAAAGCTCATTATTTCAAAGTTCAAGGAACCAAAACATTACAACTTCAAAGTATCCGGGTTCAGAATAAGCGAACTTTCATATATATTGAATTTTTTTACGATCAGCTACTTGGGCAGCAAAACCACAATACAGAATATTATCTACAAATGAATTGACTTTACAAGTTAGTGTACACGACAAATTCGAACAGAGCTGAAATGAATAATTAGTTTGCATTTCACAAAGACCACTATGTGTGAAAAAAGGCTCCAGCAAATATCCCGAATTTCCCAGTACATTTCTCGCTCGAGCTGGTTGTTAAATTTTTATAAAATATGAAAACTTACTGATTTCGTCCTTTCAAGTACATTTTGCGCCATCTGATAGTCAATTACCAACAGTGTATGAAAAGGAATATATTACGAACTGAACACTTATTAAGCTAGCAAGAACGCTATTACTAAACTAGGCGATCTGGTGCCCCTGGCATGTAGGCATCCTGCCACCCTTATCCACATTTCCTTACTACAGTGAACTCCCAGTTATCTGGAATGCCCAGGGAGTTGGGTTTTCCAGTTAAGTGAATATTCCGGTTGCTTGAGAGTTTTATTAGATAGGTCTCAATAAAGCATTTGGATACCAAAATAAGAAACAGATGCAGAATTGTACATTCACCTTGGAATTGCTAACCTGTAGATTAGGTATTCTACTCACAATTATTCTTAAATAATTCCTTGACATTCAAGGAAGCAATGAAATTCAAATATACAAGTATTCAGTACGTTTACCTGCAATGTTTTAATATTTACTAACAACATTACAACCAGGGTTGCCAACCTCCGGCTTTGGGACCGGAGATCTCCGTGTCATCGCCATAATCTCCTGTCTCCAGTCGAGTAGCTCAAATCTCCGGTTCACTTTCGTTTGCACTTGGAAGCACTTTGTTTTTACTTTTCTGTGTTTTAAAAATTATTTGAATTAAAATATTTTTCGCTTTAATTTTGTTTGTATTTTGTTTTATTTATATTGCTCAACCTGGTCTGAGGTTTTCCCATAACTCGTATATTCAAGTTCTCGTTGCCTTGCGATATTTTCGTAATTGTTTTATCTATATTTACTTTCTACAAAAAACTTGAACTTCTTGCATATTTGTTGCTCGTCCATACTACAAACTGTGTTATTTCTGGATCGACAACATAACACAACCGACTGTGAGGCACCACAAAATATGTGAAAATCACTAGAGGAATTATGGAATAGTGTACTTTATTTTTACTCTCTCTTTTCTTCAATTTTACTATTTCTTGAATGTGGATATTTGATAGCTGCTTCGGCCTGAGATTTAAATAGAATGAAGGATTATGTAGCTTTTAACTTTAATAAACGAGCTCCTGCATTCATTATTTCTGATACAAATTTCAGCAAATAATTAAAAACTAGTTAGGAAGTAGCATTTCGTCTTTTTAATAATTTAATTGTTTTAGCATTCAGTTGTTTTTTATTGTTCGGTTTTATAATTGTTTTCAAATCTGAATAATTTGGATATTGTAAACTTAATAAACTTAAATATCTTATTTGAACTTTACCTAATACTCAAATTCTATTATATTATCCATGTTTACTTTCCTATATTGTATATTTAGAAGAATATTTTTTCAGGTGGAGATTACTTGGTCACCAAAATGATAAATTTTTCACTTGTGCCAAATTTTTATAAACCCTTTTCCTTAAAATAGTAACATGGAGTCAGAAAAGAAGAAGTAAAAAAACGTCAAGTAGTGATAGTGATGAAAATATTTTCCCAAAACCCTTCTTTCCGAGTTTTTTCAAACCTCCTTTTTACAGAAACTTTTTTCCAAAAATCCTTTTTACCAAGACTTTTTTCTATAGTCGCTCCAACATCTAAAGTCTGTTGGCCTTGAAAAGTTAGTTAGCAGCAGCCAATAGGAGACGGTTTGTTTGGGAAGGTAGTGGGGAGGAAACCAGTCTCACTCCTGCTCTCGAAGAGATCACATCGGGATGCGTTGCCATTAGAAATTGCATAGTATATCAGCTGAAGGCGAAAATCCGCAAGAGCTGGCAATGCGCACCGATATCTGCTCTCCCACACGAAAGTTGAGAGGGGCGATGGAAGGAGAAACATTCGTGATTGGCTACTTGCTCTAAGTAGGCCAAGAGCCTTCAGATCGTGAAGCGACTATAAAACCCCTTTATTCCGAGACTCTGTCCTAAAACTTTTTTCCTAGTAATTTTCGCAAAATAAAAACTCATTTTTTCCTAGACTTTTTCCAAATCTTCTTTTTCCCGAGACTTTTTCCCAAAACTTATTTTTTAAGAAATTTTTTTACAATACTCCATTTCTCTGAAACTTTTTTCCAAAAATCCACTTTTCTGAGACATTTTTCCTAAACACCTTCTTTCCTAGACTTTTTCCAAAACAACTTTTTTTCATAGTGATGAAACTATTCTTATTTTTCTTTTTAAAAACAATATTTAAAGGAATGTTATTGAAATGATTGAAATGATTGAAATGTACAATTTATTTGTAAAAACATGTTCATTATCGAAATGCATTGAAATGTACGATTTATTGGTAAAAACATGTTCGAAAATATAAATTATTTCCCTACTGAAAAAAGTTGTATGCATTTATAACCATATATAATACACACACTAACTTTCTGCGAACTATTTTGAGAAAAAATGCGTATTATAATTGGAAAATTACGGTAAATCTTGGTGAAGAAGATTGCCATAAGAGTATTTGGAATTTTATTTGTGATCAAGCAGATGAAGTAAATCCACATCTTACATTAAGTGAATGTTACTTACATTTTGTCCACCAATTTATGTATTTATTAACACTATTTGCCCTCCTACTTGAAAAAAATGATATTACTACTACAGAAGTACATAATATAATAGTAGAACTTTTACACAAACTACAGTGTAGAAAGAGTGATAAGTTTTTTCATCAAAAGTAAATGAAAGTTTGCTTGAATTAAATCCAAGTGAGAGAAATAAGTTCACTGAAGAAGCCCTGATTGCCTATACCAGAGCAATATTTGAAAAAATGGTATGATTTTGAAAATTCACCCATGAAGTATTTCTCTGCACTGAACCTAAAATCTGATGTACTGGAGTATGCTAAAGTTGTCCAAGCAGTCAAAACTGCAAATACATATTACATTAAATAATGATTTGCTGTATGATGAGGTTTGTAATGTTAATCTAATCCTTCCTTCTATAAAAGATCTACAAATTCCAGTTGACAGAAAGTGGGTGCTTATTTTTAAAAAGACTGAGATGACTGAATTGCCAAGTTATTATCATTTGTCTTATCAATTCCTATTAGTAATACATATGCAGAAAGTTTTTTCTATAATGAACAATACGTGCAGTGATGAGAGAAATAAAATGAGTATTGATCTCGTAAAAGCTGAATTAATGGTTAAGCTTAATTTTGACATGTCTTGCTTAAGCTTTTCAGAATATATATTGAAAAAGAAACAGAGTGATGTTCTAAAAGCTGCCTTGAGTAAGAAAAAATATGAATTTAAGAATAAAAACTCGTAATTTTATTAAGATTTTTTTATTATTAAAGATCTTAACAACAACATTACTTTGTTAAAATTATATAAAGATGCATTTCTTTCTATACTAAAATGAGTTTTATTATTCATTCGAGAAACCCTTGTTCTATTTATTTAAAAGATAAGAACCAGACTATTATAGTGTATAATGTATATATTTTCATGTTTTTGTTCCATTTGAATAGTAGATTAATTGAGATTCTGCCTCTCTACAACCATAATATTTTTCATTCACGTAACCTTTTTTAAAAATGTAGTTTTTATTATTCATTTGAGAAACCCTTGTTCTATTTATTTAAAAGATGAGTAACAGAATATTATAGTGTATAATGTATATATTTTAATGTTTTTTGTTCCATTTGAATAGTAGATTAAGTGATTAATTGAGATTCTGACTTTCTACATCCATAATATTTTTCATTCACTTAACCTTTTTTATTTTAAATTGGTGATGTTCTTCCAATTTTGTTAGATAGTGATATTTAAAAAATAAATACGATGATTTAAAATAATATATCCTAAAATCAGGGGTGCCTTTAAGAGTATTAAATATATTTATCATTAGACTTTATCTCCTCGGGTTTCTTCTTAAGTCTCAAGTTTTCAAACGATCTCAGGTTCATGAAGATCTTAACATAGGCAACCCTAAACACAACCCCTGGGTTGCGATTGGTTTAAAGTAGGCAACCCTCAACACAATCTCCGGTTCATGAAGACCTAAAAGTTGACAATCCTAATTACAACCTACAGTTTCTCATATGCCTATCGCTATTAGCTTCTCTTTTGTTCTAATAACAACTGGAGGTAAGGGTTAACAAAGTCCAATCTTTAGGATTTTCCTACCAAAAAAAATTGTTTCCTTGTTCAAGAAAAGGAGAGAAATTATACACACCCCACACAATGTATTAGCAGAAATTCTTGAGGCAAATTGATATTAAACAAAAGAGGAGCGAATAGTGACACAATAATGACACCATTACATGCAGTGCAGTTAGTAAAGTCACAGTATTTAGCAGCAGCTTCTTGGTCAGCTGATTTGATATCACCCAAAACATCTAGACATCTGATTCCATGCCTAATCTTAAAATGTATTAGTCATCCATCTGAAAATGCACACTATTCACTAATCTCCATTTCTTTATAAAAATGTTTAGCCTTTTCAATTAACATTGGTCCAGAAACAGGGGCTCCCTCGGAACGCTTTATAGAAAACCATTCATAAATAGCAAAATCCAATTGCTCAGGTTTCAGCTTACGAAGAGTGCACCGATATTCAGTTCTTCTAGTTGTCTCAGAACGTGATGCAAGGATAAGCTGATTCATTTATTTGAATCATATACGACTTTTATTTCACGTTGACTATTAAATAGGGTGACCTTATTCCAACGAGGTGGAAATGGGAAATTTTCTGTCATTGTAAAAAAAATGGAACAAAATTTTTGCATGATTTTTTTTATGGTGAATCTGTCACTAACACGACATATGGCAAAAAAGGCAAATATGAACTTTCCTTACAGTCTGGAACTAGGACAAAGCTCACAATCAAAAGAGAATCTGACTAGCATCATCGTTGTTGGAACTTGAAGGAGATCATGTTTGCCACCTCAGATTTATCAATGACCCTGAGGTTTCTTAACCTGACAATTGCGACTGTAATTAACATTTGTTGTTTGTTTGATAACCTCCATGTTTCCGAGAATCCTACATTTCTACTAGGAATATCAGCTAAACTATCAGATAATCTAAATTTTATTTGCGATGGGCTTCAAAACGGTACGAAATGTCTTTTTTGATAAAACAAATGGGACTGTCCTGGTGAAAATGGGATGTTTGGTCATCCTACTATTAAATAAGTAAAAGGGAGTCACCTGTTTGGGTTCCTATATGTTTTTCATGTGTGAGAAATGGGGAACAAAAATGTGATATGATGGCATGCGTGCAAACCTTCCGCTTGCACAGGATCGAGATTTAGAATTAAACGAACTTTTCGTGAGTCACCAAACCAGATCATGACTTCGAATTTCATTGTAGGTGTATTTCGAATGATCCACACTAAAAAGTACACAAAATCCTATGGCGTTGTCCGGGAACTGATCTTAGCTTCGAATTACACCATACTTGGAATTATCTGGGATCGAAATAATGGGGATTTATTGTACCAGTACATTTTCATCAATTTTCAGGCATGAATCATTCTCAAGAACCCTTTAATGAATCACCATCTCTTTCATGGATTCAGTATCAATCATTTCAGTATAGTATTTGTTTAAAGTAAGAAATAACTTAACATGTCATCATTGTTATTATGCAGAAAATAGTTTAATGCAGGATACTTATGACTTCTTATATTTATTCTCTTTCTTAATAGATGAAGAAGCTTCTCGGGAGGCGGAATGCTGTTAATGATGGTAAAGAGACCAATGGAGAAGCAAATCCAACAGATGGTTTGCTGCGAATTAATGCTCCTCAGTTAGGGATTATAGAGTTTACCTTGAGACCATTAGATGTGACTACAGCAGGAGATGTAGTTCTAAGGTAAGCGAATCTTATAGAAAATGAAGGCCATTTCCTTTCATTATTATCAGCATGGCCACCCGGTTATACTAAAATATAAAATCATTATCTTTTGTCTGAAGTATTGTGTTTTTATTATTTCAATTCACCTGAAGGAGAAAGTATTGATCATTACCGCATTCAACTTGAAATGTTAATGTATGAAACTTGAGTGATTATCACAAGCCTTCTCCTTGTTAATCTTTGTCAATAATTGGTCTGCAGGATTATGGAGGAAGCATTTCGGAATGAGAAGAACAGTGACAATACAAGTCATGGGTTAAAGAGCAGGGAGATAAGGAGGGGTCAAATTGGGGTGTCCACTCGTCCATTAGTGGAGAGGTTTGCTGCCAACATGGTTTCAGGTCTACCATCAGATGGTGGTCATCTGTGCCCGTACTTGAAGAAGTTGGGGAGGGGTGGGGAATCTCCCACAGCAACGGACGCCCTCACCTCTCACTCTCTTTATGAGGTTGGAGGAAATCTTCGTAAGTGAATGACTTCCAGGTTATCCTGCTTTCAGTATTATTTTTAGGCATCTTACACATGCAAATGTAACATTAAATTAAAATTCATCAATAAGTAGCTTCTTATTGTAGGTGGTAAGCTTTATTTTATACTTACTGACAATTTCAATTTCTCTAAAATTATCTGCACTTTTTGGTGATATTTCTTGCAAATTGGTTATTTTTGTTATAGATTATGATGATAATAAATAATATATAAAAATTATCATATTCTTTATTTATTTAGGATATCAGTATTATGCAGTAGAGTCAAATTGTTGCAGAGTTTAGTTTCCTTAATGTTTTCAGTTTGTAAATTTCATTTTAAAAATCCCAGATTTAATTATGTAACAAATAAGTAATCGCTTGTATCACGTATAATTAATTCACTTACCATAATAATTGTGATTTTCACAAAAAATGTTATTTTAGCATAACTATATTTAAGTTAAACTGGCCTTAAGTATATTGTTTTTTTTTGCAGATTCAAGGCAGTTAGAGCATAGTGCTAGCTTAATAGCAGTGTTGAAGCAGAATTCTGGTGCTCACTGGGTAGTGTGCTGCCATCATCAGAGGGAATTAGAAACAAATGGTTCTGCAATTCCATCATCCCCATCAGCTGTCAACGAGCCCCAACCTGAGAGGCGGAATGGCAGCTTACCTCATGACAACCAAAGATTTTTCTAACACATACTTCTTAATGTATGTAGAAGAAGCAGTCACTTGTGCAGTGAGTGCGGACTTGCTCTGAACAGAGCATTGAATTATTACAGCAGATAACTGTAAATTTCAACGTGCCGATAGTGCTGTGAATTATTAACAATGTCTGCATAGGTTGGATGATGGAAGGAAAAGTGGTAATTAGTTTTCCTTCCTGTGTAGTGTTTTTTTACCAGTAAGGCATCAGTTAGTAACTAATGCCAAAGGACAGTTTGAGTGTCTTTGCTGTAGATGAACTGGGAAGGACTCTTGTGGAAACCCAAGCTTACAGCAGCATGCACTTTTCAGGGCAAGATAGTTTATTATATTTTGTTTTAAGTATATGCATGCCTTCTATTGAAAAGAGGCTGTTTTAAGTTGAAATATGTAAACCTATATCCTTCATTCATAAGGCAGTCATGGAATATCACAGATGTTTAATACCTCATCATAGCTCAATGTTTGTGCAATAAGTTAGTAGCTATGTATCATGAATGGACTCCAGAGAATTTGCACTACTGTAAATAACATTTTTCTATTTACATGTTGTCAAATGTTAGCAAGGCTTGCTAATCCAGCCTGATACATTGAGTGTATATATCAAAACAATTGTTTCAAATATGTTTTACATTAAAATCTATCAATGTACTTGTTAATAACTGTATATGTGCAAATTACGTATGAATAGAATCTATTGTTTCAAATTTGTTTTACTATTACAATAGAAATATAACAAGGAACACAAGGAACATCCATACTATAGGTTGTCTGCACTCTAGTGGAACATGTACTGTGGTCACTGATATATTGTGTAACTTTTACTGGCTGGCTGTACAGCTTTTGTTTGCAACCTAATAACCATTAATGAATGGCCCATGGCATAAGAATAAGTATCATCTTTACCGAGGTATTTAATCCTGAAAAAAGTGCTCATAATAAAAAAAGCATCTCAATATAATAGTTCAAGCTGAAACTTAGGTCACATTTGGAAAATTTTCCTGTAGAACAAGCAAAGTTATTCATACAGAGGAAGGATATTTTTTCCTTTTCATATAATGGAATTCCACACTAAATCATAAATCATAGGTCGTTTCTTCTAAGCTTATTTACTTCCTATTGTAACTTTCAAAATTCAATGAACATTAGAAGGAAATCGGAGATCAAATACCTTACAACATGTATGGCCAATAATAAGTTGGTTTTAACCAATACTTTTAAAGTATTGGTTACTCCTATATAGAATATAGGAGTAACGGTTTATAATTAAATTAAATTTATATAATTTTGCTGTAACAAGTTGTGGCAGAATAATAATTTGACTTGAACCAATACTTTTCAAGGCTGTTACTTTTGCTATATAGAATATAGGAGTAATTGTTTATAATAAAATTCAATTAATATAATTTTGCTGTAACAAGTTATAGCAGGTAATAAGGTTGGTATGTCAGACAAAAATCAGATATCAAATGAATTGAATTTGTGAAGGGTTATATTTATGCATGGTATGGCAGGAATGACCAAGATGGTTCAGTGAAATGTGTTTTTGATAATCCATAAATTATTTTGTTTGTAACAATTTAAAATTTTGATGCAATATTATGTTAAAAGCAAACTTTTGTTGTTCAACTTGTTTGTAATGAATAGATGTAAAGGAGAATATAAGTATAACACAGGTTAGCTCTTGGTACATTTGTGCTAGTGCTTTCTTTTTAAATTTCTTTTATATTAACTTCCATTTTATCTTATGTTTAATATTGCATGGCTCATTTTCACAGGGAACAGCCAATTTTCTGTTTAGCTTAGCCGAAAATGAAGATACTATCTTATCACCATGTTGAGTGTTATCAACAAAAACCATAGGTAACTTAGTGAAATAGATAACGTGACCATATGTACCGGTTTTGGAGCGCTTGTCCCGGTGTCCCGAAAGACTAAACCAAAATACTTATTTGTACCGGTTTTGGGATTTATGCTCCCAAGGTTTCGATGATACTATCGATCCACACAAGCGAAAATAGGGAATAGATTTGATAAAGACCGATGGAACGAAGTAACTATACATAGCGACATTAAAGCACTCTATTTACTATATACATATAATTAGCCGAAGTAGGGGCGGTAGATGATCTGGGAGCTTTGCTGCGCGTGCTTACGGCATATTGCCAAGAGAGTGGTGGAACTGCACTCGTGGGGAAATAACCGGTAAGAGACGGTGATTTCCAATCATTTGTTCCCAGCGAATTGTGGTAGTAGGGGTAACGAAAAGAATGAGAATTGATGTATACTACCACACTGTACTACAATGTAGCTAACTGGCCTGTAACAATCTCGAAGTTTTGACTCCGCCATTCTTTGTTTGCCATTACATTTTTTGTTCTGTTTACTCTGTGGAATTTCCACGTGTTCCACTAGTTTGAAAGAAATGAGATGTGAGGACGTGTATATAATTTGAAGTCGTTCCACGAGGTAAGAAGTTGTTAACAACAATTTAAAATAATTTTTGCGTTTCTATTTAACCTATTCTATGTTAAATTACTTTTCTCAGCATCGATCGAATGTTGGCAACCCTAAAGACAATAAGAAGAAAGTGATGCCAGGGGAAATTTTGCAATTGCAACAAATTGTGCATTTTCCAGACTGAAATGAAGACTGGATTCCCCTCTCCACCCCACCACCCAACCATATTCAACAGTAAGGCTTGGATTTGTCGGAGAAATAATGTAAAGAAACACTTTGTTTGTTGTGGTCTGCTTTCATGGTGTGTAAACCCCACAGTCTGTTATGGAAAAAACTCAGCCTTGTTAGCTTATTTAGTAAGGTTAGTAATAAAAAAAGAAAAATACTCCTAAATCATCATGACCCCTCGTAGGAAATTTTTTGAAGATGCTACATCTGAATTATGGTTACACTTGTTACTAATTCAATTGAAATTATTTAATGACACTGTCTTAAAAATTGAAGAGAAGAATATTTCATTAATGGAAATAGCCACTGCCCTGGCTAATTTGAGAAATCAGATGATAGTAAGAAAAGCCAAGTTTGTTGGAATGAAGGTGAATTAATGCCTGAGACATTCTATAAGACAGTCGATATTTTCTTCCAGACTGCATTGAATTATTTAGAAGAATGGACTAGAAACTTTAAATTTGTTTCCATTTTTGAATGTACAACCTCTCACTTGATCGGAGGGAGGTGATTCGATGGTAAATTGCCTATACTCCAGGGGCAAACAGAGTTTGTCCCGGTTTAGCTGATCGGAAATCTGGTCACCTTAGAAATAGACCATTAGAAAATATCACTTTCAACTGTTATATTTGTGTGCATTGTAATACATAAACATATCTGAGATGGCAAATTTTCTGTCACATTGAGATAAAACATGAATTCTCAATTTTGAGGATATTTTTTCATTTTACTAACTTTGGTCCAAACCAAATGCTGTTTCCTTATATACTTAGGAATGAAATGTTAACTGGTAAAGAGTAAACATTTGAAATTAAAAATATCTATACAAAATGATTCAACATAAGGAGTAGTTGTGACTCATCCTATTAGTTTTATTTTTTAAGTAAAGCATAAGAAAATATTTTCTTCCAGTAGTCCGTACTTGAAAAGCATTATTAGGTGCCTAGTAGCTTCAGTCTGTCCATCCATCTGTCCACATGTTCGTTCTCGGCTTCTACCAAACAGATTTTCATGAAATTTGATATTAAGGACTTGCAGTCATGTAAATGAATCACGTAAGCCTATCAGGGGTACCACTTGACGTGACAAAAATAAATTTTCTATCATATCTTGTAAAGTATTGGTTATATAATATTTTTCAAATAAAACTTGTAGAACTGGTAAAATACATTTTTATCGTAGGAGAAGCCGTTATCAAGAAAATCAAACAAGTCAATTCAAGTTGAACTTAGAAAATTTATTTCATGGTTACTTCTTTATTGTTACTAACATAAACAATCACAAAAATTTAATTTTCTGTATGCATGTAGTATTTTTAAATAGGAAGAAAATGGATTATTTATGACAAAGAAAAGAACTTTAAAACGCTATTTTCCTTACGTGCACTCAAAGATATTTGCAAGTGAAAAAAATAATTTTCAACAAAGGAACAAATTCAAAAACGTTTATATAATCATTTTTTTCAAATACTCCATTGCATGAAACGCACCCATTTGTGGTATGCAGTACACTTTCCTAACTTTTCTGCTTGCAATTAAAACATTCTAATTTTACTAAGGATTGATGTTTATACTTTATATTATTATAATAATAATCAACTTTTATTTTTCCGTGTGCTTATACAATCAATATTGCAGGTACTATAGGAGTCATCAGGAGAAGAAAAAATGGATACATATAACTGATAACATCAAGAAAGAATGACAACATTGAATAAATTAGAATGCAAAGAAAAAAAATAAATGATAGGAAAAAAATCCTTTAATTTAGAAGGATACAAAGTAAATTCAAAATATTGAAGTGACACAAATTAATAAATAAATAAACAGGATCATGACAACATATATTCACACACATCATTGAGACATTTTTCCAGTAAAAATTTATTACCTTCATTTTGAATCTACTGATGTTGTTAATGTTTTTGATATACTTTGGCAGATTGTTGTATAGTTTTGATCCCATTGAAGCAGGTCCTCTATGAGCCATCAATCTTTTATGAAAGCCTAAATGAATATTTAAATGATCTTGTGGCATAGTCATGATAATCAATATTTTGTAGAAATAGATTGACTTTTTTTTATCATCACAGTTAGACGGTATATGTACATACAGGGGATAGATAATGTGTTAAGTTTCTTAAACAGAGGCTTGCATGAAGTTCTCCTATGTTCACCAAGCATACCTCTAATAATTTTTGTCTGTATGAAAAATGCCTCCTGCAGCAAAGATGGTGAAGAGCCCCAGAATATGATACTGAATGAAGCTCGAGCACAGTGTTTCCCAAGCTGGGTGCTGCGGCACCCTGGGGTGCGTGAAGTGTTCTGAAGGGTGCTGCAAAAAATATACTGTTTTCACATTTTTAGCCTCATTTTGCATCATCGCCTTTCAAAAATGCAAACCAGAGTTAAGTTGACCTTCATTTCGTTGCAAAGGCACTTCAAAATGAAAGAAGATATGGAGATTGGGGTTCAACTTCACCACGATTATTACTGACGGTGGATAGGGAGGGGTGCCGCCATATTCTGCAGTCACTTAAGGGTGCCACGACTCTAAAAAGGTTGGGAAACACTGTGTCTAGCATAAAAATACATAACTGTAACAAACATTTCAGAATGTCAATTTTGTAAAAGCTTGGAAATATGGGTAGATCATTTCCCTGATTGTTCCACATGTAAGCTTATACTGTAACTTAACTGTGCTATAGCAAGAAAGTTTGGTGCCAGTGATGATAAAAAACAGTATCCCAAATCACCTGATATTTTTTGCTATGATTGAAAATCTACCTAGATTTTAAAATGCTTTATTTGCTAATGAGCCATTGACTTTCCTCCATATTTTCAGATGAGATCAAATGAGTTAATAGACAATGATGAATACATATTTTTTTGTTTCCTCTTTTATGGTGATCATTGTTTTAAGCCAAAAGTCACACAACCAATTATTATCACCCCATTATCCTTTCACTGAAAAAAATCCAGGATTTCATACGATGTTATTTACATAATTCTGAGAGTATGATTAAATAAAAAAATGAGAATATGTTTTGATTTCATGCCAGATTGTTTTAAGTTTTTTTCTACTCCTAAATTTCAAGACCATAAGATTAAAGTAGGGTGTCAGATTCTAAGGTGGAGTGAACAGAATAGGAAAATTAAAAAAACTCCAAATCACCGTAAAGGCGGTACTTATGTGTCAAGGCACAGAAGACTCGCAGGACCACTTAGAGGACGCGAGTTTCGACAGCTACGCTGTCATCTTCAGCAATGTCAATGTGTGTAGGGTTAGGCGGAGTATTTATACTGTTGTTGACCGTTAGAGAAGTAGGGGAGGGGAAAGAGAAAGGTGTATTGATCATTAACTGAAATAGAGGGGAGTTGGGGATAGGGCCAGCGTCGTTATTCATTATCTTGTTTTGGTTGTTGTGTATGTAGAGGCTTTCATAGGCATCTAGTTTGTTTTCGTTGGTGACCGTTTTCAGAAGTTTTAAATTTTTGGTTGTGATAGGATGATGGTAGGTGTTGATATGAGCTGCTACACTGGACTTGTCTATTCTGTTGTTTCTGTAATGGGCTAAGTGTTCTTTGAAACGTGTTTCTAAATTCCTTTTTGTTTGCCCAATATAAATGTTGTCACACTTTTCACATTTAATTTGGTATATGCCTGATTTCTTATGGGAGGGTATGCTATCTTTAGGGTTCTTAATAAGATTTGACAATTTATTTTCATTAACAAAAACTGTGTGTAATCCTATTTCGGAGAAAATTTTTTGAAGTTTTTTGGTAGCATAGGGGTAGTAAGGTAGCTTCATAAATTTTTTGGTATTGGTGTCTTTGTTGTTGAGTGTTGTGCAGTTTCTAAGGATCATTCTGTGTTGATGTTTTTTTAACATTTTATGAGTGAGTTCTGGTTTAAAACCATTCTGAATGGCCGTGCGTTTTATATAGGATAATTCTTTGGAGAAATTTGTATTTGATAGTGGTGTATTGACTAATCGATGGATCATTGAATGAAAAGGTGCTAGTTTTTGTGAAATGTGATGGTGAGAACTCATGTGGATGTATGTGTTGGTATGTGTAGGTTTTCTGTAAATGTTGAAATGTAATTTGTTGTTTTTCCTCGTTAGAAGAATGTCTAGGAAAGGCAGAGATTTTTTATTTTCTGTTTCATGTGTGAATTTAATGGTGTCAAACTGCTTGTTTAACAAGTTTAAGAATTCTACAATGTTTCCTTTCGATGTGTCGAAAATAGCGAAGATGTCATCTACATATCTGAGCCAAATTTTAGGAAAATACGGAAAGGTGTTCTTACAAATGCGTTCGAAATTAGTCATGAAGATTTCTGCTAATAAGGGAGACAAAGGGTTGCCCATGGTTGTGCCTTCTTTCTGTTGATAAAAAGAGTTGTTGACCTGAAAATATGTTTGTTGCATACAGAGGGAAGTTAGGCGGATGTATTCGTCCACGACCCGGCCCGGGAGTTTTTTTAATTTTCCTATTCTGTTCATTGCCTTCACCGTGTCTCGTGAGTTCTTCCTTTATTTATTCTAAGGTGGAGTAGTTATAGTTAAGATCCTAACTTTGTCTTTGAAACCTTTATCTTTATGACTCTTGCAATTGTTGCTTTGGTAGAACTCATTTGAAAAATAAAAGTTATGAAGCTTATTTTCTTTGCTTAGGCTTTTCAAAGTTAGGTTAATGGAAACATATCATATAACAATCTTAAATTTATTTTATAACAGTTTTTGTTTCCTGCTGTATAATATTCGAAATATGATAATTTCTATGTACATGTAATTCACATCACATAAATCTTTGTAAGTAGCAGTCTTTTAGAGTTTGCAATTTAAATAGCCATGGCTCATATGTAAAATTTAACCAAGTGATTAGGCCAATTCCTGGCTGTTTGCAGTCAATAATGGCAAATCTTCATAGATGAAATTCCATACTGCATGACCTGTTATTTTTTTCTTTTTGAGTGCTTATCAGAACTCGGTGGCTGCTTAATGTGACCAGAACTTTCCAAAACCTGCCTAAATATATTTATTAAACATGAGATACTTTGAAATGATCATTCCAATTCAAATATTGAAAATATCATGGGAGTAATTATTACCACTAAAGAAGTATTTCCAAAACAATACAATTGAAGCAATATAAAGTAGATAAACTTAATGAGTACAATAAATTGGCAATAGCTTCCTTTAATGTGAAGATTCAACTTCAAAACTTTAAATAAAAGTAGGTAATCTTTAATTGCAGATGCTATTTCCTTTTAAAAAAACAAAAAATGCAATTTGTTAAAATTTGAGACAATTCATATCTTTTATGACTTACCTAGCAGAATTGTTGATATGACGGAAACGATCAGGTCCAAGTAGTATGCCACCATACCACCTTGAAACCACTACAATTACATCTTTAGCATCAACAATCTGAAAATTGAAAGTTTTACTTCCATTAATGCAACAGGTAGCAAAGCAAAACGTAAACACACAAAGAGCCTTGAAAATGGCCATACTTGTAGAAGATGCAAAAGTCTTCCACCTGCTTGTTGTTCACCGTCATCTTCACAATCCTGAATAAAGGTTTTTGTATCTTCTTTATATATTCTGTATGCATATATGTTGTGAGTAGCATTTGCAATCTTTTTATTTTCATACAGCTTAGCTAACACCAATCTGATATGCATCAAAGAAAAAATACCGAATTAAAACGTCTTGGTCAATCACTGAGTGAATTACACACAAATTTCTTTATAAAGTGCAACAATGCATACACATATTTACTCCTAAATTGAA
The DNA here is from genome assembly GCA_036926305.1 of Uropetala carovei. NCBI lineage: Eukaryota > Metazoa > Arthropoda > Insecta > Odonata > Petaluridae > Uropetala > Uropetala carovei. The sequence continues at coordinate 1,735,377 of JAXCHB010000044.1, read as the reverse complement.
AAGGTATCTTTTTTACCTAACCTGTTCTACAGTCACAACTGTAGCTGAGTGACCTTGAAATACACTTTTCCTATCAGTAATCACCTCTCCATGGGTAATTGGAGGAACTTCTATCATGCCATCCGAAATTTTCGCTTCACTACTTTCACAAAAATCGTTGGTAGCAGCGAGGGACGGCAAGTCTTCTTTTGTGGAAGATTGATACTTCATTTGTAAAATGCATCGTAATTTTTCTATCCACTGAAATAATACAGTTTCACCAAGATTTTCCCTGCGTAACAGATAAATTACTGCGTTACGCAGATGCACAATAATATTACAATAAAAAGATAAAAGACAGCTCTTAAAATTTATAGGACAACAGTTACGAAACAAAGCTATCGTCACAATACATTTTTAATTTCTGAGTAGCTAGGAACAAGAAACATTTCTGAATGAAACAGACTATTCAGTAAGAGCAACTTTTTTTACATCGTCTAGCTTCTTAAACTACGAGTCAATTCTCATCTTGCCACAAGTTATATATTTGATTCGACACTTTCATAGTAGGGTTACATTCACATGCACGTAAGTTCAACAAATACTTGACATCAGATTATATATATAAATAATATGAACAGTATGACTAATAAGTTTTCGAATCAATAACTGCGTTTATTTGGATCGGGTCAAGATTTAAGAATATCTACGCAACGAATGGGCAATACTTAAATTGTGATAAGGACAAGCTGTTAAAAACATATTTACAGATATACTTCCTCCAGCTGGCCACAAATTTCTTGCCTTTCAGGGCCTTTTAGCCAAGGTGCCGAAAGTTGATAGATAGGAGGTGATTCCGAGGGATATTCAATTGGTAAAGTAATAAACAGCGTAACACTGCAATTTCCTTCTTCTATGTTGATGCTATAAGCTCTGTTAACTTCATCTTCTACTTTCCATATGTCGTCGTAAATAGAACTTAATGCCTCTATTTCGTCCACCTGTAATATAACAAATATTTTCAGAGGGGAAAAGTGAAGTAAATACAAGAATATATTTTTAAACATACCTGTCTAGTTAAATTGTCATCCATTTTCAAGAGAATATAAAAGAAGACGACAATTAACAGTTTACATTTTTCAGAGGTGTTGCAATCGCTTTAGATTGAATGAAACATTTATTTTATTCTGTATCTATATACACTACAAAACGAAGTTGCAGTTACTTAAATCGAGACACGTTTTTGAACCTACCTCGATACATATATGATATCGATACTAACAAACAAGAATCCCAAGAATCGCTTTTAGCGCATATCACTTCGCTAAGTTCACTTATGTGACATCGTGGACCGATTATTTGTGTTTATTTGTGCAAGATCAGGTTAATGATGACTATGAGTACGGTTCGAGCTACCGTTCGCAGGATGACGGAAACAGAAGCTCCTATTTCCTACGTCCAGATGGATGGTTTGGTAATTATCTAGTCGTTGGACCCACGAGTTTTATAATAAAATATGGAATGATGAAATCGAATTCTTATTGATCATGTTTGCATTACTATCTACATAATTAACTATGCCAGAAATTTTTTCATGGCTGAATTTAGTGATAATTTCTCCTAGTAAAATCTACTTTGATAAATATATAAGCGAACAGCATATGTTTCTTAGTTTGTTAATATATGTACTTCAATTTTTATTGTTGTTCGCAGGCCGTTATGAAAATTATCAAGCATTGCCATGAAGAAGCTAGCGGAAACATTGATGTTGCACAGGGTGCACTTCTTGGATTAGTTGTTGATAATAGGTTGGAGATTACTAATTGTTTTGCTTTCCCAAAACACAGTGATGAATCAATGGATGAAGGTATGCATGCTAATAATTTATGTCTTTTTATAGGCAACTCACATACATTGTTTGTTGTGTAGTTTGAGGGAAGGATGCAACTACGCCTGTAGACCACAAAATGTACTATGATTCTTGTAAATATTTTAGTAGCAAACTTCATGAAGGTTCTTGGCCATGCTTTCGGGATTAACTTTTTCCGTTAATCGGCCATAATATCTTTTAATCTTTGAAACACTTCTATCCATTGATGAGTGATCTTCATATCAAGGACAACTTCAGCTCATACTGCACGTATTAAAGTTTGTTAGTCGAGAAAGAGGGTTTAAAATTTTTCCCACATGCATTGATGTCCATGATTTTATCAAAAGTATAATAGTATCTTTAATTAGCAATATATGGCCAATTTGTTTTCAGTAATATGCTGTGATCAACTATGTTATTGCTTTTTTTTATTTTACAGATGAGTACCAGCTGGCTATGATGCGTCGTTTACGAAAAGTGAATGTAGATCACTACCATGTTGGTTGGTACCAAAGTGCTGACGTTGGGAACTTTCTTAGTCTTCCTCTTTTGGAATCACAGTTCCATTATCAAACTTCTATTGAGGAGTCAGTTGTCTTAATTTACGGTAAGTTTGAATTTTTCTCAATTTTATTATCATTATTTTTCATTTATTTATAAGTTATTACTGTATATACTCAAGTGTAGGTTGATCTTGTATATAGGTCAACCCCTGACATTTTGCCAAGAAAATGCCTACTTTTTTATAAATCTCGTGCTTAAAGTGACCCTAGTTTTTAAGGGACAGTGGTACAACATATGAGAATCAAAATACCATACTGGGCAATGCCGGATTAACTGGGGCACAGTGGTGCAGTTGTGCCAAGGCCCCAGGATTAGAGGGGCTCCATGGAGGCCCCAGACATTTTGTGTGGTGGTGGTTTGAAAAATTGTGTGCCAGGGCCCCAGAGTCTCTTAATCCAGCCTTGATACTGGTTATATCCCAGACTCCTATAGAGCAGTGGTGTCCAACAGAATTTTTAGGTTCACCACAAGTGTGGCGAATCGGTCAGCCTTTTCGCCACATGATACAAAATATTAATATTATGTCAGACTTAATTTAAATAGTTACAGTGATACGCAATAATGATTTAAATTATTTATTAGACAAATAAATCATTAAATTCAAGCATTGAATTTTAATGTGATACTTGACAACATTTGTCCAAGTAGCACACTGAAATTTGGCATAAAATCCACAAATTTTAACATTTTACTGTGTAGTGTAAGATGATATGATGCACTACAATATAGCCACTGGTGCATACTGTGTGCATGGCAGCCGCAGGCCAAGCAAGTGGGCATTGCTGTGCTGTTGGACATCGTATTGTTGGCTGTGTAGAAACTATAAAGTTGCAGTAGCAGCTGGAGGCGAGAAGGTGCCAGTTATATTTGTGTAAAGTCCTATTTATAAAAAATAATATTTATAATATATGTTGCAAAAGGACTTGTATGAAAAATTTACACAATCACATATAAACAAATTTAGTACAATGTGATTTAATAAATTAATAAAAATTAGTAGACTGTAGGCAGTGAACACAAATTTGCCACATCAATGGCTGATTCCCCACAAGTGGTGAGTGGCAATGGGGTTGGACACCACTGCTATTTAATACTATAATAGCCCAGGTCTGTTGGTTGGTTGGTCACGCTTTCACGATGGCCGATATAGAGCGTTTTAACAAACTTCCCGAATAGGTAGAAGATTGAAATTTGGAATACATTTCTATTTTCCGTAAGGTAACACATAAAAATCCATTTTTTGGCGTGCAGGTTTCTATTGTTTTGGAAATTAAAATTAGAAGAAATTAACCTACGATCTTCGGATCTGAACCATTTTGAAGAAAAAATTACAAAGTTTCTTATTCTGTTCATCTTTTTCTGCATACAATTCGAAATCGCTCATGTTATATGTTTTATTCACACATTTTATGGAAATATTGCCATTTTAATGGAATGTTGCCTTGGCTACCAATTATATTGTTAGACCTGAAAATCCTATTGTTATATCAATCCTTGTGGATGTAAGCGTGCTTTGAATGCTTTTGATATGAGAGAGAAGTAGAGCGGGGAGCGAGAGGGAAGTAGAGGGGGAGAGAGGCAACTATTTTGAGTTTAACTAAAGATAGCCCGTCAACAACAGAATACTCACTAGAAATGTTGTATATGACGAGATATTTCATGTGTGAAAGTGTGATATTAATTATTTTAAATAAAAATAATATTAATCTATGTATCTATAATTCTTCCATTGATATTTCAGCGGGCATCACACTAGTAGAGTAATAAGTTCAGAATACACATTCTGTGAATGTGATTTGCACATAGCTACTTAATTAATTTTTAACTGAGTTGTGAACGCTTAAATAGGTTAACATAAATGATAAGGTTGTCTATAGGTTAAGGAGATTAGGTTTGACTGCAGCCATAAATTTCATGTTTTATAGGATCCATATTATGTTGCACCAACAGTGCTGCCAGGTCAAAAACTGTATTGCTGCATATCCAAATCATTCAAAAAGAAATCAAATGTCATTTTATTTTTTCTTTGATCTTTCCTCTTATATTTAAGGTGAATTATAGGTTTTGAGTGAGGTTTCTCTTTCACTATGTCCAAAAAGCAGGAATCTGTTATGCAGTAGGCACACTTTTTGAGTGGATTTCAGTTCCTCAGTAACATTACTTTCTATAAATCAACTCCTTACTTATTGGCTAAAAATTAGGTCTATATGACCTATACTTGAGGTACTATACAATGCATTGTTATTGTCATTTGAAACAATTTGCTCTGGACTAATTGTGTACATCAAGTTAAATGTATTGCCATGTGTGATTTGAAGATGTTTTCATTGACGGTTGCACAATTTAGTATCTACATCTCATTCATCTCTAGAATATTTTTGCAATGATAATTTTCAGATACATCAATTGTGGGTAATAAATGACCTTTTCTTGAATGGAAATAGCTGAATAAATTAACTAAATTGAGAGCTACATGGAAAAATATTGGTTTTGCACTTTAAGAATAAAAATCAATTTTTCTTCCTTGTCCATTTCCTGGGAATGTATCAATAAAGTCATTTATTATTTCACTGTATTAGAAAATATTAATATCATTGAAATCTAAATAGTTGATTTAGAAATAGTTTTTGGGTTTAAGGATGAGTTATTTTAAAACTTTAATCAAGTAATGAAAAAGTGGAAAGTTCTTTCTTTGTAAATTTTGTTAAATATTTTAATGACTAGTTTGTTTAACAACATACATCATATGGCATTATTGCTTGTCCATATTTTTCATCTTAATTGTATTTCAGATACCCAAAAAACTGCCCGGGGCTTCCTTTCTCTGAAGGCTTATCGCTTGACACCTCAAGCTATTGCCATGTACCGTGAGGGTGAATTCACTCCAGAAGCTCTAAGGACTCTCAAGGTTGGATTTGATAGTCTGTTTTCTGAAATACCTGTTGTGGTTCAAAATTCGAACCTCACCAATATCCTACTCTCTGAGCTTGGGGAAATGGTGCCAGAAGAGGAGGGATCTAATTTCCTCGACCTTGGAACTGCGTAAGTTTCTCTTCGAATAATATGAATAATTTTATTGTAATCAATGATAAAGTACCTTTAACATGAACATTGCAGCTCCCACAAAGAAATATACTGTATTTATCCAAATATAAGACAGCTCTGAATATGACTCGGTACTTAACAAAAAAGTATTTAAACCGGTAATTTTGATAAAATTAATATCTTTCTCTGTTGAACCGGTGCACTTTAGTTTTTCTTTCATTTTAGTTCTCCTTTGCATATTTGCTGTGGTAACACCAAATTTTTATGCAACAACGCAATTGTTCGTTCCTTCAGCGTGTTTTACCACTATGAGTTTAAAGTTCTTGTTTTAAGTATTGTGCATTGATTTTGATATTTCTGATGATCTGGAAGCTCTACTCTCAACATAATCACCCATATTTTACCGTAAAAAAATGGAATTCCTTTAACGAAAGGTTGAACGTACATGAAATCTTCATATGAACTATAAAACTAACTCAATCACAGCATTTTATATTCTGTTTAGCTTTAGTCACACTGAGATAAATTGTAGTGCATGAAATATCCAGTTTCGGAACTCAAGCATTACATTGTGGTAGTGTAGCAGCCGGTGCAATGAGATTGTTTCTTGGTGCATACCTTGGCTGCCAAGAGACCCAACTTTCCATTGTGATATGATAGAATTACATCTGCAGGCATCAAAACGAATGTCATCCACTTTTACGACATACGTTTGATTTACGGGAAATTATTCCATACTACGTGAATATAAGATGACTCAATTTTTTGGGCGCTAAAATTAGAAAAAAACCTCGTCTTATATTCAGGTTAATAACAGTATGATTGTTGTTAACATATAATTGGAGATATAGTTGTTTTTTTTATCTTACAATTAGTATTGGGAAACAACTTGTTTTATTTTAGTTTGACTTTAAGTGTCTTGTAAGAGATTGAAGTAAGGCAAATAAAATAAAACCTTCAAGTTAATGAATATTTCAGATAACATTAAAAAAATACAATGGGTCTGGATGTTAGACATTCAGCACACAAAGAAACCATGAAAAAATAACAAGTTTAAATTTGAAAAACAGTGCTCCTCCGTTAGCCAAAAAATGGTTGTGAAAACCAGATCTGAAGTTTTTTCTTAATATATACTGTCATTGAACAACAGCTGATGATAGACAATGCATTTTTGACTATTGGAGAAACATACTTGTAGTTTTTCAATTTGATTTCAGCAATAAGGTGGGAATTATAATTCTTTCTTTGGTGGAAAATCAAATTTTCTTTTATTTTCTTCCAGTTCAGTCCTTGAAGGTCACCTTCGCTGTTTGATGGAAAGAGTTGATGAATTGAACCAAGAAGCAATGAAATTCAATCGACACCAGCAACAGGTTATCAGGCAACAACAAGACAAACATCGGTATCTGCAGAAGCGTGTAAGTTTGCTTGTTTGGTTTTTTCATTTTTAAATATATTTATTGTTTGAATTTTATTTCATTTTGCCAACACTTTGTTGAAATAAATTGATGTGTCCAACACATGACTTTCTCCATACGTAAGTTGTCAACTAAAATCATATAAGTACGGCAATAGGAACAGTTCAGCTTGCATGCTTCAGTGCTAGCGATTCAATTGTTGTCGCTACCATGTGCGCGAGCTGCCCACTAACTGTCAATTTCGAAGAAAATTGAATATCTCTTGAAATATTCCTCATATGAAAATTTAGTTCAAACAAAACTTGTAGGAAAAATAATATCTACAACTTTTATGTATAGATGTGTGCGCATGTGCACGTGTGTGTGTGTACATATGTTAACACAAATTCAGTTTTAAGCAAAATATGTAAGAAAAACTGAAATTTTACAAGAGTAAACCGCTACTTCCGGTTGACTGATCAAAATCTTTTCAAATCTTAAGAAATATATAAAATCACAAATATAGAATTTCATGCTGATTTGATGAATAGTTTTTGAGTTTGTCACACACATACGGACACACACACAGACATCATCGAGAAAATGGTCAAAACATGTTCAGGGGACCTCAAAACGTGTATTTCCGTTGAAATCTCGAATTCGATTTTTTTTCATGAAAACAATACTTTATACTACGTATATGGGGAAAGTAAGAAAGATAGGTATTCTAGCCGTAACCACTGAAAATTAGACGACTTAAAAAAAATCATATACTACTGTCTATACATTCTAAGGAAGTGACGTTTAACGTCTGCTACCTATGTATCGTAATAGCCAGTTAGGATGAAATTCTGTCCATTTCTGGAGTTTAATGAGGTGCGGAGTTTTATCAGGCCACAGTTCAATTTTTGAGTCAGCTAAAAATATAGGCATACTAGCTGGAGTGCACGTTGAATTTCAACGGATTTAGTGAAACTAAAACTTTGATCATGTAACATGTAAGCATCGCAAGAATAAGATAGTACACAGTTATAACTGTCGAATAAAGCAAAAATGAAGAAAACCGCCCCACATTTTCGTATTTAGATGAATGATGGAAAATCTTGCACTGTGAAAAATCGAAAATAACGTGTAAACTCCCTTCCCCTCCCTTCCACCCTCCTTCCCTCCCTCTTCCTCCCTCCCCCTCTCTCCCTCCCACTCGCTCCCTCTCTCTCTCAAATGTAAGAAGGGCCTATATAGTCTCAATATAAATGCATTGAACTCTCAGTTTTGGTGACAATGAGAGTTGTCATGGTAGCTTATAATTGGTATTGTAATAAAACTGATAAAATCACGTATTTTATTGATTCTAACCGCATTTCTATGTGAATTCCATCAGAATTCGGAATCTGTCTTCAATAAAAATAAACTGTTTTTTCCCGCAAAGAAGTATCCAGGTCTCAAGTTCGTACCATGATTTTAAGTAATTTTAAAGTGCAAATTCAAAGTAGTCTACACTCATCCGTGTATTTCAGTTGCAGGATGCGGCAAAATACGAGACGTTCGATAATTAAATCATTCATCATTTCGAATCAAAGTGACGGACAGGAACAAAACCTTGACCAGTCACTAAGGATGTAAGGAAGAATCGTACCAAATTTGGTTACTCTAGCTTTTATCATTTAGGAGGAGTTCTATGAACAAACCAGCAAACACACCCTTCAAAATATATTATAGGAGATTATACCATGAGTGCAGTTTCTTGTTTACTGACATAAGTCTTCTCAAGATAAAGCTTCCAGATGCAGCTTTAGCGAATATGGCATTTACTTAAGGATTCACTAATTCGCAACCCTATGAACTGCACTTTTCATAGTGACACCTAAAAGTTTCAAGCATGGATTACTCAGAGATAAAATTTCTATGATTTCATAATTGTAGACAATTTCAACATTGCCCCAAATTACTCAGTACAGATTTCCATTAATTTCTGGAAAGCCCTTGTTTTAATGAAAGTTATTGTTTATCGTGCAGTTCAAAAAACTGTATGAATATGTAAATTTATATGAATATTCCAGCCTTTGTGAGCTATACTGGCTCCCAGTTTCCAGTCCTGCTGTGTGCATGGTTGTATTTGTGTCATTGTTATAGCTGGTATTTTCATGAAGTGCAGTATTACTTATATAGCGTGAACAGAGAGAAGGTTCCATTTTTTGAAAAAGTATATTGTATGTTTATAGGTTAATCTTAATTTTCTAATCATATAATTGAAAATAACATTTCTTAATATATCCCAAGCATCATTCATATAGGAAAGTTTAAGCCATGGATTTGATCTTTTAAATATACATGAAGGCAGATTATATATTTCTTACACAATTAGTGTGTGTTAATTAATTATCACTTCTTTAATTCTCACTTTTTTTACTTTCTCATATACGAAGTATATTGAGAAAGTATTGTAATCATGAAAAAATTTGATCTCGAGATTTTGATGGAAATATACGTTTTAGGTGTACCGTCCGAAAAAGTGGTTTTTGCAACCAGTGTCTGTTTGCGGCTCTAGAGCCTTAACGGTAGAGCAAAAATGAATGAAATCTTGTACTTAGGCATTTTATCATACAGATTAGAAGCTATGAAGAAATGGTTGGTATTGCTCAATATTTAAGGGGAGTTTATTCTATGCATTTTTAACAACAATTTGATTTTCTCAAAAACGGCTTTAACGATTTTGATCAAATTTTGTACAGTAACTTGAGTTTACATCTTTAATAATACTACGTATGTATTTGATGTTTCTCAAAAAAATGAATATAAGCATAGTTTATTCTAGGCAACTTTAACAATTTGTCTTAAAAACGGCTAAAACGATTTTGATTGCTTGAGTTTACGACTGCAATAATACTACATAGTTCATATTTGTCAAAGAATGAATATAAGGTTAGTTTATTCTTGAGCAACTTTAATAACAATTGGATTTTATAAAAATGGCTCATACTATTTTCATCAAATTTCGTAGTCATTTAATTTGATTTTTATAATGATTCTACATAGTTCATATTTTTCAAAAGATAACTAAACGATGCATTAGTATATGAGAAAGTTTGTACAATGTATGTTGTACCGATTTTTTCCATTTCCCTCTATGAACTGCTATTATTCCAAAGTCTTAGTATCGTAATTGCCATCGAAGCATTATTATAAGTTATTTTTACATTCCATCTTCTCTCCCTTTTCCTTTAATTAGCTTCTCAAATGTGGTAGATGTGCCATAGAAGTGTGAAGCTGTCTTTGGATACATTAGTGAACATTTTACAAAGTGAACTTGGTCAATTTTATCCAGATGGATTTGCCATAAGTAGTATTTTCATTGTTGGATTTTTGAATTTGTCAAGTTTGTCTTTGTTAATCGAAAATCAATTATACATACTTCAGTTCGTACTAACATTAAATAAGACCACTTCACTCAAGTTGGTTATAAAAATCTGCCATTTAAGAAAAGAGCTGTTACATAGTTTAGCAGTTTCCCAGTATGAAAGTAAGTTTAAAATCTGTTAAAACAGAATACATAGTTGCAGTTCAACTGCACTTTGGACCCATCGGAGGAGGTCGACTGCCGTTATTTGATATAGCCAACTCCATTATTCGCGTGTTAGTCACCAACATAAATGTAATCATGAGGACATTACAATGTGGATTATGCTGTGGAAAACGTAATGCTATCTTCCACGGAAGATGATTCTGATAACATCGCCGATGAATGAGGCAGTCATCAAGAATTTCTTTGATTTTGCGTTGCTTAATAATGTTCTTTATTATTTTTACTTTATTTGAAATATCTTGTATTGTACATCAAGTTTAATTATTTAATAAATTTGGCATTTTTGTTCATTAATTTATGTTTTTCGTTCAAGTTATTACTGAGAAAATGCATGAGAATACACTCAGAATGTTTAATAACATTCCAAGACCGAGTGGATGGAAAATCAATGAATTTTCTAATGTCGGTCCATTATAATAAATACCCTGGTAAATATATACCCTCCTGTAAGATGCACCCTGCTTTTTAACCGAAATTTTTAGGGGAAAGAATGCGTGTTATACATGGGTATATACGGTACATTTTATTTGTTTTCTAATTTAGTTTTTGAACTTTTATTTCTCTTATTTCCTCAATAGTGTGCTTTTTAACCAGATTTGTTGGCACAAACATGCTAAGAATTTTACTTTAAATTTAGAAAGGAATGTTGTCTCATAAGAATTTTGGCATATGTACTTCAGTGAATTTCTCTTATAATCTCTAGTCCCAAGAGAATACAGCTCGTGCTGCAAAGGATGAGCCTCCTCTTCCAGAAGAAGATTTGAATAAGCTGTTCAGACCTTTCCCTGTACCTGCTCGTCTTAATCCAATGATTGTAGCTGGCCAAATTGCCACCTATGGACGGCATTCTAACCAATTCTGTAGTCAAGCTCTGGCTAAGCTGTTCGTAACCCAGGCATTGCAGGGTGCCAAAGAAGGAAAGGTAAATTCGCTTTATTGATATATTTAATTCATTTGAATATGGTACTTCGGTTTATAATCTTCAATAAATCTGCATAATAATTGTAACTCCAAATGTGATGGTAGTGTCAAATATTAATGACATTTTGCATTTCTAACTGACAGTGGAATAAGATGTGTGATCATGAAATTCAAGGTTTCTGCAAATTTAACACTTTGTCTCATAAATTTTTGTAAAGTTTATAATTCATTAATAATTCAGTATTATTTGTTACATTATCATATTTTTAGCATTGTGTAATCAAATTCAAAATTCAGCTTGTGGATAGTAATACCATAACATAAAGTTAATAATACTTTGTGTTCCATAATGGAACCCATTCTCAAATAACCATCTAATTCTTCAATTATTTTCATTAATAGGAACAATCAACAATCATTACGTCTACAAAGGCAGCTGCTCCTGGTCGCACGGGACCTCTTCTTTAATCAAATAGAAAAATAGTACTTATTTTCCAATAAAGTTATTTGATGTTTGCAAGAATCAGGTATTCAACATCAAATATCTTCAACAAAGAACTTTTAGGTCAATTAATTTGAAAAAATGGCTTCACACAAAAACTGTAAAAAGTTGGTTATGACTGTCCTTCCATTCCTGGTTTTACACATAACTCAATTGAATGTATCATATACATTACACTTCATATTCTGGATAAAGTAAATGTTTACATGAAAGTCTTATGGTTAAACTTTTTTGTGACATTATTTCTACCAAAGGTGATCCCCATGCTTAGTTGTTAGTTTCATAATAAATGTTTGGCATCTGTGCATTTTCAAACTTAAGAATTTTTTAGTAAACATTTTCAAATACCCAAATGAATGGGTTCCTGGTGGAACGTAAATTGAAGTACATAGTTTTTCCTCATAAGAATCAATTGTAAGAGAGGGTTTGCGTTCAGGAGTTTAGGACAGTTTGACAGAACTGATTAGACACTGGATAATTCGGCTTTTTTCCCTCATCCGAGTTAGGATTTTCGTAATGCAGACATTTTGTCTTATTTGCTGAAAATTATTAATCAGTGCAGTAGGAAAAGTGCATGGTCTCTAAGATAATAGAGTTTAAGAATATAAAGATGGAATTAATAAAGTGAATTTCATTCATTAATTTTGTTTCCAAACCTTTAGTATAGAAATACAGAAATATTTTTTTAAAACAAGAAGTTATCTGTCATCCGTATCTTGAGAACTAAAAACGTTATTGGAATGGAGTCTTTTCTAAAAATAAATTTCAACCTTGCATGTTTTGTTCACCTGATGCACCCCTCCAAATAATTTAAGAAAGAAGTTTCTTGCAGACGGACTTCTTATGTCTCCAGAAAAAAATAGGAATAAGAATGTTAACTTTTTAAGGCCTTTTGATTAATATTATATTTACCATTTATATAATAATTATTCACAATCTTTCAAGAGGCATAACAAAAAAATTTGTCATTTGGATTAGTACAATGGTTTCCAAACTTTACAAAGCTGCGTCCCCCTTCAGCTAAGAAAAATGTCCTTTGTGCCCCTTTATATGTCACATATATGGCAAATGATTCGCCCTAGCCACTTGAACACTAGAATTCGACGACTGCATACCGTAGGTCTCACGATTGTGACAGTTAATACAATGTGAAGTCATGCCTTCCTATCAAGGCTGGAGGCCTGTGAATGTACTCTTCATGTGGGTTTCATTGCACATAGGAATTGGTGGAAACAAAAATGCTGACTCGGCTGCGAAGGCAGCACTGTACAAAGAGGATACTGTCATTAACATGGTACCATCCCAGGACTTAAAACACCTTTTTAAGAGCACCTTACTTGAGAAATGGCAAAGGTCCTGGGAGGCAGTTACAAGCAATAAACTGAGAGCAATCAAAGAAAGCATTTCTCCATGGCCAACCTCGGTACGAAACAACCGCCAGGAAGAAGTCACCGTCACCTGACTTAGAATCGGCCACTGCGCTTTGATGCACTTGTTCCTTTTTATGCGGGAAAAGGAACCACCCACATGACCTACTTGCAACTGCCTGTGTGACCATAAGTCACCTCTTGACGGAATGTGTCAAATATAGAGGTACCTGTCAAATTTTAAATATGAGAGGCAATCTCTCTGAAATTTTAGCTGACAATCCTCAGAATATGGACACTAGTTTAACATTCTTAAGGGTAACAAAATTTTTAAGTGCTCTATGAATATTTTCATTTTTACATGACTTTTTATTACTTTTACCATTTTTACTTATGCACTTATGTATTTTAATCTATTTATTTCAATTTAGCTTTAGTAGATCACAAAACAAAGATTTTATACCGCTCACTCGTATGCGGCGCATTTTTTTTTACCTAAAATTACATTTTAAATCGTGCCTTTTTTGATGATAAAATTTGATCCAATTTTACTTGTTTATACTCATCAAGTATACTAGTTTCAAGAAAAAAAAATTAAGATCAAGATATGATGTGGGTAACATAAACCAACATTAATAAATATGAATTATGCAAAATACATTAGATTTATGGTGTGCAATGTGTGTGTGTGTGTAGAAGTTTGCACAGTCTGTTTAAAATCATTTTATAAATTAAAAAAGGAAATAGTTATTTTTTTAAAGTAAAGAGAGGGGGGTCCCAAGATCATACTTTACCCAGGGCCCACCATTGCCTTAAAGTAGCCCTGCATGTAACTCTGCGGTCAGCTCAGATGCGAAAAAAGTGTTTGTGCCCAGCCGTTCTCTAAGCGTTTCACATCTGAAATCTCCAATTTTTTTGGTCACTAGGTTCCCTCTAGATATGTATTTGAAATTTGATTTTAATTCAACATTTTAATAAGATAATAGTTTCAGGAAGACACCAATGAAAAATTTAAACTTTAGACTCTAACGATGTAGCTTCAATTCAAAACAACAGAAATTGATATACAGGTATTAATTGAAGGTGATGTTACTTCGAGTTGACATATATCAAGGTATGTTTATTACATAAATACAGAAAGATACTGAAACTTTTGTATAACTCAGCAAAATTCCTTCTAATTAAAATTCATACCCATCAACTAGTTTGTTAATTTTAAGGTTTAAAATGTTTACTAAATCATATTGTAATTATTAAATTAGTCTGAGTCCTTCAGTGCTATTACAGATTTAAAAAATTAAGTTATAAAGGTATTGTTGTCACCTTTTCTGTGAAGGGAATCAGCAGCAGTAATTGAATGTTGCAGACCTTCAGAAATGTTACACAATGAATGAATACTCTAAGTGGATGCCAAGTTTCAATTTCAAAAATCTTAGCTCTGGTGGATGACAATCTTCAGGAATGGCAATCAGTTAAAGAACTGCTCCATTAGTGGTCGAGATGCCAATGCAGTAGATGCTGCCAAGATTTGATTGAGCCAATGGTAAGAGGCAGATTTTATTTTTCCACATAGTTCATATTTTTTGTCTGATATCACAAAGAGATGCATTGAATATTGAAGTTTCTACTCTTACCTTGGCCATAAATGTCATTGTTGCCAGAGATTTTCTCTTTTATCCTCAAAATTTTTACAAATTTGAGACTGAGCACTCAAACAACACATTGCTTAAAGATTACGTTGAAAGTAATTTGCCTTTGGACTCTGAGAATGACAACGAATAATTAGGTAGCAAAATAATTCTATCTAGCTCAAATTTGAATTGATATAGTAGCATTCTGCTCTATGGAGCTGCTGAATTGAAGTTTTATATGACAGAGTAGAAATCCTATTGGTTTACCTTCAGATTTTTGCTTTAAATATATATTTAGCCTTTGGTAGTTAAAATGAAATAATATTAATGCATCACATGTTACTATTGATAACCATTAGTTGTATATTTTCCTTAACCTAATTAGTATTCATATTAATTACATTTTGAAATTTTAATGAATGTAAGTAATAAATCTTTTAAATAACTTTTAAGTTTTAATGAAATTTCTATTTACAAAAACAGTCAATAAAAATGCATTATGCAGTAGCCAATGTACCCTCTCCTTGACTTCCTCTATCAATAGGTTTGGTTTCTTCAACTGGCTTCTTGGTTTCTTCAACTGGCTTCTCAGTTTCAGTTTGAGGTTTCTTCAGATAGGTAATTGGAGCAGGTGGTCGAGGTGGCATCCACTCTGGTATTATCTTGTCATGAAGCCTCCATATGCCATATTGATTGGAAAGATGCTTCTCAAAAACTACATACTCCAGAACATCTTTTGGAATTGTCTCGCTGCCATACATAAGACGACCAAATCTATCATATATAGCCAGGAGCTGAAATGATGAGTAAACATATCATATTGCTTTAACAATCCAAAATAATATCAGGTATTTAAGCTGAACAGAATTCTCCCAATAATATACTATTAGCATATAATGTATCCAAAATGCATAACTGGTTTTTCATAACCTTGTTGTGGCTATTGGAGATATCCAGGGGAAGTACCATATATACTTGTGTATAACATGCTCTCACGTATAATGCGCACTCGTACTTTTTGCCAAAAAATCCTGACTTTTTCTTATACCGTGTATAATTCACACACTTGATTTTTGTGGGGTATAAAAACAAAATTACATCATCATGTTAAGTATTAACTAGACTGCCATAAATAAATATGTAAAAGCATTAAGTTATCACAGTTAATAATTTTAAAATGCTTTGACTTGTCCATAAGTACAGGAAACCCTCGGTATTTGCGGGTTCTTCATTTACGGTTTCGGGTATTCGCGGATCGAGTCTGACACATGTTTTCATTAAATTCACCAAGAATTTGACAGTCACTCAAAAATATGTATTTTATCTATTATATATCATAAAATAATTTAAAATGATTATTTATATATTAAAATGTCGAGAAAATAATCTTTCCCTTTTATATAAACATGAAGCGTATAAAGAAAGATATTTCTATCATAAAAATATAAATTCCTAATAGCTTTATGTTGAAGGTGATGGCTTTTATAGTAAAATTTATTAAACAATACAACTTGAAACAATGGTAAATTAAGCATTGGTTGCTTCGCGCGACTGACAATGGCCTCTGGAAATGATGATTCAGCCTTGTAAGTTCCCAGATGGCGAGACGGGATCCCTTAAGTGGGGTCTGCGTGACTTCAGGCTCTGCCTGATTCTAGCAGTGAAAGAAATAGTGGATAAGTAAAATTTTAGTTTCTCTTTCGTTCACTATTCTGCATGAATTGATAGGTTTACATTTTAGTGAGAAAAAATTTATTTTAACCAATTAATCATGGCATCTAATAATGAAGGATAGCGTAAAGCATAAAGTGATTTAATAGGTAAAAGGGAGAAGAAAGGTCATTAAGAATGAAGGCTCTTCACCTTTATAAGCATTTTGCTCGAGAATCTGATTCTGAGAGCTCTTCAAGTTTTTGTGCAAGTAAAGGGTGGTTTGAGATATTTAAGAGGAGGCATAGCCTACATAACGTCAAATTAGTAGAAGAATTGACATCGGCAGACCATGCTGCAGCACAGGTTTTCCCTTCAAAGTTTCTTAAGGTCATAAGACAGAAGTCTTTAACGCTGATGAGACATCCTTATTTTGGAAGAAAATGCCGTCAAGGACATTCCTATCCAAAGAGGAGAAATTTGCTTCTGGCTTCAAAGCAGCCAAAGATAGGATAACTCTTCATCTTTGTACTAATGCTTCAGGAGACTGCATGGTGAAGCCGATGTTGTTATAGCATTCATTGAATGCCAGGGCACTGAGAGGCAAAAATAAAAACTGCTTACCCATTTATTGGCAGTCTAACTACAGAAAGCCTGGGTCACAGCTACTCTCTTTTTGGATTGGTTCCGTAATTGCTTCATTCCAGAGGTAGAAAAAAACCTAACCCCCAAAGAACTACCTTTTAATGCTCTTCTCGTTTTAGACAATGTGCCAGGTCATCCTCAGAGTGTGCAATTTGCCCATCCCAACATGGAGGTGGTTTTTCTACCTCCAAACACGACATCACTCCTTCAACCGCTAGACCAGGGCGTGATTTCTACCTTCAAAGCATACTACACCAGGCGAACTATTGCTTGCATACTTGATGCGATGGAATTAAATCCATCACTGGACATTAAGCAGGGTTGGAAAGACTATAACATCGGTGACTGCATAAAAAACGTGAAGGAAACGCTGGATGAAATCAAACATACAACCATCAACTCCTGTTGGAGGAAATTATGGAGAGAAACTGTAAACGATGAAGAACTCATTGAGTCTCACACTGAGGAACTCACTGAGGAAGACCTGGAAGAATTGGTTAAGGCAAGCGAGGAAGAAGGAGGTAATTGAGGAGGTTGAAAAACAAGATTTAAATCTGAAAAAACTCAGAAATTCTCAGCCTTGGGAAGTTATTAACAGACAAAATGGTTGAGTATGACCCCTCTATGGAGCGTAGCTCAAAGATGAAGTGGGAAATTGAGGCCGTATTAATTCCTTACAGAGAAATTCAAAAGAAATTACAAAACAAGTCAAAATAGCTTCTCATCCAAACATTCTTACAAAAACCAGATCCTCCAGCCCAACAAACTTCCTCCCCTGTCAGCTCTGCTTCAGCCATTGGGAGTTGCCGGAATGAGGTATCAGAGGAAGACTAACTGATAGCCATCATCATCTACATGTTAGTCATTTTCGTGGGCTTCTTCATCATTAACCCCTCAAGCGCGGAGGACATTTAACTATAATACGTCACGCAGGTCGGAAGAGATTTAGGGAAATTCGCAGTTTTTGCGCGAAACCATATAAAAATTCGTAACTTATTAGATATTTATGGAATTTGACTGAAATTTTTTGAGGTTTTACGTAAAACTATGCATATTTACCTATGGTTTTCACACCGTCTTAGTTATTATTATTCGCGTGAAATACGCCTATGAATTCTTTCACTCAATCACGGAAGCCATTTACTCAGTTTTTCTTTATTCAAAGTTTACGGAGTATTTCACATCTACTGTTTTATCTTGGATTTCAACTTCTTCCCCGTATTTCAGAAAAAAAACCTTCAAATAAGGATTCTTACCCCTCAGCGCCGTCCTGTGTACTGGGTACGCCGCGGAGATTGCTAGCTTTCTTTATTTTTTTGACACAGTAAATTTTCTTTGGCCTACCTATTCAAAACTATTGCCATGGTCTTGTTTACATTAGCTGAGACAAGGGGTGAATGAAACACAGTATCCTTCCCCGTGTATACAAGAAATGACCATAAGTAGCCAGTCAAATCACAGAGCTCGAAGGTCTTGATTCCGAACTTGGAGATGTCTGATAGCAGACAAATGGGGCCTATATCCTCTTCTTACACCTCACAGTTGCTTTCGTGCAAAGATTTCATTGAATAGGAGCTTTTTTAGAAGCCAAAATTCCCCAATTCTCCTATCTACGTGAAAATTTAATCACAAAACTTAACGTATAATAAAAGTAAAAAGAAGGAGAGTAAAAATTACAGAATTAAGCACAATAGGAAGGTCAAAGGTTCCTCTTTTAAAATATATAAAGGTTATCCATATCTAAGAAAATTTACTGTGTCAAAAAAATAAAGAAAGCTAGCGACCTCCGCGACGTTCCCAGTACGCATGACGACCGCATGTGGAGTTTCCGTCCGACGTTCCCAGTACGCATGACGACGCTGACGGGTTAAAGGTATGTTCAGTAAACTTTTATGTAATAAATTTATTCTCTAGAATGTCTAAATATTTTATTGCATTTTGCCCTATCTCTCTATATTATAAAATTGACCATTGTGTCTAAAAGGCCCCTGCTCAAAAAACTAAACATTTATACCATAATTAAAGATTTTATAATATTTTTTGGCTCTCTGTGAACGGAATCCCTACTACAACATGTAAATCTATGTTCGAAATCCGTACATTTGACTCCCGTACATGTTTTCAGGAACGCATTATGTACGGATGTCGAGGACTGCCTGTACACCTAACACACATATTTCCATCAAAACCTCGAGATTGAATTTTTTCATGATTACAGTACTTTCTCAATATACTTCGTATATGAGAAAGTAAAAAGGGAAGCAGGCCCCTCGGCAGACCCAGGGCAGCGAACTCCCTACAATGTATATTGTACAGAGTTTTTATTGAAGCTCTACCATGAAAACCTCAGATCAAAGCAAAATTATTACATAAATGATATGTAAAGCAATAGTAATGAAAAGAATATGACCCTAAAATCTTTTATAACGAACAAATAGTCTGAAATTTTTCTTGTTTTATCCTTTTGTTGAGGCCGCCTATTTTGTAAAGCAAAAAGATTTTATTTTTGAATTTTTTTAAAATTCTTACTTGTTTTCATCTTTTAAGAGCAAAAATGAGTTAACATTCAATGAAAAATAACGAACGTAAATAATTTACCTCAATCGTTCTTACAATAACTGATGTCAAAGCTTGTGATTTGTGGAATTTTGTGACTTCATACGAGTCTAGCGCTAGTAGTCAGTCTAAATCACAAATCAAATAAGAAGAGAACCCAGCACCAGCATTAGCCTACTCTTTTCGAAAAGCACCAAGGAGGACCAACAGCTTTACGTCCCTTCTGACGGATGAAGCATTGATTGCCTTCATCTATACACGCAAATAGGGGGCTGCAAGATCTGTTGAAAAAATCCCACTTTCACAGATTTTCAATAGCCACTATGCCACGGCATCCCATTTTGTAAGTTTTGAAATTTCGAAGACACTTTTCTACCCAGAAGCCATCTACTGCAGCGTGAGTAATAGAAATACTTTCCCAAAGGATCGATCTACTGATTAAGTTAAATGGTTTATGAAAATGTTCAAATTTTTTAAACTAATAGTGAACATTATAGAGGTTTAAAATGACAATAGAAATAAGCTAAAATTTTCATACAATTAAGCGTTACAACTTCTCTCACCATATATTGGTCAAAATGACAACTCACGTTGAAATCCACATTTCCCGCTAACATTTATAACGTAGGGGTTAAAATGCTTTGACTATGTAGTAGTTCAATTTCTTGCTACTAAAACATCCCCAGATTCACCGGCAGCAGCACCACCACAACCAAATAAGACTTTTGGAAAGTTTGAACATTCACCGTTTAACTTCTACATGAGATACAAAATTGTTTATGGGCTAAAAACCATCTGCACGCCATAAGCTTTCAACCAATGTAACATTCTTTACAATCCAATCATTTGTTCAAGAGATATGAGGGAACAAAAATGGCCTATCTCACTATACACAGTGTGGCAAGAAAGTAATGAGACTGAAATAAAATTAAAATATCCAGTATGAGTATAGTTCCGCAACAAGCTCCTAGAGACACGCTGTAGTGTGACGTTGGCAGTCCCACTAGCCGTGACCAGATGGGATTGTGTTGCTGTTTCGTATGGATGCATTTTGTGCATCGTGTATTACTGCGCCATCAGAAATCCCAAAATGGAACAACGTGTCAACATCAAATTTTGTGTAAGCTGGGGAAATACCCAACTGAAACATGAAATATTATGAACAGCTTATGGGGATAAAGCTCTGTCCCGAGCACAAACATTTCGATGGTTTACGCATTTTCAAGAGGGCAGAGAGGATGTGGAAGATGACCCTCGCAGTGGACGACCAAAAATGAACTCCAACCCAGAATTGGTAGACAAAGTGCGCAATTTACTTGCAAGAGATTGCCGATTTACACTCAGAATGATGGCAAGGGAACTAAATGTGAATGAGGAATCGATAAGGTCCATAATTACCACAGACTTCGGGTTAGCGGCTTTTGCATGACAACGTGCCTGTTCACACAGCGATAAACATAAGGACATTTCTAGCCAAAAATGAGGTTGCAGTGCTCAATCACCCCCATAATCCCCTGACCTGGCTCCAGCAGACTTTTTTCTGTTTCCCAAATTGAAATTGAAAGGTCGCTGATTTGACACAATCATTGACATTCAGAAGAACGTGATGGCAGAATTGAATACCATCACATCAGACGTTTTCCAAGTCTTTCCAAAGTTTATGTGAATGCTGTAATAAGTGTATTCGGTCCCTCTGGGACTATTTTGAGGGAAATGGTTAATAATCATGTTACCCTATGCGTTGTTGTTTTTATTATATTTCATTCTCATTCCTTCTTTGCCGCACTGTGTGTGTGTGTGTATTAGTGATGCACCGAAATTCGGCTTTGGCCTCGGTATTCGGCCAAAATCTGCTATTCGGCCTTTGGATGGCCGAATAGCCGAATACTAATATATTTTTTTTGATAAAATGAAAAATGATAATGACATAATAGAAGAAAGCTGAAAACACTAAATAAAAGCATAATACATTGAGTTGTTGCGAATACAATTGACATATCTCGGATTCAGCCTAACAATTATGTGCTACTCCTTTTTATGGCCTACGATGTATAATATATTAGTGTTCCAATATGTGGACAATTCGTTTATTTAGAATACTCCTCATTAGTTGGAATTTTCGATGTTTTACAGTACTGTGTAAGTAGCAGACAACCACTGACATCTGGTTCACGTTTTTGCATGACTATAAACAGTAGTGCCATCGTGCCAAAACCAAAATGACACAGTGTCGACTGAGTTTTCGTTTCATTTTTGAATTTCATAAGTGCAGACATTTTTATATAACAGAATATATAATAAACTTAACAAGGCTGCGATTCTTTGTATATATCTTCATATTAACAAAGAATTTAAATAGATTTCTATAGAAAACATTAGTGTTCATTAGTTGGTACTTCAGGTTGGTAGTGTTTTAAAAACTATTTCGGAAATTCCCCGGGAGGAATATTCTTGTTATTGTAACTGACTTTCACAGTCAACACTGGGGATGTGTGCAGATTTTTCGTAAACCCAGAACTTATTAGTAGCATCATTTTTAAATTTAATAGGCGAGGCTAAGGCTCCGTCCCACATACAAGCGACACGGGCGGTGCAAGCAACTAAGTGGAAAAACAATACAGTGTAATGTTATGGCGGTGTATAATATAGAAATATTCGATGGTTGAAACTGCAAATTTTATTCTTGCAATTTGTACGTTGCATTGACGAAAATTTAGATTCATTAAACCCGTTGAAATTCAACGGGCACTTATGCTAGTATTAATATATTAATGGAGATTGAGGCCGGGAGGTGTTAAAGAGATTAAGATTTAGATGTGGACCAATTCCCATTGATGGAGTTGGGGGGCGGAAGCGTTGTACGGGAGGGTGTGAATGGCCCTCACCGTGAAACAAACATTGAAATTCAGATTATGATTATTTGCATGAATGGCCATGGGTAGCTGTCATTTAAGACTAACGCTGTTGCGATGGCTGTTCATGTGAATGTTGAGGGAATTGCTGGTGAGGCCGACGTAAAAGGCGGGGCATTGGGTGCAGGTTAGTAGGTAGATGATGTTGCCGGTGGTACAGTTGGTAAGGGAAGTTATGGGGTAGGTGATGTTGGTGGTGGGGTTTGAGAATGAGTTGGAGGGTGGGTTTATAGGGCATGTTAGGCATCGGGGTCTGAGGCAGGGGTGGGACCCTGCAGGGTGCAGAGGAGTGGGTGATGGGGGTTCTTTTCTCCACAAGATGTTGGCTAGGTTGGGAGGTCTGCAGAAAGAAAGGATTGGGGGTGTGGGGAAGGAGACCTGGTTGGGGGAGGAAGTGAGGGTTGGGTGGGCTGCCTTTAGGATGCTTTTTAGGGTATTGTGGATGCCGGGATAAAAGGTGGTGGTTAGGGTGAATTGGGGGGTAGAGTCGGAGGTTGCGGGGTGGTTGGAGTGTAGGTTAGGGGTGCTGGGTGTGACTGCCCATTGGATTTGGTCCCAAATCAGGTCCAGCGGGTATCCACATTGGAGAAATGCATTTTCGAGGATGGAGCAGTACTCGGAGAGTGAGTCTCTGTCCGATACATATATATATATATATATATATATATATATATATATACATACATTGCACAAACGCATATAAAAGATCTTATAACAATGAGAGTATGGGGAGAAGTTTAAGGGTGCTAAGGTATGATGAAAAGCAGTAGACAGAGGTGGGAAAACAAAAATCAAGGTCTGAGAAATGGAAAGGGAGAAAACACCGCCCTTTGGTATTGGTTGCCTGTGTGCCTTGAACCCACATATTGCGATAGGAAGACCTTATGACCTAGTACCAGGCCCCTGGGATTTTGCCCCGGTATCCCTGATGACTACTATTGAATTTTGTGAGAGGATACAAAATTTCAAAAACGAGATAAAAATTAAGAAGCATAATGTGCTTATGCTTCTAGACAATGCACTTTGTCTTAAAGGCTTGGACCTTAGCAATGTGAGACCCGAGTTCCTACCACCCAATCGCACTGGTTTCCTACAGCCTCTTGATGCAAGCATTATTAAGAGTTTTAAGGCACACTATAAGAGAAAATGATAATAGAGAGCATTACCAATAATTGTTCAATGGAGTTATCCTTGAGTACATAATGAAACTGTCATGAGATGAAGTTTCAGCAGGAACAATAAGCAACTGCTGTATAGCAATGTGTTTTTTACTCTCTTCTTTTTTTTAGTCAACTAAAACATAATTCTTTGATATTTTTCCTATAAAATGATTTTTATTTGAAAATTTTATATTCAGTACCTAGTGGCTTGATTTAACACCACCCCCGCTTTAGTGCCCATTTCAGTGTTGAACAAATGGTAGCGCTAAATCAAAGTTTGACTGTATTTTTAACAGACCTCATTAAAAATTACTTTTGAAAATGCTATAGTTAAAAAAAATTCCTAATTTTCATTATAGATGCACAATTCTGTCATGAATAAATGAACTGTACAAAGTTTATTTTTCAAAACACACTGATAAAAATCACATGGTATTTAAAATTATGAATTTTTCTAAAATAGCTCAATAGGTGTCATTTATTATTTTCACTGGTTATTGTAATCAAATGTGGAATTCCAAAACAAGATTAGTTAAGAAAAATTTGCCATTATTACATGCTTAATGTAATCATTTAAATTCAATCCAATGTGATCTATTTTGCAGAACCAACTATTTCCTTTTATTGCTTTAGTAACTTAATGTAGATTTACCTGTTGGCTATGGAACCTGACTGTAATTTGACCAAACATATTTTCCTTTGTTATAACATCAGTGCATCTGGCATGGGTGAATTTTGGAGGCTCCAACCAATCTAAAAACTTCCAATGAATAGTCTTCAGCTGCACATTGTGCCTGATTTCCTGTTGGAAAATGAATTTTTATATTAAATGTAAAAACTTCATAATGACTGAATTGCTGGCTCGTTAAATTTTATAGCTGTGATTACAATTATGCAGTCACTATAAACACAAAAATCCATCTCGCTAGCCCCATTATTGACCAAGACAACTCATTTGTCAATATACTTATAAGGGATGTTTAATAGTGTACTTCCTTTTCTTATATGTTGATTGAGTAATTGGTGCAATTAGAGACTTGCAAACATCTTGGTAGCACTATGAGAGCGAGTTCCCTTATGCAGAATTTTTCTGTAAACATGAGTTAGTTTTTCTTTTTCTAGATTTTATCACTATACTGTGGTCTCAATATTGAAAATTGGTGTAACAAACTTTCTCAAGTCTAGTATAAATGATAATGTCACAGTTAACATTATTGTATAGACAGCTTGGGAGTATCTAGGCAATGAACTCGATTAAGTTTTAATGCCACTGTATGCAATACAGTTGTTGGTACTATCCTGTTTTGGCCCCGCAAATATTTTTCATGGTAAATATTTATTGTTGAGGCGCTCATGGGATCGCTATGTAAATATTACAAATAACCGAGGATATTGGCGAGCTGATGGGCCTGTCGCAACATTTACAAACCCGATCACCGGACAATGGGGAGGGATAGTTTGGTTCCAGCCGCAGCGAAGGGCGCGGTAGCGCCCGGAGACGACTACCCATTAAAACAAAGCGAGCCGAAGGCTTGTCAATATATCCTTTCAATGTTATATCCTCTCAATTTGCGCAATAGTTAAGAGGACATAACATTGACAGGATATATTGACGAGCCTTCGGCTCGCTTTGTTTTAATGGGTAGTCGTCTCCGGGCGCTACTGCACCCTTCACCTAGCCTGGAACCAAACTATCTCTCCCTGTTGTCCGGTGATTGGGTTTGTAAATGTCGCAACAGGCCCATCAGTCATGGGTTAGCAAGCTTTAGGGTAAAAATTATTTTAAAACATTATTTCAACAATGTATCTTGTAAATATGAATCATTAATCAACAATAAATATTTACCATGAAAAATATTTGCGGGGCCATAACAGGATAGTACCCAGTTGTTACTTGTGGCTTCACAAAAATGTTTATTTTTCATTCGCTAATGTACTATTACTGTTCACAATCAAGATAGCTTATTCTAAAATTATATTATATAATAAACAAAGACTTACAGGATAGGCACGCTCTGTAACTACTTCTCTCAACTTCAGCTTATCACCACTGTAATTAAATAAAAATATATTATATACTGCAAAGATTGTTAAAAGCGTCTTTAATGAATGTGACATTGAGGACAGTGGTCCCACACTACTAAAAGAGCTACATCACAATTTTGAAATCACCCCATTGGTGACAGAATGGAGATCACTACTTTAGTCAGTTTAAACGGCTAACTTACCTAGCCATATATTCATGGGTCTCTTTATATATTTCTGCCGCTTGAACAACGAAATCCTTGGTTTCAAAGTCTTCATCGTAACTTCGTATTTTTCTGACAGCCATCATAGATTTACTTTTCTTCTCCAGTAGTTCCAATTTTTGTTTAGCTCCCTTAGTATGATATATAACGTTCGAAGAAATTATCAGGCACTTTTTAAACTGACCCATTTTAGAAGTTACATTTCGAAACAATTCTACTTATTCTATTTGAATGAATACATACCGGCATCGATAAGGCAGACATACGGCCATCGCCTTCGGGCGGTACATAGGGTTCAAACACACCACCGGTGCAACTAATAAAAAAGCCCCTTTCCATCCAAGGCCTAGGTGGTAAAACTCCTCTCTCCTTCATTCTAGCACGTACCTCTTCCTCAGTCGGTCCACCTTCAGCCTCAGATTTAGTCCAATCTCTTATATCTACCTTTATAACCTGCGAAGGTAATAGTCTCGGACATAATATTCCATAATAAACTAAACAACACGGGAGGACATATATTGCATTCACCAATAACAAGTAATTACAGCTAAATGCTAAAGGTAAGTAGTCTTTTATATATCCTCAGGAAATATTCAACACAAAACTGCGATACCATAAATAATAGAATTTAATTACTATCACACACACACCTTTTGACTTCTCAGCTTTTTAAATTTCGGTTCCCAATGTTTCGTACGTCGATGACGAACACATTGTAGATTTATTGCAGCAAATTTAAAACAAGGAGTTAAAAGTCCCACATGAATATTCTAGAAATAAAATTAGTATTTAGTTAATAGCAGAAGTATTAATTGTTAGTCCTTAAGAGTATTCACACGAACCTGAATTAATGAAGGTAACCGGTTGTAAACGATGGAAGCACCCATTTTCAATAATATGTAAACATAAAGATAGATCGATTGTTGGACGAGCAATGCGATACATATCTGTATCTAAGTTTACAAATCGATTGTTTGTGCCTCAGTTTTAAAACCAGTGGTTCCAGCCCTGTGCATCTTACTCTTGTGGGAAATAGGTTCAAGTTACGACTACATTTGTTCATAGATGGCACCACCGTCGCACCAAGCGCGCGCGTTTAAAATATCAGGTTATTTATTCCTCGTAAAATGCTTAATATATATGATCGCAAAATTTTAAATAGAAATATAAAATTGAAAAAACAACAAAATTATTGTACGTTATTGATATTGCTTTATTTAAGCTTCGTTAGATGTACACATAACAAGTAAATGCCGTATTTTAAGTGAGAAACAATTCTGTAGCATTTCAGCTGAGATTGCAAACAGGTTTTTGCAAACATCACAAATTATTTGCGATATACACTCAGAAAGATGGCACAGTTACATTACAAAGTAGTACCAGATGAAAACAAACAGTTGCCAAATCTCAATTCAAACATTAGCAATTCAACAGAGATCACACATGGATTATAACCTACAGATACAAAGTCACAAAGTTCTTTCAAGGTTTCTGTTCTGGCCGTGAATACAGAAAAACGATTATAAATTGTAACCAAATTTGATTCAATATCAATTAGCCAGGAATCCCTTGCATGCTGAACACAATTATGTAAGATATACGGGCAGGGCATTTTATTCCAAGTAATTCCCCAACTTCCGCAGACAAGAGTACATAAACATTGCTCTGTCCATTTCCATCAACATAACCAAAATTGGAGTTGCAGTTATCCCCTGCAAATGCGATACACTCTTCTGGCCAATCATATGTTTTTAAAACAAGGTGACTTATAGTCCCCTCTGATTCATTTTAAACATTTCAATTCAACTAGCTTGTGTGAGTCCTTAAACATGACGATCAAAATACTGTACGAGTATTCGAAAAATTTTTCGTGATAAATTATTGCTACCATCAGTGGAGATCCTGATGTACATATTCAAGTTTAATTTTTATTAAAGGTAGAGAATGTGGAGCTAATACCTTGTCAACTATTGCTTATGTCTTAGCTGTGGCTGGTGAAATTTTAGTAGCCATCTTTGAATCCGCAAATAATCTTATTTGTGCAAATCACTGATCGATAACTCAAAGTGATGTCAAACTGAATGAAAGCCTAAAGTTACAAGCAGAAACAATTTCAGCCTACTTTCTATTTTTAGTAATAGCATCATTTGTAATTTTTCCTCATGTAGTGCCAGAATTACTGTTTCTCATATGCTTGGCTGAATTTAAATGCTACTCCAAACCTAATTTTCCCTTTTCCACTACATATATTGATTTTACAAGTATTGCTTTTGTCACCATCTTTGTGAATCGGTGTAATGTAAGCAATTTTAAAGAGGTCAGAAAAAACGCCACTGCTAAAAGATTTTTAAATAGTATAAACAGTGGGTAAACCAGTGATTGACTGCACTTTTTAAATAAAAAAGTTCATCTGGGCCAGTACACTTTGTAACATTTGTAGACAATAATTTCCATAGTACATCCTCAGTTGAAACTGTCATTTTGCCAAAGGAAAACGTGTAATTTATGTCAAAGGCAGGCTTTGTGTCAGGTATCACAGTACTGTGGACCTTAGAAAAGTTCCTTACAAAGAGGTTTGAAATATCGTGGTCATTATTTGCAACATGTTCTTCATAATAATACATTATGCTTGGTATTCTATCCAATTTTTGATGATTTTTAACATGTCTCCAGAAATACTTTAAGTTATAGGGAATATTTGTTTCCATGTTATTTATATTGTTTTTGCAACATGAACCAGAATGTTTTTTGCATTCACCTCGGATTTTAGAAAAATTATGATAATCATCATTACTCCCAGTAATTTTGAAAATTTTATGGTAATGTTTCTTGAGTTTGATACATTCCTTTAATTCAACACTAAACCATTTAGGATAAGATGACGTTTTGATTGTTAAGGTAGGAGTACACAGTTCTATAGCTTCATAAAGAATAGAGTAGAAAATTGATAGAGCATTATTAATCTCCAAATTGCACAATATTCCTAGCCAGTTTAAAGTATCTAAGTAGTTAGTCAATGTAGTATAATGACAGTTTCTATAATCATAAATAGTAAATTGATAATTGTTATAATCTAGTTCTTTGGCCAACTTTACACTGTAATGAATATCAAGGTGATGATTAACACATTTTTAAATAGGATATGGATCCTTTTCGGAAGTTACTTGCCCTGAATTAGAAAAAGCTAGATCTAATAGTAAATTGTACAAATAGTACTCATCTGCTTAAGACCCAGTAATGTAAAACTTTCATTTATAATTCTTGCTTGAGTGGTGAAAGACATGCTATCACAGTCAGTGTTCCAACAGGGATCAAGTAAATTGTAGTCCCCAGTACAATAATATCAAAAAATTGTTATTATTCACAATATCTTCAACCACTTCACAATGAGATAAGTACTTATCAATGGCAGAGGCTGGGGGATATACACTGCCCCAATTAAAACCTTTGCCTCTTGACTACAAATGTTTACAAAAATGTTCTACATTAATAATTTGGCTTATAACCTTTACAGATTGCAATTTTGTTTTAATAGCAATTAAAACCCCACCACTACGAACTTTATTAGAAGTAATTACACTGCGATCATGTCTATAAATGTCTAAATGAGGTAAGTCCAATTCCGAGTTATGTCTTCACTGAGCCTAGTCTCAGTGAGTACGATAACGTCATAGTCAGCGGTAGAAATAGCTAGTTTAAGTTGCTCTAATTTTGTCCTTAATCCCCTTACGTTCTGATAATAGATTGAAAGCGTTGTTAAGGACATAAGTCTTTTGACACTTTTTGCTTTTTTACTATGTTAGGAGTGACAATACTACTTGATATGCTACTCCTTTACATTCAAAGGAGGAATAGTGGCCTTATGTTTTTATATAAATTGTTAAATAACCATATTAAAAGCCCAGAATTACTTAATTTAATAAACCTCAGAGTGCCTTTAATGTATACAAGGTTAGATATGACTTTTCATATACCATATATGGACAAATTATATGTGCATTTTACCTTTGTATACTATGATGAGAGACTACAACCTTATAAGTCATAAAGTTGATATATTCAATGAATCACTGCAATCATTTAAAACTAAGCTGCAATGCTAACTTAAATGTGGTAGAAATTTATGCCAACTTATGTCTATTTTAATTCAGGTAAATTTTTATTAAGTACCATGAATCTGATATAATTTTACTTTATGCCTTAGAATGTTTATTTATTTATCATTTTTAAAGTTTACCCAACAAAATAATTACAGGATAAACTGGTTTACATTTTAATAAATACACTTGATTCTAATTATCTTGATATCAAGATGGCAAATTATATATGTAACGAAAAAGCAATACAAAAGCATATACATTCACAAGCATAAAATATTCATTATTCAATACAATGATATATATATATTACCATACACGACCTATGAACTATTTATAAATAAGGCAAGTAACAATGGTAGTTATACAATTGTAGTTATGTATTACCAATAACAACGAATGAAATATATTTATAAAAGAAGTGAGGCAGATAACAATCATATATTCCTTCATTTTCAAGATATGTACATGATTTCAAACAATGGTGAAATTATAAATTCATACATATCTTTTATTGAGTAACCCAATAAAGCCGATAATTATGTTATATACTCAGACTTTCTGATAAAAATGTCTAGATTAGAGAAGTACTTATTATAACTAGCACATATCCTCGTTAATGTTGAGTTCATACAAAGGTTTGTACGATATTGTTATATTGTCAGATGGATTTTGAGTATAATTTTTATAGGATTTGTGATTTTTATGTGCAATAGTATAATTTTTCTTACTCTTGTGCTTTAATGGTTTATATTGTATTAGAACGCACGTTTAAATATTTTGGCTTATTTTTAATAAATTTCTGATTGTATTTTTAGGAAAAGGCCTTGTCCCGTAAATAGAGTATTATTATTATCAGTGTAAAATTCATAATAGAGAGGAGTTTAGCTTTATAAAATATACGATAATATTACAATAATAAAATTTTATAAATTTCTATAAATTGATGCAAAGGATGATTCGAATATACTTATGTGACAGGCATTAGCTGTAATAATGGGAGATACAAATTGAGAAAGACGGTCGGACAATTGTAAAATTAGATAAAGGATTTGTTGGAAATTGACGCACGAATGCTGTTTTTGAAAATATATTACGTGAGTTTTTGGATTTCAAATAGGAAATGAGGTGGAAGTTTACCGTGAAGAAGGAATCACCCTAGTTTTTTATGGTTCTTAAGTGCATTATGAAGGCTAATTCACTTACTAAATAGAGTATCTTAGTTAGGACAATTACAAGTGTATTTTTCTACCTGTTCCGGACATCTGTGTTTGTAAATCAGTAGGTTCCTACGGTAGGTACCTACATTTCAAATTTATACGAATATTTTATCGGTATCAATTGAATATACCACAGGTTTCCAAAGTACATGGATAAGATAAAAACCTGAAAGTATTTTCCGGAGTATAATTGCTATTCTTATAATTACACTCGTGAATAGTTTTTAATAACTAATAATTGTTTCCGCATAATTTGTAAATGCCGCCGAAACTACCCATGTAATTGTTTATGAAGACGTCCTACAGAAAAATAAATGTTACAAAAAAACGCATACGTATTTGGACCAAAAATTCGTTATTAATTAATTAATTACATTGTCGGTTATTAAGCAATCTGAAAATATATTTTAATGCCTTATTTTTACCCCTCTCCATGACGAATCCAAATTTAGGTTTGCAAAGCAAAAGTTTAATGCCAATAAATTTGATTTACTGCAAGTAATTTATAACATTTAAGCAAATTTTATCGATGCTACAATAAGTTATAATTGTGTTCCTACTAAAATGAGAAATCAAGATATAAAAAGGAATTGTTTATTTTTTGTGGTTTTTTTGTCGAAATTGTAAATATCCAGGTTTATAAGGGGAAATGTTGGTTAGCCTGCGCGCCTGCGCGTTACTTCTGGTTACTTCGTAGAAATCTTAAAATGGCTGACGGGGTTGTCTGTTATGTGCGTAATACAGTTCGAAATTTATTTTGTTTCCATCAGACCTTTTTAGAAGGAAAAAACTAGACCTTTTTATTGTATTCGAAATTTAATGTTGATAGTGATCGTGATCGTGATATATGTTTGGCCGTGTGTTCTTCGAAAACTGGTCCACGTGATAATCATTTTGACAGCAGAGTTTTAATACTTTTGGTTATTTTATGTGTTTACACCAGAACTTTTTACAAGTAAAAAACTAATCCTTTTTATTGTATTCGAAATTTAATGTCGATAGTTTTGATCTTGACAAAATTTTGGCCGTTTATTCTTCGAAAACAGTGGTGCATGTGACGCATTTTGACTTCAGTTTTTAATTATGTACTTTTAGTTTGATTTGTGTACGTTTTAAGACACTTTAAGCGAAGTGAACTATTATCTAAAGTTTTTTATAGTTTCAATGTGTGTAATCTTCACATTGCTTACTGGACATTAATTAACTTCTCTTAATAGTACTATTTCTTATTTTATAATACAATGATATGTGAATTTGTATATGTAATTATTCAGTATGCCCTGCTTTGCCACTTAATTGTAATTTATGGTGATGTTTTGATGTATTATTGTTTTTCGTTAGTCCACTCGTGCTGTTATATTGTTTTACTTTGTATTTTCTTTTGTGATTGAGTTTGTCTTATTGATTTGCCATGTAACTTTGATCTTCTGGAAAATAAATGTACTGTTATTATTGTGTGATACAGCTGTCCTGGTCAATCTCCTCGAGTATTTATATCTACAAAGGTAAGGAAATCTTAAATAACTTCTCTGTTCATCTTTGATTTATAGTTGAAATATCTTTACCGTATATATATGTATATAGGAAATGTTATATTTATCATATTTATGTATAATGGAGTAATTATTTTTATAAATTAGTCCTTATGTATAACATTTTGTTACTGCATAACATGTTTAATGAGTGATTTTATCGTTGTAAAGTATCATTTTCTGTGAAGAGTTGGTAAAAATTTTTGCAAGGACGGATTTGTTTATGGGCAAATATAGCCAAGATATGGCGTTACACTCTTAACGTAGGATTAATTAAGGGTTTGTTATCAATATATATTGTGTTTTGAACGTAAAAATTATAGTTTACCTCATAAAATGAGAATCTTTGTTTTTAAAAACGTATGAATAATACATTATTAGCCGGTTTCCATTACTTTATAAACTTCAAATCAAAAGTTATTGTTAAGGTTTTGTAGAATTTTTATCCTTTGGGTGCGAGATTTCTGAGTTGGTTCTGTCGTTGTTTCAGATGCGAGCCTCCGAAGAATGAAGTCTGAAAACGCAGCCAGCATGGTAGATCTTCCACAGGCCAGCTCTGCTTTGCGATGTCAAGAAAGAAGATGGGTGAGTGTGATTGATTTTGCATTTCAAATTAGAACTAATGAGCTTCCCGCTTTAAATATATATTTCATGTCCTGGCATGTGCAGAAACTACATTAGTCTTACCTATTTTTACACATAGGGGTATTTTCTCTCTACAGCAGTTTTAATATATCTGGAAGCTGCGGAAGTGCTCTTCTCGTACCAGCATCTGTTATGCTTTTCTCAGTTATTAAAAAACAAAGCTCTACGATATTGACATTCTTTATTAATTTTTCCTAAATGTGAATCATCTCGTCGAGTAGCTAATCCGTTTCCTATTGCTGAGTTTAAATTTGTGTCGTTTCTTCGTCTTCCGCCGTTGGCTGCATCGATTCTGTTTTGGCTTCTTCTTATATTACTCCCTTCTTCAGTTTGTTCGTTTCTTCTTTGTTACCTGATTTCGTTTATGGTCTCTCTCGCTGTTTGCCTTTGCTCATCTGTCCGTATTTTATCTTCTCACTCTTTCTCTTCTACGTCGTTCTTCTTTATCTTCTTCTGTCTCTATAATATTTATTTATTTATTCATTTAGTCACATGGTGGCTGGATGTGCCAGGTGGCGACAAGTAACATAAAATGACACAATAAAGTACGTTTGAATCAGATTTACATTAAAATTTTCGAAAGAATCAATTTAGATTCACGTCATTGGTACATAAGTAAAAATTACACAGATTCAAAGGCCTCGTTATCTTCTTCTTTCTTCCATTTGATGAATTAATGGGCTATTATTACCTTAAACTTTAATTAAAAGTTATATTTGTAGTAATTAAAATGCTGATAGTAACAACAACCTGGGAAATTGCAATTGATAGTGCTTTACCGTCAGAGGTAATAATGAGTAAAAGCGTTGTTATGTAAACTAAACAAACAAAATTATAAGTTCTATTTGATGAATTAACGGAGTACTAGCTGTACCCACACAGTGTTTTCACTGTTTTTTCAATTAATTTATAAAAAATTAAGAATTGTGTAGAATAAGTTGATCTCAATATTTCACGTTTAACTCAATAATTCGCATTTAACTCTGATAATGCATTTCCCCAGTATAGGTAAGGTTAGCGGGTAGAAATCTCGCTGAGGGCGAGGCTGTGTGTGCATATTGACAATTAATTATGCAAAGTCAGTAAGAAATCTGTATTTTAAAAGTCAAATTAGAGAGGAAATTAATGCTACACAGTAATTGATTGCAAACTTTTATGTTTTTAATTTTCTTTGTTTCTTTTTATTGAAGTATACGTCCTTTTTTTCATATATCAATCAATGCAACCGTTTATTTAGATTAACAATGAAGAGAAGATAAGTTTCGGCGAGTTCTAGGTTATCAATCTAAAAGAAATGTTTTCATGCTGCTCCTGAATAAACGTAGCCCGTCGCCTAACATTCTTTGTCATTTAGATTATCTACGAAGGTGACATAACCATATAACTTTCAATTTGTTAAAAAATAATGTACGTCCCTATTCTCATCTGATTTTAAATTTACGCATGAGACAATTTGCCTTAATAAGCATTATAGATGTTTAATAGTTTTACTTACTGAAAAAGTAAGATTCCAGCATCCGAATGATTTTAAATAAGATCAATTGCTTTGATTAAATTGCTAGAAATGCTTCCCATACACAGTTATTAACTGGATAATTATCCGTAAATATTTGTGTTGCTATCTATAAAGTTTGACATTGCTACAGCATTAATTTCGATGCTTAAAGTGTGAAGCGAATAACACTATTCTTTCACTTATTTGAAGGTTTAATTGGCACTAATTGAATTGGAGGCAATGCCAGGAATCTTTCTCTCTCGGTCACAGTGCAATCATCATTCATTTGTCTGCTTCATTCAAAACTGGCATCGGAACTTTTTAATTTTTTTGTACCATTTGGCGACAAATGAGGGTTGATCAAAACAACGATTATCAATGGTGATGTTTATAGAGGTCCAACTGTATTTCAAATGTTTATATAAACTCAGATAGCGCTTGCAATTGGGAGCTTTTAGAATAACAAAAGATTGTTTCATTTTTAACTCTTTTTAAGTACTAAGTTAAGATTCCATTATAAGCACCTGTTGGCATAGGTTTGTAAAAGTTTGAAAGGATTGAAAATATACGTTGGATTCGTTATAACTATTTTAATTTTTATTATTCCAGAGCTTGCGATTATATACTTGATACGTTTTTGTGTATGGTATATTCCAAAACG
Organism: Uropetala carovei; assembly: GCA_036926305.1. Taxonomy (NCBI): domain Eukaryota; kingdom Metazoa; phylum Arthropoda; class Insecta; order Odonata; family Petaluridae; genus Uropetala; species Uropetala carovei. The sequence goes on along the minus strand of JAXCHB010000044.1, from coordinate 1,699,696 downwards.
TGGTATTGTACACAGTCCGACATCGCATTCTTTACATACGTACAGTGAAGCCTCGATATATTGGACTAAAAGGAGGGGAAGGCCTGTCTGTTATATCCGAAACATCCGAAGGAAACGTATGTGTTGCCTTAAATTGTTAAAATGCGCATGTTATGAAAGACAGTGTTTTACTCTGCTATATATTTATACAAATTGTTAAGAGCGCATGAAATAATAGCACAGAGTTTTCTAATTAATTTAGGAAAATAGGAATCGTATTAATTTTTATATTTTACTAGTAAAAGGTGCTTGCAGTGTGCTAGCAGGAGCATACTTTTATAAGAACATAATTAAGAATGAAATAAATTATAGTGACCATAAGAAAAATTGATTTTCCCTTGCGTTCTTATTTGAAACGGAATTATTCTTAGGAATGGAACTTGGGATACTTTTTCGAGATTTTAGATTTTTCCGGACCCTGGTGGAAATTGGCAGAAAGTAACAATGAATACAAAGAATGTTTTAAGACAAACAAACCCCACAAGTAATGCAAGTCAGTCAATTTCAACCAGTCACAAAGGTCAAACGGAGGAACAATTAATTTTTGCGGGTTTGCTACACCAATAAATTATACATTGTATCTACCATATATACTCGTGTATAACGCGCTGTTTGAAGACCAAATTTTCAGGTCATAAAGTAGGGTGCACGTTATACACAGGTAACACTTCTCTGCACTTAAAATGGGAACCTACCTCGCCCCAGATTCACGCTTTTTGGGTTAATTAATGGGAAAAGCACAATAATTATTGATACTCCAGGTTATACATACATAATTATATGTATAGAACACCTAATTACTTCTATACATTTATAATTCCATCCTCTCTAATTATTCCGCATTTCACTAGCTCATCAGCTGATTGCTGTAATTTTTGCAAAATCACAAGATAGTCTTCCCGCAAAACACACATCAAAAACAAAAAAAACATAGAATAAGCAAATTGAAATAATTTTATTTAGTAAATGATTCTAGTGTCTACGATTGACAACGTAAGTAATTTAAAACCCATAGAATCTCGTGTGTGAACTTAATCATACCTGTCGCGTTTCCTGTTTCCAGATTTGTTTGTTAAATTTTTACGTTATTCCTTCTCTTAAACAGTTTTAGAATGAGATAGGAAAGAGAGAACCAACGTCCACTTTAAATCAAAACTAATTTATAGATCCCTTTTTGTCTGATTTAAAAGGATTGGCAACAGTGGCGCTGCAGTTTTCTACACGGCATCACTTTGCCCAACTTACCATGTGAGGTTGCTGCCATCTCAACTCAGTCGCTTTAATTATTGACGATGTCTCTCTTAGACATAATATGGAGCTTATTGAACGTAATACACTTATGGACAAGTCCAAACGTTTTAAAATTCATATACCTCCCAAAAATCAAGGATGTGTGTCATACACGTGGTATCAGAAAAAGTCGGGATTTTTTGGAATAAAGTACGAGTGCGCATTATACACGGCAGTTATACACTGGGACGCATCATACACGAGTATATACAGTAATTATATACATTATAATATGTATATATATATATCCATATATTGCGATGTATAAGTCGACCTTGAATTTTCAACTTGAAAATACTAGATTAGGTATATGTTCGCAGTATAAGTCGACCCCCTTTGTTTCACTTAAAAATACTTCTCATGAAATCGTTGCCAGGCAAAATCAAGGTCCTGTACGATCCAAGTTTTAACAAGATACAGAAATAAACATAGTAATAAAAAAATATAGGAATATTTTTTCGAGTCCGTGCTATTCTTCTTGAGCCTTCCATTTGACAGGTGTTTTAATTTCAACCAATAAGAAACTGCTATTCTCAGAGAGCTTGACCAACTAAATAATGGTTCCTATGATTTGATTGATGTCGGCTGTTAATGATGCTATCAAAATTAACTGCACCTAGTTATCGCAATCAATATCTACGGTGGTGAAATTCAATAAAGTATCGCATGTTGGCAGGCGTGAGGATGGTTCTGATAATTACATTATTCCCCTTTTCAAAAAAGGAAATGTTTTTTCCGCATATTTTTTGATTATTTTTTTTGTCTTCTTTCATGTACTTTTTTGTACTTGATTTATTTGCATATTCCACATATAATTATAACTTGCAATTAGTATGGTTAATTCCGATCGAAGTGTACCTCTTCTATCTCACTTACTTCTACAGCATTACAATACTTTGGATGATACAATTAAAAAAACAAGGTAATTGTCCGTAATAAACATTTCATAAATGTCGTATTAAAGAATTGATATTTTAATAAACAATCAAGTAATGATTATAACATTCTAAATTTTATTATTTATTTATAATTATAATATCATAATTATATGTGGAAGGTGCAAATAAATTAAGTACAAAAAGGTACGTGAAAAAGACAAAAAAAATAATCACAAAAAATTGAGGAAAAAAACAAAAATACAAAAAAGACATAATAATAATACAATTTTACTAGTTAAAATATATGTACAGACCACTTCTGAAAGAAAAAAATGCTGGCTGCTGGGAGCGAACCCCAGCCCATCCGATACTAGACATTCATTCTACCCATTCAGCTATCGCTGCTTCTGTTTGTAACCTTAAGGTTAATGGTATATGTTGCATCCGTGCTTACACCTGAATTTAAATTGTTAAGATCTTTTAAACAAGGGCCCATTGGCAAAAACGCAGAGAGATATAGGTGATGTTTTAGTTCTAGTTTCACCTCCTAAAAGGGTATTACGAATTTCAATATTAATGTTATGGCCTCCCCTTGTTGGTAAATATCGATGTTATTCATCTGTAATTTAAGGTTCACAATTTTATATTTGTCGTATAAGTCGACTTTAAGTTTTAGGAAATTTTTTTTAAGCTTCAAAGGTCGACTTATACGCCGTGATATACGTTAGTTATAATGTTGCGATGTATTCATTAGGCCTTCCAAATAACGCACATGTGATAGGTCCGCATGAGACACAATGTAGTAGTGGTGTCATTTAACTGTTTTGCATCGCCGGACATTCTGTCCGTTATATCCTAAGTACGTTCCATCAAGGTCCAGTATGCAGAGGGTTCAATGTACTGTGGATTTCTTCCTTTTCATTGGCTTCGTGGTACTTTTGTTTCGGATGATACACTTCCTCATGGCTAATATCATCACAATTTACCGAAAGAAGTGAATAATATCAGTCAGTCTCTCTTTTACAGTAAGCACCGCCTCGAAATATTCCAATTCATTTGCATCGGAATCAAACCATTATCAGTTTTGTCTTTTCATTGGGAATCAGTGGTCTAATGAAGTTTATTCTAATGAGTACTTGAAGTTGTTTTATTTATTTAACTAGTTTATAATTTTTACTTTGCAAAAGCCATAAATAATGGCTTGAAACGCTTACAGAATGCAAGTACCTTCTACTTGTATATTGAACAAATAAGTAACATATCATTCTTGTCATTAAAGACAATTTTTAGTAATGTATGTGTATCTGTAAATGTAATTACATGCAAGGTTATTTGTCAGGTGCGTTTCGCTTCCAGCATAAGCGCCTATTAGTATTAGTCTCCATCTGGTCTGTCCGCATGTTCGTTATCTGCTTCTACCAAGCAGATTTTCATGAAATTTGATATTAAGGACTTACGGTCAAAGATAATAAGAAAATCACATAAATGAGTCACGTAAGCCAATCAGGGGTACCACTTTACTGGTGATAAAATATGAACTTTCCCTCATATCTCGTAAAGTATCGGTCATATCAAAATATTTATCAAGTAAAACTTGTGCAACTAATAAAGCAGGGTATTTCTTTTCCTCTACATTTTTATCGTAGGAGTCGCCGTTTGCGAGAAAATCGAACAAGAGTCGTAATTTGAGTTGAACTTTGAAATTTTCTAGCATGGTTACTTCTTCATTGTTGCTAACGTAAACAATCTCACGGAAATATGTTTAATTTCCTTACATATGCATGTAATATTTTTAAATGGGAAGAAAATGGATTATTTATGATGAAGAAAAGAACTTTATAATGCTATTTCCCTTCCAAACACGTAAATAATTTCTTTCAAATACTCCAATGCACAAAACGCACCCATTTGTGTTACGTTGTACACTTTCCTAACTTGTTTATATCTTAAAATCTCATTATAAATATTAGTGTTATTTTAAACTCTTGTACTAATTTTTAAACGAAGTAATCAACTGATATTTTATAATTATACAGTTTGCGTAAGCACAACATTAAATTACCATAACTTTAATGTATGTTAACAACAAATTGTTGACAGCATATTTGTAGTGATTCTGAGATAAATACAGAGTTCATAAAATTATTTCTAACGAAGAATGTAAATTAAACTACAAAATATCCTTCTAAGATTTAGTCACATTAAACGTTTATTAGGAAAATTACACTGTAATCGTTTTTGTGCATCAAATCTTGGAGTAATTATTGGAATTTATTTTACAATGCTACACAAACATCTTTATATAGTTCTCTGGTGAATAAATTAAATTAAAATGGTATTGCAAAGTTCTTTGCTTATAAATAACTAGCAAATTTACCCAGCGTTGCTCAGGTTATGTTTTAAATCATCGTGACTTCAAATTATGGCAATAATTATGAACAAAAAATTATATCTATGCTTGAATTAAGTTTTATTTGGGAAATTTTTTCATATTTTAATTGATATAAATGAAAGTTGGAAAATATTTTGAGGATTCGTAATTAAAATTGACAATCAACGCAGTCGATTCATTTTGTGAGGTGATGCTTTTTGCCAGGTGGAGTTCGTTCTCTAAGCTTCCGGTAGAGAACGTGCATGTAGAGTACAGGTAGTTCCGCCTAATGTAGCAATTGAAAATTACTAGAAGTTACCTTACGCCTCAGTGATCGGAGGTAATATGTAGAGTGGAGGGGAACGAATTCCATTAGAATAGAGGGGCATTGAAGGTGAGCGCGCTTCCTAGAAGGGAAATCCCCTTGCACGCAGAGTAGAGAGGTGACTTCTTAAGTCAGTTACCATACGGTAGCTTTGCTTTACGCATGGACAGTTATATGCGGGATGCTCAGGAGTTCAAAATAAACATTCTTTAAAAATTCAGATAATACCAGGTTCCTAGAAAGGAGCGTCTGTCTCACACAACATTGTACGAGGGTTTCCCAGAAAGTAATGCACCACATGTTTTGAAATTACTCACATTTAACGAATATGTGACAGATTTTGAATTTTATCGATACGTTTCCTGGACAACGAATGTCATTGTTGAGACTCGAGATTCATATTATTGCCTAGCGAGGGATAAGGGGGGGAACAGCAGAGGGAGGGAGGGGGATAAGGCATTGTCGAGTACAATTTGTAACGTGTTAACAAAGGTATTGCCCACTTATTGTAACAAAGTATTATTCACTTGACATAAATTTATTTTAACAAAACTCTTTGCTTAGAGAATCGTTCTAAGAGTCAGAGCATTGAATTCCTGTGTGATTTTAATTCTCTTTTCTACTGTTTTTGTTTTTCGTTGCATTAATTCTTTTTGTTTGTTCATCTGTTGTTTGTCGTGTTGTATTAACCAAACCACATCCAACACAGTGTAATGTGAGCAAATAAAGTAAGTGGTAAATGTTTTCACTTGTATAAATTGTGTAGTATCGAAAGTAAGATTGCGTAACCCGGCCGCTGTATGGGTTTGTTGTCTAACTAAGTAGGCTGTTATGAAGGTTGGCGTTGTAATAGTGTCTCATCGCACCGTCAAATGTCATGGATGTCTGTGTTGACCAGCATCATAGCTAATCCTAATATACAATAAACTTTGAAGCTTCTTTGTTTATTGTAAAAAATTCTGTCAACATTTCAAATTTGAAATGCAGGCATCTCTAGTGGAATTGTAAAATGTTATATTCCCCTATATTATTATTATTATAGCACTGACTATAATTAACCAATTGACCAAACCTTTTATACATTCATCAAGTTAAGATGTTAATAATAATTGTACCAAATTTTAGTTATTCGTGTCTTATAGTTTATGGCATGCATAATGAGACACGCAAACAAACTTTTGCAAATATATATAGATTGTGGGAAGCTCATTCAGTTCTATTTGGTATAATAATTATAGGATATTTATTTTGTTTCTCAATTTTGTAGTTATTCTTTTGATTCTCAGGTTGGTCTCTATGTAAATATTAACGTTGTCTCTTGTTGGTTGAGTTATATTTTAGATTACTTAACAATTTCATGGCTGTTGTTTAAAATATCTTCATTAAGTTATCGTAACGATAATTTCGGTAAACTCCATATGAGATTTTGACTTATTCTAACATAAGCGTTACTGAAAAGGAATTCTTTAAATTTATTAACATAAATAACTCAATTGTATACAAATATTTAATGAAATACTTTAGTTTTTCGTGCACTCAATACTTTCATAAATTACAATCTGAAAATTCTTCAAATATAAGTTTTTAAATAAATGTTTTGTAATGATAATGTATTGCTACTTACAATTTGCACATTTATAATGTTAAAAAATATAATTATTGATAAATTTTTAATGATTTGATTTGCTGATTTTCCTTTTAAATTTGACAAATTGGCCATGAAAGTGTTAAGCTATCGATAAGGAGCACTGTGATTTGTTAACGATAGTGAGTTGAGTCACGCAATGCAATTACTACTTAAAGTAAATTAACCTCAAGTCGTTAAATTTTACGCACTTACTGAACATTACCTGGAAATATAAGACAAACTTTGAGAATATGCTATATTTTTTCATAAATAGGGTGTTTGCTTTGATTAAATCAGTTATATTTTGCATAATAGCTTTGAATCTGAACTTTACATTAGAACAAATATGTTTTTGATGTTGTAAATATAATCTCACCTTGATTAATCAGTTATATTTTTAAATGCAAGATAATTTTTAAAGACAAAATGTATTTAGTTCAATCTTTGCTGTTATAAAAATTAAATTGCTATCAGAAGTAAATCTTTGTTTATATTATGCTATTAATCTTTTTCAAAAAACAGTAATACGTCTAATTGAGGTAATATAATTTGTGCATTTATACAATAATTAATTTGGCAAATATAAAGGTTTAATTTTATTAACATTTGAAATAGGTATGACATGAAATTTTAATATTGCATTTTTGAAGTTTATTTCTGACTTGGAATAGTTTATAAAAATGTTATCCTGGCATTTAAGTAATTCCAATTAAGCATTGCTTTGCGAGATTCATTATTTTTTCGTCATTTATGCAAACATTGCTCCCATTTGGAATCAGTTGCGTGCATTCAATTTTACGTATTTCTTGACCAATAAGAGACATTGTTAATTGTAATTAAGGTCATTGATAATGTGAAATGTTTCTTTTTTAAGTGTTTCCAGAACAAGTACTTTGAAAGATTGCTTGCCTCAGATAAAAATAGCTGCGACAGAGTAGTGAAAAAATTAATACATGCATTTCGACTTCAGAGCAGTTGTCGTCAGTGGCATTTCGCCACTGATGACGGCTGTTCTGTAGTCTAAATGCTTGTATTAATTTTTCCACAGCTCAGTCGCAGTTATTTTTATCAGAGGCAAGTAACTTCTTCAAGTGCTTGTTCAATAATTTATTTCAGCTGCAAAATGTGTTTGATGGTTTATTTTTTCATGTTATATATGTATTTATGTCAGCTGTTGAACAACAGTTGAAAATATTGTGTTATATGTAATATGTCAGTTGTTGAATAGTTGAAATGCAGATAAATTGTCATAATGTTGAATAATTTGTTCAATAATCAGCAAAATTTGGCTGAATTGGTGGTCAAAAATGTCATTTTTAGGTTAAAAATGTGCTAAATTTAGCGAAAATATACCTAAAAAAACCCCTTAAGTCCAACGATACCTAAAAGAGGCTCCGAGAAAAAGAAATTATTCCTATCTAAAAGGAGTCAACAGGTTTTGATCATAATAAAGTCTTTATTGCAATTAAAATGTACAGTGTATACATACAAGTTCAATAAAAATTTTACAATCTGAAATAATACATTTTGTCTACTTATTTTATCCTGCACCTGAAAATAAAAATTATACTGGACTTAAAAGAATTTTTGACTTGAGAAAAAAAATTGATTTGTTTACAATTTGTACTTAGAAAAACTTTTGAAAAAGTCCCAATTCCAGAAATCTTTCAAGTCTAAGAGTTAAAAACTATTGTCCAATTTGTAAAGTAATTTGTTTACAATCTGGACAATAATTTTTAACGCTAGACTTGAAAGATTTCTGAAATTAGAACTTGAAAAAAATTAATTTGTTTACATTTTGGACTTAGAATAATATCTGACTTAAAAAATTTCTGGACTTAAAAAGATCTGAATATTAGCACAAATCAAAATTGCCATTTAAAAATATTCATGAACTGCAGAAATTTTTTTAAATATAACAAGCACTAGAATAAAAGTTGGACATTTTTACAAAGTACTTTGGCAAGGATAATATTTCTTTAATCATTTCTATTGGTGAGAAAGTAGAGAGGAAAAATAGCATGGCTTAGAAAAAAATATGAAATGAGAGACGATAAATATATACCCAAAAGCGCTGCTAATTCTGGTTTGTTCAGATTAAAAAAAATGGCAATAATTATACAGAATGGAAAAGCAATAGCTTATATACATTTAGACAAAAGAATTTGCAATTGTTCTGAATAATATATAAATAACACAACACTTTGGAAACGTATTTACAAATAAATAACATCTAGCAAATTGGATATTGATGGAATTATTAAAAGAACTTTTTTCTGGACATTGACTTTAATTAAGAATAAAATAACCTGCACAATTTTTCTTAATTAAGAAATTTAACTCTCCACAAAGTTAAATCTTTTTCTAAATATCGTCTAGAATCAAGAACAATTAAACTACCATTTCTGATGCATGGCTTAATAATTGGAGAATATAAACTTTTCACAATGAAAATACTTTACATAGTCTGGATTTTCAATCAAAACTCTCAAAACTAACTGAAATTTCATTTGCATTTTATCTCTTTATCTGATTTTGATAACTTGAATAATGAACTGAATTTGTATTGCCTCAGAATTTTTTCTGCCTTGAATAAACAACAATAAAAACCCCAAAGAATATTTTCTGAATTAATTCAAGCAGATCCTACATATCCAAATTTCTTTAAATTATTAAATTAAATCTGGAATTATTTAACCACGACAAACCCTCTTGGTAAAATATTAAATGTAGAACACCAAAAATCCCGATACAAATAATCTTTTTTAATGGCTGCTCCTATTTTAAGATTAAATTTAATTAATTACTTTCCAACATCCAATTTGCGGAACGATATTCACATGACAAGTCTGCAAACATGAGCAAATACAGTGCTGTCTCAGAAGTCAATACGAAAACTTGGCATTTTATAAGTTTTGTAATGTTTTTAAATTCAACATCTTCGGAAATTCGTAAATAACTTGTTACTACATTTGATTCTTATTAACGGAAGTGAATTTAACAAAAATTTAAAATTTATAGAAGTACGCTAATAAACCTTTACAAACAAAATGGAATATTCTTTATAAAATCAAATTAAAGAAAGTTTTCAGAGTTCAAACTGAAAACCAACACCTTATATTCTTGTAAATTTATAATAAAAAATTAAATGCATTTTATAAAAAAGTTGAGTTATCAGAAAGTTTTTAAGTTCAAACAGAAAATTGATGCCCTACATACTCAGAAATAAAATACTCTTACGGACGATATCAGATAAAACTTTTTTTTCAGACGTAGCACTATATTTTCCATTTACTTACTTTTAGTGTAAGTTGATTAAACAATATTTTTAAAAGAAATCAAATTCTTGGGGAATCGTTTAATCCTATCGTAAATTTCTGCTCATTCTGAATGACAGGAGAAAAACCTCCTAAAAATTGGAATTCTTATTGTATTGTATTTATTTTCATTGGTTGTGAGCATAAAGCTATAATAATGCCAAATTTGAAGCGTTTAGCTCATCTGAAAGGGACTTATAATTTACAATCTCTCCTACATCCTCCGTAAGATGCAGCTACATATTATACAAGATATTTATCGCCTGACATATTGAACAAACCAGAATATAGCAACATATAGGTATAAAAACCTTCTCTCATCCCATATGTATAGCCTCCAGCTCAGATTCCTCTATACTCTCGCACCCAGGTGTATCAATTGTCATCTCAGCAAAGCAGTACTCTTCGATTCATGGTTCCTCGACGCCTCAAACCATCGCATTTTCACTCAGCATCAACTGTGAATGCCTACAATGAAGAGGAAAAATGGTTGTGGTGAATTCAATAAAGAAATATTAACTAAAAAATCTAAATATAAAAGATTAATTTGCTTAAACAACATGAAAGAGCACATTCACTTATCAAGGTCTATTTAGAATCTTAAAATTTTAAATTCTTTACGAGTTTATTCAAATTATTATGTGAAAGATTCGTTTGACAATTAGTTTTAAAATTTTAACCTTCCATAAGGTGTAGTGCTTAGTGTGTCAGCTTCCCATTACAAAGCTGCGGGGTGCGATCCCCACAAATGGAGGTTTTTTTCACAAAAAAATTAATTACTTAATTAATAATAAAAAACTATCATTGGTGTCTGGCAGTAGGCAGCAGTACTGTCGGTACGGTATAGAGATGAAAACAAATGATGTTGGTTGGGTATATATTCAATAGAACAGTAGGCATGATTTGATCGGCTACAGTACTGCGATGTGGAAAGCAAGAGGGAAACTACCACATTACATTTCCCTAATAATGATTATATTATATAATATTCCGGAGGTAAAATAGTCCCCCAATCAGATCTCCGGGCATGGACTGCCTTGAGGAAAGCAACTGTCGAAGGTAACTTATGCAAAGATACTTGGAATTTAAAAACCACGAGGAATGCAGAAAAGCTAGAGAACCTGAAAAATGAAATAGGATTGACGTCATAGGGCTGAGCGAAGTCAGATGGGAAGGAGAAGGGCAGATCCGCTCGGAAGAATTCACGGTAGTTTACACCGGAGGAAATAGTGAGGCAAGGGGAGTAGCTCTGGTACTTAAAAGATATGATGAATAGCGTGACAAAAATAACAGCAACGAACGATAGGTTGATGGCAATAAAGCTAAAAGTTGTCCCAGTTAACATGTTGATAATCCAGGTATATATGCCAACAACCGCTATTGAAGAAGAATAAATCAGGGAGATGTATGAGCAAAAGAATGACATTTATGAAGTAGAACTGCACAATAATGGGAGATTGGAACAACACAGTTGGAAAAGCCCAGGAGATAAAATGAGATGCCAAATAGATTACATCCTAGTAAAACAAAGATTCAGGAACAGCATAAAAAATACTAAGACATTACCAGGAGCAAACATTGATTCAGATCACATCCTTCTAATACTCGATGTAACCACAAAGCTGAAACAAATAAGGAAAACGAGAAGAGAAAGACAGACTTGGGACCTAAAAAAACTGAAAGAAAGGCAGAATGCTTTCAGCATGAAGTCGGAAGGTCGCCTTAGAAATTTGGAAAACAAACCAGAGACCGTGAATACAGAATGGGAAGAAATTAAAGCCAGCATCAAAGACACCTTGAATAAAGAGATTGGGAAGCAAGAGAAGAAAATCAGAAACCCATGGATCACTAAGGAAATGCTGGAGATAATGGATGAGAGAAAAAAATGGAAAAAAATGTTAACAGTGAAGAAGGTAGAGCCAACTATAGATGCACAAACAATGAGTCGAGAAGGGTAACAGATAAAGCTAGGGAAATTTGAATAAAAGGAAAATGTGAGGAAATACAACTGAGAAGTTAGGACGGTATGATATGATGTATGCTAGGGCACTGGAGTTAGAAGATTAGAAGTCTAATGGGATTTGTGGTAAAGCAATTATGAACGCAGATGGAAAAATAGTCGCAGAACCAAAGGATGTAGCACAGGTATGAGAAGTATACATTAAGGAACTATACAGCAAGCAGGCAGGATCAGCACAAATAGAACGGAAGAAGAGGATAACATTGAAGAAGACAAACTTGGGAACAAGTAATATGGAAAGCGAAGTACAAAAGGCAATTCTGGAACTGGATAAAGGGAAAGCTACAGGCAGCGATGGAATACAGGCAGAGGTACTTAAAGTCATGGGATCGGAAGGACTAAAAGTGATTACGAAACTAATTAACAAGCTTTACAACTCGGGAAAGAGGCCTCAGGATTTCTTAGATGTGACAATGATCCCTCTAAAGAAGAAGCCAAAGGCAATGCAGTGTAAGGACTACAGAACGATATCCCTACTGTCACACACTTCGAAGATCATCACGAGGATTCTTAATAAAAGACTAGAGAAAAATGCCGAAGAAATGCTAGGGGAAGATCAATTCGGCTTCAGAAAAGGACGAGGAACCAGAGATGCTATCGGTGTAGTAAGAATCATATCAGAAAGGGCAATAGAATACAGTCAAGATTGCTGTGTATGTTTCCTCGACTGGCAGAAGGCCTTTGATAAGAGTAAATTGGGTACTGCTGATGAGGATATTAAAGGATATAGGTGTAGACTGGAAAGACAGGAGACTGATCGGGAATCTATACGTAAATCAACTGGTAAAAGTCAGGTTGGAGAATGCGGATACCAGCGGAGTACATATCGGTAGAGAAGTAAGACAGGGCTGCTGTCTATCACCGATTCTATTCAATATATATGGAGAGAGAGGCTAATGCAGGAACCGTTAGAAGGCATGGGAGATTTCTAAATCAGAGGAAGGATTATAAGAACAGTGAAATACGACGATGATCAAGTACTCCAGAAAATGATAAATAGACTAGTGATAACAGGTAGGAAATATGGAAATTAATACAGAGGTTTAACTACTGACAAGTATTAAATATTATCTGTTAATAATTTCAAGTAGTAACAGCAATATTCATTTTAATTTATGCTATAAAATCAACTAAATTGATCAATTAACTTTATAAAAATCATTCCATGTACTCTTAATTGGAAATTATCGACAAATCACAGCATTTATTATAATGTCTATATCTATAATACAACCTAAAACCATTGTCATATTGGATAAAATTACAGTTTGTTTTTACCTTTAAAAACGATCAAAGAACATGAATTCAGAATTGAATTTTAAGCCTAAGAATAGTAAGAAAATATTTCTAATCTTCCTAAAGCTTGCATTGTGACAAGACTGCACTTAAAGAGGTAAAAACTGACATTATCGCTTCTGACTTGATCTCACTTCTTTATTCATTGTCTTTAATACTTTGTAAATAACAGGCTAATAAGATAAAAATCGTTATGTTAATGCTATGAAATATGTTTCACATTTTAAAAAGCATTGGACCTCTTGTCGCACACCAGTTCCACCAAAAATAAAATCCTCTGTCATAGTAATAAATGGCATAACACATGACATACACCCCGCAAACATCAGCCTTCTATCTCTTACAGTTAAATTTCTGTTTTGATTTGATTGATTGAACATTTATAAAATAAAATGCACTAAAATAGTATTTGAATAAATTTTCTACAATTTTTTGATGCTCAACTGATGATTAGCCAACCACCGATGGAAATAAGCATAATAAAAACCAACTGTCACGATAAACTTCCATTAGCATAGCAACTTTTCCAAAATTTGCATGTATTCCAAGAATTCGACTAACTTTGACTAAGAAATCCCTTTCCTCAAAATATTTCATTGATTGCTTTAGCAATTTCCATATAGATAGCCTTTTCCAAGCAAAATATTTTAATTACTTTCCTCAAAATGTCTCCATAATTTCAACATTAGTTTACACCTCACCAAAGAGTTAAAAGTCAATGAACATTTCACGTTACACTGTCACTACAAAGTAATAATTTTGTTTCTATGAAATCATCTCGTGTTTATAGAGCATACTTAATTGATTTATGCTGAAATGGATGTCAGTAGATTGAAAAGTAAAATTTCCCAGGTACAAAGTATTTCATAAAATATGCCAAAAATTGAAGCATTGATAACACTTATGTTAACGATAATTAACAAACCTTTCAAAGTCGAAATTATAAAATCAATTTTATTCTCTCAATGAAATATTCACTTAAAATAAATTGAGATTTATCACTTTCCAATGTAAGCTTAAGTTACTACACTTTCACCATTAATAGATGGAAAAATTAGTACAATAAGTACTGCACATATATAGACGCAATTAAAACACATGCGTGGTTACACGACTAAATTTATCCTATCTATTCAGTAAAATACGTCGATAATTCTCACTGGAAACTTCAAGTAACAGCCAATACAAATGCAATTGGCAAACTACTTAAAAGATTGTACTCACCGTTAATATGTATTTCTTTATATCACACAAGGGAACATGACAGCTGTTCTGTGACGTCTTCTGCAAACATTCCTCTGAAACAAGAGAATGAAATCTTAAAATATGTACCTACTGTATTTTAATTCTGAATATTATTTCTGATAACCTGATTACATTATGTAGTGTCTCTCGTGCTAAATCACTCCGATAATATTCGAAAATATTGTATTGTAACTCAAATTCCAAGATTTGTAAAATATAAGACTTATATTCCTTAAGTTGCTAAGTTAAGCTTAATACTTATTTCAAAACCATGACACTAGTATGTATTGATTACGTAATTAATATCATTTCAATAAACGAAATACAGCATTGCTTTGAATGAATTTCTCGATAATGGTTGCCAAAATCAAATACAGCTGCACACGGAGAATTCTGTCTGAAAACTGAATAATTAGGAGAAAACCTTATCAATATATTTTCAGTTGCGCATTAAAATATTATTATTTTATCAAACATACGCTTTAACGAGATTAAAATACACGAAAATGAGATGGAGTACCTCAGAAACTCATATCAAACTCCCACCGTTGGCCAATCTGATCATAGGCTAACACCGTATACATATATCATTTCTAAAAATCAAAGTTGATAGAAAACGAACCTTTACCTTCAAACTATACGCTTACACAACCACTCGACAAATTAATAACCATATTCATGTCTCAACTTGACTCAGTTCACCCAAAATACACGTGATTAACTTTCACCAAGGAAAATAATTGCATAGATCCACATATATCTTATGTAAAGGTCTCTCCTAATTAATGTAAAGATTATGCCGACATAAAATTCAGTGAAGAGATCAACCATTTCGTTTAATTAAGAAATAATTTCACAAAAGCTATGAACTAAGGATCAGAAGAAATAATGACCTTGAGACAAAATTGAACGGTAATATTAATGCGATGATGCTACCCCGATGCGGCGTTCCGACAACGACAATTAAATTTTCGCTTAATTCTAACTAAAGCATTTAAAACCGACAATCAATCACAGTAACACGAGGTCGACGTAAATCTCTTGCGAATTACGAACGGAAAGTTACTTACCCGTTCACGACCCTACTCTTCCTGGACGTAGAATTACACCCAGACCCATCCCCTCCCCCACTTTCATTTTGAAGCGCACCCAGTGACACCTATCAACAAAGATGAGCGTAACTTGAAACTCTGAAAACCGTTGAGTTGCCAGGGGCTGAGTGGTTCTAAAAGAGAGTCCTCCAGGTGGTCCGCGAGCTGTTCCAAAATGCAAGTTACTGATACAAAACGCCGAGGCCATACTAGAGAACAGACAAAAACCCTAATCTCCAACACTCGCGTGGCGTATTACAATAGTGATACCATTTTAAAATTAATTCGTTTGCGTATCTCACGTGCTTAGTTCTAAATGTTGACCAAAACAAATTAAAATTTTCACTATTTAATGAAATATATTGTCGTTTTTTTCTTAAACAATGTCTAAAAGACTTTTTTAAATGAGTTAATTTTACCTCCAAATTTAGGGTTGCAAAACTAAAGGTGCCAATAAATTTAAAAAGAATTTAAAACAAATTAAAAATTGTAATTTAAATGTTACATTCAATTATATATATCAAAATAAGGCAAATATAATTTAATGACTGTTTTGTGACTGTTGCCTGTGAGCTAAAGACTTAATATTTGGTTCAAGCTTCGTCGTTTTTAGCCTAAACTGATCTTCCATGTGAGTGTCTGTTATCTGTGATCTCAGACACGTCTTGATTAAACTTAAATGCGAAAATGTAGATTCACAACAATAAGTTGTGCCAAAACATGAGAGTAAACGACGTGCATATTGATGCAGTCGTGGATGTTCAACAGCATTCTTCCATATTTCAATTGGATCCTTCTTACTGTCGAATTGAGATTTCAAAATGTTGTCTTCTGAGAGCTCAATCAACTCCATCTGCAAATCTTCAGGCGCATTTAAGACATTAACGAGATGTGGTTGAAAAGCCAACTTCAGTGTGGCGTCATGTTTTTCAAAATCTTTAAATCTGTCACTGTATTTCTCAATCAATGAGTCTAAAACAGCTATATATTCATTCCCCAACTTTCCAAGTTTTCGTGTATACTTTGTTCGTCAATTACTTTTGCCAGTTCAGGAAAATGCTCGGCTGAGACCAGGGCCATTTTAAGACCTTCGTAGGCCCTAGGCACTCTTGCATTCAAAGGCTCAACTCTACGTCATATCAAATATATTAAAATGCACCCACGTTAAATCTAATTTTTTGCTATTAAAGATATTCGAAAGCATTTTTATAATTTTGCTTTTGAAATTATTTCAACAATACTTCAACACTTATTCAAGCATCAAACATTTTCGTAGGCCCTTGAAAGGCTCGTAGGCCCTAGGCACTTTGCCTATTGTGCCTAATGGATAAAACGGCCCTGGCTGAGACAACTGATCTTGAAAAATCCAATTTCTTCCTAAATGACTGAATTTGCTGCCACATTTCATATATTGATTTGATTTTACCTTGTAGAGAAGTATTCAAATGATTTTGCTTTGACATTATATCACAAAAATGCAACGTTTCTGCAGAAGTCATCTTTCAATTATTCACAAGGTTCATTGGCATCTTTGAAAAAGGTCGGGATTTGTTTTCGCAAAGCTAAAAATTTTCCAGTACCTGACCTTATGACAACCAACGCACTTTAGAATGATATGGAAGATCTACAGAAAATGTTTCATCGTCAAATTGGAGCATGGTTCAAAACTGACGATGCCATAAAGCATTTGCACGAATATAGTTCACAATACCAATAACTTTATGTAATGTGTCATTTAAAATGGTAGATTTAGCGCAAAGATTCTGTTGGTGCAACATACAGTGAAAAGAAATTAAGCTATCTGGATTTGATATTTCCTTCTCTAACAAAGCAATAAAACCTTCACATTTTCCTCTCATGGAATGTGCACCGTCTGTGCAAACACTTACGAGATTACACAAGTTCAGTTTTGCTTTCATACATTTCTCTTTAAAGACAGTAAAAATGTCAATCCCACGCGTTTTCCCCTTTAATGTTGCCAATGCCAATAACTCCTCATGGAAATGAAAATCTTCAGTTATAGCACGAATAACAATTAACACTTGTGCCGAGTCAGTAATATCATCTAGTACTATGGAGTAATAAATACCTTCACTTTGGCAGATTTTTTGAAGTTGTTCAGCAACACACTCAGCCAATTCATGCTGTCGCTCGGTTATTGTTCTTCGTGAAAGAGGTAGTTGCCTGTACATATTAGCCTTATCTGGATCCAGACATGCTACAACTTCTACAAGGCACTCCTTTATGCTTTCCACATCACTATATGGCTTACAATTCTTCCCAAGTGTATATGCTACTTTATACGTTGCTTCAGTAGCTTGATCACTTTGTTCGGTAACCATTTTTAAAAAATGCTGCTCTTGTCTTTTCTGGCATTTCAGTTTCAAAAGTGCAGATTTCCGTTCTTCTTCTTCCAATGATGCGTATTTGTGGTTCCTGTGAGTCTCATAATGCTGGTTTGCGTTATATCTCTTCACTGTTGCATAGCATCACAAAGTAAACACATCATTTTGTCTTCCACAGAAACTACATAGTACTGCAACTCCCATTGTTCGTTAAGCATCCTATTTTCTTCCTTAATAGTTCTGGGTCTTTTCTTTGTTTGACTTTTTGACATTTTATGGGTCGCCAAATTAAATTTCTATAAAATTAAATACAAGACTTAAATAAAGCTTTGTACAAATAATTTTGAAAGTCAGTTTAAAAGAATTTAATTAATTAATTGGTGACTTACTTACTCAAATAATACTGTTTCCCCTTGCAGGCTTAAAAGGGTTTTAAATTGCCTTTAAATCTGTAATTGTAATACAGCCAATTAAGTAATTATCAAAGTAAAAATATTTGGGCGATTTCATACAATTAAAAATACTAGAAATAGAAACTAAACTTTCATTTAAAATTCTGCACCAGTTTTGGTTTGTTCGTAAGTCTCTCAATAACATCTACGTTCATTCACAGAAAAAAGTTGGTATTCACATGAATAGTGGAAAAAAATATATAAAACAACAATTCACTCACAGTTTACTAAAATGACTGCGAGATGTTGCATGAGGAGTAATATATATCCTCAGCCTCAGGTTGAAAGTAAACCTAAGATTGTGTACTGAAAGAATATGTATGTACTCCTATTAAAACACTGTACTCCTTTGTGGACGCACTACATTGTCGCACAATGTGTAATCTGCACTAAGCCATGACCATATTGCTCAAGCAACCTAAGTCCCTGTTTACATATCTACATGTATACACAAAATCAGAGTAAATTGAAGGATACAGACTTCGGCATGGCAGTTTTTCAACTATTTATTATTGAATTCCTCACAATTAATTTTTCAAAATTACCTAATCGAGTTTTTGGTGCCCGGGTATTCCATTAATATTTCAATTTCTATCTGTGTCAGTTGAATATTTAAAAAAATGAAATTAAAATAACTAAGAATACAAAGAGCATTTTGTTACTTTTTACTGGTATACGAGACAAAAAAATGTATTTCAAATTAATCTGATACTATAGCCTTTGAAATATTTTCCCCAACTATAGTCTTTCAAATTTTATCAAAGACTATAGCCTTTAAAATTTCTTTAAAAACTATTGTATTACATACTTTTCAAAAAACTGCTACCTTTTAATTTCTTTCAAACACAATCTATTTTGAAATAATTTCCAAGACTTTAGTCTTTCAAATTTTTCAAAGACCATAGTATTTTTAAATTTTACCAAAAATATTGTCAATTTCTTTGAAATATTTTCCCTGACTAAAGTCTTTTTCAAATTTTATCAAAGACTATAGCCATTGAAGTTTTTTGGACTTGACTAATATATTTTTCAAAGACTATAGCATTTTAAGTTTTTTATAAAACTCTAGTCTTTCAATTTTTTTTAAAGACTATTGTTTTTCTAATTATTTCATAGACTATAAAGCTTTGAAATGTTTTCAAAGACTGTAGATCAATTTTTTCAAAAAATGTTGTCTGTCAATATTTTTCAAAAACTATAGTCTTTGAAATATTTTTCAACACTATATTCTTTCTAAATTTTTTCAAAAAATATTGTCACTCAAATTTTTGAAGTTCTTTTTCTTTGAAATTTTTTCAAAGAAAATTTTTCAAAGTCTAGTGCAGGGGTTCCCAGTCTTTATGTGGGCAAGGGCACATCCGACTTTAAAGCGAAAGCGGCAGGTGCCAGTATTCTTGCCCCGCCGAAAAAAACTACGAGTTAAACTTAAAATGCATCGTATATAAATTCTATTAGACAAGAGTCATGAAGTCTTATTACATTGGTACTTTCCAGCATTCTGTAGAGGCTGAACACTATTAGTCACAAGAACTCAAAGTGGTAAGGAGGACTGCAGAACAAACTCCGGCATGCACCAAGGCGAACCTCAGAGGATGCCATGGCACCGCATTGGGAACCTCTGGTCTAGTGTCTGAAATTTTTTCAAATATTATAGCCTTTGAAATATTTTCCAAGACTCTAGTCTTTGAAATGAAAGTTTTTTGAACTTAGGAAAGTGTTCCTTTATGAGATTCTGGGGAAACAAAAACATTGTCACGACGAATTACACTGTTGAAGGCGTCCAGCTAAAACTAGCCGATTCCGTCAAATACTTAGGCGTTACTTTAACAAGCAACCTCTCGTGAGATATGCACATACGAAATATATGCGGGAAGGCTAAACAGAATCTAGGATTCATCAAACGTATAGTAGGTAAAAGTGAGGAAAAAGTCAAAGAGACATGTTACTTCTCGTTAGTAAGACCGCTATTAGAGTACGCGTCGAGCATATGGGATCCGTACGTGAAAGGATCAATCTCAGAGTTAGAAAGAGTGCAGCGAAAAGCCGCTAGATTCGTCAAAAATTGTTACGATAGAAACAATAGTGTTACAGGCTTGATACAGGACTTAGGATGGGAATCGCTAGCTGAGCGCCGATCACGCTCTAGGTTAAAACTTCTCGAAAGATTTAGAACGCATATATTCTCCAGCGATGTCGAAGAAATAATAAGAGCGCCAACTTATATTGGTAGAACGGACCATCCTCGTAAAATAAGAGAGATAGCCTGTAGGACTGAGAGGTATAAAGGCTCGTTTTTCCCTAGAACGATAGCTGAGCAGAACAGAAGTTACGAAAGGAAATCAGCCGACGTAGAATGATACTATACATTATTATGCGCTTTACCTTGGTGCTATTGCACCTCCTGCCACACACCATTGCGGTGGCTTGCAGGGTGAACTATAGATATAGATAGATAAAAGCTTTCGCATGTTAGGTTTTTCAAAAAGCATTCTTTCAATTTTTTCAATGAATATAGCATTTGATATATTGTCTAGGACAATGGCATTTGAATTTTTTTAAAAAGAGTTGACTTTCGCATTTTTCAAAGACCATAGTCATTCAAATTCATTTCAATGACTATAGCCTTTGAAATTTCTTTAAAGACTATTGTCCTTCAAAAAATTACAATGACTATAGCCTTTGAAGTTTTGTCAAAGTTTATTGGTATATAATAAAAAAAATTTTGAAAGAGTATAGTCCTTCAAATATAGCCTTTGAATTTTTTTTCAGACTTGACTTTCATATTTTTCAAGACTATAGTATATCAAATTTTTTCAAAATGTCTTTGTAATTTTTCCTAAGATTATAGCATCTGAAATTCTACCAAAAAATATTGTCTTCAAAATTTTTTAATGCTATAGCCTTTGTAATACTTTTACTTTTTTCAAAGACTATAGTTTTTCAAATTAATTTGCAAAATTTTTATAGACTATTGTCATTCAAATTTTTTCAAAAACTAGTCTGAAATTTTTTCAAGAAGTGTCGTCATACAAAGTTTTTCAAATATTTAAAATATTTTCCACTAGTATAGTCTTTCAAAATATTTTAAAGATTATTGTCTGACATTTTTTCAAGCCTTTGAAATAAAAAAAAAAGGATTATTCTAATTTTGTCAAACACTGAGTTCTTTGAAATATTTTCCAAGACTATAGTCCTTAGCCTTTGAAATTATTTCAAAGACTTTTGCCTGCGATATTTTTTCAACGACTGTTTTCCTTGAAACTTTTTCATTGGCTATAGTCTGAAATACTTTGTGTATAAATTTTTTAACAGTCATAGTCAATGAAATTTTTTCTAAGATTATATTCTGAAATATTTTCAATAACTATAATCTTTTGATGCTTTTTACTTTCTCATACGTAGTAATGGGAAAGTATTGTATTCATGAAAAAAATCGACTTCGAGATTTCAACGGAAATACATGTTTTGAGGTCCCTAGAACACGTTTAGACTATTTTTGGAATGATGTCTGTGTGTGTGTATGTTATTGTGGGCGCTCTAACTCAAAAAGTACATGCCATATCGTTACCAAACTTCATATATAACACTTGAACATGAGCACAAAGAACTGATTAGTTTTTGGACAATAACGGATAATCGGAAGTCGCGGTTTATTCGAAACCCGATTCGGTTTTTGCGATATTTCTTTGTTAAAACATCATTATTCTATATACAATTGTATACTAATGTTATAGAGAATGTAATTTCCTACAGTTTTAATTTGAAACAATTTTCTATAGGAGTTATTTATAAATAACCGGTTTTTCGGTTTCCGTTAAATATCTCCTTAAAAACATCGTTATTGGTAATCTTCGTAAGGACCAAAGTTGTAGAGAATATTATTTCTTCCAAGTTTTGTTTGTAACTAATTTTCGTAGAACCATCCATTTCGGATATATTTCGCTTTATCTTAATACCAGCCTACAGCGCCAACACCATGTAGCGGTGAATTCTGTAAACATTCAAAATATACGTAATTTACGGCAAGGACGTGTCTTCTTTTACGATACGAAATAATAATTTTGCCTTATAATGCTACTCATAATAATTTAAATATCTATACCCCAAATATGGAGAAAGTCATGTGTTGGCCACATCAGATTTTTTGGACTATAGTCTAAAATTTTTTCAACGACTATAGTCTGAAATATTATGAAAGAATATAGTCTTCAAAATTTTTCCAAATTCCATGAAGCTTTTTCAGACTATAATTCATGAAATTTTTGTCAAATACTATAATCTGAAATTTTTTCAAAGAATATACCGTATATACTCGTGTATATGCCGACTCCATGTATAGTACGACCCCTGATTTTTGGTGAACAAACCTGATTTTTTCATATATCTCGTTTATAGTACGACCCCAGCTTTCCACCAGAGTCGATATATTTCGTTTCGATAGCTCGATGGTTACGAGCGAGATATATCGAACGACCTTGATTTTCCACACCACCATAGAATAGATCGTAAATGTCGTAAATAGTGCAAGTACACTAAAATTCGGATAAGTTAAGTATCTTACTCCTAAAACATTTAATAAAAAGTGATATGAATCATGATTGCACAAGATGAAATAAAATCGTTTCAATTCTAGTACGTCTGGATTACGTTCCGCGTACGTAATGGTTCCACTCGCTCATCTATTTAATAGGTAGGGATAACGGATAAAAAGAAATTACTTTGTAATATTCTAGTCTTTATTGTTTCTTCAATCACACACTGACCGGTTTCCACTACAAAATTATTCTAATGGTGTTACTAACCGACGTAACACCTTTAGAATGACTTTGTAGTGGAAACCGATCGGTGTGTGATTGAATAAACAATAAAGACTGTTGAATATTACAAAGTTATTTCTTTTTTCCAAGATGTCGAAATTCCATAAAGTTACCTACGCCGTCTACGATACTTTTAGTCCAACTCGTTCCAATCCATCCCTTGTAAAAAGACGCAAACAAAGATGTACATACATACACAAAATTCAAAAAGGAGGTGCCCGTAAATCTTCACTTATATCAAGTATTAGTAAATTTGAAGCTGTATAAATGAAAAAGATTCTACTCTTCATGAAGAAACATAACAACGATAAACTTAAGGTTAGCCCACCATTAGAATGCGCGCGGGTGGCATAACTTCACCGAAAATGCCCGTGAAGATATATGAATTTTAAATCCTCAAATGCATTATTACTCGTGTATAGTACGATCCACAAATTCTACAATAAAAATTTTGTCGTAAAAACTCGTACTATACACGATTATATACGGTAGTCTGAAAAATTTCAAAGACTATAGTCCGTGAAACTTTATTAAAGACTATAATTTATGAATTTTTAAAAATCATAGTCAATGAAATGTTTTAAAAAGTATAGTCTGAAATTTGTTCTATAACTATAATGTTTGGATAAATTTTTAGAATATTATCTTTGAAATTTTTTCAAAGACTTGAAATATTTTCAAAGAATATAGTCTGAAATTTTTTCCAAGATTATAGTTCATGAAATTCTTAAAAGTAAAAGTCAATAAAATTTTTAGGCTATAGTCTGAAATTTTCTGAATAAATAGTCTTTGACATTTTTTCAGGCTATAATCTGTAATTTTTTCAATATCTTTAAACTTTGGATATTTTTTCAGAGAATAGTCTTTGAAAATATTTCAGACTATATTCTGAAATTATTTCAATAACTATAATATTTGGACGTTTTTTCATACTAGAGCCTATGGAATTTTTTGAATTTTTTTAAAGACTTGTCTTTCACATTTTTCAAAAAATATTGTCTTTCAGTTTTTTTCAAAAACTATAGCCTTTAAAGTTTTTTCAAAGATTATTGTTTTTCTAATTTTTTCAAACAATATAGACTTAATTTTTCAGAAAATGTTTTCTTTCAATTTTTTCAAAGACTATATATAGTCTTTGAAATATTTTCCAAGACTAGTATATAGACTTTGGCTTTTTTTCAGACTTGACTCATATTTTTCAAAGACTATAGTATTTGTAATTATTTCAAAGACTAAAGTCTGTCAAATTTTTTCAAAGAATATTTATTTACAAATTTTTTTCCAAGACTGTAGTCAGTCACATTTTTTCAAAGGCTATAATTGTTCTACCTCTTTTAAAAGATAATAACATTTGAAATATTATTCAGACTATAGTCTATTAAAATTTTCAAAGCTTATAGTCTTCCAAAATTTCTGAAAGACTGAAATTTTGAAGTTTTATCGAAGACTATAGACTTTCAAATTTTTTAAAATGTCTTTCAAATTTTTTTAGACTACAGCCTTTTGGTATATTTTCAAAAATATTGTCTTCCAATTTTTTTCAAAACTAGTCATACAAATTTTTTAATGAAAATTGAAATATTTTCTAAGACTATATTCTTTCAAAGACTATTATTGTTTTTCTAATTTCAGAATGTTTCAGACAATTGTCTTTCAAATTTTTCAGATACTATAATCTGAATTTTTAAAAAAAGTATAGCCTATTAAATCTTTTCAAAGACCTTTAAGTTTTTTCGAAGGCTATAATCTTGCAATTTATTTTAAAGATTATTTTCTTTCAAATTGTTTTAAAAGACTATAATTTTTCAATTTTTTTCTGACTATAGTCTTTCAAATTTTTCGAAGACTATCCTTCTGAGTTTCTTTAAAAAAATATTTTCTTTCAATTTTTTAAAAGACTTGACTTTCACATTTTTCAAGGACAATATTTAAAAAATTATTGTCTTTCAAATTTTTTCAAAGACTATCGCCTTTGATTTTATCTTAAGGGATATTATTTCCGCTGTCATTTTTTAAATTTCAATTTCCCTAGTATCTCCATACTCTCAGGGAAATTTATAGGGACAGGAAAAATTTTCATGTGAATTATTTTTTCCGATGTCAAATTAATTTTTCCGGTGGGATTTTTCTTCGGATGGCTAAATATTTTTCCCGGTTATAAATTGTTTGTTTTCCTATATATATTCATTTAATTTTGTTGACATTGAATTATTTCTTCCGATATTGATTATTTTCCGCGTGTTGATTTATTTTTTCGACCGTGAATTATTTTGTTGTTGAGTTATAGTATTTCTTTGCGGCGACAGAATTATTTTCTTTCTTGGTGCGAATATTTTTCCGGTGGCGAATCATTTTCTTCGGCATTGTATCATTTCTTTGCAATCGCTATTTATTTTTGCCTTTGGGGAATTATTTTTCTCTGGAAATTTATGATTTTTACGGCCGTGAATCATGTTGTTGCGGTGAAGTATTTTTTACCGGATCATTTGTTTTGCTGCGATGAATTTTTTTCGGTGGTGAATCATTTCTTTACATTCGCAATTTTTTTCGTTAGGAAATAATCTCACTATTTAATATTCCAGGCCTAACGCTGTCACTCTACATCTTCCTTCCTCTTTACCTCAACAGGTTCTGGCTTAAAATATTTAGAGCATAGTTCCTCAATATACTCTTTTCATCCATTCCTCTGTACTGATTTTTTCAAGATATCTCTTCTCCTCCTCGCATTTTGGCTTTTGTTAGCACTTCGACGAGGAATGTGCGACCCCTCGTACGCTCACATTCGTTACCCGACCGTTTCTCGGCTGTCGATCAAACGGAACTAAAATAAATAAAATTTAACAATGAAAAATATTTGTGGGGCCAAAACGGGAAAGTACCAAAAAATTTCTACTGTAAACATTACATTTGTTTTAGATGCAATGTATCTTTTGCTTAACTCGTTTTATAATTCAAATATAAATGTTTGTGACTTCAATGCATGCACAAAAGCAATTAATTCCTTGATGAAATGCTTATATTATAAAATTATTGTAGTTGTTTCACATTGCATGTGAAAAAGTTTTAGCAGTTACATAAAATATGTGAGCTTATTGGCTTGTATTATTTTAATCCTATTAGTATACAAATAAAACAGATGTAAAACAAAAGTTACAATTCAAAAGAATATAACTAAACTTTTAAGCTGCCATGGAGAACCCAATAAAATGGCGATAAAATCCGAAAATAAACTATTTTTGAGAAATTTAGAATTTAAAAATTCTACCACAGGAATAAGAAACTTTATTCAATTCTCCGTAGGATTGTATAAACTTCGCCTCGATAGCTCAACTCTATCACTTTTTATAATGCTAATGAAAAAAGTTCTGCACTCTGAATTCGAGGCATTCGTATATTTTTCAAATGGAAAACAAAAATAATTATTTAAACCTTTCACCCAGCATATTCTGGTGTGAAAAGTAGTGCATTCAGCTATTTTAAGCAGCAGCATTGTTTTACAAAATTTTGTAACTGTAGGTAATCGCGACTTTATACGGAACAAACACACCCTTCAAAATATTTATCTAGAGATATTTGTTGAGGATCTTCCTTCCCTCCTACTTCCCCCCTGATCATAAATATATCCACCAAAATAAAATGTAAACCATAACGGCCCGCGTTGAGTTTGGCTTGTGATTAGTTTAGCCCGCGATAATCCTATCTTGCGATCATTTTGGTCTGCGCTATTTTGAGCGCGATCAAAAGGTCTGCGACATTTTGAGCGCGATCAAGAGATTGCGACATTTTGACGTGTAACCGGCAACAGGCAGTATTAAAAAATTAAAAATCTTCAAAATAAAAATATTTTTTCTTTTCAAAACCATTGTTTGCATTACAGAGGTGGAAACATAGAGACAATTTCCTTATACAAGGCTGATATTTCTTAATACTGGGGAAATAGCTGATTAGCACATCCGTAGTACCGTAAAGAGAAGCGATTTCATTTTCCCTTTTCAGCGCAACGGAACGATAGCAGATTTTCCTCCACAGACTTACGGAAGAGACTTTAATCAGACCATTGCATAGTAATTTGATTCAGCTAACTCCACTTCATTACTTTCAAGATTTATAGATCCAACAATCCTGTTTTTTTATTACATCATTAAATTTGACAATCGGTTTCTGTAACAGTGTCCAAATATTAACGAACACGTGAAACCTTTTTCGTTGAGAAAGTTCAAATGATTCATCAAGACACCGAGAACCCCTACTACAACGAAGGCCTTTCGACTTGATAACACACGTTGCTAGTTATCAACGGCGTTTAAGTGCAAGGTTGTAGGGGCCGATATGCTGAGTTAGGAACGACCACACTTTAAGGAAAATAACTCGCTCGACTACTTAAGGAATTTTTGATTAGACTGTCCACGAGGTTTCGTATACGCTTTTCTTTCAATGTAGTAACGATTTCAAGGCTATGAATCAAAAAGAAATATTTTTAATTAAACCGTACTTAGGAACAAGCAGAAAAAATTTGTTAGGCTAATACGCGAGAAGCTTGTGGATAGGAAAGACGCCTCCATAGCATTGGAGAATATACCACGACGCGTGGAGGAGAAATAAAGCGTATATACTTTAAGAAATTCTGTTGTTAATTCTTCAAGGTACTCGGATCGAGCAAGCCCCCCATTGTTTTCCACGCGGCTGGCTACCCTTATCGCGAGTGGCGGATGGAAGCGCACCTGCGTTCGATGACGCCACCACTCATACGAGTTTGGGCGGGGAACAAACAAGAAACATAATTGCCATCTCCGTTTATTACTCCGGAAACAAGGAAACGCATAAAACTTCGCGACGCAGTTTACTCGGAACCAGACTTTCTTTGGTTGGCTCTATGGAAGTTTAAGGTAATTGAACGTAATTAAAAGTATTTATCCTGCTTTTCGCAACACGTTTATATAGATATTGAAAACGCAATCAGCATCCATTTTGGAATATTAGCAATTGCTTTATTCGCAAATGCATAGAGAAGACATTTATTTTGTCAAAGCTCTTTTTGTGATTTACTTTATATAGATGTTTCCACTGGATCCAAAAGAAAAGTTACTGATCATTGGGATTGGAGCTGGAATAATAATTTTTACTATCATTACTGTAATATGTTTGGTTGATCCCAGATGTTTTTGCCTTTCATGGATTCAAAAACGTTGTAACAAAGGTTTGATTGCAGTTATTTCATTACACCCAAAATCCACATCATATTTTACGTATTACAAAAGATGCCAGTTACTTATGAAATATCACAAGTAAAAAACATTGGATATTAATAAATCTTAAGCAGATATTTGGAAGCAACAAAACATGTAATTTCATAGTTGCTGGACTGTCCATCAGCGTGTGCTACATGCTCTTAATGACATCACTTGAACATTATTATCAAGCAATAACATTTAACTGTACAGAGAGACAAAAATCCATTGCTTTGTATTATTAGTTTCTTTGTTATAAGCTGTGGAATATAATGTGTTTGTGTAATTTACAAAGTCAGACTGATGTGCTTAGTTCATTTATTATGGTGATAATTAATAACAAAATGTATCCTTCTTCAAAACATCCTCTTTCCCCTATTCTTCCAGTGGTTGTAGAGCTGCTGGAAGCAATCCTGGAAAGCTTAATATAAATTATATATATAAATTAACTTCTATAATATTTTAATAAATACCAAGTGTCTAAATATTTTATAGTATGTGTTGAAGTAGCTTCAGAACTATTTCAGCTGATAATTTAGATAGCTTCAACAGCCATGAAAAATGATATAAATATCAAACACACACGCTGTCAACAATAGAGTGACCAGAGAGTTTTTAAAGAGAACATACTCTTTTTTATGCAGATCATTTTTATTCCTTCCTTTTTAACAAATGCCTTCTTTTTACCACCTCATTAAAACCAATTCAAAAAATTTTTGTTAATATTTTTCATTTTACGTATTTCATGTGTCCAAGTGCATAAGGACTAGTTATGTAATTTTAAAGTTCTCTGAAAAAAGTTTACGAAGTTACAAAAATGTATTTGCGTATCATTTAATTTTATGAGGGATGCGTGTCAATTAAAATCTGAAATTTTTTTCTTTCTTGTCTCAAGAGATCTGGCAGCCCTAGTCAACAAAGCGTTCATCAGTGGCAATTGTGCAATAGTAAATTATTCAAAAGGAAGGGTCTTTTTAGGCACATTTCGCTTACAGCGTGAGCACCTATTATCGTCGGTCGGTCCGCATGTTCGTTCTCATCCTCTACAGAACGGATTTTCATGAAATTTGATATTAAGGACTTACAATCAAATATAATAAGAAAATCGCAAAAATGAATCACGTACGCCAATCAGGGGTACCACTTTACTGGTGACAAAAAATTAAATTTTTGTCATATCTCGTCAAGTATTGCTCACATCAAAATATTTTTCAAATAAAAGTTGTAGAACTGGTAAAGAAGAGTATTTCCTTTCCTTTACATTTTTTTGTAGAAGTAGTCGTTATCGATAAAGTCAAAACAAAAACCTCTTAAATCGAGTTGAACTTAGAAAATTTCTTGCATGGTTACTTCTTCATTGTTGCTAACATAAACAATCTCACAAACAAACGTTTAATTTCCTTACATGTGCATGCACTATTTTTAAATAGGAAGAAAATGGATTATTTATGATGAAGAAAAGAACTTTAAAACGCTATTTCCCTTACGTACAGGTATATGAATTCTTTCTAACATTCCATTGCACAAAACGCGCCCACTTGTGATACGTTGTACATTTTCCTAACTTGTTTTTACTATCGGTGAAGCATCCCCAATGATGGCTATTTTGTAGCCAAAATGTGCATTTGGTTTATCATTTTTATGGATATTAGAGCACTCTAAATTATCAATCAGATTCCAGACATATAACAGGAATAAAAATTCTCTTTTAGAGCCTTTCAATTCATTTAAAAATGTGTAATTGTTTTGTTTATCAATAAGGCTACTTTGTGATTTTAGTAGCAGAAAGCAATAAATACCATACCAAAATGTGCATTTGGTTTATCATTTTTATGGATATTAGAGCACTCTAAATTATCAATCAGATTCCAGACATATAACAGGAATAAAAATTCTCTTTTAGAGCCTTTCAATTCATTTAAAAATGTGTAATTGTTTTGTTTATCAATAAGGCTACTTTGTGATTTTAGTAGCAGAAAGCAATAAATACCATAAACTTTAAGCCATAATATTATGAAAACATCAAGGGTCAAAATTACAACAGTATTAAATAACTGGATATGGAACATTAATTTTAAATATAAATTTTGAATAAACATTGTATTATTAGTATTGAATTTACATGTCATTTACTTGGCAGAAGAGGGTGAGGTTTTATCTTGTGGGTGCCAGGGATGCAATGGCTCTGATGGGGAAAAATGAAGTAAAACTTTTTCATTCTATAAATAGGAAAAATGATATAAGCACATTCAATAATACCATGCATATAATGGCACTTTCTTCTTCCTCAGTAAAATCAAGAGCAGAAAATGAGGGAACTTTAAATGAAGGTGTTTACAAGCATGGCTATGAAATGTTTAGATCAGAAAATTTAGGGAAGCAAGGTAACTTTAATTGCTCATAGATAAAGATTAGTGCAGCATTAGGATTGATTATAAAAATCTCTCATTTGTTTAACAGGAGGAAGTATCATTTCAAGTGCATCTACTAAACGTGATTCTTGCTATAGTTCAATGTCGGATACTTCCGAAGGAATAATAAGCAATGCAAAATCCTGCAATAAGGTATTCCCAGTTGTATGCATATGTGAAGTATTTCATATTCGTAATTTAATTATTGAGTTCAAAAATATATTAAATTTTTCTTCCCAAAAAGTAAATTTTTTTTATTAATTATAGCTACAATCATATTCCAATTATTTTGTTGATTATGCATATAAGCCTACAAGAATAAATGTTATACAAAAGAATATGATTTCAGAGCTTACCAACTCTAGGAACTGGGACCGTCTTAATGAACCCTCCATTGAATTTAAAAGAGTTTTTTGGAGAAGTGTTATTAAAATTTCTTTATCTTTTAAATGAAAATGAAACAGTTGGAAAGATTTTCATCACCATTCAGGTATTAATTTAACCTGTAATTACATTGTTATTGGCAAAAATTCTAATTACAGCACTAGTTTTTAATGACAGAATTATTATAAAAATTGGTACTTACAATTTCAATTTAGAAACAACAATGCAGAAAATTTCATAGTTATTTCATAATAATGATTATAGATTAATGCTACTTATTTTCTTTAATAGGAAGTCGACAACCTTCAACCCAGACCATACCTATCTCCAACAGCAAGCTCTTTCATTGAAGTCATAGGATTCCCAAGTAAAAGTGCACATAAATATGTTTCTGAAGAAAGAAGGCCATCAACTCGGAGAAGGATTCAAAAGACAGTGTTTTCATTCCGCACAAGGACAGTGAGAGGAACAATTTCACCACATTATGATGAAAGCTTCTTAGCAGCTCTGGATGTTAAGAGTTCCGACATTAAGGTCTTTACTGTTTATTAATTAACTCTATGGCAACTGAGAATATTAATTAACTCTAAAGTTCCAAGTTCAGTGAGAATTATCAAGCTTGCCTAATGGCTGGAATCTGCTTTTAAATGTTGTTTTATTACTCTTAAAAAGATTGGGAAAACTAGGTACTCAGGATATATTATACATGTTAGCTGCTTTGTAGACAAAATGTTTATCTGGTTTTCTTAACCTTTTCTTGACTATTGGATCTATGCAGTTTATTAAATGCCTACTTGACAAAGAAAACTGAATGAAATTAATTCTTGGAAAGAAACTATAATTAAAACAGTCAACTTGTTGCACAGGTTGACGAAATTCCATTTCTTATAAACAAATATATTTGATTTTACCTTTGAAATTATGTAATTAAACCAATAAATTTCAGACTTGGCACATGGTGGTAACAGCATTTGATGATGATAAGTATGGAAACCCAACTGAACTTGGTTGCATAGACTTCCCTTTGAAGACCGCTGTTGATAAAATTGGCCAAGAAATTATTTATAAATGCTGTCTTAAGCAACCAAAAAGGGTAAGTGTGCAAATAATTCACAATACTTGGTATTCACACACAATTGTTTTCAATTTATTACAGTGAAATGGAAGTTCCTTAACAGCAGAATGTCAATCACTCTATTTACGTTAATGGACTGGTTATTCTCTTATACTATACATGGTTTAATGTCAATGATTGGTATCATACACTTTATAATTACAATAAAAATTCTTAGCAAAATATTAATGTTATCAAAAATAATATCTAAACATTGACAACGATATTACAGTCCAAGTAAAATACTTACAGAAACAACAACTACCTAAATGAAGTGAGGATATGATTGCATATGTTGATTTATTACATAAAGTGGAAGCTTTCATATGCTTTGTCTTAAATTAGGAATTATTAATGTACCTTAATTTCTTGCAAATAATCTTATAGATTAGCAAGAGGTTTGAGTTTGACCTCCACTTTCCTGGTACAGCATCAGTTCTCTGCAGAGAAACACCATTTAATTAACAATACATCAAGACCACAAATTTTATCTCCTTAGCATTTTAGGTATTCATTTTGATACGAATTTATTTAGGATTCCATTCATTATCTTACTGCACTCTTGTTTTAAGCATTAGAACACTCTATCATGAAAATCCTTCTCCAGGACTTAAGAGTTGATACATTAGCAGTTACAGGAGTAAAAAATGCCAACTTTGAATGTAAACAAAACTATTTCTTTAGATAATAAAATGTAAACAAAACATGATTAAATCAACTTAAATAATCT
Organism: Uropetala carovei; assembly: GCA_036926305.1. Lineage (NCBI taxonomy): Eukaryota > Metazoa > Arthropoda > Insecta > Odonata > Petaluridae > Uropetala > Uropetala carovei. The sequence goes on along the minus strand of JAXCHB010000044.1, from coordinate 1,666,716 downwards.
AACCTAAAGGGAACAAAAAATTAATCAAAATCTGGGGACAGATTTACTAGATAAGCAGATTATCCTTATTTAACAATTTCAGCAAAAACTACTGCATTTGCTCAAGTAACAGTGACTTTCATATAAAGATTTTAATATGAAATTAAAGACTTCCTACAGAGATGTCAGTTTATAAAAATAAGCACTAAGAAATATGCCAGAGATTAACTTTTGTAGAAAATAAATTGTCAGTTATATTGATATTTTTTATGAAATTTACTTTTAAAAAATTTTTGCTGCAGGTATAACTTACCATTAGTAGAAAGTCAAAATGAGAGTATTTGTTTACTTGTCCAAATCAGTGAAAACAATATAAAAAGCTACTATTAGGTACTAATTAAAAAGCCCAGAGAAGAGTCAGTGGCATAACTAGGAGCAGAAGAACTTGAGACAAAATATTTTCAATTATCCCTCCTTCCCCCTCACCCAACAAATACATATGGTATATTATTGCATTTATGAATTAATTAACAGGAATATGCTATAAAGGTTAAGCTTTTTAAATTACTCTGTCCAAAACCATGATTAACTGGAAAGTTATTCATAACTTAGGATAAAAAAAGAAAAGTCGCTAAAAATTTTTTTTTTACAATCAGAAAAATTCAAGGGCCCTCAGTGCATGGCATTTGGCCACCCATGCAACCATATTGTTACCTCACTGAAAAGACTAGTTATAGGCATTTATAATGATACACAATCATGTGAATATAAAGGCGTAATAGAAGAATATTTTTCAAAAGTTGCTACAAACAAAATGGAGGAATTTTCTTTTTTGGAAAAATTTCTTAATTATTACGAGTGAGCTTTATTTAATACAGATATTCTTTTTCTTTCAGAATTTAGGAGATATGTTACTTAGCATTAACTACCTTCCAACAGCAGAACGCCTAGTAATTCACATTGCCAGGGTGTCAAATATAAACATTAAGACCATGGAATGTTCTACATTTAGTAAGTAAATTAATATATAGACAAATTTATAATTTTTCACAATATAGGATAACTATTTTTCATGAATTACATTGCATTCAAGTTATTAAACTAGAATAACAAAACTAATCAATTCAAGATAGAATTATTAAGATTATCAACTGAAATCAAATTGGCAAATGTGTCCCTCCTACTGCCATAAAAAGCTTAGGAAAACCAGATATGCATCTCTGCAATCACTTATGATAACTACTACATAGCTGAAATATGCATCTGGCTTTCCCAGAACCAAGAGACGTAATTTGTGGAATGCTAATTAAACAAAATTTTACCTTTCTAGAATAGATAAAATACTGTTTAAGATTAAGTTTGCAAATCCAAAATTATTCTTTAAAGAAGTGGTTCTCAATCTGTGTGGCATGTCTCCCTGAGAAAGATATATTTTTAATGTAATTCAGCTGAAATAGTTTAGACGTATCTTTCAATCTTCCCAATAAAGGAAACCCTCGCTATTCGCGGGTTCTTCATTCGCGGTTTCGGGTATTCGCGGATAGTCTGACACGTGTTTTCATTAAATTCACCAAGAATTTGACAGACACTCAAAAATCTGTATTTTATTTATTATATATCATAAAATAAAATAATTTAAAATGATTATTTATATATTAAAATGTCGAGAAAATAATCTTTCCATTTTATATAAACATGAAGCGTATCAAGAAAGTTAAATTTTTATCATGAAAAATATATAATTTCTAAAAGTTTTATGTTGAAGGCGATGGCTTTTATGGTAAAATTTATTAAACAATACAACTTGAAACAATGGTAAATTAAGCGTTGGTCACTTCGTGCGACTGACAACGGACTCTGGAAATGACGATTCAGCATTCTAAGTAAGTTCCCAGATGGCGAGACGGGCTCCCTTAAGTGCGGTCTGCACGACTTCAGGCTCTGCTTGATTCTAGCAGCGAAAGAAATAGTGGATAAGTAAAATTTTAGTTTCTCTTTCGTTCACTATTCCGCATAAATTGATAAGTTTACGTTTTAATGAGAAAAGAAAATTTATTTTAACCCATTAATCATGGCATCTAATAATGAAGGAAAGCATAAAGCATTAAGTGATTTAAAAGGTAAAATGGAGAAGAAAGTCATGTCATTAAGAATGAAAGTGTAAATATTGATCAAGCTTGCTAGTGGGGATAGTGATGCATCTGTGGCTCAACACTATGGAATAAACGAATCAACTGTGCGCTACATCAAGAAAAAAGAAAAGAACATTAGAAGTAGTGTTTCAGGGAATGTTCCAGCAAGTGCTAAATTATCGTTTATGAGTTGTGTTCCCAAAATAGAGAAAATGGAGACAGCTTTTTTTTTTAATGATGCATTCCCCGCAAAGCCAATTTTAAGCTTGTCTGCAGGTAGGGGGAAGTCTGTGGATTTAAGATCAAGCTCAAAAAATGTACCTCTGAGTGGCTTGGTGATATGGGAGAAGGCTCTTCACCTTTATAAGTATTTTGCTCGAGAATCTGATTCTGAGAGCTCTTCGAGTTTTTGTGCAAGTAAAGGGTGGTTTGAGAAATTTAAGAGGAGGCATAGCCTACATAATGTCAAATTAGTAGGAGAATTGGCATCGGGAGACCATGCTGCAGCACAGGTTTTCCCTTCAGAGTTTCTTAAGGTCATAAGACAGAAGGCATATAAGCCGGAACAAGTCTTTAATGCTGATGAGACGTCCTTATTGTGGAAGAAAATGCCATCAAGGATATTTCTATCCAAAGAGGAGAAATTTGCTTCTGGCTTCAAAGCAGCCAAAGATAGGATAACTCTTTTCCTTTGTGCTAATGCTTCAGGAGACTGCATGGTGAATCCGATGTTGTTATACTGTTCATTGAATCCCAGGGCACCGAGAGGCAAAAATAAAAACTGCTTACCTCTTTATTGGCAGTCTAACTACAGAAAGCCTGGGTCACAGCTACTCTGTTTTTGGATTGGTTCCATAATTGCTTCATTCCAGAGGTAGAAAAATACCTAACCTCCAAAGAACTACCTTTTAATGCTCTTCTCGTTTTAGACAATGCGCCAGGTCATCCTCAGAGTGTGCAATTTGCCCATCCCAACATGGAGGTGGTTTTTCTACCTCCAAACACATCACTCCTTCAACCACTAGGGCGATTTCTACCTTCAAAGCATACTATACAAGGCAAACTTTTGCTCGCATACTTGATGCAATGGAATTAAATCCATCACTGGACATTAATCAGGGTTAGAAAGACTATTAACATCAGTGACTGCATAAAAAACGTGAAGGAATTGCTCGATGAAATCAAACATACAACCATCAACTCCTGTTAGAGGAAATTATGGAGAGAAACTGTAAACGACGTTTATAGTTTCCCATCTTTGGATGACGAATTGAAGAGAATCGTGGAAATGGTCCATGACGTAGGAGGGGAAGGATTAAGGATTCGTGAATATGGAGGAACTGGATGTAGAAGAACTCATTGATTCTCACACCGAGGAACTCACTGAGGAAGACCTGGAGAATTGCTAAAGGCAAGCAAGGAAGAAAGTAAAGAGGTAATTGAGGAGGTTGAAAAACAAGATTTAAATCTGGAAAAACTCAGATATTTTCAGCCTTGGGAAGTTATTAACAGACAAAATGGTTGAGTATGACCCCTCTATGGAGTGTAGCTTGAAGATGAAGAGGGAAATTGAGGCCGTATTAATTCCTTACAGAGAAATTCAAAAGAAATTACAAAAAAGTCAAAACAGCTTCTCATCACAACATTCCTACAAAAACCAGATCCTTCCTCACCTGTCACCTCAGTCAGCTCTGCTTCAGTCATTGGGAGTTGCCGGAACGAGGTATCAGAGGAAGACTAACTGATAGCCATCATCATCTACATGTTAGTCATTTTCGTGGGCTTCGTCATCATTAAAGGTATGTTCTGTAAACTTTTGTAATAAATTTACTCTCTAGAATGTCTAAATCTTAAAACAAGTCTCTTGTTTATGTATTTTCGTCTCATATTCTTCCGTAAAAATGTTTCCGAAGAACCTATCCTCCCTTTCCCCATAAGAAGTTGGTTTCGGTATTCGCAATTCGCTGCATTTTCAGGAACGCATCCCCCGCAAATAGCAAGGGTTTCCTGTATGTACCAGATACAGATAATTACGACTTATTGTTAGTTGATCATGAATAATGATGTAAATATAAGTGCAAAGGGTTACATTTATTTCAATAAAAAACGGTGGGGATGAACGCTTAGTGAAAACCAAAAGGGAGGTGTCATGTCAAAAAGTTTGGGAACCACTGCTTTAAAGCCTTTAGTGTGTCATCAGGGATAAAGCTTTGTTTTATATAGGCTACTAAGAAAGAAAAGCTTAATTTAAAAAAATCATGATTTAAAAAAGTATTTCTTCTATGGTACTCCCCAAAGCAGATTTAATGAAGTAGGAAGTTAGAAAATAAAAATAATTATATATATTATATATATTTTTTTTAAATGCTAGACTAAGGAATACATTCCATTTAAAAATCTTTCTTACCTGTTTCAAACCAGCTTTCCAAGTCCATGTGCTTTTGCTTTCTGGAATGGGTCGTGTACTGAAGAGGAGAAAAACATCTGTTGGGCATGGAGAGAATGGACAAATGTTTGAGGAGACTATCCCATTCAAGATCATGAGCTCACAGTTAACATCTATCACATGCCTTCTACTGCTGTGTGCAAATGCTAGTGAAGAAAGCACACTTGCTGAAAACAGTGCAACAGGAGAGGAAAGTCATGGTGTTGGAATGAGCACAGAACAAGCAGAACAAAAATCATGCAAGGAAGGACAAGGCAAGAAGAACATCAGATCTCCTAAAGAAAACTGTATAGGCAAGGTCCTTCTGGGAGCGACAGTACGTGTACCTGAGGGACAAAGTCACTGGTTAGCTATGATACAGAAGCCTCGTACTGCAGTAAGCAAGTGGCATAAAATGCAGTGATACAGAAATTGTCAAATTGATTTATTATATCTTTTTTATTGCAAAATAGCAATATGAAAATGGTTTTCTACAGTAATCCTTGGACCTTAGATCACCATAAATGATACAATGTATCAGTATAACTCAATGTTTTTCAAGGACAGTCTTTCACCAAATAAAACTATTCAAAAGCATGCTCAGGTAAGATAATAAAAGGATGATGCATTATGAATATATGTTTTTAAATCTTTTAGATTTTATTTACAATAGATGTGTGGTTCTATTGGTACTTCAATCTGGATGTCAATGATTTTGTATCATAATAAAACTTTACATTTTTTGAGAAAATTTATGATTGCAGATTCAGAAAAATGATGTCAATTCTTTAATCTGGGCTTCTTTTTCTTCTTTTTAATCTTGTGCTTATTAATATGTTTCTTAACAGAGCTCTTATTTAGACTCATAGACTCCATTGCAGACACTGCATTTTCAGTTTCCATTGAGCTGAGGGAAGGTGCTTCTTGTGAGGTTGAGGCTACCTGAATACTTTCTGAACATTTGGTATTGCTTACTTTCTCTGGCTTTATAAGTTCTCTGTTGAAAAACCTCTTCCGAACTAAAGAAAGAAAATCAAATCATACCATGATAATTTTTTTTAAAATTTCTTCAAGGCATCCTCCATAACATTAAACAAGACAATTATGCTTCCAAGGACTTAAAGGAATGTTTGGTTCACTTCATATAAGACCAAATGCTGATTTAATAAGATAAGCAAGAAAGAAAAAATCTCACCAGCTGAGTTTTCAGCAGCATGCCAAACTCTTAAATTATTACTCTTTTTGTCTCCCCCACAACACATAATGAATGGAGAGTCTGGACAGAATGCTGCACATTGAATGGATCCAATGCCAAAATCCTCCATCTCAGAAATAAATGTGGGACTTCCAGAACTATGTCCACTAACATCAGAAGAGGATATGTCCCAAATTTTGACAGAACGATCGGAACTTGCTGTGACTAGCATTCCAGGACATTGGGGGCTCAAATTTAAACCTAGGAATGTTAAAAAACAAATATTATCTCTTGGAAAGCTAAAAAAAAATGGAAAATATTTCATGACTCCATTTCACAAAAGATTAATAAGCTCAAATTACCAAGGCTGATAAAGAATGTCCCTTTTTATACTCGATCACTCAAAAGGAGAGGAACATATAAGACTATTTTAAAACTTTACCGAAATTCAAAGCGTAACAAAGTAAATCAAATTAGATAACAAAGAGAGATGCTCCTGTACGCCACAATATCAAGTCTGTATAACAACTGCAAAACTAACAAAATGACATTCTAAAATAAATACGTTAATACCTGTTACTTCCTTAGTGTGAGCCCTCAACTGCCAAAGAGGTTTCGAGTTTCTACAATCTACATAATGTACACTTCCTACATCTGTACTGGCCTGGAAAGAAAAAACACGAATTTAAAAAATCAATAACTCAAATAGAATGACAAAACTAGATTTTATATGGTTAACATTCCATTAATATAAAAGCTACTCACAAAATAACAAAATGGATCAAAATGATTCCATATGACTCTTTCAATTTCACCAGGAAAATCCCATTTAATGCATGAATTATCTGCCCTACAATCAAATACTCGGACACTCCTAAAAATTTCAAAATAACACATTATCAAACATTGAAGGAATGAGAAGAATAACAAAAAATTAAGTACTAAAGCGAGAAATTATAAAACAGAGTACCCTAACAAACATTCAGGTAAAAAGTCTCAGCCTAAAAATGGACCAACTCACTTGTCTGTTGAACCGGTTAGTAAAGTCTGTGCCTCAAAAGGATGCCAACAAAGTGTCTGGACCTTGTCTTTAAAGATCTTGATTGAAGAAGCAACCTTGCAAGTATCCAAATCCCAGAGGATCACTGTCTCATCAACTGACCCACTAGCCATTACATGCCTGAATATAAAGAAAAACAAATAACCACTGACATAACACAATAAACCAATAATTTTAAGGAAAGGATTAGTTATAATCTGTAACAAAATTATTGGCAAAACCACCAAGGAATATAGATTTGATATGGTAACAGTTTCCAAAGGCAGTGTATAAATTGTTACCGTAATTTTCCGATTATAATACGCATTTTTTTCATGAAAAATTGACAAAAAGTTAGGGTGCTTATTATACATGGTAACAAATGCATACAACTTTTTCAGTAAGGAAATAATTTATATTTTCAGACATGTTTATACCAATAAATCGTACATTTCGAAGTATTTTGATAACATTCCTTTAAATATTGTTTTTCAAAACAAAAATAAGAATAATTATTCATTTACTTTTAGATGTCTGAGTCACTAAAGCTTCTGAATTCATTATCACTGCCCTCACTTTCCTCAAATAGTTCATCATCGATTTTGTGTTCTTTCTCATCGTCTATGTAAATGGCATCGCCAAGAATGTCATCCTCATCCTCAAAGTCATGTTTAATCAGCGATAGATCAACTGCATCCTAGGACTATTTGATCCATCAAGTAATAAGTAATAGGTCAGGTTTCTTTCGATTGCCAGATGGTATAAAGGAATCTGCACCAGCATAAAGCCACTCGTTCCACTTCTGATCCATCTGCACTTTAAATGGTCGGTTGCAACTGACATCCATCACTTGTAACTGGCTCATCATTCCCCCGGGAATGATGGCAAGATCAGTGCAATGATCATTTAATATATCCTTATTATTCTATCGACTGGCTTGTATGAAGGCAGAGTCAGAACTAGACGTGATATTCATGAAAACTATCTCGCTTGGCAGCAAGGCGAGAACTGTTATTCCAACTGACCAGATTATTACACAATGCGACACTGGGACATGTATTTATACATTGTATCGATCTTTAAAGTGAGAGTCAAAACTATATACACGTGAAGTTTTTGTAAACACTCTCACACATATCTCGCTTAGCATCAAGGCGAGAACTGTCTCAATACTGCTAATAACAAGTAAAAAATTACAGTGATCTTTTTATAAAAAATAAGTTGCATATTATATACAGTGATAAGACAATTTTCACATTTCACTTGTAAAATCATGTGTGTGTATTATATATGCATATTATAATCAGAACATTTTGGTATATCATTTGGTTTTTATCTATACAAGCTAAACAGCAACTAATTGATGCATAGCAAGCTAACCTTGAATAAATGAATTTTTACACCAAAGCAAGGAAGACAAAACTTTTTGAAGATGAAAAGAGTAATCTGTGTATAAATTTCAGTCAACCTAACACAATTATACATAAAAATCATGTTTAATGAGAGGCATATTAACACTTTCGCGTTCCAGGGTAGTAACTGAAAATGCTACCAAAGTGAACTCGGCATAACATTCGCTTAAGCGCAGAGGTCATTTAATTATATCTCACTTTTGGGGTCGAAAAATGCACTTTTGATTCCTGAAATTTGAAAAATTCATAACTTTGCATTAAATATTTTGAGGATTTTAGTAGAACATGACATTTATAAACAATACCTTTTATGTTATCTTATATTAAGTGCACTCTTTACAGGAGAGAAGAGAAATACGTAAATCACTCCAATCGCCAACCAGTTAGCATGCACCCGTGCTTTCATATATCTTTCAGTATTGCGAAAACTATAAATGGCATTTATATGCAGTCTTTTTCAAAATAATATTTCAGCTTTTATTAACATTTCATTCGCTGGATGCACCCCTCTGAACGAAAGAGAAAAAAAGTTTCTCGCAGGTCAAATTTTTCATGTCTTGACTAAAAACTTGAAATAAATTTTACGTTTCATATATTTTTAAAAGACAATTCATAAAGCTTATAAGGTTTTTAGTTATGCAGTAGTCATTCATAATCATTATAGAAGTTACATGGTGAAATTTGTCCTATTTTGTTCAGTAGAAGCGGAGATATGACGTTTGTATCAGAACATACATGTAATCATAAACTTAGAAAAGTTAAAAGGTTTTCTAATGCATTTCTTTTTTCAATTTACCATTGAATTTACAAAAAATGTTATATCTTAAATGAGTCATCTGTACTGAAAAAATAAAAAATCTGATGTGGCCAACACATGACTTTCTCCATATTTGAGGTATAGATATTTAAATTATTATGAATAACATTATGAGGCAAAATTATTATTTCGTATCGTAAAAGAATACAGTCATCCTTACTGCCGTAAATTACGTATATTTTGAATATGTTTACAGAATTCACCACTAAATGGTGGTGGCGCTGTATACTAGAAAAATCTGATGTGGTCAACAAATGACTTTCTACATATTTGGGATATAGATATTTAAATTATTATGAATAGCATTATGAGGCAAAATTATTATTTCGTATCGTAAAAGAATACAGTCATCCTTACTGCCGTAAATTACGTATATTTTGAATATGTTTACAGAATTCACCACTAAATGGTGGTGGCGCTGTATACTAGAAAAATCTGATGTGGTCAACAAATGACTTTCTACATATTTGGGATATAGATATTTAAATTATTATGAATAGCATTATGAGGCAAAATTATCATTTCGTATCGTAAAAGAATACAGTCGTCCTTATTGCCGTAAATTATATTTTGAATATGTTTACAGAATTCACCACTACATGGTGGTGGCACTGTATACTGAAAATTATGAAAAAGTTGAATATCTCCGAAATGGATGGTTCTACGAAAATTTGTTTCAAACAAAACCTTCTCTACAACTTTGGTCCTCACGAAGATTACCAATAACGACGTTTTTAAGGAGATATTTGACGGAAACCAAAAAAACCGATTATTTATAAATAATTCCTAAACAATAACTGCTATGGAAAATTCTTTCAAATGAAAGTTGTAGGAAATTACATTCTCTATAACATTTGTATAGAATTGTATATATACAATAATGATGTTTTAATGGAGAAATTTTGCAAAAAACGAATTGGGCTTCGAATAAACCTCGACTTCCGGTTAACCAGTATTGTCCAGAAACTAATCAGTTCTTTGTGCTCATGCTAAAGTGTTATATATGAAGTTTGGTAAGGATATGGTCAGTACTTTTTGAGTTAGAGCGCCCACAATCACATACACATCATTCCAAAAATAGTCTAAACATGTTCTAGGGACCTCAAAACATGTATTTCCATTGAAATCTCAAAGTCGATTTTTTTCGTGAACAATACTTTCCCATTACTACGTATGGAGAAAGTAAAAAAGTACAATTCGAAAATACCATAATGTCCATCAACTATTTCGCCGCTTTTTGAGGTCAGCAACCACCTACGAAAACTTCCCTTTGCCCCTTGCAACTTGCCTTATTCTCCCAATAAAAGGTTCCTCTTTCAAAATATATCAAGGTTTTCCAGATTTAAGGAAATTCAACACGTCAAAAACCTAAAAAAAATTAGTGGTTCCTGCACCGTACTGACATGACTACGTGGGTTAATGCTTAGGGGTTGCTGCAACATTCACGTGATAGTTATGATGTTCAAGTGATATATGGAACAGTCACAGGACGTTTTGAAGTATCACACAATGCCTGGGATGCATAATTCCACTTCTGGAAATTTTTGCATCTTCCTCTACACATTTAAGTGGATGACATAATATGCGTCATCAGATAACAAAAGTGTTAACATACGAGAAATTTGAGTTCCAAGAAAGATCAAGCACTGCATCACAGTGTCCATAGCCTGCCTTTCCCTTTTTTGTCTTAGCCTTCTGTCCAAGTTGGAAGGCTGGCTCAAGGCAATCAACTATGTCCATATCCCAGACATCTATCACAGATGCCATACTTCCAACAGCTACTAAGTTCCCTGAAATTATAACCAGAAAATAAATGATGAATCCAAATATCATCCATGATAATTTCTTTGTATATATGATTAAAAGAGCACATGAGATTACTAACTTTAAATTAACATTTCTATTCCATGTTCATCATGCAAAACGAAAACAAAGAACAGAACACCTCCTTTGTATAAATATAAGGATGAAAAATCACATGAAAATTTTAGATACATATAACCGAACACAGAAAAAATAGAGAAAAATTGTGGAGAGCTATACTATGGATAGAAGTTAGGCTAGGGTGTTCACCAGAGTCCAAAAGTTGTCAAACAGTTTCTGTTCTGCAGAAACCTCAATTTCTGTGAAAGCTCGATGGGGTTCCATGAGAGACTGAGATGGATTACCATTTTTCTTATATCCTAGAAGCACCTCTTTGAAAAAACTTTTTAATACTTAAGGGTTCACTGTCTTCAGAATGTTTGAAAACTCATTTTAAAATATCATGCTAATAAGGTGTTTCTAAATGGGAGATAACTTTATTAAATCAGAATAGAGAATAAAGCATCACAGCAAATACTTTTGATAACATACTTGAAAATAATACATTTTTCAGTATTGTGCACTTCTCATCAAATCCTTTTAAAAAATTTCAGAGTAAGAAGGTAAAAATATATATATATTCAGTTCATCACTGCAAAGTAGTTTCTATTATTATGTAAATTTACACAGTCCTACCACCAAACTTTGTATTATAATGTATTTATTATCCATATGTTACATTGAGATGCTTCAAGATAATTGGCATGACATTAGGAAAACTTTTAACTCCATACACCGATATTAAAAATGCACTTTCTAACAATCAAACAAGGAAATATCAGAATTTTTTACAAATGGTGAGTTATACTGTGGTGAAGAATTTAAGCACCTGGGGCAAGAATAAAAAACACAATTTCCTAGCTTTCATAGTAATGAAAATACAGCAGAATACTGATTAACTGGGCATTCTGGAATGTTTGAATTTTCCTGCTTATATTGATAAAGTAAGGAGAGACAGACATCAATGATTTATCAAACAACCATCGATTAATCAGACCAATCACACAAAAATTGTTTCAACAAATGAGAGAAAGTTAAAATGAAGTTTTCCCTTTTATTTTAGAGATATTCTTATAAACCAAGCAGACTTATTAAATTACCCTAAAGGCTAGTGAATTCTTTAATAACATTTATATCTTACAGTCCCAGCTTTTTCATATGCAGGCATAACAATTATTTGTTAGTCAGAAATAATGGTCATTACATGTTATTATCTTATATATCTATAAAATAAAGTGTTTGTATGTAAATTTATAGCTCTGCAACTACAGCATGTAGAAACAAGAGAAAGGTATCATTTTAACCGGAATAACGAGTATGCTAGTGTAGTAAGGTTTTTATATCAATTTGATTGACCTGTCTAATTTTAAAAAATATTTTATTTTTTCATTTTCTCCATTTGAATAACATAGGGACGAGTGCAGCTTATTTTTTCATTTGAATTTTAAAATTACTTAGAAACATGGTACGAACTTGAGACTTGAATGGTTCTATGAAGAAAAGAACAAAGTTTATTTTTATTGAAGACTGTTCGCGCCATTTAAAAGGATTGAATATGTGCGGTATACTATTTCCTTGGACTGTCGTAATATATTCGCGAGAGGGAGCCACCCGGGGCATGAGTTCACTGCTCACGGGTTGGTTGCTGTCGGGGTTTTATGATGGCACTGTGTCTCGGTGGAAGTGGGTCGAAGGTTGTCGTCGTGGACAGAGAGTTGTTGGAGAAGTCTGTCGAAGGTTGTCGTCGTTGGATACCGGAGGAGTGCGGATCGACAAGGAGGAGCCGAAAGTTCCCTAATACTGAAGGCAAAGGACCCAAGAGAAGAGGTGAGTGGTGGATTATTGTCGCGGGTTTGGATTCCCGTCTCAGCGTCTCTCGCATAGAATTAAAATTAGATTACAGTCCACTTTGTTCTCATGCAAATCGCAAACAATTTGGTCCTTCGGGCCGGATATGAACTAAAGACAATCCGAATCCTGATCGAATTAGCATAAAAATGCATTTAGAATCAATAAAATACATGATTTTATCAGTTTTATTACAATACCCATTTTTATACGATTTTAATACATTTACATGGAAACCAAATATTTGTTGTTTTTAATTGAATTACCTTCTAATCTAATACATAAAGGAGAATGTTTGTAAGTTTGTTCGCTTTGAATGCTTTTAATACGAGATAGGGATGGAGAGAGATGGATGGTAACGGAGGGAGGAGATGGAGAGAGGGAATTAGGGATGGAGAGAGGGGAAGAAGGGAGAGAGAAAGAGGAAGGGAGAGGGAGGGAAAGAGAGGGAGAGAGATGGACGGAGGGAGAGGGAGGGAGACAGAAGGACAGACAAACGACTTTATTGAGGGCGAAATTGAGACTACATAGACCCTTCTTACATTTAAGATAGAGGGGGAGGGAAGGAGAGAGAGAGAGAGAGCAAGGGGGAGGGAGAGAGGGGAGGAAGGGAGAGAAGGGAAGGAGAGGGTAGAAGGGAGGGAGAGGGAGTTTATATGTTATTTTCGCAAGATTTTCTTCCTTCATTCATCTAAATAAGAAAATGCAAAGCGGTTTTCTTCACTTTTGCTTTATTCGATGGTTATAACTGTGTACTATCTTATTCTTGCGATGCTTACATGTTACATGGTTGAAGTTTTAGATTCACTAAATCCGTTGAAATTCAACAGGCACTCCAGCTAGTTATTACATATTAAAGTAACTGGCAAAAAAGTGGATTATGGATGCAAATTCTTAGAAAATGTATTTTTAAAGTGCCAAATGCTTCTCTTGATATATTTCATACATTTTCATGATACTATAATATTCAGCTAATACAAATATGGCCAAATAAGGGCTCCTCTTTAAAGGAAAAATACAAAATTTCCATTGTCATTTTATTTACTAGCTGCAATTCATTTTTTCTGTATGAAAATTAAAAATATACTCTATAAAATTAACACAAATGAATTCTTTATATTTTATTTAAAATATTGTGATGCTTAAGTTTTATAAAGTTTATGAAGGATAACCAAATTATACAAAACATTATTCTTTTGTCGTTTTTCAAGAAAATAAATCTAATGAGGGGCCATCTTTAAATGATGTTACGCTTAAGGGGGAGGGGGGATATGGGAATATGTGACATTTTGTGACAAGGGGGGAGGGGGTATATGTAAAACAATGTGATGTCACAAATAAGCAAAAATTTTTCAAAGAGAGCTTAAAATAAAAATATCTGACCAACAGGGACAGAAACAATCAAGAGATAGAAGAAAAAGAAAAATGGAAGAAATTTGTGAAAAAAAAATCCAGAAATTAAAGAAGTTTTAAAGAAGAGAGATACAGTAGGTAGACCATGAGTTGAACTGGATCAGCCAGAGTTGTTGAAAGCTATTATTAATATAGCTATTCATGATTCTGCATCACATGAACGACGAAATGAATATACTTTGAGAAGTATCAAAACTTTGGATGAGCTTACTGAAGAATTAAATAAGATCAGCTTTAATTTAAGTGAAAATGATGTTTATGTTTGCTTACTTCCTAAATGCAGTTCATCTTTAGAAGGGAAACGGCATGTTATCACTGTCCCAGTCAAGCTCATGAAAGCTCAAAATGATGCACACTTCCAACATGTTGATGGGCAATTTTGCAGAGCAACTATTAATCATTTGGAAGAAACTGATTCAATGCTTGGACCAAATGAAGTATGCTTCTTGAGCCAAGATGATAAGGCTAGAGTGCCACTTACAAGGGGAAGGCACTACTGACCCCCAACCGATTTGGCTGAAACTTCGTAGAGATAATGTCCATGACGTCCGATTAACGAAAATATATACATATCAGGACCAATACCCAGCCGTTTTTATTTTATTAATAAAAATAAGTTATATAGCTATCAGATCCAGTAAGCACCCTTCTTCAACAGCATTTTCACATGCATTTGACTTTGAAATACTTTTGAAGTTACCAGAATTTGAAAGTATCACAAGGTTTCAGAACGAAGCAAAACCTGTTGTAATTTTTATTGTGGATGGTGGTCCTGATGAGAATCCCCGATATCAGAAGGTAATTGATGTTGGAATCAATCACTTTTTAAAATATAATTTGGATGCCCATTTTATTGCAACCAATGCACCTGGCAGGAGTTCTTTCAATCGTGTTGAGAAAAGGATGGCACCTTTAAGTAAGGAACTGTCTGGAGATATTCTTCCTCATGAGCATTAAGGAAGCTACCTTGATTCACAAGGTAAAACGATTGATGATGACCTTGAAAAAGAAAACTTTGAATATTGTGGCAATACATTGGCAGAAATATGGGGGCAGATAGAAATTGATGGATTTCCAACTGTAGCCAAATATATAAGTCCAGAAAGTTCAGAGATTAATCCTGAATATTTGTTGACAAAAGATGCTATTTGGTCATCAAAACATTTGAGAACCAGCCAATATTTTACACAGACTGTAAAGTGCAGAGACATAAACTGTTGTTCAGCACCTCGAAGCTCAATGTTCAGTATTTTAACGGAACGATTCCTACCTCCACCAATTCCAATCAAACAGACAAATGAAGGTTTAAAAGCTCCATTATCAACAGATGAACAAGTATCATCTGTTTTCATTGTAAGTAATATTAATTTGAAAGAAATATTACCAAGATCTGCCCAAAGTTTCAAAATCATGCCATATGATCTCTATTGTCCATCTATTCAAAAGGAATTAAGAAATCAAATATGCAATATTTGCAATCTGTATTTTGCTTCAAATGTCATGTTACAAAAACACTATAAGATACATAAGCAGACAGAGACCATGTCACAAATTCGGGAAAGAGTTAAGCCAATTCGTATTGCTGCTAGACAACAGCGTGAAATGATGGCTATTCTAACAAACCAAGACAATGTTCAATATGCAGAATGGATTAATGAAGAAAATTCGGATTTGAATGGAATAAAATATAATACATATGATGGAGATTCAAATAATATGCATATTTACAGTATGGATGAGATTTTCTGAACACCATGGAAAGAATTATAATTTCTAAGTTGTTCAAATTTTTCATTTCCTTTATATCCATTTTTTCTTAAAGATATTCTTATTAAATGTAATTGTTTTTAATTAATGTATTCTATAGTTACTGAAGTTACAAAAACAGAAATGGGTTAATCTGGAAGTTATAAAAGCATAAACTTTGTACATTGTTAGAGTTACCAGACATTGTTTTAAGAGTATGTACATGTAATTTTTGTATTAATTGGTATTGTATTAGCATACAATGGCATATCCACTACATTTGAGTATTTCATTTTCTATAATATCTACTTATAAAAAGTGATAATTTTATTTGAATGTTTTGATTTTCTTTCATGTAATAACAGATGGAACATTGTATGTACAATGGATGTCTGGACATATCATTCATTTTAGTTAGTCAATGTGACTAAATTAAAAAGGACTAAGGTTTTACTTTCCATGAAAACTTTATTGTAGTACTAACTGAGTTTTTATTTTTTATTCTATATTTGGAATTTTGAGAGACAAAATGTGCAATAATTGCATGAAATTTTGTCTATAGAATGTCTGTATGCTATATATATATATATATTAGCAAATAGATATTTATTCATACTATATTATATTAATAATTTAACAATACCAATGAAAAACTTTATAATAGTTATTAACTGGAGAAATGGAAATTGCTCTCCAGTACACAGTTTTTCTCTCTTGTCCTTCATTTTTAGCAATTGAGATCTGTTAACTCTAGTTATATACAAAAAATCTTCCTTTCTTAAGGAACATTGTGACAACTTTGTGACACAAAGGGGGGTATGAAGCTCTACATAACACTTTGTGACAGAGGGGGGGGGGCAAAAATCCCAAAAATGCTGTGACATCATTTAAGAATGGCCCCTAACCTGAGCAAATAATTTTTTAAAAAACATTTTCAAATGCTTGAAAATATTGTATAAAACCACGAAAAATTTCTTTTAAAATTAATTTTTCATTTACTTTCTCTTTTACTGAATCATCAAAATATCTCAAGAGAATTCTAAATTCACTCTCCATTAACTACATTCTACAAGTACATATTGTAATTTTACCTGTTGTGGCATCTCCAGGTTCAAAATTAAGCCATTCTAAGGAAAGAGGAAAAGCTGGTAGAAGTACATCATGGTGGACGTAGAATGCTTCTTCTTCTTCATTGAAAACTAAAATGATACAAGAGTAAAATCTTTTAAGGCTCTGTATATGAGAAATAATATGTTAAAACCCATAATCACAATCTGAAATCTCACTGGAGACACAATGAGAATAACTATTATTTATCGAAGCGAAGATGTTTTCAAGAATTCTTTGGCTGTACTATGTAGTTACGATAGTAAAATTTTGATTTGTAACAATATACGTAAACCCTACTTATTTTTTTAAAACTAAATTTTTCACTCTAAATCATGGGTGGCCAGATATAGAAGCTCATGTAGCCTTATAAGGGCCAGAAAAAGTCTTGAGTGGCCACACTAGAAGGGAGGGGGGTCTGTAGGATTTGTTTGCTAAAACAATTATTAATTTTTATTTTTTTATATTGCATATTTCTTTAAAAGTTTTTTCAAAGTATTTTTAATTCAATTTACAAATTTTTATTTTCTTTTTTATAATATATATATTTCTTTAATAAAGTTTAATTAAAAAAAAAGTATTTTAAATTTATTTAATTCAAAAGATCATCAATTTGTAAATCCTTTAATTTTATGGATGATACTTTGAGCTGATGGGTCAGATTTTCATCGGTCAAATTATACCAGTATTAAGAAACTACAACTGGCCATATTAGTAAAACAATATGAATATATATTTAAACAGCATATAAAATTATGACAATTGAAAATATCTTGGAATTTCTTCTCTCGAAAATGGCAACAAGTATATTAAAAATTAAAATCATTCAGCGGGCCGCACGAAATCGTGAAAGTGGCCGCAGTTTGGACGGGTGCTCTTGAATACAAATCTTAATGATTATTTTTTTCTAAAATACATAACTCACCGTTTATTTCGAGAAAACTTGCATCATCATGAACCCTGCCCACAACTAGAAGGTTATCAGATGGTTTTATTTCAAAGTTTTCTTTTTCACTGTCATCATCTTCTTTGTCTTCAAGTGTGACATACGGGTCGGAAGTATTGCTTGCATAAACAGTAAGGTTAGCAAGCCCCAACACAGCATCTCCTGCATCTGTAGTACATAAATATGCAATATATCTGACAATAACGAAGCTTACACAAGATACAAACATCACTTTTAAGATTTCTACTGGATGCGTGGTAATAAAATCAGTTACCTTGTTCTTCATCATATTTATCAAATTCATACTCTGACAGATCTTCGTCGTCTGTTTTTATGTTCTTTACATCTTTTTCCGATTTATCACAGCAATTTTCATCTTCAACTATGACATTGTTACCTTGTTCATCATTATCAAATTCATACTCGGATAGATCTTCGTCTTCTGTTTTTACGTTCTTTAGATCTCCCGATTTATAGCAACAATTTTCTCCTTCATCCTCAACTTTAACTTTGACAATTTGATCTTTAGTTTCATCTTCTCCGATCAAGTCTTCAGCATCGTCCTCATCGGCGTTGCCATCATCACTTTGGAATAGGAAATTTTAAATAGAATGCCTAATGCACATCGTCTAATGAGCATTAAAAATAATCTTAAATAAATATTACCTCAATTCATCTTTAGTTTTCTTGATAATTTCTTCCAATTCTTTCTCTGAGAGTTGAACCTAATAAATTCTTAAGTTAATATAATTACGCTAACATAAATGCATAATTACCATATTTGATGACTTACCTTGAAAGGGACAGTCTTAGCTACACCTCTGGGAATCCAAGTAATGCAAGGAATGAATTTCATTTTTAAATAAAATTGATCAACACATAGACAAGCATGCTCTCCTTTGCGGAGTGAAGTTCTCGCTTGTCACGATGAAGTTGCGTTCGTTGCGTTTCTTGTTAATGAGGATTTTCCACACTAGCGTGTCTGGTAAATTTGAAATTTCTGTAGAGGCTCCAATGCAATTTAATTTTTTTGTCATGAAATTTGACGATTATATATACATAAATATATTTAAAAATCATTATTTACGTAATCTTAAGAATAATAATTTTAGCCCTGGAATACAAATTATCCCGAGATATACATGAATATGTACTAATCTCTGGTAAATGTTAGCTATTTAACTTTTTTATTTGGCATTGGAAATGAAAATTAATATGTTTAACATTATTTATTTACATAATATAAAGTACTAAATCATTTAAGGTCACGGTTTTTTAAACAAAATTATTCATTGCATTAGAGGCAGCAAATTGGCTTTGTACTGAGTACATCCGTCTTTGCAATGGTCACAATAGGATGTGGTCAGGGCCGGCATGATATATTTGGGGGGCCCTATGCAAGCACGATTTCGGGGACCCACTCTTCTTTTTCTACAATGTTCCAACAGTGGCCATTACGTGACCTGGGATAATGAGGTAGCAACGAAATGCAGTACCTTATCTAGAATTGGTACTCTATAATTTAAACATATTATGACACATACATTCTACCTTACTTCACACCAGAGAATTTAGTTTGTGGTCATCGGATAGCTATTTTCGTATTGGCATCTGACCCCTAACTCAGCTCATTTATCTGTATTGATATTTATACTGTACCAGCTATTGTCGACGATGAATTATGGTTAAAGTGACCAGATTTTCTAGATGTAAAATCAGTACATTTTTTTATTTCTTATATCTATGAAAGAAAACTACATTTCAATATAATACTTTATATATTGAAATTTTATACAGTATACATAGGTATATAACACTACTGTTATATATATATATATATAGGATACTCTTGCTGAAGTCGATCAGAAAATGTTTTTTCTTCTATGGCAGGGTCTTTAAATATAATAAAATACGAATATTAATAATCTATTCTGAGAATAATGTTAATTTACTAAACAGCATAAAAATATTATACTACTCACATGACATACACAACCATAACTACTATTGGCTGGAAGACATTACTTTGGAAATGAGACTTAGTTGCAGAGAAGGGGTGGGGGTTTGGAAGGAAAAACTGAAAAACTCCCCTCCCTCACAGCCAATCATAGGTGGAGGGTAGGTAATGTTTGCTAGGGGGAACTACTCAGCGTTGCCGCAAGTCCTCTTTACACATCGCACCCGAGCCACCTCAACCGTCAATCCCACAGTAAACGAACTAAATAATTATAGATTTTTTCTTCTTTTAAAATCAGTACAACTTTAAAATTCAGTACATATTTGAAATCAGTACACAGTCTCTAAAATCAGTACTGTACTGATTAAATCAGTACGTCTGGTCACTTTAATTATGGTACATACAAGCAAAATCTGGGCCCCCCTCTTCCGGGGGCCCCTATGCGTAGCATACCCCATCACGCCGGCCCTGGATGTGGTTTTTCTTTTCATCTTGCTGGGGCAGAAGTAGTAGTTGGTACGTTTATTTGGAGTATCAATTTCTTTATTAAAATTTAGTTCAATTCGAATGGCTTCACGTACTCTTCAAAGTTGGAACTTCATCGCAATTCTTAAGATGAGGATGCATCAGTTCATCTGACAGCTGCAGCAGGAATGCCTTCCCTTAATTTCTTTCATTTATTTTTGATAACTATAACATATTTTATATGCTTTATTTGTCACAACTAAAATATGTTAGAACTACGGGGCAAGCCCCTGCTCGCTGACGCTCGCCAACCCCCCAAGCTTTTGCTTGGTTTCTTCGTTCCTACCATATACTTATTGGATTTAGATTAGTTTAACGGGAATATGTTTTGAATATGAGTTTAATGAATATAGTTTATAAGGAATGTATGTTTGACTTTTAATAACAAATTAAGAAAATTAGTTGAATAATTCGATAAAAAATAAACTTCGAGGGCTTAAATTACCCGTAAAGATTCATCAACATGCACATATATCACTTTTCATTACATGAGGTCATCTAAAATAAGAAGCAAACCCCATGATCAACGGAAACCATGCCATTCCAGAAGAGACGATTATATTGTTAATGTATTGGACCACATTTAACTGTCATGTCCTACAACTTCCTTTCAGAAATGTTCATATGCTGTACAATTTAAGGGCTCTAGTTTGCTTTGACATAAGAAAGTATATTCAAATACATGAAAAGGGGTAATCCATAAATTATGACACAAAAAATTGAATTCTTCAGCTCTCCCTTTCCTAATGGTGGATTTAAGGAGGGTCACACTTGGCATGTGCCAGGGGCCCCTTGAAAAATTGTTTTGTATGTAGAATCTCAGAAAGATTAAATATCTCATTTTAAAAGCCTTGAAGGAAAATTTAGTCTTTGCACTGCAATGATTTACTTATTAAAATGGGGTCAAATAACAGTGTAGTTGTTAGGTGAGGTTTCAGTATATATTTAGATTGCAGGGCCCCCAATTGTTTAGTGCCAGCGGCCCCAATAGTATAGCACCAGGGTCCTCAGAATGTCTAAATCTGCCACTGCCCCTTCATCACAAATGTCACAAAAGTTGAAACCTTCCCTTCTATATAAAGAAATACAGGATTTCGTTTTTACTCACAGAACATTGATTTTATTTTAACTTAATTTTAGTACTTTACACATGAATTATACTTATTTTTTAAATTACCTACATTTATTTAAATGCAATAAGGTTGCATGAATGAAACTATTTTATTTGAAAAATATGAAGTGTATATTGGTAAAAATAATTTTTTGCCTTTTGCTCGCATCACATAAGCTTATCTTTCCTTAGGAAATAAGGCTAAATATAGCCCAAAATTAAATTTTAATAACAAATATACTTATTTATTTATCAAACCAAAAATCAAAGAAGTCACCTCATCAAAAAACCATCTCCCCCACTTATCACGATCCTTCATAAAATTATTAACTCCCTCCCTAGGTTGTGATGTAATATATGGATGCTCCCCAAAATAATATTTTTTAAAAAGGACTAAGCAGGTCATGTTTTAAAAAAGCAAGGATGGGAAGGATAAGGAAAAAAGCAGGATGTTTGGTCACCTCACATAGATTAGTATTCCAGGGTTAAAAACCTGAAGTTTATTGTTATCATGAAGATACAAATTGTTCTATAACTCCAGAAAGGTTGAGAAACATTGTTCTAGGGGTGTGACAAGTACATACACCGAATCTGATCACCTGACGCATGGAGGTCCCAAAGGCAGTGCATTAAAAAACATACATTTAGTTGCTAGGGAGAACTTCGATAATGTAATTAAAAAGTGGGCTTCCTATAATGCTAGATACTCTAATAAATAATAAGACTACTACAATTTGTTTGAAAATTATTTCATAATTATAAATAATACGAATGTTTCCATTCCATGTATTGAATATTTAAATTAAGTATTAAATAAATAAGATTTGTAAAATTGGAGATTATGCAACATTGGCATTAATTACAATAAAGAAAATGCCTTCAGCTAATGAACTTTTATTAAAGCAACAAAATCCATAGTAACAAATGAAAATGTTTAATTATTAAATAAATAACATTTAAAAATTTTGGATTTATTAACAAAAAATGGGATTGTTAAAACATTAAAATCCCAATTTTATTGAATTATAATAGCGCTTGTCATTAATTTGAATCAAGAAGCGCTTCAAGAAAATTCATAGCCTTGATACACCTCCATTTGGCCATCATCGTAGAATGCAAAGAAGTCATTAAGGAACACATCCAGAATTATTCTCATTGACCCAAGTCCCATTCTTGTTAAAAGAAGGACCACAATATTAATTAACAGATCATTAAATAAAATTATGTTATGAATAGATAATAAATGGAAAATTAGCTTTTTCAAGCAATAACAAGTATATATAAAAACAACTTTTTAAATTAGGAAGTGCATATAGTAAAGATGAAACACCAACCCAATTCAACGGTTTGATTCAATGATTTTACTTTGAATTAAAAATTTTACGGTCTTTTCTTCGTCTCCAAACATTTGCAAAATTTAAAAAAAATTTATTTCTTACTAGCTCATAAACATCACTTTACGGCCTTTGTAATGAGAATAAAAACAAACACATACAATCATGCCCTCAGCAGGATTTGAACCTGTGACCCTAGCATTGGGAGCTAGACACACTAACCACCCCTCTACCAAGGCCGGAAATTCTTCAAGGTTCGGAATCATTTTTAAGGGTCTATAGTAGAATGTAGTTCGGTATGTGGCCATTGCTATTTGCAGTGCCACAGTCAAGAGAATCAATTTCTATCAAGGCTAAATTAAATAAATCCATATTTTACTCTCCCTTGCACTTATATGATCTGTAAGGTATCGATTAATTAATTTAGTCAGATTGAGGACAACATTTGCAACAAAAAAGTTCCCAAGAGCATATAATTACGACATATAGTTTAGTAGATCAAAATTCCCGCCCATGTTATCCTTCGGGGGTATTAAATGTCCCTGGAATTGAACTCGGGTCGTTATTTTGCACGATGATTACACACAAGAGTCTTTGTGTGAGACACTCTCTAAAATTGAAAGAATGGCTTAAATACATGTAGCCGTTCTTGAGTTATTAGACATTATTTGCGGTGTCTTAAAACTTACCTACATACATACATCATGGTGTTAATACAAAAGTTTTAAAAAAGAAGTGAGACTTAGTATTGCCATAATATTTTAGTATTTCCTCCTTGCTACAAACTTTTTTTACAGATAACATTATTTTATAAAGAAGAAGAAGGTCCTTTGGTATAACATTCTTACATAAACTGCAGTCTAGGACAAGATGGCAAAAACATGGCACGTGTGCCAGAAGTGGCATGCAAGTGATTTTACTTGGCACATGTAAGCTTGCATTTTCTGTATAAAATATGAAGTTTCTTATAGAAGTAAACTAGTGGCATACGAAAAAAATTCTGATAGTTCACATTACTTTTTTGGCACACGACTCAAAATTCATTTGCCATCCCTGGTCTAGGATATGATGTGCATACCATATTTTCCAGCCAATTAGACACTTTGATTTTAAGATAAGTTTTTAAGTAAAAAATTTTCAATGCTTGTATTATCATACAATGTTAACCAGAACAAAAAATTATGTAGTAGAATAAAATTATCAACAGAAACATTTTATTCACGGTAAAAACATAGGTAATTCCTGAACTCGTGCAAAAAAAGAAATTAAAGTATTAACTATGACACAATGAGGCATCCACTAATGCTATACTGCATCTCCAGTATAAGTTATCTTCAGTCAGGCAATGCAATATTTATGTTTCAAATTCAAGTATGAAGTTTTTTAATGTTCAGCTTATAACTACTGATCCAATGACAAAATTACATCAGAAAAGTCTTGTTTGCAAAGTAAACATCTCCAATCTTTTACCATTACAGCAATTATTTTTCAGGTGAAATACATATTGCTAGTTTTGTAAAACAATATCTATGTTGGCTTAGGAGTTTTTCTTCAATTTTCCTGCTATTAATTGAATCCAACAAAGAATTGGCTTCTGTATTGTTTAAATAAGGTTTTAATAAAATCCACTTTTATCATTTGTGCCAATTAGGTTATTGTGCACTGTGCAAACTACCAAGGGTTAAAGCCACTTTTCTACTGCTGCTAGCAATATTTATTAGAACTAATCTGTTTTTGAGAGGAATTCCTGACTGATGTACCTAAGTATCTTCAGACAGTCAATTTATGGCAGCTAATTTTTAATCAAGTTTCTTATTGACCAGAAAATATGGCATTTCTATACTGCAATAACAAAATGCATTACAAACATTTTTGTCATAATCTAGTTCATACTTACCTTCATGGTACGATAGAATTTTCAATGGCAGAATTATGAAATAAAAAGCAAGAGGAAGAAAGGATCTCGCTGCTCATGTATTTATACAGATTTACATGATTTTTAAATAAGACTAAGGGCCAAAGAGATTGGTAGCAGCCCAAAATATTATTTTAGTGTTTAAACCAGTGGTTCTCAACCGGTTTGCCGCAGCACATTAGTGTGCCGCGAGGAAGGGACTAGTGTGCCGCACACTCCGAAGATATTTTATTTTTAAAAGCGTTTGAAAGAAACAAATTCGCATAAATTTTATGATGCAGGGAATTTATCATGAGACTACGAGAGGAATTGATTGGCCTTAGCAACGATCATACCAGTTAAATTAGTATGCTACCTTTAGATGTATTTTGGCTAAAAGCTAAAGGTGTATATCCTTCAATATCTGAATATGCCATCGATATGACATTCCAAATTCAACAACGTATTTATGCGATTTTAGTTGTTCCTCAACAGACCATATTAAAAATATTAACAGGGCATGTTTAAAGAACCTAGATGAAGAACTTCTTGTAGCTCTTTCTATTATTGAGCCAAATATAAAGCGTCTTTGTACCAAAAAGGCAAGCCTAAATTTTTCGTCTAAGAGCATAACATTTTTACACGTTGATTTATGTATGTATTTAATGTACAATAAAATTATACAATTATTGCTTTACCAATCGTAACAATCTGATATAACTGCGACTTTTACTTGTTACGCTATTTTTTATCTTTAAAAATGAGTATTTACTCAGTGAAATTAATTAGAGGTTGTTTGGTGTGCTGCGATGTTCTTAAGCATGCATGAAGGTGTGCCGTGGAGCAAAAAAGGTTGAGAATCACTGGTTTAAACAAAATAAATGAAAGTTTTAAAAATTTTACCTCATTAAGGATGACCAGAGTTTAGAATCCAAGTAGCCAACAAGGGCAGCAGGAAGAGGATACTGGAATCCTGATGGAGAGCTACGTTGCCAGGAAAGCAATGTGTAAGTGTACCGTGAGGTTTCAGGCACTAAACACAATGCACAAGTGGAATGGTCAGCGGTAGAGGAGGAGCTGGTGGTTGTAGTAGAGAGTGTGGATGGAGTGGAATTCAAGAAACCAACACGAGAGGAAGATGATGGTAACAAAAGAGGTTGCTGGACGACAAAGCCTCCTGCAAGAGCTATATTTAAGCACAGAGAACATGCCTACTGAGCTCATATAATCTAAAGTAGAGGTGCTCAAGACATTGATTGTGATCAACCGGTTGATCACTAACTTGTTTTAGGTAGGTCTGAACTCTTTGCTCTAGCGTTTGGCTCTGATTATACGCTGCCAATCACAACATGTGTATTTCAGATAATTTACTTCTGTTTAAGTAGATGAGCAGGCCCAGGCAAAAAATGTCAGAAGAACTGCATGGGCAGGTCTGAATTAAGAGGAAGGTCCTGTCATAATTAATCTTTCATAATTTATTGCTGATAGATCACTTAAAAAAGAGTTAAAAAGGTAGATCCTAATTAACTAAGGTCCGAGCACCCCTGATCTAAAGGTTAGGAAAAATCTAAACATAACACTGTAGTACAAAGTCATCATTTACAACAAAATCTTCAAACAAAACAAAATAGCTATTTTATTGCATGTGGCAGGTAAAAAGAGAAATTTTAAGATACTATGATTAAAACTGACAGAATTCTTCCAGTCTAATTTCTTAGATATTCAAAGTACTGCCTGTATTATAACATGATGTTAATTCATTTAGTGCAATTAAAAATTAATACATCATGACTTATACTCAGTGCTTGAATTGGGCGGGGACTCCATTCCCTTTTATACAAAATGAAGCCCATGGCGCTCCAGTTGTTAAAAAATCAGATAAGAATGTTCCAGTTATTAAAATATTTTTTTAAAAAGTCATGCTCATGCCTAAGGATTTGAAATGCTACACTGACAAATTTAAATTTGACCACGTTCATAGGTAATCATATTATCCTAATATCTGGACCAATGAGAATTGGTGCATGCGTCACTTGTGTCAGTAGCAGTTCCAGTTTACAATAGTTTACATGTTTTACTAGTAAGTATATTTTGTTTAATTAATATACTTTAAATTAAAACAACTGTAAATTATTAATTTAATGTATGTACTGAAATAAAAACAAGTTTAACTAAAAGCTAGCATTCTTGTTGTTAAAATTTTACAGTTCAAGCACTGAAGATATTTGTGATCTAGTTTTTAATAAATATTCTCAACAAACCACAGAATTCTTGTCTACTACACCTTCCAAATATATAAAATAAAGAAGTGCTTAAAAACATCTATTTTCTACATAAAATTTCTTTCAAAGGCAGGCTAATTAAATACTTTGCATACCTATTTCAGTAAATCCATAACAGTTGATGGATAATCTTCAATTTTACTTCTTTTACAGTGACATCACAGTGTAATATTACAAGGTATGGTTAACAATCAATATGGCCGGGTATTAAGGGATGATTAATTGAAAAATTAGTTTTATTAATAATTCTATTTATTAATATATATTCTATATATAAATTTATATTCACATTTCTATTCAAATTAAGGCTGATAATGAGCCTTAAGACAACAAATATAAATAAATACTTAAGGATGAACAATTGTAGGTTGTTTGGAAATCAATGTTGTTATTAAATTGACATGGCTTTAAACAAAGCATATTTACATTTCTATAGTACACTGAAATAAACAGTAACAGTCATTCATATACATATATATATATATATATATATATATATATATATATATATATATATATATACACACATATGTACATTTACAAGGGGGGGCAACAAATACTCCTGATATGGCACATTAAGATGATTGTCCTAGTGGGATGGAAAGCTGTGAACAAGCGCTGTACACAATGTTTCCACTGAAAATAAGAAAAAATAAACAACAAATAATGTAGGAAATTAACTCTGATCAACCATATAAAATTTGACTCAAATATTACTAACTTTTGACTTTCACAAAATACAGCAGTTTTCAAAGACATTGTACATGCAAGGGTGTGTAAGTGTGGAATCTATTATCTATAAAATTTTATTATGTCAATCAATATGTGAACCCAGTTTTCTAATATTTAGTAAAAAATAAGAATTAATCAGCAAAATTAATTCATTCTACCTGTTCCTGTCTATCCACATCCACTGTAATACTGGCAGCACTCTTGAAAGATCTCATAACTTAAGTTTTCTTCCAATAAATTTTCATTCCAAATGCCTTTTCATTTGAGGTCTTAACTAACGTTTGCAATCCTTTCCCAAATCACTCCTCAATGCTTCACCATCTTGAAGCCTAACTGATTTGAATAGGCTCTACTTTTACTCCTGTATCTACATCTTCTCACGCTTCTCTTATTATTTCTTCTGTATAAATATTAAACACAGATGGAGAGAGGGGGCAACCCAATCACATGCCTATCCTTAGCATTGCTCAACCTGAATCTCCTGCTCCCTGTGGCATCTGATTACCGTATCTGCCCATATTGAAGCCGACCCTGGATTTAAGTTGACCCCCCAAAAATTTCCACAATTTTTTGGAAAAAACGTAAATTTCGTAGATTTTATGCTGAAGTGTGCCGGGCATTCATGCACATCTTAGAATACATTATTCGAGATCAAAGAAATGTGTGGGAAATGGTTTAGTTGTTGACATTTTGAAATATTACATCAATTAATAATTTTGCGTTGCTGAATAATGCTCCACATTCAGTGATGATAATTTCATTCACCTTCATTTTCACAAAAGGTCAAATATAGTAACAGCGATCTCGCCAAGATATTTTTTCATCCAAGTCTATTTCCAATGAAGTTAGCATATACATTGCCTTAAGAAATTTCATTTCTATAATTGTACAAGTTCCATGTAAAGTTTTCCCAAAATTCAAACAGTTGAGCATTCAAAGCCGTCAATGCATTCTGAGTAATTGTCAATTTACGCAAGCGATCTCGCCAAGACATTTTTTCATCCAAGTCTATTTCCAATGAAATTAGCATATACGTTGCCTTAAGAAACTGCATTTTTATAATTGTACAAGTTCCATATAAAGTTTTACCAAAATTCAAACAGTTGAGCATTCAAAGCCGTCAATGCATTTTGCGTAATCGTCAATTTACGCAAGCAATCTCGCCAAGATATTTTTATATATATTCATCGTAGGTCACATATTTACTTTATGAAAAATATAGTATTATCATTTGCAGGCAAAGTTAATGACAGACTTAAAGATTTAACCATAACCCAAATTTTCCTCGGACTCGCATTTAAGCAGGGGGTGATTTTTTCATGATAGATTTTGACAAAAAACATCGGCTTGTATTTGGGTAGATACGGTAATTTACAGACTTTTGATCAAATTTCTCTCATGCATACGTTTACCGTGCATGAATTGCGTAATTTGTTTTTCTTAAAATAATAATCCAAGGCATTTTTTCAGAAAAGAATAAAACTTATACCAAGTAGTACTTCATTGTCAAAGATAAAGAAAATACCAGCATAGGGATTTGAACCTCAAAACAACAAGCATCAGCTTCGTAGTTTAGCACCTTAGACACTCGGCCATCCGGACAACCCAACAATACACTTTCCGCTAAGAGGTTTTAAGGGGTGCAGAAATCTTCAATAAACTTTGACCCCTGATTTCTTGCAAACTAGTGTCTATGGAGCCAAAAGCCGAGACACGTGTCTGTCTATTTTTATCCTTCTATCCACCAGCGAAGTTTGGTCACGGTTAGTGACATCGATGCCCGGTCCTCCCCTTGTCAGTTATTTTCTTTTTTAAAACATAATGTGACTAGACATTAAAACTATTTCATAATCAGCCAACCAAAAATAAAAGGCCATTCAATTCCATGACAGAATGTTTTAAGTAAGTTTTAAGAACCTTATAGGTAACATCAAGATTTTAAAAATTTTATGAGCAATGATATTTTAAGTATATTATTACTTCAGTGTATGTGGACTCCATTATTACCAAAACTAAACAATAATTTCCACAATTTCTAATTTAAATCTGAAAGGTTACTTCAGCAACTGAAGTATTTATGTAAAACCACAACAAAATATTTATTTATACATAAATAAAACTTGCATAACTGGCTTTTTAATAACTTAAATATTAATGCTGTAACAATAGGAAATTAGTAGCATCAGAGTAGTATATAATAACCTGTAGAAATCATGCTATAATGGGAAAAGTGTGAGTTTTTCATTTTGAGTGTCCAGAATCTAATTGCCTGACTATAAGTGAGTCCTGCCTGTAGTGACAAAGAATTGAACTACCTTCAAATCTAACTTTAAAATAAAAATTCAATGTATTTATTACAGATATGAATCTATTTTGAATGAATTTATAAATCAGATTACTGTCTTAGAATTCTTATGATCCATCATCTGTGCAAAATCAAAGATAAAAAGTTTGGAGGGAGTGGATCAAAATTACCACTACATACTGAGGATTTCCACAGGTCATCTCACCACAAATTCACACTTAACAATACACAATCTAAAGAAAACATGCACTTACCATGAACAGTGTAGTGTAATCACAATTATTAAGAATCAATTGCAAAATAATTTTTTTTTTATTATCTCAAATTATATACTATTTGTATTTACCCAAGTCTACGTGTCTCGAGGCAAAATAAAGAAAACCTTCAATTTCATGTCAACATCAAAAGAGTATCACAAATTAATTATTGGGGACTTACTAACATAAAATTCAATGACAAAATTTCTGAGCATTCCTTCATCATGTTGATAAAATCTATTATTTTTTCAGTAAAAATATCCTTTCATTGAATTAAGTGAATGAAAGTCACATAATATAATTGGAAAAATATACACGTTAACATCAGTAGAAATATAGTTATGTAAGAGAATTATAATAATCATCAAGTTTAACAAACTATATAACATAAGATTATCTTACTCCTTCATAGATTCCAGTATTTATTCACGATCTGCTGTATTGTTGACCTTATAGATTGTTATGTGCAAATTGCATTTTACTCTGATTGTGAAACTAAGCTTACAGCCTTAGATCAAGCTCTAAGAAAAATACCAAAACTTTCAATTGAAACTAACAAACAATGAACTAAAAGACTGGCAGATCAAGTCGTGAAGTTAAAAGACATAATGGGGAAAATGAAGGGTAAGAACAACAGAGCCAGAGACTGGCAAAAATCAAGATGTAAGAAAATATGGAATATGGACAGGGCCGGCGGAAGGGTAGTGCGACCGGTGCTCCAGCGTCTCGGCGTGCCATTCCATTCACCGTCCACTACGGTCGATGAAACCCAAGGGGTACCAAACACAGAAAATAAACATTTTAAGTAGATTTTTAATGTGAGGGTAAGGAGCACTGCTTCATGATTGCTACTCGGGTGCCAAATTTCCATTTACGGCACTGATTTCTTCATATGCAAACATGTTATGTTAACAACAAAATGGTCATTTTACCGCTCTCATTTTGAGTGTGATGTCTTTGCAGGTGAGAGCGCTGTGCCAGCTACGAAGCATGCCATCTGCTAGATGTTATTTCGTGGGTGTTCTTCTATTAAAAGACAGTTTATTTTTTATGATGTAAAATGTAGTGTGTCAAAGCAACCCTCTTCTAAAATAAGAGCTGAAGGAAAGTATTTTTCAAACAGTTTTGATCATCATGATAAAAGAGCCGAGATATCTTGGTATTTATTTAAAAGATGAATAGAGAACTTGAAAACTTGGGCAAACCTCATAACCGCAGCTGAAGCCTGAAACAAGAATGGGCGTGCCATAAGTTTTCTAATAGGCTCAGCGCACTTAGCTGCGGATACGTTGTCTTATGGCAGTCAGTAGAGCGAGACCTTCAATAAGATTAACACTTGAACGTCAAGAAAAGAAAATGATTACTACAAAAAATAACTTCTTTATTTATGAAATCCAAACTTTCAAAACATCTTCTAGTTGTAGGGCATATTACAGTTAATAAAATTTTTTTCTAGATTTTTTATCAATGAATTTATCTATTGCCTGTTTTCTTATTTTGTTGTTATCAAGGAATCCCTGTTCTACTGAAATCAGCGCCAATGAATTCATCCATTGCTGAAGCATTGTAGACCTTAAAAATGTTTTGATCAATTTAAGTTTAGAAAATGATCTTCTGCCACTAGCAACAGTAACAGGTACGGTTAAAAAGATTCTGAGTGCATTCCATACGTTTGTTAAGGTACATTGTAGATGGTGACCTCGAATAAAATTGAGAACATGTAAAGGACTCAAAGTTAATTTCTCATTTAGAGGAATGAGATTTTTTAATATTTTTTTATTTCATAAAAGAGCTGTTCTCCTTTATATCCAAGTCTGATTTATCGATCACATCATTTTCCAAATTTTTACATTAACTCTTTGTCATTTGGTACTTTTTTCAAATCAATGAGAAATGAAGTTTTGTATTTGCAAAAAGCACTCATTAAGTGTTTAGAACAAATGATAAAATTTCGTCAAATACTTTCTCTTTAATATATCCTATGGGATCATCATTTTGGTACTCATGTAGTTCAACATTCAGATCTTGATGATTCCTGTTTCTCTTTCTCCCTATCATTTTTTAAAACTCATTTTCTCCATCTACATCATCGGCAACAGTTTTATCTAAGTTAAAATATTTTTCAAAACTTGCTTCATTCTTAAAAGATTCAACAAAATATTTACAGTTGGCTAAAGTTTCCTTTGCACTTCCTATATCCATACTTTCTTTTTGAAGCATCATACTACAAATATTGATTTGGAAGAGTAAATCATATCAAAATCCTAGCAGGAAAATGAATTCCAATTTACAAATTTGATCTGCCAATGATTTTGCCAAAAATCGAACAGAAGATTCTAAATTTGTATTTCCAGACAAATCTTCAAGATTGGTTAAAACTCCTTTCAACTCAAATTTAAGAGCTTTTACAGCATCAATATGACATTCCCATCTGGTTATACATTGTGGTTTTAATGAGTAAACATCAATGTGTTTTTTTTAATTTTCTATCGGCAGCGGTGAAAAAATATTGTATAGAGATTGCAACACACCAAAGAGGTTTACTGATTCGTTCATGCAACTGACTGCATCTCCAATGACCAAATTTAATGAGTGGCATCCACAGTTAATGAAGAATGCCCACTTATATTTATCAAGAATTATTTTCTGTACACCGTTCTTTTTTCCGATCATGTTTGCACTTTTATCATAGCCTTGGCCCCAGCAGTTGCTTGCAACTGTTTCGCTTTTTCTAGATCGCTAATGGTTTGTTATTTTTTGGTTCTTGTTTTGGGTTTTTGTATATGACGTTTGCAGTTGTTCATAAAGTTTTCCTAAATTCAATAAAACAACCAGAATTACAAATGTGTGCATGGGAATCAAACAGAGAGAGAATTAGCCGAAGTCTTAAGTTTATATTTATAAGTTTGCAATGGTTAAAATTCATATATATGGGCACCAAATTTTGATTTGCACAGGGTGCTAATATGGATGCCATAATTTAACATCACAGAAAATTACAAAGACCTTACTGAATGCGTGCTTTGAGTATTCAAAAGTAATAAAGTTCAGGTGCTTCATTTTCCAGGTGATTTGAAATGAATGTAACTCTCCCATTGATTTCACTGGGCAAATATCTAGTGAGTTAAAAAGTGTTTAGTACATTTGACGTAGATTAACTTACTGTGACGAAAAAATCCTTGTTGTACTGCATTGGTAAGTACACTGGCAAGAAATACATGACATCGAATGTACTGGTTTTCCATTTCACAAAGTCTGCCAGAAGTCAGCTGTGTTGGCTTCTTCCAAAGTGTGCTGAGTGTCATAGATATATCAAGAACCTATTTAAAAAAAGACTATTAGCATTAGAGTGACCCAATGATTTAGTAATCATTATTATTTACTTAAAGAGATAGAAAATTGAATCATCCATTGAGGATATGTTGCATTTATACAAGAGCTACCTAAAAATATTATTACTTTACACCAGTGATTCCCAACGTGGGTGGTACCGCCCCCCAGGGGGCATTTAGGGATTTTGTGGAGGGCGTTGGGCATCAAGGTGGTTTCAAGTGAGAATTTAAGAAACTGACATTATGCATCGTAATAGTATGGTATAGACAGACTATGAGAGATCAAAGCTGTTAATTGAAGACTGTAATTCAGTGCAACCTCTTTAATCCGTGTTCCTCTAATCCGGAAACTCCCGTGCTTTGGAGCGAATCATGGAGTTTTTTTCCAATACCGTCAGTCTCACGTTGATGCATTTAAATTAAAAACTCAAAACATTACACATCATATAACAGATAAACTCCCTCTCAGAATAGGATGGCGAAAACTCAAATCTAATCACTTAAATATAATGCCACCAAATTTTAACATTCTCCCTTTTTCTCTGCCTATTTCCTATCTGAATAGATGCTGTATGCAAACAACATTTATTAATTATAACCTATAATAAAATCAATATAATAGACAATATAAAACACCTCCAAAGAATAATTGTCGCAAAATATTTATCCGTAGTGATCACCTGTAACATGTTTCTTTCATGATTATGTTAACAAACTTCCTTGTCGAGTTGAATCTAACCCTCTCTTTACACTTCACGTTTTTCTTCAAGGCCTATAACTCGTATTAAAAGTTAATAACACCCCCAAGGTAAGGTATTCGTGAGGAAAGTTACGTAAGTTAAGATAATTCATTGGCAATTCTTTGCAAACCATCACAATTTAGCGCACCTTATAAAAACATTGCGAGCACAACAGTCACTTTTATGTTAAATTTTTGGGCTTCGCCTATAAATTCTTTCGCGATTGAGCTTGATGAATCAAATAAAATCGGCAGAAATGGTTATTCCAGATAAGAAAGTACAGAACTGAGTTCGCATGCGATGCGTGCAGTTGGACACCGAATCACTCAATGCATAAAACCAAAAATGGTTGCACAGATTTTTTACCTTTCATTATGGCTAATTTCCGTGATCTGGAAAATTCCATAGTACGGCATAGCCTATGTCCCAAGGGCTGCAGACTAAAGATGTTGTACTAATCCAAATCTATAGAAGTGTAACGTATGGTATTAGTTGGAACCAGTTTTAGACGACTTGACATTAGAGGCGTCTACTGAGTAAACGGCATCTAACGCGGTCCCCAATCGCCGCATGTGGCGAACAGGCCATACTCGGGTATATTTTAGGATGATATATGGTTTGCGAATACATTCAGTCCCCGCTTTACGATGATCCGATTTTACGTCGATTTCCACATCAAACCAATAATCCAGTTTTAAGTCGCCGAATCTAGTTTTACGCCACTATGAAATATTGTGTACATTATGTAATAGTTTTTATCTTTTTATGTAAGTAAAATGTTAAAAATTTTTTATTAATGTTTAGATAGGTTTATACATATCCGCATTACGACGGTGGCCTGGAACCTAAACTGTCGTAAAACTGGGGGCTGACTAGTTTTTTTAGCTGTGTAGGACGGTATTCATTAAGGGGGTGGTGGCAAATATTTTTCAGCAAAAAGGGGGCATTGGGTTGAAAAAGGTTGGGAACCACTGCTTTACACTAACAAAGACATTTTGATAAATCGATAACTGCAAACTGAAACATTTGCACATTTAACCAATTTGCTGAGTGATTAGATTTTAAGGAGGTATCCTAAAAGTCGGGTGCTTATTTTGAACTGCTTTGAATGTTATGGTATATTTAAGCAAAAGGAAACATTTTTCTAACGCTTTGGCAGTTTTGCAATTTATGCACCAAAAGGGTTAATAAAAACATAAGGAGTGACATCATTACTTTTTATTAATTTTAATGATAAATTCAAACTTGGATAACATCCAAAAGCAATTGATAATGCTAAAATTTTGCCAATGATAGAAATTTAATAAGACATTATTCTTTCAACTGCAGCATCATATATTCCTAAAGCGGCCCTCACACGATCAATATTACTGTCAGTGTAACTACTGTCAGTATTTTCATCAACCAATCAATATCATTTTTTTGCACTGTCAATACATCAGTATGAACCTAACATGGTCAATAATACTGTCAATATTCAAAATACTGACAGTAATATTGATTGTGTGAGGGATTCTTAAAGGTGAATATTTATGGGATGGTACTACAACCTATATTTTATATTCAATAAGTAACACAAATAGTAAGATAGCATATGTGTACCCTTATTATAGCTGTCTTGAAAATGTCTGCAGTTTTAGGCTGGAGGCACTGGCAATATACAGTCTCCAGATACTTTTCATGTACTACAAGAGAAACAAAAGAACTTGTAATATGGTTCATTTATTTTATTAATTTAATAATTATGAAATCAAATCATTTAAGTAATTTTAAATTTTTTCAGCTTATAAGAATACCATGTATGATAGCATCAAGATCACTTGCAGACTCCAGATCAGATTCTAGCTTCATCCCCAGGCCATGCAAAACTCGTCCCATTAAGTAAGCATGCACACTGCCCACAAAATGTAGAAGCCAGGCTCTAAGAAGCTGCAAACGATGGATCTTTGCACTCATTGACATTGTGTCACGGTCTTCTTCTGTGGGCATGTTCTGGGGAACTTTTGCTGTTTTGGTGCCTGTTAAATCTGTAATCAGAATATTTAATGAAACTTAAATGACACTTTTAATTCTCTTTGGAAATATATGAATTTACCATAATTAGAAAAAAATGAACAAATCAATTGTCTAAAAAATTTATACCTGATGAAACCATATGAATGATATATGTACCATATCCTAAGAAAATATCAATTTCCATAGTTATAAGAATCTATATAAAAAATCATATTCCCATGGCTAATTTAAAAAACATTGATTACTAGTGTAATTGCCTATCAAAAATGATGGGTGGAAATGGAAATTTTCATTTTCAAAATAAATTTGTGGACCAATGCAGTGTGTATTTGAAAATCAATGGTGAGAAAATTAATTTTCATTCATTAAGAGGTCCTTTGGTTTTATTTTTTCTGGGATGCCAGGAATACACCATAACTAATTTAAATCAATCAATAAATGTGCAGTTTAGTTAGACCGAATATGGTTTTTTGAGCAGGAGAGATACAATGAGAAAGATACAAATGAAGAAAATTATATATTAAATATACAAGAGGTTTAATCCAAAGGAGGTGATATAACCTATTATTTAAGACAGAATTTATAACTCATTAAAAATGTACCAGAAAACCGAAGCTGCTGTAGGGACCACAATGCCCATCTAACTTTTAAAAGGAATTGAAAGACAGTGTTGTAATTTTCCATGCTAGCACCATTCAGGACAATATTTATTGGCCATTCAACCTGAAAATAAACAAAAATATTTGTCATAAATTTAAGAAACATATTGAAGCTGAGTTTTAAATAGCCAAAACTAAATTGTTTACAAGATAAAACAATAGCCATAATGTTAATAACATTTGAAAAATCAGTACTAAATGCAAAAATGATGCATATTTAGATATTTTTATTAATAACAACATCATTTAGATTAATATGAAATTTATTATGAAATATGCGTTAATATATTTTTTCAATTTTCATTAGTAGGAGTACTATTCTACATTAAGCAATTATGTGAAAAATGAAGTTATATAATCTTTAGTGAAACACTGAAACTTAGCTAAAATGTATATTAGTAGGTGGCATTGATGTCTTTGGGACAGGGTGTCAATGCATTAATATTAAACATTTTGGAAGATTGAGGACTTAGCATGAAAATCATAAGATTTTCTATGTCTAATACACAGGTGAATGTAAGTTGCCAGGGAAGTTGCAAGAGACATAGATATCATGGTTTATGCATGCATATGCCAGAAGAGGTTCCATGAAACTCAAGATAAATGAATTAGGACATCATCAGTTAAAGAAACCAGGAGACTACTGCATTTGATATTCAGGGATATAAAATTAAGTAATAATTACAGCATAACTGAGGCAAATTCGATCAACTTGATCAAGCCATGTTTCTCCAGAACCAGTTGATGCAGAGGCATTGGAATTGGTAAGATGTGCAGAGGCATTGGAACTGGTAGGATGTGCAGCAGCTGCATTAGTCTCAACAGGTATGGACAATGATATGGAAAAGCACGATGCTGCATCAGGATAGCGGGCTGAGACACATTCTTGCAAGTAATTTGTGAGAGATAAAGAATCTCCCCACTTTTCACCCACTTCAGCCTGCAAAATACCAAGCTTATCAGAAGATTTTATACACCTTTACATTTGGCATGAATTTAGGTATTTGATGGTAAAAATCCTTTTGGCAAAACTTATCACTACATTAAAATAAAAAATTCAGCAAACAGACTTAAACATATAAATAAAGTTGCTGGTAAACAACAATAAATGGAATGATATATTGTAAAAAAAATTAAAATGAGTAATGGGTAATTATTACTGCCAGGTATTATATTAATCTAGAGCAGATACATTAAATGCCTAAGCAGAGCGCACATAAAAATAGGAATATAAAATAGGAGTACATTATAGAGAGCATTTACATTTCAGTTTAACAATGATATTATATCCCTTCACTAAAAATTTTTATGAAACAATTTATATACTTGAAACGTGTTATAAGTAGGGTTTAAAACTTACATTCAAATAAACCTGATACAAAATGAAATAACTTCATGGTACATATATTAATTCAAAGATTTACCTGCTGGAAAAGATGAGTGCAGAAATGATGTATCAGATCACCTGCTTCCATTAGAAAGATTCGACGAACAGTAAGTAGATGACGAGTCAGGGCAAATTCTCCCAGAAGAACAGATCTAACAATGGTGCTTGAAATGCTGTGGTGCTCATCTAACAATTTGCATAGCTGACGCTCTATCATTGGCTTTATAGGAAGCAATACAGGGACAACAATCCATTTCTTTTTACTATTTTCACTAAGAGGAAAGTATAAAAGTTTAAAACAATAAAAACAATATTTATTGTAATAAATATCAAATGATAAATCAGAAATTATATTTAACATAATTTTCTGATTATAATACACACCAAATATAATATCCACCCATGTTTTTATGAGTGAAATGTGAAAATTGTCTTAATGCCATGTATAATATACACCTAACATTTTGTAAACATATCAATGTAATTTTTCATTTGATTAGCAGCATCGAGATATTTCTTGCCCTGCAGCCAGGCAAAATATGTGCAAGAGAGTTTACGATATGAACATACTTTAAAAAGTGTTGCCTCAAGAACCCATGGATGGTTCTGAAGACATCATATAAAACGTGGATTACACCGAAGTGGATAGTGAGGCAATGCCATTTAAGCAGATGATGAGAGAGAACACAAAATTGCTGATGAACTATTTGAGGACAGTGATAAAGAATTCAGAGGCATTAGTGATACTAACATCTAGAAGTAGATAAATGATTATTATTATTTTCTGTTAAAAAATATTTTAAAACAATGCGATCATGATGCAATGACAAGTGCGATATATTATTTAAAATATATCTGAAAATATCAATTATTTACTGCTTGGAAAAAGTTGTAAGCATATATTACCATGTACAATACACACCTTAACTTTATGTCAATTTTTCATAGAAAAAAATGCGTATTACATACAGAAAATTACAGTACTCAATTTATATTGCCTTCATGTAAAATCACAAATGAATTAATGATTTGAATTATCAATATTTTGACAAAACCTGAATGTGGTTTACTCCGTTTAATGGTTATTAGAGTTAACTGCACTAATGACACATTAAAAGGCAATCAGAGCTTGATGATTAATTTCTAATAGAATTTCATGCACTTAACCATGTCATCTGCTTTAGAAAAAGATCTAGGAAAATTTAAACTCAATGACAAGCACTTAGATCAGGCCCTCAATAAAAGTAGCTCATGAATTTAAAAATTCTCCCTGCTCTACTTTGATTCTAATGTAAGTACACCTATTATTTCAACAACCCTAGTTTAGGCAACTTACCTTTTATGATAGCAAAGGGTTCCTTTTGAGTCAGGACTCGGGTCATCCGATAAAAGAAAAATATCTTCAAAAGTCTTTTTGAGATAGTAGTCTTCTGAATTTTGTAGTTCTTGAGCCGGTGTATGACTCACTATGTCCAGTGTTGAGGAGGATGTACAATCACAAGATTCTTGACTGTGAGAAGGACTCTCTTCACCCTCCTCTTTTGTGTACATCGCCAGATGACATTCCAAAGTACGTTTAAGTTCGCTGTGCAATGTTCCTGAAATATGCAAAATAAGAAAACCATCTAAGTGTCAGGGTTAATTTCATTTTTCCATCACCAAATGATTACTTTAAGATGCTAAATTGTACTTCTCAATTTTCAAGGACATTATTTTCTCTAGCAATAAACCTATAGTATACCCTATTTACTCAAATCCAAGGCAAGGTTTCTTTAATTCAAGAGCTGTCTTAAATCTGAGTGCAAGGTAAAATGACGCATTGAGTAAATGCTTTTATGGCTAATGAAACATGAGATAAAGTACAGGTGACTCCTGAGATTCGACAGGGATGCGTTCCTGAAAACGTGGTCGAATATCGAACCGTCGAATCAGCACAAATTCAAAAAATTAGAGCAGAAATAACGATGTCTAGACTGAAACTAAACCTCTCGTGGTCGGGCGGGGCAAAAATTACTTCGCGTAAACTAGTTTATAATTCGATCGATCAATCGGCTGGGTTGATTCGACTGATTGAATTCTTGAGTTGGTCGAATCTCATGAGCTGCCTGTACTTATATGTATTGCAAACTTAAGTTTCAACGATTAGCATCATGATTAGTGTTTAGTCTCTTTACATTTGTACACAATGCCAAAACATAATCTAACTTTCCCAATGGCTAATAGGATTGCACAGTTGGCTCGTATTTAAAAGTCAAAAAAACTACCATTTCAAATTAGATGATAAAAAGTATTACATATGGACTGTTTACCTTCAAAAAAGGGAGAACTCTTTTGAAATTCTGATAAGCGGTCTAGACGTTGGAGCATTTCCATGTTTTTCCCAAAAAGGAGGACCTTCTCTTCAATTAGATTGAGTAAGCCTAAGGGGAAGCCTGAGCCAAGGCCCTTCCCAAGACCACCTTCCTCCTCCAGCAGAGCTTCCTCATATGGGTGTACCACAAAACCATCCTTCCAGAAATTCTCACCATTCCCACATTGTGCTTCATTCCTTCAAGACAAAATAATTCAACACCTTATATAACATTTTTAACTCTTTGAAAATTAATTGACAGGTTTCAAAAACCTTAGCTAATCTCGCCAATCAAATAAAAACACTATTTGTTAAATAATAATCATTCTACATAATAATTACAATGCATGTATTGCAGCAGAAACTTGACCAATGTTTATTAGGAGATTACAAAGAAAATAAAATTATTATTTTTTTCTTCTAACTTTGCATATGTAGTCAATACAGAAGGTTAGTCAAGCATGTTTGTTGAACTCTATCATATTAATTTAATACTCGCTTTTACCCTTCCAATATCAAAATGATCATAAATTTGATGTAACTTCTAATATTACTTAATAAAAGTGATACTGACTGCCAAAATGTCAACTGCTAATATCAATGTCAAAAAAAATCAAAGAAAAATAGTTCAGATTTGATGATTTTCAATTAAAGAAATTTAGAAGTAATAAATTATGGCTTACTTTTGATTCCTGTATATTCCAACACACTGGGGTAAATGTATCAAAAATTAATAAAGATATTTGAAGACCAGAGGTGAGGAAACTTTTGACAAGATGAGCCATTGCAGTTGCTAAGGTAAACTGCATTAACAGATGAAAATGCTTCGACGGGACACCAAAGGGTCCACATTGGAAGTTACTTGAGAGAATGAGAAGGTATCTATCGATGAATATTGATAATTAATTATATTTTATCATCTAAACTTCCAGCTCTAATGTTAACCAAAAAATGCAAAATTGTCTGTGTTACATTTCATGGTTCACTTTTATAATGACATCACCATCGTTCCCCCACCTCTGCCATAGACAATTCATTAAAGACAAATCTAAATGATTTAGAAAATAACACTTGCTTTGTTATAATAAACTCTCCTCTCCAGTCCTCTAAGCGACCTTCAGTCAGCCAAACATGAATTATTTCCAGGTAAGGTTGTAATGTCTTCAGAAATATTTTGAAGCAAATTGTGGCATCCACATCGGACAATGAGGATAAAAGAGCACCATACGTCATAGTAAGCAATCTAGTAAAAACAAAATCGAATATAATTATACACACTTTACCAAACATTCTAACAACTTTGCAGATTTTATTAGTTCCATAAATAAAATATTAAGTAATCAATATATATATAAGCCAATGTGAGTCCTTTTGCCCTTTATGATGTTTGAGACAGAGTGCAGTATATTTCTGATTTTTGTCTGGAAAAATATGTGCGCAATTGTATGTAACCAAATATAAGTTAATATTTTCCATCACTTGGAGAGAAAATTATGGTAATAAATTCTTATAAGCAACTAAACGAAAATGTAATACCGTATTTTCCCATCGATAATGCGCACCTTGTACATACTGCACATCACAGTGTTTTTAATACCCGTTAAAATGTATAGGTAACTGTTTTTTGATTACGCGTTAAAGCTGTCAATAAATAGTCTTAGAACTTGAAAATTTTATGTTTTAGTGGTGAAAAGCCATTAGTCATCACATAATTTCCAAAAATTACGTACTTTCAGGCTTTTAAAAAGAATAGGAGAAAATATCGTGAATTTGTCGTAAAAATAAATGAGAAATTGAAGGGTCATTGTACTAGGTGTAAATAAATTTTTGTCACTTTTAAGTTATTCACTTCTTTTCCTGTGTATAATTTTTTCTAAATTTCTAACTTTTTCATATAGATAACGTGCACGTTATCTACTGGAAAATACAGCAGTTTAAATCTAAGGTTACACAATCTTAACAAAGATAAAACTTAGTTTGTGAGAAACCCTTCAGACAAGGTCAGAGTGAATATGATACAAGATACAAAATTGCAGTCCTTTCTTGCAATTGAAGCTGTATTCA
This sequence comes from Uropetala carovei, assembly GCA_036926305.1. NCBI lineage: Eukaryota > Metazoa > Arthropoda > Insecta > Odonata > Petaluridae > Uropetala > Uropetala carovei. Next base: position 1,623,849 of record JAXCHB010000044.1, on the reverse strand, counting down.
GTGGCATAGGGACCATGGATCCGATGGATCTGTCGATCCAGGGCCCGGAGCTCGAGGGGCCTGAAGGCCTGTGGTCGACATATACAAAATTTTACCCTTTGTGTCATTTTAAACCACAAGAGCTGCTAAATACAGTGAAAAGAATCCGAGATCACGAAACTTCTTTCGTTTGTAAGATGAAAGTCACAAAGGGTAAAACATTAGATAAACAAGAGGGCCAGGGAGAAAGGGATGTAGTTGGTGCAAATAACCAGTGTTGACGAGATGGTCCATTTCTCCTTACTTCCCATAGAACAGTGGTTACCATACTGTGGGGCACGAAAGAATTGGCTGATAAAATAACATTTTGTCTTATGTTAGTCATGAGACCTAAGCTGCACGGCTCTCAAATTCCATTCTAGAGGAGCCAGATGCTTTTCTTCCTTGCTTATCTTTAGGCATTAATTAGTTCTACTCGAGTATCGCTGTTCCTCAACAAATCTTCATTTCAGATTAGTCCGACTACATCTAAGATGTTTTTGTTTACCTTAAGGCTTAAGGCATATTCTCATTTTACCCTCGACTTCCCATAGTACCGCTCTGTGTCACTTTAATATTTCTTTCAGCTCTTGACTCATGTGCTGCATTTCTCATATACCCTTAACGAATTTGTATCTTCTTTATTGGCTATCTGACTCCGATATGTCTGTGTATATAATGAAGTATTTTTTATTTTTATTTTCTCACTGGGTTCCCATCACATTGCACATCTGCTCCAGCTCTAGTGAGCTGAAAATCTTTTCGCTCTTGTGCATTGAACACACCTCTCAGTTTTTGTGCGTCTATAAGTAGTTAATAGTGAAGTTTGTTTCAAAGGGTACGGTGAAAGTGAATAACAAGTACTAATATAAAAAAATACTTACTTATCAAAGTGCTTATTTCATGTGATCTAGAACTTCCTTTAATTTTGGTCTGTGCTTAAGATTAGGACAGTGCAGCGCATTGAATTCAAAAGGTAAGGCATAGTTTTTATAAAAGTATTATCTAATTACAGCAAAAAGGAATCTCGTGTATATTCCGCCATCAATAAATTGACAATATTCTGTAATAATATAACCTACATGGCAACTTGTTTTTTATTGATTGATTAAAAGAAACATATTTATTCGCTTAAAATTAATGTTTTTCATATTCTAATTATAGATTGGCCTCGGAGAATCAATAATCTGCTTTTGAGATGTCAACTGAAGTGCAATAACAATTTAACGTATTTTGAAAATTAATTGATTTCTTCGAATTTGTAATTTAAAACCTGAATAAACATACCCTTCAAATGAACAAACATAAAAGTGGGGCAGCTAAGCGAAAGAAAAAGAAAGAGTTGTATGGCAGCAATGCAAAATATCCAGATGTAATGATGGCCAATTACATGATAAGATTATTAAATGTTTGCAATATATTTTTATTTATAAAAACTGAATTATTAATAAACTTATTTCATTAAAATTTTCCCCTTAAAAAAAAAAATAACCAAAAAATATATATATTGGAGGAGAGGGGAGGCCTTAAAGAATTCTCGAACCAGGGCCCGGCTTCACCTTGCTACGCCACTGGCTGTATTTAAAACAATTAACACCAGAGGCCTTGATGATATGCACAATCTCACAGCATGAATATTTTCCATCTTTGTTTCATTACAAATAATGATTAAATCACGGTATTGTCCCAAAAATTTCCTTTAAGAACTCATAAAACAATACGCTTTTTGTAACCTTATTCACATAATACATCTTGTTTAGAGATTGAAAATTTATTTTTCACATATGGCTATTTTAATTAATAATAAAAACAGAAAATAAGCACCTCATACTCCCATACATTACAATCAAGAATGGAATAAGTGTATACATCACAGAAATCAGCATTTAAAAAGAAAAAGAATTATTGAGCAAAATCAATTAATAGATTCATATTGTTTGTTGGTTTTGAATTTAAATTTAATGGAAATTCGATAATCATCTTTGACCAGTATAACATTTAAATTCCATGAAGTTGATGTTGCACAAGTGGCATGAAAATATAAGCTCCACTCATCTCATGTGCACTACTTAAACTCTAAATGCACATAGAAGCTTACTGATTGATACTTGAGAAGAAAATTATGGGAAAAACCACACCTGCATGCACAGTACCAATTGCTGTTCTGTTCCCAATTACAAATAGATTTCTGATGAATTCCATGTACCAGCCTCAATTCCTTTAGCAATGGTTCTAATTCCTGGCTTACAGTTAGAAGGGTGCAAGTGCTCTCTGTTATAAAAAGACAAAATTATAAGAGTATTAAATATCTCTTCAACTTTCTTCAGCAATAAAATTGTAATTTAATTATATAAATGTAACTGTAACAATTTTTATTTTAAAGCAATAGAATCCATAATTGGGTTTTAAGATTACAGAGTACAGTAGTCCCTCACCATTCATGAGGGTTAGGTTTCTAAAAACCCTCGCGAATGGCAAATTTGCAAATGGTAAGTAATTGGGTATACGGAAAAAATAGGGTTTGGTTCTTAAGAGTCCCTATTCCAGCATGTAACTTGCATTTTTGCCCTTCAAAATATAACAATACAATACGTACTGTGGTGTTCTGAATAAACGTCACATTTTATTAAAGAGCAAGGAACAGATCTATGCATGCTTCGATGATGTTGGCGATATCCTGTTAGCAGACCGCGAAACATTTCCATATTTCCGAAACATATCAATGACATTAATGCTAATCTCAATTGTGTAGTTGGTGAAAGGGTTGAAGAAGCATTAAAAGAGGCAAAATCCGTGATTTTATACCAGGGTTGTTCACGTTTCATTTCACCAGCCCGCCGTCAACTGCCCACAAAACCCTCAACCTAACATGCGGTCAGAAAGTGAGAACATGACAGTACATTCATAAAATAGAAATTCAACACAAAATACATAATAATCTAATATATAAAAATGAATGTGTGTATGTATGTATGTGTGTGCATGTATCATAATTTTAAAACTCGAAAACTACAGATCGTAGAAGCAAGAGAAAGGTATCATTTTAACCCGAATAATGAGTACGGTGGTATAGTAAAGTTTTTATATCAATTTGATTGACCTGTCTAATTTTAAAAAACATTTTTTTCTCCATTTGAATAACATAGAGACAAGTGCAGCTTATTTTGCATTTGAATTTTAAAATTACTTAGAAACATAGTACTAACTTGAGACTTGAATGGGTCTACGAAGAAAAGAACAAAGTTTATTTTTAATGAAGACAGAATCCGAATCCTGATCGAATTAGCATAAAAATGCATTTAGAATCAATAAAATACGTGATTTTATCAGTTTTATTACAATACCCATTATAAGCTACCATGACAACTCCCATTGTTGCCCAAATTGAGAGTTCAATGCATTCATATGGGAGAGAGGGGAAGGGAGGGAGAGAGAGAGGGGAGGGAGAGGGAGAAGGGAAGGAAAGGGTGGAAGGGAGGGGGAGGGAGTTTATACGTTATTTTCGTAAGATTTTCTTCCTTCATTCATCTAAATAGGAAAATGCAGAGCGGTTTTCTTCATTTTTGCTTTATTCGACGGGTATAACTGTGTACTATCTTATTTTTGTGATGCTTACATGTTACACGGTCGAAGTTTTAAATTCACTAAATCCGCTGAAATTCAATGGGCACTCCTGCTAGTAATACATAATAATAAGTCCTTACATAATTAATACATTTATTTAAAAAGCTGTTGTTAATGCGAAGAAGTGCCTGGACTGTCCTCCACATCTTCCCCCTCCTCAACCTCCCATGTGTCAGCAATATTGCCACCTTCTGTTGCTGGCATCTTCTTTAAAAATGACAAGATGCTTAGCTGGATCATCTTCAGTCGTAGCCCTCTTTGCACTTCCTTATATGAGTTTAATAATTTTTCTAGCCCTCGCTTAAATTGAAGACTGCACTCCATTGAAAGATCAATTTCCATCGCAAAATCCACTAGTTCCATAGCCTTGCTCATCAATTTGGTGACATTGAGTAAGTTCAGTTTCGTTGTCTGAGTCACTTCCTTTTATTCATCATCATTTTCCTCTGTTCTGGCCTCTTGGAGGAATTGATCTAGCTCTTCTTCATCTAACTCCTCAGAATGGGATTCCAGAAGCTCCTCAACATCTTCCGGTTCCATGTCGTGCTGGCCTTCACCTTGCAGCTACCGTGCAAGTACAACAATACCCTCACCTCTTCACCAACATCGGGAAATCCTTCAAATTCGCCAACTATATTCTTCCATATTTTATGCCGGCAAGCATTTCTTGTAGATGGTTTAAGTTCTTCTACACATTCCTTAATGATACTGATGCAATCTACAATTGTGAACTCTTTCCAGCAATCAAGAACTGAAAGGGAGTTATCACTGTTTATTTTATTTAGAATATGAGCAAAGGTGTGCCGCATGTAGTAGCATTTAAAAGTTGCTATGAGGCCTTGGCCAAGCAGTTGAATGAGGGAGGTAGTATTAGGAGGCAGGAAAAGAACTTCAACACTAAGATGTGCAAACTGGAGTGATGCTGGGTGGCCAGGAGCATTGTCTAATATTAAAAGAACTTTAAAAGCCATGTTTTTTTACTAAATATTTTTCCACTTCATGCACAAAGCAATTATGAAATCAGTTGACAAAGTTTGCTATCAACCCAAGCTTTTTTATTAGAGCAACAGTGAATGGGCAAGTGATGTTTGTTCTTCCCTTTCAGAGCGCGAGGGTTCTCTGAGCGAAAAACCAACATAGGTTGAAGTCACCTGAATCATTGCAGCACAGAAAAGAAATGTGATCTTTTGCCGATTTAAAACCTTGAGCAGTCTTTTCTTTCTTGGAGATATAGGTGCGGTTTGGCATCCTTTTCCAAAACAGTCCTGTTTCATTCACATTAAAAACTTGATCCAGTAGGTAACCCTTTTCTTCTACTATTGCCTGGAGGATGTTGGGAAATGATGCAGCAGCATCGTGATCAGCAGAGGTACTTTCACCTGTTAGCTTCAAATTATGAAGGCTGCTGCATCTCTTGAAATTTTCAAACCATCCTTTACTTGCCAAGAATGGCTTGCTATCAGCTGATCCACTAGCACTAGAATTTGAGACATAATGATTGTGCAGCTGTTTGGCTTTCTTGCAAATGACAAGTGAACTCTGCGGGACTTTCTTGTGAGTTTGGGTCTCAATCCACAGGTTTAAAGCTTTCTCTGTCTCCTCTACATACAGATTCCTAGGTACAAAATACACTTTTATACTCATTGAAGTACCACTTGCAACACTAGCTCTAATCGCTTTTTCACTTTTCTTAATCGCTCTTATTGTGGACTCGTTCACACCAAGTAATTTACCCACTGATGAAGCAGATTCATTATGCGCAAGTCTATCTAAAACTTCAATTTTCTTCTCCAAACTCATCACTTTTTTCACCCTTTTGGCCGACTTTTCTTTCATTTCAATCATCACTCCCTTTGGGGCCATGATTAGGCAATATTACAAAAAAAACTATGAAAATAGCAAAATGCTTTAATGAAGAAAGAGAGGGATTCCGCACATGTACCATAGTTGTTACCACGAGACTGTTAGAGAAAAAGTGCTAGTGGCACTGCGCGGCGTTTAGAAAAATTAGCTGAGGTCTCAAAAAAAATGACGCAGAATGAGTGATATTTAAGCGATCATTCACAGATACGCAAATTTCGGCATCGCAAAAAAAAAACAGGTACTCAAAAAGAAAATCACGGATACACAAATTTTGCGAATGACAAACTCGTGAATGGCAAGGGATTACTGTACTTGATTCCTTCATACTTCTAAGTGGTTTGTTCTCAGATAGCACTTTCTCAGTCTGATGGCAATAAACTTCAATGGATCTTCATCATGTGGTCAATTATTATCATTAATATGATACTAAAATAAGTGTTCAATCAAGCAGTATGGCATTTATTAACAAAACAATATTAATGCAAAAATGCCATTGCAATATAAGTTTTATCTACAAGGAATTCTTACAAAACTTTAAGGCTTTTACAAAATTAAGATGATCAAAATTTTATAATTAGTATTTTAAAAAATCTATACAATTTTACTGTATCCATTTTAAATAAGGATGACAGTAAATAACATTATAATTCAACATCAAATTAACTACAGTAAAATTGATACCTAAAGTGATTTTTATAAACTTTCATAAACCATCAGAAGCTATAAATGTTAACATAAATAAAACATCTCATATGGGTGTAAATTCACTTGATTCTTTTTTATATGCTTTAAGACATATTCAAGGAAATATAATTTAGATATAATAAAGCCAGGGGTGGTCAGTGACTCATTGAGTAAGGCAGGCAATGGCACAATTTTACTTTATGTACCTAAGCATTACTAATTGGTCACTTTGAGATGCTTGCCTCATTATTCATGTATCTCATTCAGAAATAAGATATGGGTAAAACAAATAACTGTACACCTTGTTTGAAAAAAAATTATTTCTCACTCTCTGTTTCCAATAAGTTTAATCAACAGAAATATATTAAATTATACTTAGGAAATATGGTAACCATGCAATTACTGCTATAGCTTCAAATAATTGTAGGTTTGAACAATCTCTTTTTTAGTTGCAAAATCATGATAATTTGAAAACGATTTCACCAATAATATTTTTATTACACAACGCTCATTATCCGCACACATTTTTAGGATTAAAAGTACATAACGTTTAATAGAAGTATATACTGATGTAGCGCACCAAAAATAAAGACTATAAATCACATGGAGGCCATAAAACAGCTTAACAAATACATCTCTAAAAATATATAAAACCAAATTTCCCCGATATATGGCTACACTGCAGTATTTTCATGTCACTTTCCACACCACAGAGAAGCATTTCAAATTCTGCTTACTTCCCCTCCACTGGGCTGACATAAGCCCTCCCCTCTTTTCCTCGCTCTCTGATTTCCATGCATATAACCACCAAAGAAGCACATCTAAACTGTTTCGCGAGTTCCGCTCAGTAACTACTGAATATTACGAAGCGCAATCAAGTTAGTAGAAATTCATTCAAATGATGAAAATACTAAATATATTTCTATCAATTTTATAAAGGTAACTAAAGTTAGTCTAAGTATTTAAAAAAATTTACTGCAGTGTTGTTTCACTATGCAAGCAGTGCCTGTGTTGCTTGCATAGACAAACCATCCCTGAATAAAGTTAACATTGACTTATACAACTTCTGGTCCTAACCAATGTAGATAAATGAGATTTGACTGTAAAAATGTATTAACTGCATGCTACTTATTGGCAAGATCTCACCTTGAGCCTTGACCTTTTTCTCAATAGTAAGCACCCGTTCTTTAAAGAATGAAAGAAAATCCTTCAATGCCGATGCATAAACCTCATATGTATGAGGCGGGAGACATCTTTCATCATCTTGTACAGATCCAGCAACCACTTTGTTTGAAAATACTTCATTTATGAAATTTTCCAACACTTTCACAAGAGACACATGACGACCAAGCCAAGAAATGTGAGACTGGAACGAACCCTAGGAAAAAAGGAATTTCAAGTACTCGTACACATACATTTAATTTCAGTAAAATCTTTCTATGGTGCATGATGAATTCGGAAAATTTCTTAGTTAACATTGTTAGCATTCTTCAAAAAAGCACTTAATGAAAAAAAACCTATCAAATACTAGTTTTTAATAGCAGATGGAGCTTACTGGACTTTTTTTTGCATCTATAGCTAACAATAATATTCTGAATTTGGTAGAGACATTGGTTAAACATTAGAATTAGCAGAGTTCTGTCAGAATTAATAAATGGCTTATTTGTAAGCAAAGAACTTTTAGACGCTTCAAAAAATTGTAATTGCTAAAGAAAAATTGATCACCAATTAGAAGATAAAAATATATGATACATGCTGTTACCTTTACAGAATGATGCTTTGAATGGTAATTTAAAAGATTGTGAAAAATGTGACAAGGAGATTTAATTTTTACAAGGTCTGACAACAAAGACAAAATTAATTCATCCAATGAACCTTCATATTAAGAAGTAAAAGAACTTTAAAACTATTGCAGATGTTTCATAAATATAGCAGTTTTAATGATTTAAATGAAACCTTAAGAAATATGTCTGTGGTGTCAATAAAAAAATGTCCCAAACTGATTTACCCTGTGCAATTCTTGTTTCAACTGCTTGTGTAGTCCAATGCACAATCACAAAAAGTTGCATCATAACAAAGGATATTTTTTAAAATTTCTTGATTCTAATCCAAACTTATAAACCAATGAAATTCACACAACAGTAATAGTAATTGCATTTATTTTGCAAAAATAATGAACTCACAGGTGTTATAGAACAAAAAGAAATTTGTTAACCATAAATTTTGAATTTTAACCTTAACATATTGAATAACTAATAATCAAAGCAAACATTAAAATGTGAATTTTAAATGCAAAAATTATAAACTCATCTGAAGAACATATATTTTAAATAAAAGGGGGGAAATCATCGAAGCATAAAAAGTGTGTAAGTGGAATGAAACATACCTTAGTAAGGCTTGGAATGGTAACTGATGGTTGCACTCTGTAGCCATCTTTTCCATCAAATAAAAATAATCCTTTCCAGTCATCCTGCATATATGATGGGAAAGATGGGGGTACTTGAAGTGCCCAAAGGACTTCCCTCAATATCCTATATTCGCTCAAAAGTTGAGTTGGCAAAGTGTTATCTGTTTTCCCTTTCTGTTGAGCTTCCCTGAAAATATATTTAATTTTTATAACAAAAACTATGATTACACCAGTTCCTCCAAATCACAAATATCACCTTAACTTTCCACTTGATATTATAGCCATGATTTTTATTAGTCCCTAACATGCTCTTTGCCAGTTCTAGTAGGTTTGTCTCTCTCACCAGGTTTACCAGGCTATTCATCTTTGATGCAAACTTGCATCCCTGACATGAGGCTTTCACCAAATGCAATTTCAGAACAAATGTGAGCTTTCGCCTAATACCAATTTTTGAGTTATTATTAAATATTACTGACATAAAAAAACATGTACCAGAGAAAGACATTTTATTTTGCAAAAAACAAGGATGGTTGTTGCAAACGAGATGCAAACCTTTCGCGAATAATAATAATAATAATCACCTTTACCCATATGCCAACAGAGCGTGTTATACCCTTACCCAACTGCTAAGCAGTCTGGACCAAATTGTGAATACACAAATTCCACGTTTTATGAAAGGGGTATGTTCCTTAAGTTATTCGTTAAGCGAAAATTCGTTTAACAAAAATGAATTTCACATTACACATTTAAATTTAGTAATTAGATATAAGATGACCTGAAACAATGCACACATATATAAATCAAATGTAAATAATGATAAGGAAGGGTAAATGTAAAGCACACAGATGTATTTATTTATTAGAATGAAAAATAACTAACAATAAGTCGAAATTACAAATTAAAACAAAGGCACAGTAATGTATACATTGATGCTGGTATTATTAACTTCATTCTTTGACAGTCTACACACGGACAAGGAATCAGGACGTCAACAAATGGCAGGACTTGCAACATATGTATTTTTGTTGTAAGTAAAATTATTCTTAATTTAAATAAATAAACCAAGGTTGAAATATCTATTGCAATACTAATATTGGCAAAACTCTAATAACAATAATTTATGAAAATACGGTATTAAAGAGATAAAAATGACAAAAATAAATGAAGCCTTATTCATTAAAAAAAGTTATCATCAACATAAATTTTATCATAACATTATCCATGATAAAATTCATGCTCAAAATTAATATCAAATATTACTATTTATTCCCACAAATGAGTATTATAAAGTTTCACAATACATACATAACTTTAGTAGATTAGAATACGAGGGTGTTTCAAAAAATAAGGTAACAGCACGTCGCACCTGAAAAAATGTTTTTCACAGGCAGGTTTGACAAGGTAAAGGGAGCGTGTACATAGTCTGTTTTCTTATATGACCATGAGATTGCACCACATGCACGTCGTATCACTGCACCATCAGTTGTAAGATGGCAGCACTACTGGAAACATGGTCAAATGTAGAGGTGCACAGCGTGATCTGATTTCTGAATATTAAGGGTACCAAACCGAAAGAAATTCACTGCCAAATGATGGATGTGTACGGACCAAACGTCATGACACGGAAACAGGTTTGGGTTTGGTGCAATGCCTTTGCTAACAGCAGGACAGACGTTCAAGACATGCAGCGACTTGGGCACCCAATAACATCCACCATGGATGACGTTCGTCTTGCAGATACATTAATCAGAGAAGACAGACATATAAAACTGATTGACATTGCTGAAGAGCTTAATCTCACTGAGTAGGGTGCAAAGCATCGTTCATGACCTTCTTGACTACAGAAAAATCTGTGCGTGCTGGGTGCCAAAACAACTCACAGATGACCACAAGACTCTTTGAATGTGACTCTCATCCATTTGACGCATTAACATGACAAAGGAGTGCAGTTCCTGCAGCGCATTGCTACAGGGGATGAAACATGGGTTCATCATGTGACACCAGAAATGAAAAAAGCATCCATGATGTGGAAACACCCATCATCTCCCCCTTCAAAGAAATTCAAAGCAATACCCTCAGCAAAGAAGATCATGGCAACAGTGTTTTGGGACCATAAGGGTTGATTTTCTTAACAGGGATGACACTGTGAATGCTGAGCGTTACTGTCATCTGCAGAATGAGTTATGGCAGGCCATTCATCGAAAATGATCTGGGTTGCAGCATGAAGGCGTCATCATGCTGCACGATAATGCCAGGCCACACACTGCCAACCACACCTGTGAGCTGTTACGGTACTACAAGTGGGAGGTTCTGGACCACCCACCACACCGTCCCGATCTTGCACCAAGTGATTTCCATCTCTTTGGACCCCTGAAGGAGCACCTGGCTGGCAAGCGATTTGCAACTGACGGCGATGTGCAGGACGCTGTCATTTCCTGGCTAAAGGCGCTTGACAAAGATTTCTACCATGCCGGGATACATGCCTTGGTGTCATGTGATGTGTACCAAAGTTATGTGTCATACATGCATTTATGTAAGAATATAGTCTTTCACATAGGAATGATTGTTACCTTATTTTTTTGAAATACCCTCGTACATAGGTCAATACAAATTTTCCTTATATGTATGTTGTTAAATTGTTGTTTGAAGTTAGTCCCTTGATTTAACTTAATAAAATTCACATACAGATCATATTGTTCATTCATATGTACTTTACCTGTATACCAGTGTTTCCCAACCTGGGTGCCACGAAGTGTTCTGAAGGGTGCCGCAAAAAATATTGTTTTCCCATTTTTAGTTTCATTTTGCATTGTCGGCTTTCAAGAATACAAACCAGAGTTAAGTCGACCTTCATTTCGTCGCAAAGGCACTTCGAAATGAAAGGAGATATGGAGACTGGAGTTAGGGGTTCAACTTCAGCACCATTATTACTGATGGTGGATAGGGAGGGGTGCTGCCAAATTCTGAAAAGTCACTTAAAGGTGCCGCAACTCTAAAAAGGTTGGGAAACACTGCTGTATACATTACACAGAGTAATAGAATAAAAAACCATTACAATCTATAGATATCTATAGTGTTTGTATGTATGTTTTTTATAACTCAGCAACTACAGCATGCAGAAACAAGAGGAAGGATTCATTTTAATCAGAATAAAGAGTTAAGTGGTGTAGTCAGCTTTTTATACCGATTTGATTAACATTTCCAATTTTTAAAATATTTTCTTTTTTCATTTTCTCCATTTGAATAACAGGGATGTAAGTTGAGCTTATTTTTCATTTGATTTTTAAAATTACTTAGAAACACAGAATGAACTTGAGACTTGGTTAGTTCTATGCAATAAAGAACAAAGTTTATTTTTATTGAAGACAGAATCCGAATCCTGATCGAATTACCCTAAAAATGTGTTTATAATCAGAACAAGTTAGGAAAGTGTACAACGTATCACAAATGGGCGCGTTTTGTGCAATGGAGTATTAGAAAGCAATTATATACCTGTACGTAAGGGAAATAGTGTTTTAAAGTTCTTTTCTTCATCATAAATAATCCATTTTCTTCCTATTTAATAATATTACATGCACACATAAGTAAATTAAACGTTTGTTTGTGAGATTGTTTATGATAGCAACAATGAAGTAACCATGCAAGAAATTTTCTAAGTTCAACTCGAATTAAGACATTCTCATTTGATTTTCTCGATAACGCCTACTCCTATGATAAAAATGTATAGGAAAGAAAATACTCTTCTTTACAAGTTCTACAACTTTTATTTGAAAAATATTTTGATATAAGCAATACTTTACGGGATATGACAAAAATTTAATTGTCATCAATAAAGTCGTACCCCTGATTGGCGTATGTTATTCGTTTTTGCGATTTTCTTCTTATATTTGATTGTAAGTCCTTAATATCAAATTTCATGAAAATCCGTTCAGTAAAAGCCAAGAACGAACACGCGGATGGACGGACAGACCGACGATAATAGGCATTCACGCTGGAAGCGAAACGCGCCTAAAAATGAGTGATTTTATCAGTTTTATGACAATGCCAATTATAAGCTACCACGACAACTCCCATTGTCACCAAAGTTGGGAGTCCAATGCATTTATATGGGAAAATTTTAACATAATATCATTTTTCAACTTGCATGTGCGATTTTGCTTTGTTTACATGGCAACCAAATATTTGTTGATTTTGAAATATTACTAATAAACGGTTTTGAATGATATTTTCTGTGGCACAGAGTTCTGCAAAGGAAACTGTTTTTAAAACCACATAAACAGCTTAAATAATTAGACGTAGATTTTGCACAAATTGTGTCCAAACCTTTGAAGGTATCGTCATGAAACTTCGCATAGGTATATAATTTTACCCTGCGGATAACATAGGCTATATGGCAATAAAAAATTTGGAGCGAGGGAGAACTTAATTCAATAATTATTTTCCGGTAAGTTTACACATAATTTTTGATTTTTCAGAGTGCAAGATTTTCTTCTTTCATTCATCTAAATAGGTAATTGCAAACTGGTTTTCTTCATTTTTGCTTTATTTGACAGTTAAAACTTTGTACATGTTACACGGTTGAAGTTTTAGAATCACTAAATCCATTGAAATTCAACAGGCACTTCCGCTAGTATTGAGATAATTCCAATATTAAGAAAATGAGAATTTATTTAAATATTCATCAAACAAAAAAAACATTTTTGTAATTTATAGAAAATTTTAATTTTAATATGCTCACCAAAACTCTGCTAGGTTAGCTGAAGCAAATTTGCTTTTTGCTTTATATCCTTCAACTGATGGACTCTGCACATTTTCCTTAAGCCATTTCTCTGCTGCATTGGCTTTCTCCTCAATACACCCCCAAAGTATACCCTTGGTTGAAACATTTTCAATCTTACTTGCTTGACAGGTCTCTCCTAGTTGTTTCTGTGCTGCTTCTTTAATTGCAGCACATTACATAAGAAAATTCAAAAATTTTAATTAAATAAGTATTTTCTTTTTAGATTCTGAATACTAGAATTAATTTTCATCAACACATTCATACTGGGAAAATCTGACAGATGGACAAACCAAACATAAGCAGATTATTTTGAAAAACTGTTATAAAATAATGGTATGGTTGAAAAACATATAATCAAGAAAGTACTAAGAATTTCCCTCAAAGGCCATCTAAAATTTCTATAGAAAGCTTTTAAAAATGAAGCTATAACCATAGATACTGTTATCATATGTTTACCTCTTTCACAGCTGAAAACTTCTTCAGACATACAAGAGTAATCTTCTTGTAGTTCATCTGAGCTGTAGCATTCATCTTCCTGTGTGAAAAAGCATTTTCAATTGAAAAGAACACACTGATTATAAAGAGATATCAAATGGGGCTCTCAAAATATTAAAAGAGATAAAATAAATTACAGTATATTCTTTTCTGACCAAAATTTAAATAATAAAATAAAACTTAATAATAAAATTTTTTACTAAGCATGATTTCATCAAATCATTTTGCTTTATAAGACAAAGCTCTTGGTTAATAGTAACAGGATAACTAATGCAAAAAATATTTTCATAGTAATTAAACCAGTATGGAAATAATAAAATGATTGGAATAAAATTACAATAACAAAGGCAAAGAAGAAGAATCTAACTGCCACTAACTCATGACCTACTTCTTAAAAATTTGCATTACAAACAGAAATTCCAAACCTAAAATTTGTGAATACTTTGATAGCACTGACATTATATTATGCAAAATAAGATCTTTCCCGATAGTCCAAACCTATGACATGCATGATGGCACTGGGTCTGATGCACCGAACATGACAAAAAAGAGCCTAGTGACATGCAATGACTGAACTTAGGCTGCTAGACTAACTGAAGTAGAATAATGGGGGTAGAGGCACAGAGTGTGGTAGCGATGCAAATGTTAGCATCTATTTTTCATCAAAGAAACAAAATCAAAGGGGTCTTAAGAACCCTGCGCCAGCTCTGCCAGATTAATTATGCCTTTCCCAGTTCATTAAAAACATAATACATGGTATTTTCAAGGAGACCGTAGCTCACTATTTATGAGTCTATTCTCACGCTTTCTTTGTTATCAGCATCAAAAGGTTAATACAATGTTGAATACGAAACAAATTTGTGATCAATTACAACATTATAGTCATTACGGCTAGTTATGATTAAGTATAAATTTAAGCAAACCACAAATTTTTATGATTAAAGCGGTGCGAATCACTGATAAAATTTTACATTTTTTTATCATTCAATTTCCTACTATTTAATGTTACCTTAGCTTTATGATCACAAATAGTGAATAATCATTCAAAATGATCAATTAAGTCAAAGCTTATGCTTTTATAATTATGCAGTTTTACTTACAGTTTCACTGCCTCCATTGAGATATGTGAAGTCCTGCCGTCCTTCTAACAAATATGCTGGCCAGTCAAATTCTTCCTCCTCTTCTGCAGGACCAACTTCAATGGTCTGCAATGCAGAGCATGTAGCACTGGTTGGGTTATGTGAAAGGTGTAACAGAAGAGACAGCAAACACCACTGAATATCATACTGAAATAGACCATGATTAAGATCATCTTTAATATTTTAGTGACAATTATTATTGGGAGAAATCTTTCATTTTCATTCATAAACCCAATGCTTTTTTTTGTGACGGTATGTGCCAGTACAGTGTACCGGCACTTTTTTCAGAGCGATGTTGACTCCCGTCTAATTTAAGTACATTTTCATTTTTTTAATTCTTTAAAACCTAAAGTAATAAACGGGTTAAATGTTAAACATTTTGATTTTAATTATCAACTTTGTTATTAAAATTCCATCAAAAATTCAACAGAGAAGGGGGAAGAGGGTGCAGGAAGAGATGGAGGGGGGTGGGAGTAACGGCACCTCTTTTTCTACAAAAACAGCACTGCATAAACCATATATTCAATATGAATGCCCATAAAAATTGCTTTCACTTTTGAATTCATACATTTAAAAATTACGGTTATTATACATAGATTACAAACGATAGTACAATTACACTAATAGCAACTGTATAAATAAATTATTTAGACAGTATAGCATGATTAAAATGTTTACCAAATAACTTTAAAACTTAAAATATAATAGAATAGGATTTGTAAACTGTTTTTGGTTCTTCCTTCTTTGAGATGAAAAAATGACAAAATAAAGATAATTAAATTTTTAGAAAATTGCTAAATGGGACACTAAGAAATACTTAGAAGTAAGAAAGTATATGAATGAACCACTTATAAATGACAAAAATAAAAAGAAAATAAGATTTTATTAAGTGGAGCTGGAAAAAACGAAACAATTCTAATGGTTTTGAGTATGGCATTTCTAAAAGATATAAGATACTGTCTCTAATAAAACGGGTTCGGATTACCAGATCTCATTATATAAAAAGAAGAACAGCCTTTCATTGACATAAAGTAATGTAAATAATCCCTTGCTTCATAATGATACCTCAAGTAAACTTTAACTTTTCTTAAGAAAACTTTCAGGAATTATACAATTAGTGCTTACGAACTAATACACATAAACCGAAATAAAATTAGTGAAGAAGTAAAATAGAAAAAATAAGATGTAAATAAAAATTAGTAAAAGAAGACATTTCTTGAAGAAGAATAAAACAGATCTAAAACAAAAAAGTGAATACGTTCTATTTAAAAGAGAATCCCTATCCACCGTAAACAGGGCTTACCTGTGGATTGTTTTCGAAGTCCTTGCTGCTCAAGAATTTATCCACAAGTCCTTTTAACTTATCAGCTTCCTCCAAACGGCTGTGAATGATGAACTTCTTGATAATTCCATCGATTGATTTTCTCACGGCATAACGATCCACGTCAATAAATTTATTATTCCATATATTCGAAAATATATAGTGCTCATAGTGTGAAAATTTATCACCACCTGACTAAAAATTTATTGAAGAGTGTAATTGAATACAATTATATTAAACTGGAACCTAAAAACAAGGACAAATATATTCACTTACGATTTAAACTCATATTACTTGCCTTAACATGTGTGATGCACTTAATCAATCCTCTAACGTGGGGAAGAATAGCTTCTTTCGCTTTTTCTGTCATAACATCAAAGAACCCGGTCGAAAAGTACTTTTAGAGAAAATAGACGGTTCCCATCGTTCCCATGTTCAAATTATCGATTGCATGAATCGATGGATCGATACATCGAATCCAGGCGGGAGGAATTGCTGGTAAATGTTGTTGTTAACAGTTATTAATTGCGTGACGAATTTTTGGATAGGAGAGAGAAGTTCTTCCTTATAAGTTTATAAAACTAGTAACACCATGGAGTGTAGACACGAGTTTAGCATGTGCGGGTTTTGCCTCTGCGATAGTGAGAATTTCATTGATATTTTCCAAGCGAACGAATTGTTTGGTTATGTTGCAGCCGAAGTCATATCAGATCTTCAGTTACAGGTGAGTATTATTTGTTCTATTTTACTGTAATAAATTCTTTTCTGCGCAATAGTTTACAATATTTACATTTCCTGATATATTTCAACGTGTTATTTTATGTATTTCGTCATTTATTGGTACAAGTTTGATTAGATAAAATTCATTTGTGGTGTGTTCAAAATAATATGCTTTTTAACGCCAGTAAATGTAATTTGACATCTTTTATTAGAGGTAATTCTCATATTATTTATACCTATTCTATTAATTCACTAACTTTATCAGTTGTATTTCGCATAGGTGGCCTTTGATATTTATTTGAATTTTTCATTTCACATTTCCAACAATCTACTATAAGAAAACGCTTCATGTCTTTGTCGCGGCCTGACCGGACGGTCTCATCAGTTAGTTATGCAAACTGGCTGGTAGATGGCAGCACTTGCCAGTACAATTAGTGCTGCCCCTCCACTGTAACTAATTGCGGCCGCACCTATATTCATTTACGTAAATTGGATGGATGGTAAATACATAATATAATAATAACAATACAATTTATTTCAGCGTTGGCATATACATTTGCATGGTTTCGTCACTTACGTACATATTAACGGGGAGCCCAACTTAAAAATATAAATACGAAACAAATCCCATTTAAATCATGTTTTAAAATTTAAGAACATTAAAAGAAACCAATTAACATTTAAATGATTTGTTATAGATAACAATAGAAAAAACAATCACATTTTAATTTCTGGTGGCCAATATTTAGCAATTTCTTCTAAAATTAATTGTTATTTTAATACGAGAACTAAATTAGATTAACATTTTGAACAAGTAACGCAGTGAATTTCGAAAGATTTTATTTGAATAATACTTTTGTTGAACTTTATTATGTCTTCTGAACTAAAATTAAGAATTCGTGTCTGCGGTTCCATGGGTAAAATGTAAACACTACCGATACACTCACGTAATTAATTACGTTAGAAAAGTAAAACATTTTACTACATTATTTAAAATCGATTCGTTCGAATATCTCAATCTATTATTCAATTAATTACGATGGAAAACACAATTAAGATCAATAATTTTATATCTATTTAGAGTAATAATAGGTATTCTTATTTAGGTTCTCCTGTTATTATGTTGACATAAAAACTCATATTCCGCGTAATCAATATTTACACATCACTACGACACGCTATTTTGTGATTGTTGGTTGTTTATTTAGCAACTGAATAGAAAGCGTCAGTCGCCATCATCAGAGACATTGAGCTTTAGGAGATTATTCGTTGGTTGGTTTTGGTTAGTTTGTTGTTTTCATTTTCTTTCGTTTCGTGTCCATTTTTTGTGTTCTTTGTTTGTTTTATTTGTTTTCGTTCTTAGTTGTTCATTTTGTAGTCTATGTTTATATTCTTTGGTTGTGCTCTTGATTTTTGTTCCTTGATTACCTATTTGTCGGTTTACACTTTTTATGCCGGCTATTGGTTACAGTTTAATTCATTTCTTTTTTCTTGGTGGTTTTTACATTGAACTTATATTCTTTGGTTGTACTCTTAATTTATGTTGCATGATTATTTATTTGCAGGTTTACATCCTTTTCTACCGGGTATTGGTTAGCGTTTAATTCATTTCTTTTTTCGTGGTGGTTTTTGTAGTTTTCGTATTGGTTCGTTTCGTGTTCTTTCCACTTTATTTCAAGACTCCTAATGTAGTTTACAGAAAGGAGAGGAGAAGTTTTAGTATGTATCATTTTCTCAAGCTAGAAATAAAAATTTTAAAAAAATATAAATATCTTATGCACAGCGTGACCGCAGTCTAATATTTTATGATTTTTTAAATTTTGCACTAATCAAATTTCATAAAGTATCCTAAATATTGTGATATTTCAGCAGCGTTGCATAATATTGCATCGTCTGGTGGCCAATTTCACTCTTTTCCCTGTACATTTCACAGGTTTAACACAGAAAATATATCCCCTAACGCGGAAAACATTTGGAAAATGGAAATAGAAATATGATTCATGCTTCATGTTTCTTTGGCATCATTGGATCATAAAGAATGTTTTTGATTATTTATATTTTTTAAATCTATAATTTTCGACAATTACTTTATTACGATTTTAATTTACCGTATTAGCATGTCATTATAAATAATAATAACAAAACAATAACGCTACACATAAAAAAATTATATAGGAAATTTGGAAACGTTGGCAGGAGGCCTATATGCCAGGTGCACCATTTCGCTCTAGTTTAGTAATACTGTTCCGCTAGCTTAACAAGTGTTCTGTTCGTATTAATACACTATCGGTAATTGACTGTCAGATAGGACAAAATGTGCTTGAAAGGAGAAAATCAATAAATTTTCATATTTTCTAAAAATTTAACAACAGGCTCGCAAATTCTGAGAAAAATTAATAACAAGCTTGCGCGAGCCAGCTTCAACTCACCACTGTATATAATGATATATAAATTACAGAAAACCCAACACGCGCTACTATGGGTTTGATCTATAGGCGGAGCTGCAAGAGCATCGTCGATCAGTGCATGACTTTGTTGGAGCACAATGACTTCACACGAGTGAGTGCCGTGAAGTGGGGCTGCGACAGACTATTTGAATGCTACCAACAAGTTTCACGTAATAAGTGAAAAAAGCTAAGCAGTCGACCTTGGACTCTTTTTTTAATGAAACTTCGTAGGTGTTCTGAGAAATATTTTGAAATTATGTACGTCTACCGCCAGGGCCGGCCTTAGGCCAATTGTACCTATTGGACTCAATCGGGCCCCGCAATGGTGTAGGGGCTCCAAACTATCTATTGGTGATGTTTCTTTTTAGATTTATCCATAGTCCCAGCCATACCCAAGTGGTCTCATGTGAGGCCATCTGATGCTCTCAGAATGCAGGAAATGCATTGGCGGCCTGGGATCCACCCCGGATCCCCACTCCCTGGCTCGGCCTTTTAGGCCTCGTCGCTTCGGTCGTTTGGACCTCGCTTGCTGTGCCGCTCCCAAAACTTTTTTTCAGACTGCCTTTTAGATGTACGGGCTCCACCAAAAGTTTTCTGATTGGGCCCCGCAATTTCTAGGGCTAGGTCTACCGCTAAAAAGCTTTTTTGTCTTACTCTTTACTAGGTAATTTTATAGTTTGTTTAATAAATTATGCTCTAAAAGTCCGGTAGGAATATGTTTTATATGATGATGATCTGCACTTGCAATTAATAACGATTACTCCAGATATCGAGATATTGTTCAAGGAATAGCAATCGCATCCAAGTATGAAAAAATCTTTGGTAAAATATTAAAAATCTTCTTTGAATACAGGCTTAAAATTCCTAATCTTCATTTTTTATTGATTTATAAACTGCCAATTACTTTTGTGAAGTTAAAACAGCTGTATACTGTAAAATACATTAACTATGTAAATAAAAATTACAAGTATAAATTTTATTTGATTGCCATTAGATCTATCACCTTTTGGTTAGGATTCCAGAAGAAATGTTTAAATATAAGAGTTCCATGGCTTCACAAATTTTGGGAAACTCTGACTTAAGCTCATGATTTCAGAGCTTATTCCCAACTTGAAATTGATTCATAGAAATGTAAGTCAAATTCTGAATTACAAAATCTGTTGTGTGAATTATATGTTATTTGAAGATCTTCTTCAATCTCGGATTATTTTGATCCATCCTTAAATGAATTTGCTGTTACTCAAACTCTACAAAGTGCAATTTGCTGTACTCTCATAGGAGCCGTGGTAACATTCATTTGCATTATAAACAAAGCATGAGCCATGATAAATGCTTATTATGAGTCATCACAGAAATTTATTCAGAGCCATGCAATCACTTCTAATTTATATATTGCATATGAAAACATTATTAATTTAACTTTTTATTTTATTTGATATTTTATTAATAGTCTAGTGAATGTACAGCATAAATAAGTTAAAGATATTTTTATTTGAAAACTTGCACATTTTTTTTCATTGACCTTTAACTTATTAAAGTAAAAGAAGGCATGGGCTTTATAACTACAGAGGTTGATTGATGCATTGCTATGCTGATGATGCAGTAAATACATAAATAACACTTTCCCATGAAATTTAATATCCTGTTTTTCAGGAATTTTGTAAACTTAATAAAGATGTTAGCACATAAGAAGTATAATGAAATAGATATAGGTATAATGCAGAGCTGTAATGAGCCAAATACACAGCTATAAAATGAATTAAAAAATGAGGACCCTTGATTCATTGGTTGGGGCAATGAGTGAACTATGCTTTGGAAGAGGTAATATTTAAATTCAAATACATATGTGATAAAATTACTTATAATTTAATACTTCACATCTATAACACTAATAAAGATTTAAGGATTTGTATCATATATTTATTTCCCCTTAGAAATACAAAGATGAGAGGCATCTTTTACTTTCTACATCATATGACAATATTGCAATAATTAAATATTAATGTACAGCAAGATATATTTACAGCCAAGACTGCTTTGTCGACTTATTCTTTTATACACTTCATGTTTATAAACCATGCTATTTTTTAATCTATAAACTTTTCTTCTTAAAATTTTTTCTTTACCACAACTAGAAGTTTTTCTATTGAGTTGTCAAATCCAAAAATTTTTGCAAATAATTTTCTCTTGAACTTTGATCTGAAATTATTTCTGGAGAGAGTTTAAATATATGTGTACACTATTTACATTCATTTTAGTGAGTTTCTTAATACAGAAGATTTAGTATTAACTATTGATATAAATTTCCTCCAGAGCTGAAAATGAAGTGCCTTTGCATCTAAACAATTAGGAATATCTACACCTTTTATGATAAAATGGTTATGTATGTAGTATGCTATTTATAAGATTTTATGTAACTATATGAAAAAATATTATGCATTTGCTCTTCCCATATCATCTATTTGAAAGGCATTTGATTTGGTTTTATTCATATTTTTGGCCCCCTGCTTTAAATTATTTGCTGTACATTTAAGTTAATGTGCCTTTCAAAAATATGAATACTCTATAAATTTTAGTTTCATAATCAAAAACTAATCACAATATTAAAACAAAAATAAACAATATTACAGTAAAAAATCTTTGATTTGGAACAGGTACTTATATATAAAATAAAATAGATGTTATCTCCTATGAACTATAAACAGGCTTGCCCATATAAAAACAAATAAAACTCAATAAAGGCAGACCAATAATTCAAGTTATAGTCCATTTCGGTGAAAACAGAAACCCAGATAATATTAGGAAGAACTGATACTGTCAGTGAAATAATTTGAAATCTAGAAAATGAAAACTAAAATTATAAATTCAATTTTTAACATTTTGTTTTTAGAGATCAACATCATTTGTACAGTTGAAAAACAACCACTCCTATTGTATTTAAATTCTTTAAAAATACATTACAACTTCACCCTTATTGCTCTTAATGGTAATCATTTTACAGATGTAATCTTTACACCCAAAGTTTTTCTTTAGGATCTTAGGTAACTAATCACGATATATTCACAAATTCTTGCTTTCCATTAATACTTTTTTAAAATCAGCATTGCTGGAAGGTTTTCTCATGATTTTTAACTGTTTCACAGTAGTTCACTTGTCTTCTGGATAAGCTTTTCACAATTATTTAGCAGGTTGACATAGTTACAAAGGCTTACAAAAGTGAAAATACATCTCCTATTGCAGTTTTTGGTATCCTCCAAGATATTTTTCGTTTCAGCCATATTGCACATAGATAAACATCCCATTGTTATAAATTATATGGCAAACATCCTGATAGTCAAATTCTCCTTTATATCTTCATCAACAAAAGTAATAATCATTCAAAATTAACTCTCTTACAAAGTATTTAAATATCATATCAAAACATTATTTTCTCTCAAAAAATGCATCATTTTCAAAAGGAACTCATATGACATGAATACAGATATTCTAAAATTCCATGAGTTTATGAGCAGTGGAGATTCACCTGATTTAGGTGCAAATTTAATATAGATCTAGGCAAAACATGAAATCATATCTATACTTTGTGGGAAAAAATTATAGAATTTTATCCACTTTTGAAGGACTAGTTCATCTTGATAGGGCAACTATGAAACCAATGAAAAATTGGCATCAACCTATCTTCGCAAAAATACCAAACCAGCTATATGAGCATTTAATAATCTGTCTAAAACAGAAGCCCAAGAGATTTGGTTTAATTGTAGACATTAGTCTAAAAGTGAATATCCAACTTTGCCTTTAATATAGTTATTCTTCACAAACTCTGTAGAAATGTAAGTTGTATTCCAGAAAGTCAACTCCCAATTTATTTCCAGGAAGATGGCATACACTCTGAAAAAAATCAAAGAAAATATAATAATATCGTAGTGAAGAGATTTATTATTTAAATTATATAAATGAAATACTTAAGGTGTCATAGAATGAGAAATCTGTTAAATTGATGTCAGGTGAATTAGCATTTCTTTCATTTAATTCTCCATAGAGCATTGTTACTAGACAATGGGAAAAACTAGAAAAAGGAATTTGAAACAAATAAAATATAAGATGCTCTTGGTGTGAAAGGGAAATTTTTAATGAACCAAAATCACAAATCCTTAAGTTATTCTCTTTATTATTTCCTTATTAATTTTTATAAATAAATAAAATGGATGCTTTTGGGTTTTTCCATTTATAAAATTGCTTCTGAACTATGAAATCTCAAAAAATGTTTTTTATAATACACATATTACATTTTGTATTTATTAATTAATAATAATCTTAAAAAGGGTGTCATTTTCAAATTAATTATTAGCGATGATATATTGTACAATTGAATTTATCTGTAAAAAATACTGTTATAAAAACCTATTTAATAATACCATATTTCAATAAAATATTGACATTAACCCTATCAATGTCCTACTTCTGAGCTGTCTTAAAAGCTAAGTAAATGTTATGCAAGCTCAAATATCTATGTAGACTTGCATAACATTTATCATGAGGAAAACACATACAGCATGAGAGCCTACTTGGGGTGACATTGCAGGCATTAATTGGAATAATAGATTATTTTGTTGACTTCCATACTCCTATCATGTCGGTTATATATGCAGTCATACCTCACTTTGCGTGACCCCATTTTAAGCAGATGTTATAGTGCAAAGTAGGCCTGCTCCTACCTGGTGTTTAAAAAACTAAGGCTGTCAACAATTGAGGCAGCCCATCCATAAATGTATTATAAATTCCATTTTTTACAGGCTTGTGGATTTTAGTAAAATTGTCTTTGGATCCCCATTTAAGACCAGGATGTGTCACGCCCATGCTATAAAAGAAACCCCCAGGATGGTACAACATTTTTCATACTCAATCGATGCTTATTTTGGAATTATTATTTCTAAAAAAAGGTGACCTTTCGAATAAAACTTGCTCCCTGATTTATTTAGGATTTCATTCATACAGGAAATATTTATATTTTAGCCTTAATATAATGAAGTTTTTAGTTTTATATATCATTTGAAAATTACTGATAAAGATAAGTTATTGAAAAACTCTAAAGATATGAATCTGGCATTGATGGATGGAAGCTGGCAAGAAGCTGTTATTTTAGGTTATGGCATATTTTTATTAATATTACACTATAGGTTTTGCATCCATGGAACCTATCCTCGCTGACATAATGATCCCATATTATCTATGGCTCCTCTCCCCCTATTCCATCAACCAGCAAATACGTGTTCAATTAAAATTGAAACCCATTGTAAATCTTCACAAGTTGCACTTATTAATAAAGTATCGGGAATATGTTGAAAAGGTTAGGCTTTTAAAATTACACTTCCAAAAATAATGCTTAACTGGAAAGTCATTCAGAAATTAGGATACAAAACAGAGATCACTAAAAACTTTATTTTTTCCATTTTAAGAAAATTACGAGGGCTCCCAGAGCCCCTGGCATTTGGCCACCCACACCACTCTATTGT
This sequence comes from Uropetala carovei, assembly GCA_036926305.1. Classification (NCBI taxonomy): domain Eukaryota; kingdom Metazoa; phylum Arthropoda; class Insecta; order Odonata; family Petaluridae; genus Uropetala; species Uropetala carovei. The sequence goes on along the minus strand of JAXCHB010000044.1, from coordinate 1,598,838 downwards.
TATGCCGCTAAACAACTTTTAAAAATGTATGTTCAATATAATTGTGTTTTTGGCTACTGATTATTACTTACAGAAATTGCCTGGTGAAGAGGCACTCTAAATTGAAATGACTTGGCAAGATAGGGACCCACTTTTAGGAAGAACTGTCGGTTTGGTGCAACTGATCCAACAGTGGGAAGAGGAGATGCTAAAGAATCATCACGTGGGGCATATGGGCAGGCTAATGAATCAAATATTGAACTGCATGCCTCCATTTGCCCTTGGAAATCCTGTAAAAAGCTGAATTCAAAGCAATTTTTATTATAAACATGTAAAATAGATTACTTGCAAAAACAAATCTTAAAATATTACTGGAAAATTAATAAAGAATTTAAATTGACTTTTGAATTTGAATATACAAAGACAAATTAAAACGGTTTCCTTCCTTTAATGACAGACAATTCCTTAAGGATATAATATTTCATTATTATTATTTTAAAATTATGTGAGATGAAAGTTCCACTCAATACAGATTCCTAAATTTAAAGCAAAATGGATCTTTATAAATTTCTCATTAAGTAAATTTAAAAGTGATATATACAAATTAATGCTAAATTACTCTTAATCAATTATTCTATTGTTTTAACTAAGACAAATAAATAAGAGAAATTTATTAAAGACTTTTTGTAACTTACAAGATCTGAAGAATAATAGTTTCATCTGGCATGTAGCGACTCATAGGGATTCCATATGTAAAATTATAGGCTCTTTTGTTGATGCAGCGAGAATATTCTTCTGTTGATGGCAGGCAATACTCTGGAGTGATAGTTTGATTGAAGTCATGCCCAACAAGTAGCATTCTCAGTCCATTGCTCTCTAAAGGAGAATGAAAAAACAAATCATCTAATTAGTGAATTATGGCATTCTCAGATAACTCTGGAAAGCTTCAAACAAGCTGTAATACTTTCTCAGTTGAATGACAACAAATGCTCAATGCCTTCCATTAGGGAACAAAAAATTAGAAACCAGAAAAGTAGATGGTCGTATTCATTTCAACAAGCTATGGTGAAATTCAAAATTTGTTAGAACCTAACCTCATCAAATATGTGCACAAAAGAAGAATAACTGACTTCAAGTGTGCATGAAGTATTTATAAGTTACTTTGCAGACATTCATATATAGGCACGAATAAAAAGATGTTTTCAATGCAGATGAACCTGGATTTTTTTCCAATTCATTGCTAGATAAAACACTTGCAATGAAAGTTAGATCCAGACTGGAAGATAGACGAGTAAGGAGAGGTTTACCATCCTTTTCTGTACTAATTCATATGGCAGCAAAAAATTGGAGACCTTTACAATTTGCAAATTCAAAACATCTTGATGCTTTAAAAATATAATAAATCCTCCGTAGGTAGAGAAATTAAAAAATGGATTTGCTCTTTGATTGATGAACTGCTCTAAAAAGTGGAGATGGTGTATTTCCTACAAAATTGCATTAGTGAATTATAACCATCTGTCTAAGGGATAATTTCCCATGTTAAGCAGACATGAAAACATTGGTCAGTGTTCTATGGACTTGGGTATTGTGAAATGGAACATTTTGCAGGCTGTACAGGAGCTTTGTTTATCTTGGGACTCAGTTAAAAGACTAAAATCTCTAAATACAGGCAGTCCCCAGGTTATGTAAACCCGACTTACGTAAATCCACACTTACATAAGCGGCACCAAAATTCACAAAAAAATTATCGTTATGCAGAAAGTATATGTTAGTGTTTTGTGTAAGTGAACGGGAACTACTTATGTGCACAGAGGAAGAACACAAGGTGTGGGTTTTAATTAGCAATGAGCATAAGCAAATGATTTAGATAATAGATTATTATTTGGAATATGATTTTAATAATTGGACAATCATTTGGAATGAGCAATTTTTTTGTCATAATCAATTGATTTTAGATAATTGAATAATAATCGGAATATGAGCAATTTTCTGGACTAATTGGATGATTTTAGATAAATAATAATCAGAATGAGTGAATTTTGGTCATATTCAGATGACTTTAGATCAGGGGATCCCAATACGGTGCAGTGTCTGAGGTTTGCCATGGCGCATGCCAAGGTTTGCTTTGGTGTCCTCCTTGACACTTTGAGCTCTTGTGACTAGTAGGTCATGGGGTTCAGTTTATTGCCTCTCTTTGGGTTGCATGAGAGGGTCCCACAGCAGAGGCTTATTTTTTGAGAGAGAGAGACACTCCCTTGAGTTTGTTTACTCTCTCCTCCCTTAATCCTTAAGGCCTTATTATCTCGATTCCATGACAACTACGACGTGTATGAGTGGGTGTGCCATTCGGTAGAAAAAAGTTAACTCCTCAATGCCATCTAACATTTACATACCTCGAACGAAAACTCTGTATGCATCTGTTTGACGTGTATATACGTTGAGTAACATTGCTAGCCTTCTTTATTATTTGCCATGTTCAAATTTCTTCAATCTTAATAACCTTGATACATTTTAAAAGAGGAAGTTTTGGCCTTAATAATTATATTTTATTTGTCAAGTTTTATTGTATTTCTTATTTTATCTAATGAGTTGAAATTTTGTGAATATGTACATTTTTTTGCCATGCGAATAGTGTTATTCCTTCCTTTGGAAAATTGCAAAGAAATGCTACTCCTATCTTTGAGCAAAGACTCTGCTTAGTGAAAAGAATATAAGATGAGGATTGCTTCAGCCTGTGTATTTTCTTTGGGTCTGCCAACCAAGAGTTTGGGTTTATGTGTCAGTGTATATTGAAAGAGGTCTGTTTATAAAATGAAGAATGAGAAAGGCTACTTCAAAGAGATTTGTGACTCAACATCTTGAAGTAAGGGATTAGATAACATTCCTTGCTTCTCTTAGTTATTGTATACAGAAAAATTGCTAAGAGATCTAAGAAATTTTGGATGCAATACCTGAAGCAGACCAACTCGTAAAAATATCACGTTTGCCTTTGTAAGAGAGCGATGAATAGGCAAATTTAGATTACTGTTAAAATAGAATAAGAGTAAATGCCAGTAAAATAATCATTATGGATGATAGATTGAAGTTATAGCAGTTTTCTTATAGTAACTTAGCAAAGTAATGTAATGGTTAAGAAATGCGAGCAATAATCGATGTCAAATTTAGTTATGGAACCTAAGTGCCCTATACTGTACTGTAATGTATACCACCCATAGTAAATTTCGACTTACATAATGGGTGCAGGAACGCATCCCTTACATAACTCAGGGACTGCCTGTATTTTGCAAAGGCTGGGTATACCAAGCAGGTGCAAGGAAATGAAGCTGAAGGTAATGGACCTTTACACGATAAGCCTGCTAAATAAATGAAAAAGTACAGATTCAAGCATCATTGATGACTTTCTTACAGTTGATAATACCTTATTACTTGTGCTCCAACAGAGGCATATATGGAGAAGTAGAGATTAAAGGTAAGGAAGTTTTACCGTAAGAAGAGGTGATTGCAGATGGTGAGGAGGAAGTTGTAAGGCTATCACCAAAAAGAGCTGAGGTGCTAAAGATGTTAGAAAGATTTTTTATGTATGTGGACTATGAAACCAATCATTTAGTTTTATTAAACAAAATTGAAAATACAGTTTCGAAAGTATTCACTTGATGGGTGAAAGAAAAATGACATTACCAGTTATTTTTTAAAATACAAATAAGCTGTTTGTAAAATTTAATTGTAATTTTGTGATATTATACTTATAATAGAAAGTCTTAATTTTGACAATATCAGTGATTTATTGTACTTTTTACTTAACATTAGAATTTTTATTATCTATATTACAATCGGCATAGGATTTTTATTTTCTTGTCTACACACTTTTGCAGCCACACTCTAGACAAAATTTAAGATAGTTTCCAAGTAGGTACAAGTTTGAAATTTAGCAGGAATGCATGAATCATACATTAAAAGGCAATGATGAAAAAATTCCCGAAAAAAGACCTGGGCTCAACTCCAGGAGATAATTTCTGTTTTCCATAAAATAACACATAAAATTCGATCTTTCGATATGCAGGCTTTCACTCTTATGCAAATTAAAATTAGAAAAAATTGACCTACAATCACCGTACGTGGAAGAATATACAAAGTTTCTTATTCTTATGGTCGATTTTCCCCTTCCATTCGAAATTACTCATATTTAACCAGGGGCAGATTGGGAGCAAAAATCGACCCAGGCAAATACTCAGATATTGGCCGACCTAACAATTAAAATAATGTTGCGGCCACCTAGGGTGTCGCAGCCCACAGTTTCAGAAACACTACTTTAGAATACGGAAAAGCAACAGCTCCTGGCCAGGAGCAGAATTGGCCCACCGGGACTTTGCCTGGTGTCCCGGCGGCCTAATCCACCCCTGTATTTAATGAATATGAGAAAAATTTTGACCAAATATCACACTTTTCTCAATAAGTTTTCTGGAGAACAAATATCATTGTTGAGACTCGAGATTCCTATTATTGACTTAATACTCTTAGGTCATACGACAGAAATACGAAGCATTTACATAGATGTATTGAGCAAGAGGGAGGAGGGAGGGACAGAGGAGGGAGGGGGATGCAGCAATACAGCAATATAATTTCCTTTTCCATCGTATTGACGGGCATTTATGCTAAGTACGTAAGTATTATAGATATGAAATTAAAAAAAATAATATTCAGTAAACTTTCAAGCTTCACTGTGTTTATTACTAAAAAATGCTGGCAACATTTCAAATTTGAAATGCAAGCTTCTGTAGTAAATAAAAATAGGTTGATATGTTATTATTGTTGTTTAACGTCTTAGTTTTGGGATTATATATTGTTTATTTGTAATGAATCTCTTCATAGTGAGCCTCCATATATCACAATGCAAAAATATTTTGTCCCTTCCATTTATATATATATATCATCATCATAGGTAGTCTGTCCGTTGACAGGTCCGTGATTATTCTAGGTTAAACTTGGTTCTCCATATACTCCTATTTTCTGCAGTTTTCTTCATGTCTTGATAGCTCTCTTTCCCTTTCAAGTCGTCTACTAGCTGAAACCTTTTCCTACCTCTTTCTCTTTTTCCATCCAGTTTTCCTTCTAGCACTTCTTTAATCATGCACTCTCTCCTCAGGTAATGCCCAATCCAGTTCGCCTTCCTCTTTCTGATAGTCTGTATAATCGATACACACACATACACACATATAGAGGTTCTACTGTAATTCTAAATACGTACATAGATATGTAAAATTAAAACAAAAACATTCTATCTCTGCAACCTCTCTGAAAGACTTTTTTGACTATCAGTTTTGGAAACACTGTAGTAAAACATAAAATAATTTTTAATCTAATAAGTGTAATAAATTTCAAATAATATCTCAATTAAATTTAGACAGGAGGAACATGGCTTTAAGCAAAATTAATTTAAATTAACAGAGAGAATATTTGATTAACCAGGATGATTATTTTTACTTTCTCATATACGAAGTAGATATATTGAGAAAGTAATCATGAAAAAATTCGACCTCGAGATTTTGATGGAAATATATGTTTTAGGTGTAGCTGAGTCTGAAAAAGTGGTTTTTGCAATGCCATCTGTCTGTTTGTCTGTTATTGGCTCTAGGGCCTAAACGGTAGAGCAAAAATGAATGAAATCTCATACTTAGGCATTTTATCATACAGAGTAGAAGCTATGAAGAAATGGGTGACATTGCTCAATAATTAAGGAAAGTTTATTCTACACATTTTTAATAACAATTTTATTTTCTCAAAAACGGCTCTAACGATTTTGATCAAACTTCGTACAGTTATTTGAGTTTGTCTTTAATAATACCAAATAGTTCATATTTATCAAAATATGAATACAAGTATAAGGCTAGTTTATTCTAGGCAACTTTAACAATAATTTGATTTTCTCAATAATGGCTTGAACGATTTTGATAAAGTTTCGTACAGTTTTATCAAAAAATGAATATAAGGCTAGTTTATTCTTGGGCGACTCCCAAGATTCGACCGGGATGCGTTCCTGAAAATGCGGTCGAATCTCGAACAGTCGAATGTCAAACGCTCCTAAAAATGAGTGAAATCAGCATAAATTCAAACAATTAGAGCAGAAATAACGATGTCTAGACTGAAACTAAACCTCGCGTGGTTGGGCGGGCCAAAAATTACTTCGCATAAACTAGTTCCTAATTCGACCAACCGATCAGCTGGGTCGAATAAGCGGGATTTGACCGGTCAAATTCTCGAGTTGGTTGAATCTGGAAAGGTCGAATCTCAGGAGTCACCTGTATTTTCTAAAAACCGGCTCATACAATTTTCATTTTCTAAAGATAACTAAACGATGCATTAGTATATGAGAAAGTTTGTACAATGTATGTTGTACCGATTTAAAAAAATAAAATACATAATCTTAAATTTGATGTTATATTGAGAAAATTTATTTGCCTGAAATATAGTCCTCATAGCTGTGAAGTCTATCTCCACTCTCCCACATGCCTGGATCATTGTTGTTTTTGTCTAGATTATAAATGGCTGCATCCCTTCTTCGTCTCCTTAGGTTAAGTCTGTCAGACTTCTCATCTTCCTTCTTGTTCCATAGAGGAGGCTATATTAAAATAGAATGAAATGATCTCATTACTAGTATGCCAAAAATTTAAGGTATTATAGCTAAATTGAACTTAAAAAAGTAGCTAGATTGATGGGCAAAAGTCATTAACCTTAATAATATGGCACAAGTACATACAAATAGTATGTAGAGAATCAGGGATAAGTTTATTAGAACAAACAGTTGAGTAAGATCACCAGGTCTCCCTAGTAGTGCTTAGTATTTTAGTCATAGGAATAACAATAGCAAGTGTTAAAATGAGATGCAAAAGATGTTTTAACAAAGTTGATCAGATTTAATTAATGAAGACGTGTCAAGTAATTTTAGTCCTAGTTTATTACTCACTTCATTCAAAAGAGACTGGTCAGGATCACTTCCATACTCCATTTTGGATTCATCTATATCTTTTAACTGATTGTCAGTATCAGTTATTGGCATGATTTTATCCTGACTCTCTTCCAAGTTATTATTGAGAGGAATTCTTTCTGGCTCAACTTGTTCAGCCACTTCATTGTATCCTAGGTAAAAATTATTCATATTAGTGAATGGCATACTTTAAGAAGTGGTATTCAATTATAACTATCACTAGGTAAAATTATTTATATGGCAATCATGCATAAAATTTATTCTGTTGACCTACAAATTAAGAATAATGATTTATTGCCTAATTAATGGCTATTCTCCATTAAGAAATAAAAATGATAATACAAACAAGGTAAACATTTACCAAATGGTGTTCTATATGAAAGTGTGACTAGGGGCGTAATTCCTCCTTTGGTCTCTCTACTCTGCTCTTCTAGGATGCCCATCTTTTCTATTGGAATTTGCTCCCCCCCACTATACATATTCTCCCCAATCCCTGAGGCGTAAGGTAGCTTCTAGTAATTTTCAATCGCTATGTTAGAGGGAACTACCTGTACTCTACATGCATGCACTCTACTGGAAGTTTAGAGAACGAAATCCACCTGGCAAAAAGCGTCACCTCACCTTGTCTAATAATATAAAGGATGGTATATTTCGACACATATAAAATATTACTTCTCTCACTTTTTTCCGATAAAGCTAAATCTACATGGATTTGAATTTTGTCTTAAAAAATATGAAGCTACAATCTCTTAGCTTTCTGATAGCTAAAGTCCCAAATTTGAATCTTGATGAAAAATAATTTTAAAAATATATAACCCTCTGCACCAATTTATGTGCTTTTCTCATGGAGTAATAATGGGGTAAAATCAATCCCTAAAAATTGGAATTTTAACAATTTCGAATTTTTTCCATTGGTTATGACCAAAAACCTATAATCGTGCCAAATTTCAAATTTCTAGCTCATCTGGAAGTGGCTTATAATTTGTATCATCCTCCTCTTCCTATTTAAGAAGCAGCTATATATTCAGTGCTTGAAATGGAAAATGTTATGAAACAGAACGCTTGTTATAAGGGATGGTATTTCTAAATGTCTGACGAAATAGAATGGTATCATCGGCTCGTGTGACGAGCCGTAGTGGCATTCTGGCTCATTCTGTGCACTGTATATATTATAGATGTATTGATAACTTCATATATCAAACTTGATAAATAGTTGTAACATACATAAATATCAGATATTATGTGGATTGATGAAGTCCCATAGGCACTAAAGCATTATTGCTGGATGAAGATTGTTGAGTGATGTCAGAGGATGGGAGGGCTGGGCATTAGAGCCATTTTGAATTAATCAACATTTTGTGTATATTGACTAGAATAAAATACCCTTTAGTGTTGTTCTACATCAATTATCTCTTAATATGTTCTATTTTGGATTATAATATGTTTAAATACAAAATATCATTCAATTTCGTTTAACCATTTAGGCTCTAGAGCAGGGATGGGCAAACTTTTCTGCATGGCAGGCCGCATTGGTGTTTGCGAATTCTTCAGCGGGCCACATTGAAAGATGCCAATGCTTAGGCATGCCAGATTAGAGTTTAAATCGAAAATTGCTTAGATTCTTAGGCATCATACATAAGTGAAAAACAAGCACAAACAAGGATTGTAGGGATAAATTTTCAAAACTAAAGGTTTTATTGTCATAATTTTACCAAAAGTAATATAAAATTGCATTAAATTTTACAGTAAACTCCCAATTATCCGGCACTCACGCAACCGGAATTCTCAAGCAACCGGCATCTCCTGCCTGTTGATTTTTTATTACATCTAGTTCAGAATGTTACTGATAAAATTGGCGTTTTCAGCAATTTTTTGTTTGCATCTAATTCAGAATGTTACCGCTAAAATTTGCATTTTCAGCAGTCGCAATACACAACTGTGGATGTTTCTAGAACTCGGTGTTTGTGTTAAATAAAAAATTTTGCACACCCTTTTTAAATGCCTCCTAAAACTCCAATATGCACTAAAGGTAATTAAAGGAAACGGGTTGTGCTAACCTTAACCCAGAAACTTGATATAATAAAATGTTTAGAGAAAAGTGAGAACCGCAATGTTTTAATGAAAGAGTTCAATCTTGGTTCTTCCACTATTTATGATATTAAGGCACAGAAATCACAGTTAATGAAATTTGTTACGTCTTCTGAGACAACTAGAAGAGTTGAATATTGGCGCACTCTTCATAAGCTTAAACTTGAGCAACTGGATAATGGTATTTATGAATGGTTTTCTATAAAATGTTCCGAGGGAGTCTCTATTTCTGGACCAATGATGATTGAAAAGGCCAAAGATTTTTGTGAACAAATGGAGATTAGTGAACTGTGTGCATTTTCAGATGGATGGCTAACACGTTTTAAGATCAGACGTCTAGATGTTTTGGGTGATAAAAAATCGGCCGACCAAGAAGCTGCTGATAAATTTTGCGACTTTTTTGAAACATGAGTTAAGGAATATATTTATAACTATCCAACATATTTAACTACATTATTTTAATATTTACTAACTGCACTGCATGTAATGGTGTCATGATTGCGTGTCACTATTCGCTTCTCTTTTGTTTAATATCAGTTTGCCTCAAGAATTTCTGCTAATACATTGTGTTGTGTGTGGATAATTTCTCTCCTTTTCTCGGAGAAGGAAACAAATTTTTTTTCGTAAAATCCTAAAGGTTAGACGAAGTTAACCCTTACCTTGCATTATTATTAGAACAAAAGAGAAGTTAATAACGATAGGCATACGAGAAATTCCATAGGATATAATGTAGTTATTAAATATTAAAATATTGCAATTAAACATGTGGAATACTTGTATCTTTGAGTTTCATTACTTCCTCGAATGTTAAGGAATTATTTAAGAACAACTGAGTAGAGTACCTAGTCTACAGGTTAGCAATTCCAATGTGAACGTACAATTCTGCATCTGTTCCTTATTTTGGTATCCAAATGCTTTATTGAAGCCTATCCAATAAAACTCTTAAGCAACCAGAATATTCACTTAACCGGAAAACCCTATTCCCCGGCATTCCGGATAACTGGGAGTTTACTGTACTATGTATATGAAAAAGTAAATATTTACTAAACAAATGAATAATAAATCAAACAACTGTGATAACCATTTTTCAAAAAAATGTATAATAAAATGGTTACTGTTACAATTATCAATAAATAGCAACTAACCAATTGTATCCTGAAGAGCTTCATTGCTTCCATGCATTCCATAATGCATTTCAGGCTGCTCAGGAGGATGATGGCCGTTAGGAGGAGGTGGAAATGGTGGGCAGCAAAATGACTTCATACAAAAAGAAAAAAATCTATTATCACTAAAAATGTAAAGGTAAATGTCTCCCTGATTATGAGAATATTTACTAGAAAGTGGATAAATACTGCTAACATAAAAATGCATTACAGTGCAACATCCAGCATTCCAATGACCGTTTCATCTGTAAAATCAGTTTTTTTTTTAAATATAGCCTAAAACAGTGGTTCCCAAACTTATTGAACTGATGCCTCCTTTTTGGTTTACACTAAGCTGTCATGCCCTACCATGTTTCCAACTGAAATAAATGTTACCATTTGTACTAATATTTACACCATTATTCTTGATCAACTAACTCACAATTATCTTACCCATGTATCTGGTACACATTGAGAAGATTGAAAAATATGTTTAAACTATTTCAGCCGAATTTGACATAAAAATTGTTTTTTTTCATGGCCTTGCACATCCCCTGGAACTCTCTCATTCCCCCCTCCCCCCAGGGGGGTCATCCCACAGTTTGGGAACCACTGGCATAAACCATGTCATATGGTTGTTGTTACTCTCTACTGCAAAATATTGTCTTCCATCTCTGTATCAACAAAATATAACAGCTGTCTGTTCAAAAATATTTCTGATGATATACAGTTACTCTATTGTTTTGCTATAGCCAATTAGGAAAAATGAAAAGGAAATTATTATATTTTAAGTACATGTTAAATGGTTAATGTTTGTTTTTTATTTCTTAATGGGTTTTTCATATTTTCTTATTGAATACACCAGCCCCTCAACATCCGCGAGTTCAGCATTCGTGAGTTCAGGTATTCATGAGGTAGCCATAAAATTTCATTATTTCAAAAAGGCAACCGTTCTCAGGTTATAAAATTAAAATTAGACAGTCAACAATCCCATAAGCTGTGTAAGTGACTATCCAAAATATTACTAATCTTGCGATAAAAGCGCTTAGAATTGTTGTAATCAATAAGGTATTAATTGATGCTAGTAGATTCTAAGTAGTTGGTGTTAACCGTATAAATACTTGAGGACGGCAGATGTTAACCTTTCAAAAATGCAACTCATAACGTCCTACCTACAATAAGCTATAATTCCGAAAATTGGAATATTTCTGTTACATAGTTACAAAGTTACAAAACCGCACCACGGAGTTGAACGCTACGCCACCACCATTCCCCACCTCCCGGGCATTTTCATTCTTGCTTGCATTTCGCTCAGGATGTGTCGCTATTACATACTTTTCATCAGCTTTTGCGCTTTGATTTACTTATTACTGTAATTTTTAATTTATTAATTGCGATTTTTACTTAACTGTGTTTTCAAAAAGAAAATCATCTGTTAAAAGTCAATCAAGTATAAAGAGATCAAAGAATATATACTATATAATACGTACTACGTGTTACTACGTTTTCATTTTGTTTTAACTGTTTTTTAGTTTTTTCGTAAGTTTATTTTTAGCCTACGAACTTTAATTTTAGGTTTAGTGTTGAGCACAAAGCAGCGTGAATGTTGAATATTAAGTTTGGGTAGTATAATCAGAGCAAAATTCTTATTCGCGAATTTCAACATTCTCGAGGTTATTGGGAACGTATCCCTCGCGAATGTTGAGGGGCTGGTGTATTGTTAAATTCAAACATTAATTTCTATTGTGATGCAAGAAACTGTTCTAAGCTTTCCTAGTTAACCTACTCAGTCAGTTTTTTTTGTTTTAAGAATGCAAAATTTGAGAGAATTTACCATATCTTTGGTAATAAATTACCCATGGGTATACGACATTATGTGACATCATAAGACAGGGCTACAAACTGCTGAACAGTTGTAAAAAGAGTGAAACTGATAAAACTGTAAAGCCTTTGTGAAGGGTTTTCCTCACTCACTCCCTCTCCTCTTTTCCCCCTATCATTCTATATAGACCCTTGGACCCCCTCACCTAATACCAGATAATACTGTTTCACATTGAAACTGGTCATGAGTAAAACTACATATCTTGTGGAATAGTACTAGGTATGTTTCATTATGAATAATGTTTATGAAAGTAAAGCTAAAGAATATATAAGCAAATATGTTTATATATATGTTTAAGAGAAATAAGAGGTAGGAAAAGGTTTCAGCTAATAAACAACTTGAGAGGGAAAGAAAGTTACTAAGACATGGAGAAGATTATGGAAAACAGAAGCATGTGGAGAAGCAGGTTTAACCAAGCATAATCATGGATCTGCCCATGAACGGACTACTAATGATGATGATGTTTTTGAAGGAAATGAATCATATTAATTTACCAGGGAAGAGATGTGAGGTATGTATTAGTCTTAAGACTATGAGGAGAGCAAGATAATTTATGGAAAACAATGTGATAGTTTCATAAGATAGTAATTTTGATGAAGCTATTAACCATATATCTACTGAGAGATATAAAATTAAGGATTAAAAAAGCATATTCTTGCATTATTTATGCTAAATATTTAACTTGATAAATCTGCATTTTAGTTCACATTTTTTAGTCTCTGAATAAATAATATTATTATTTTGGGCTGGCACAATAAAATACACACCTGACACTGTCGAAAAGATTCTGGCAAGTGCATTCCTTGGCTTCCAATTTGTACAGATGGGAGCATTGAATTACATCCATTAGGTCGACCCAATGCAGGAGGCCAGTGTTGTGCCTTTCTTCCCAAAGATGTCATGTCAACAATAACAGGAGATGGCCTGAAGACAACATTAGGACGTTGTGTTGGGCTCATCTGTAATCGTTCTGATGAAGTGTAAAAGGAACGGTGATTCTTGGACATGGGTAGTTGAAAACGTTGAGTTATTGCTGTGAAGTACTGGTCAGATGGTTCTGGCCCAATATGTCCTGTGCGATATCTGCTAATGAAACAATAAAGCTTTTCATAAAAAATTGGAAAGGGATTTCATCTCTAATTGCAATTAAAAACAGTTATCACAGTATATCATCATATTTGAGAAATTCTTGAAATATCATCATCATTATATATAATAATTTTCAAGTATCTGTCTGTCTGGCAAGGTATACACACTACCTGAGGCAGAAGAATATTCTACTGCTAATATACCACCAGTGACATAAGACATAGTAATAATAGAGAGAGAGGGGGGGGGGGGGGATGGAGAATGATGGGAAGAAGAGAGGGAAAAGAATGGGATAGAGTGAAAAAAAGAATGAGGGAGAATGGGAAGTTTTAATTTAATTCTTTAATCATGCCTACCCATCATTTTTGACAGGCAGTTAACTAATAACTGAAATCTTTAACAAAGCATGACTTTTGCTCAATTTAACACACTTTGGTCAAAATATACGGAATTGGTTGTTTAACAAAATTTTTTCACATGTTAGTGAGAGTTGTGTTTTGGCTTTGGTGAGCAGGGCACATGGCAAATTCTACCTTCACAGCACCCTACTTAAGGCTCTGATATTGGTATTATCTAGTATAAAAGAGTTTAACAGTAATTTGTTATTACAAAATTTTATGTTTAAGAATTTTGTATATAACATATTATAATTATTGCTATGAAAGGCCATTAGTTTTTGAGGGTCCTTTCTTTTCACTTCATTTTCAGTAGTTTTATCACGATACATCAGCCTCTATACATATGTGCAAAAAGAAAAGTTAGAGATTTTATCTTAAAAGAACTTTCTATTATAATAAAGCTACACCTAGTTTTATTCTAAAATTGAATTAGCAACTTTGATATTCACAGGCATTCTTCACACTTAATTGAGTTAGAAAAAGATGAGTGTTAAGTGAAACGGCATTAAGCGAGCCAAATTTTCCCATAAGAATCATAGCTTTTGTCCATTCCCTCAGCATATCCTGAGAGGTTAATCAATGTTGCAAATGGAAAATTTTGTTAAGTGGAATACATAGGCAAACAATTAACAAAGAATTAGATTAATAAAACAAATAGTTAATAAATGCATAAAATTTATACGGCATGTACAAAGCTATATTAAAGGTACAGTACAGTGGTTCAAAGAGCACTAATATTTTGAGTAAATTGAAATAATGATGTTCTCAAACTGATGGTAATATGCACACTGTAGCTGCATGGTAACAATGCCGAAAGTGTGGATGTATGCCAATTACTATATTTTTTCATATTTTTTGATTAACCTTAAAAATAATAATAAAAATTTTGTTTTTTGTAATATTTTTATGTTCCTTGATGATGTAGATATTAATCAATAAAACTGTTTTTTCAGGCAAACAGACGTTCTATATATGTATTTTCTATATAATTTCAAACTTTGAAAGGTGCTTAAAGTGCCAATAACTATAGCCATTACCCTATATGTTTTAAAATTAAAAATATTCTGATGAATGTATGAAATATCAGTTTCTGAATAAAATTAAAACTTTCCTACTTACCCTAATCCTAAGCTTACATAATCCAAATTGCTTCTTTTTTGGAATTCCAGAAAATACAATGTTGCCATTGCCACCAAACTGAAACATAAAGTCAAATTGTGAATACAGAAAAATAATTTTTTAGTTTCAATTTTCATCTTTATAAATGTAAAAAATACACTTTAAAACTGTAATTCAACAGCAATATTTACCAAATTGTCTAGTAAAGAACTTTATTTATAATTAAAAAATAATAGCTATTTAACAAATGTCATTTTGTGGAACATTTAAGTGCCAATGTAAACACCGTTTGTTGTAAAAAGAAATATTAAACTATCTATTTCCACCTAAGTGAATGATTAAGTATGAGAGAGCCTATAATAACACGAGATAAAATCAGTGACTATCAACTTCGTAATATTATCTAAGAGAAAAGGTTATCATGTTCATAATGACTTAATGAAGAATTCTGAATGAGAATATCTCCTTCTATGAGAAAATTATCTGTCAGATAGTTACCAGATGGCCATGATGAGAATTAGCACAGCAATGCTTATTTGTATAAATTTATTAGAGCATAAAATGGTGGAAAAGGGGGTGCACTCCTCTGCATCCACAGGAAATTGTTTTTCTGAGCAACTTGAGTAATTTTTATGTCTTTGTATCCATCGAGGTCCTCTGTTCCAAGATTTATTGGAAGGTACACTACTAGACACTGTAGTGAAGGATCAAATCATTAAGTATATGAAAAAATACATATTAATAGTGAAAAATATTGAAAATGATGTATGTAAAAATTTCATTTCACTCACCTGTGCAAATACTTGGATTGGATTTCAAACTGTCAATCCTTTTAAGGTTTACCAATTTTCGATTCATACGTTCTAACTCATCTATGCGAGTCTCCAAATTATCTGTTACTTTACAAAGCTCCTTAACTGCTCCTACATTTTCCATGAATATACGCTCCTGCAATTGGATTGAGATAAGGATAAATGTACATGGCAAAAATTCCAAAATTTTCATTTAATACAAGTCAATATGAAGATTAAAACAAAGAAATCATCAGTAATCTGATATGCTAAATACAATATCATGATTTAAAACATCGATTGAGTCTTAAAGTGTTATGGTAGACAAAAGAAAGAAAAAACAATAACTATTGAAAAGTATCTTATTTGTTCAATTCCAATGCTTATAATGCTTACCAGCTAGCTTTAATGCGTGCCTATAACATGATATCAAATATAATTCATTTCAGACTATTAAGTGGTTGATGCTCCATAAACAAATAATTTATGTTATTTTTAACATTCAAATATAAAATATGAATTTTCAAACTGGCATTCCAAAACTAACTACAGTAGACTCTCGATTATCCAGGGTCGGATTAACTGGAATATCCAAAAAATAATACATATACAAAAATAATTTGGGATACGAGGCAGCAGGGGAATTTAAGTCTTAATTTCAGCATTTCGTTCAAAATGAAGGTTTCATGTCAGAATAAATCTGTAATGCTGATGAAACCAGTATATACTGTAAATGTTTAACACCAAAAAACTTTAGCTCATGAAACTGAAACAAGTGCTGTGGGGCATACAATTCAAAAACAACCCTTACAGTTTTGTGCTGTGGTAATGCCATCGGGTCTCATTTTTTGAAACCGTGTGTTATTGAGACTGCTAAAAGATTCTGTGCTTTCTCACAAGATAAAGTTTTATCAAATTTACCCATCAATTACTATAACAACAAGTCAGCATGGATGGACAGAGAAATTTTTATGGATCGGTTTAAAACAAAATTCGTTCCTTCAGTGTGTCAATATTTAGAATCTCTAGATTTGCCACAAAAAGCTGTTTTACCCTTAGACAATGCCCATAGTCACCACCGAGTACTTTTGGATATAGCTGTCGCAAAATATCGCAAGCCTAAGCGAAAAGTGTACATGTATAAAAATGCTAACTTTGAGGATTTCAAAGAGAAACTCATCAAGGATTACGGCGATTTCAGCAAATCGACAAGCACAAAAAACGTTGAGGAAACTTGGAAAGCATTTCTATTAGAAATTAGAATGGGTATTAATACGTATAT
This sequence comes from Uropetala carovei, assembly GCA_036926305.1. Classification (NCBI taxonomy): domain Eukaryota; kingdom Metazoa; phylum Arthropoda; class Insecta; order Odonata; family Petaluridae; genus Uropetala; species Uropetala carovei. The sequence goes on along the minus strand of JAXCHB010000044.1, from coordinate 1,582,086 downwards.
ACCAAGTAAATTTATTAGTGATAATGGGGAACCAAGGTGGTATAATCGGCAGGTTAGGTGTGCCCTCAGACACCAAAGAAAGCTTCACTCCAAATTTAAACGCATCAATAACTGTAAGACACAGGAGGAAGTAATTTCAATTTCACTTAAGTACAGATTTTGTCGGACTAATTGTAAGACCAAAAAGGTTATATGCAAAGCACTAACGGACTTCAAGAAAAAGACTCTTAGTGAACATCTAAGTGAAAATCCTAAATGCTTTTGGTCATATGTTAGAGAAGTTCAAGGTCAACGCCCAACCATAGCCCCGTTAATAAACAACAAAGGAGAGGTAGTTAGCGATAGCACAGATAAAGGTAATTTGTTAAACATATTTTTTCAGAGCGTATTTACTACCGAAGACGTGAGAGCGAAGGTCGTGGCGCCCGAACCAGGCAAGGAAAAAATGAACGATATAGTCATATCAGTGAAAGGGATAGCTCAACAGCTTAAAAATATCAAGTCAAATAAATCTCTGGGTCCAGAAAAGATACCAGCTAGAGTATTCAAAGAGTTAGCACTGGAAATAGCATCTTATCTCAAAATAGTTTTCAGTAAGTCACTTAGTCATGGCATTGTACCTAAGGAATGGAAATTAGCCTTTATAACGCTATTACACAAAGGTGGGAAAAAAGACGACAGAGAAAATTACAGGCCAATTTCGCTTACCTCCCAATCTTGCAAGGTTCTCTAGCACATTGTCGTTAGTTCTGTGATGGACTTCTTAGATAGCCAGAACTTGCTAAGTAAATATCAGCATGGCTTCAGAAAGATGAGATCTTGTGAAACACAGCTTGCTCTGTTTGTTCACGTACTACGATCAGGAGACCGTAAGACCCAGTTAGATGCGGTTTTCCTTGACTTCAAGAAGGCTTTCGATAAAGTTCCGCACAGTAAGTTAGTGAAGAAATTAAATGACTGTGGAATTAATTGAAAGATAATCGAGTGGATCAGGGACTTTCTTAAAGAGCGTGAACAAATAGTAGTTATAGATGGATTTAAATCAGATTCAGTCAGCGTAGCCTCAGGCGTTCCACAGGGAAGTGTAATCAGCCCCCTACTATTCCTTTTATATATAAACGACTTAGATAAGGTTATTAAAAGTAAAATCAAGTTATTCGCGGATGATACAGTAGTTTACATAGAGATTAACAGTCTTAATGATCAATTATTACTTTCTGACGACTTAAATGCAATTCTCGAGTGGTGTAAAGAGTGGCAGTTAGAACTGAACTTAGGAAAGTGTTCCTTTATGAGATTCTGAGGAACCAAAAACATGGACACGACGAATTACACTGTTGAAGGCATCCAGCTAAAGCTAGCCGATTCCGTCAAATACTAGGCGTTACTTTCACAAGCAACCTCTCATGGGATATGCACATACGAAATATATGTGAGAAGGCTAAACAGAAACTGGGATTCATCAAACGCATAGTAGGTAAAAGTGAGGAAAAAGTCAAAGAGACATGTTACTTCTCATTAGTAAGACCGCTATTAGAGTACGCATCGAGCATATGGGATCCGTATGAGAAAGGATCAATCTCAGAGTTAGAAAGAGTGCAGCGAAAAGCCGCTAGATTCGTCAAAAATTGTTACGATAGAAACAAGTGTTACAGGCTTGATACAGGACTTAGGATGGGAATCACTAACTGAGTGCCGATCACGGTCTAGATTAAAACTTCTTGAAAGATTTAGAATGCATATATTCTCCAGCAATGTCGAAGCAATAATAAGAGCGCCAACTTATATTGGTAGAATGGACCATCCTCGTAAAATAAGAGAGATAGCCTGTAGGACTGAGAGGTACAAAGGCTCGTTTTTCTCTAGCTGAGCAGAACAGAAGTTATGAAAAGAAATCAGCCGACATAGAGTGATACTATTCATTATTATGCGCTTTTCCTTGGTGCTATTGCACCCCCTGCCACACACTATTGCGGTGGCTTGCAGGGTGAACCGTAGATATAGATAGATATAGAATGAAGGAATTTTAAAGTCTGAAGATGGAAATATTTTCGTGAAGTATTTACCTCTGAATGTGACAGCTTTGATCCAGCCTATGGATCAAGTAGTGATACAAAATATGAAAACAATTTATCGAAGAAATTTACTGCTCAAGTTCGTAAAGGAAGGCAGTAATGATTCTGTTGTTTTGGAAAAAATATCAGTGTTGAATGCTATTTATGAATTGCTGCCGCGTGGAAATCAGGAAAAGATCGACTTTCAAAAATCATGCCAAAAACTTTTACCTGAAAACGAAGAGGAATTTCTTGGTTTTAATTAAACGGTATCTGAAGTATTAAATAATTTACAGCAGATTAGTGGATGTGCGAATGTTGACAAGGAAGCTGTGAGTAATTGGTTAAATGCCGATAAAAATTTGCCTGGTAATGAAGTATTAAATGATGAAGAAATCATGCAACGTATTACTACTGAAGATAAACCAACAGCCACTGATGATCTGGATCAGGAAGAAGATAACCTTATACAAGAGCAAAGGATCAGTCACAGCACTGCTTTAACTCATGCTGAAACTCTGCTGGATTATTTGGAGCAACAGCAAGACAGAAGCCTTGCTGAGAAACTAATGCTGAGAAATCTACGCAGCATTATTTGCTGAAAGGCGAATGAAGGGAAAAATAAAACTTCTTTGCTATCTTATTTTAAATGAATATAGTAAATTCATACTACAATTTTTTTCTTAATTTTTGAAAATCTTTTTGTACATTTTATATGGATGGTGGATTAACTGGGATTTCAATTACCCAGGATTATCTTTTTTCCATTCATCCTGGATAATCGAGAGTCTGGATAATCGAGAGTCTGTATTTTGAAAATACATATAGCAAAAGTCATTTATTCCAACTGCAACTGTCTTCTAATATAAAATGATCCTCTGCCTTCAATCTACAACACATCATCTGACCATCATCTCGACCAATGTTGAAATTATCAAACAGAAAAAAGATTATAATTTTGAGGATTATCAGCTGAAACTGATATACACACTTTTATGAGGAATTCTGTAAGACTATTTACAAGGAATTTTGCTCACTTTGTTCACAACAAGAAAGTTATCTATACAGCTTCCATCAGGTAGCACCAAGTCCCCAGTTGTCCTCACAGCTTCTGGAATGATCCTTTGAACTTCTTGTGCAATTACACCAGTATCAGTAAGATCCTCTTCTCCATGCCTCCCATCCCCACTGCTGCCTTCAGTCCCATTCTCTCTGATAAGGCCAATGTGTCTGGCAAACTCACGGGCATAACGATATCTCACTACCCTCAGTCGCTGTACATTGCGCAACTGCTCCTTTGTGTCCACCTACAATTAATGTTTGGTGAAAAATTATTAAATTTCTTTTCTTCAAAATATTTTCAAGGGAGTTTAATGGATGCTATAGAATTACATTATGCATAATTCTGAACTCTAAAATAAACAAAACCGTCATCCAGGTTACCCAGTAGATTTAGTAAAAATTCTCAAGATGAAAAGCATAAATTTGACCATCATTCAGAAAGATACATCTTCAGTTTTAAAATACATATATTTTGTAAAGAAAAACTTTCATTTCAATTATAACAATTAATCTTTTTCCAATGATGACAGAAATTATTACTTTCAGAATCATTACTAACTATATTTCCCTGTGGATAAAACAATCACGAATAAGAGGAAACCAATCTCTCTCTTTCTAGACATGTAAATTATATTACTTATTCATAAATCTTTTCAAATATATACATTACTTCAAATTTTGATTGTATGACTGGCATACAATAAATGCTATTTTAAAATATTATTATTATTATTTAAATCAATATCTGATGATACTAGTGAACAAATAAACATTATGCAATACAAATTTAATTGAATGAAATAAAAAATAATTGTGGCTTTTGCAGGATATTTATTTATCGCTAACGCATTCAATTTTCAGTTGAAAGAATGTAAAACATCAATCTTACCTCTGAAATATTCTCCTTTGCTCTTGCATCACTTGGTTGGACAATGTGTCCAGTGACCTTGACATTTCCATGGACCACAAGAGCCTCATCAGGTCTGTCTGTATTGATGCCTACTCTACCAGCATGGTAAACTGACTCAGATGTATGGCCCCTCTGCCAGCATAACTCCACATCACTCTCGAACTGGCCCGGGTTGGAGGCCTGAAACAGGAAGGCCTAGTGTCTTCAGGCAGGAGAAGTCCTCCATAATGGTCAAAAGATACTTCCCAAATATATGGGAACTGTATAATCTATATAAGCAGTAGAGTTATTCTTATCCAGTGATAACCAGAATGCTTCTTCAAGAATATAATACTCATTTAATTCACTGCAACTCATTACTCACATTTAATTTGAAAAATAATTTAGAAATTATCATTCTTAGTTTAGAATTACACTTGAATAACAGAACTGTTCTATAACAAGAGGAAAACTGATTATTTTATGGCTATAAACTTTTATATAAAATATAAATATATGGAGGTTGTAAAGTATCATGCTGCATTTTTAGTCAAAGAAAACTGTAAAAATCATGTTCTATAAGTATTATTTTCAAAATTATGTATAAATCAGCAATATTTACAAATATGATTAATTTTTTTTATTAAAAAAAAAAAAGAATTTGGAAAAGTAATGTATGCATTATAGACTCATAAAAATATTTACAAACTTTTTTTAATAAATAAATGTAATTCCAACCATGATGCTAGAGCACAATCAGTTGGTCATATACATAGCACAGTTTATCTTTAAGAATTGGGGTACACTCAAATATGTGCTGATTCAAGCTTTGACAAGCCGCTTACCCTGACAATGATTCGTTCTGATGAGTGCGCAACCACGGGATAATCAGTGGGATCTCCTGGGCAGTGGGCATGAAGCCCCACCACAAGATTGAAATACCGCTGGTCTGGGTTTGGCTTCCCCTTCTTTCGCATGTTGTTTGATGTAGTCTCACTGAAGTGTAAGCGTCCTACTGTCACCTTGGTCACCTGCTCTCCTTGTAGGTCCACCCTGGGGCCCCCACCACCCCCAAGGAAGCCACAGCCAGGCAGACAGAAGGGTCCACATTTGATGCCGGGGGATTGGGGTCGCAGGTGGGAGGAAGGGAAAAGGCAGATGGTCACGATTACCATAGAGAAGTAATTAATTGTATACTACACTCCCATATAAATTTTACTGTGTATTGGAATATGATGATGACATATCTATAGTATCACAAATGAACTTTATATTAAGATTATATATTTGTAACTGAATTAAAGCTGTTTCTGTTAAGCATGTAAGTAAAAATATACATTTATTGTTGGGAAGCTACTTCTGACAACAAATGAGAAGTAAGCATATGAAATTATATCTAACTTTTTTATGCCTGTAAAATAAGATGTGTTAAAATTTAAGAAATCAATCAAAAAGTTACCACCATATAGTATGATATAAATAATGTAATTTCAGATTGATTGCAAACAGACAAGACAGACAAATCTTTTTGTACAATTATTCCTTATTACTTAATGTGATAAACAAGCAGTGGCGGAACTAGGCTGGGGCAACAATGACCAAGGCCTGGAAGGGCCTAGGCAGCTATAATCAGTAGCTATAGGCAGAACCACGGAAAGGGCAGTTCGGCAAGACCAGTTTGGCGACAAGACCATTCGGCAATGGGATTATTCGGCACTGGACAGTTCGGTGCCAGCTGTGTTCTGCATGGCACAATTCCAATATATTTTGGAGGGAATGGCATCATGATAATATTAATATTGCAACTATTAAGTTAAAATTGATTTAAAAGTTAAGCTGTTTTAAATATAGCCATGTTTATTCAAACTTTTTTGGTTCGGTGAAGTCAAATCAGCTGCGATAACTTCATTGTTGTATGTTGTGAACATTTTCTCACAAAAGTAAATTTGAAAGTTAATTCTTTAAAAATATAATCATTTTTATTTAAACAGTATTGGTTCGATGAAATCAAGTCAACTAATTTAACTTAACAGCAATATTTGTATTAAATTAACATTAATTAATTAATTAATTGTGCAAAATCATTATACATATCATCCGGTGATTTTTCATCATATCATTTTTATCGTGTACTTTTTCTCACGAAAGTTAATTTAACACGTTCACTGCGGATTCTGGTATTGGAAACAAATACCGGTGGGCAGCACCTGTTTTTTTGCATTGATAGTTTGATATGTCTCTAGAAATATTAGTAATAATGTTTAGAATGTTCATGGTACAATTATAGACTAAAAAATGAAGGGACGCACCGGTGCGTCCTCCGCCCTACGTTGCGATTTCGTATGCAACCGCGCAATACATCTTATTTCATTTGTGAGGCTCTCCAGGTCCGAAATTTTTGTTAAAATGTATTTAACCTTTATCTGACGAAAAATGTGCAAATATTATGTTCATGCCATTTGATAAAAGTCTGCAATATTATTTTTAATCAAAATCTTTATAAATATGTTTAAAAAATAAAAAAAACAATTGTAGTAAACCACCGGCAAATTTCAGTATTTCAGACGGAGTAATGTCTGGAATTCTCGGAGATGCCCTTTTACTCTGCATGAATTGATGGTAAAATATCTATTTGATTCTGTCTCTAAGAGATCAAGAACTTCTTTATCAAAAAAAAATTGGAAAGAATCCAGAGAATTATTTTCTGACGTAAGCGGTGCTTCATGCATATCTAACTCGCATGGTGGCCCGATAAATGCAAAAACTTGGGAGTTAAAATTACAGGAAGGAGGACACCAGGACGACTCGACTATACTCGAGTAATGCCACGAAAAAAAAAATTATGGTACGTGAGTCGTCATGGCCTTGAAAGCAAGAAGGACGAAATGTACCAAAGGAACACGCTTGGCAGTCTAGAAATACATTTTTTGTACCAGATATATAACGCTTGTAACATAAAGGATAAAAACGAAATTTTTAAATAATAAATGAGATTAAAATTTTTTAAAAATTAAAGCACAATTTGATTATAGTAAATAACATTTATCCAGGATACTATTTACAAATTATTAATGAGTGAACCATTTTAAAATACAAGAATATAATCCAAATAAAATGAAACGTTCGCGGATAACCAGTGAAGTATAATCATAAATGAAACCTAAATATTTACATGAAATTTGGTAGTAATAGTGAGTATCACACTCAAAAAGCTGCCAAGGATGAAATAAAAGGTGCATAAAAAACAGCTGGTACTCCTAGAAAGGTCAGGATGTAACTGAGGGTGGGGAGAAGATTGCAGCGCTGTAGAGGCAGGTGGCTGGTTTCACCAAGCGTTTGAATAGAATACATAAAGGGATGCACTGATGCGTCCCCCGCTCTGAGACGTAGCCTACAGAGGACGCACCAGTGTGTCCTCTGCAGTGAACGTGTTAAATCTATTTTCCTTTAAATATAGTCATTTTTATTTATACATAATATATTCAGTAACATAATAGTTGCAATATTAATATTATCATGATGTCATTTCCTCCAAATATAATAGTGTGGCATGAGAAACACGGCTGGTGCCGAACTGTTCGGTGCTGAATAATCCCGTTGACAAATAGTTTGTCACCAAACTGGTCGTGCCAAATCAGTCATGCTGAACTGTCCCAAACCCATAGAACCATACATCTTGAGAACCATAAATTCAATAATATGGAAAAATTTATGTTAATGGCTCTAAGGCATGAGGACATAAAAAAGTTTGCAAAAAAGAGTTATTAGTAAAAAGCTGTCAAAATAAATATGATACTGAATTAATTGGTACAGTTGGTCACCTTAGTAAACATGGGCCCGTCAATTTTTCTTTCCCCAGGGCCCGTGGCTTACTTGTTCCGCCACTGTAAACAAATATGAATTATATCTCCTATCTTCCATTCATTTAAGTTACTTTAAAGCAGTGGTTTCCAAACTGAGGAGCATGCCCCCTGGGAGGAGGGGTTGGTGATGGCTAGGTAGGGGGCCCAATTTCCTGTCTGTTTAAACATTCTAAAAAGGTTGAGACCTATAATATTCAGCCGCCAAATTCTAGCCCTCAAGTTGCTAGGATGTATTGTTTGCATCCATGTTTTTTAAAAGACAACTTTATTAATGGCAACTGTATGTCTAATAGGGATTGTTTATAAACTGTAATTGAACATGGTAATGAGGGATGCAAAGATATTTTTCTTAGGTGAGGGGAGGATATCACTTTACAGTAATTGGAAACCGCTGCTTTAAAGTACTACAAGTTAACTCTTGTAGAACTGCTTCCATCAACCTCTATCCTAAGAAGTTACTGCTCATTTAATTTTTAAAAAGAGAGAGCTTTATAATAAATAAATACAATTGTAGATGAAGAATAAAAAAATTCAAATTCTAATGCAGATTGAATACAAAGGGATATTTTCATTTTTTTTGTTTTGGGACTACAGTAAAATTACATTTATACAGCATCTTATAATAAGCATATTGGTATATAATAACTGGGATTTAGACACATTACAGTTTTTTATAATAAGCATTTAGTTTTCTTTTAATACAAACTAAAAAAATATAGGTAATATTATACGGTTAAAAGTATTAAAGATTGTCCTAATTAGACCTCATTCTGGAACGATCATTTCTAAAGAACATAAGCAGTCTATAGTCTAGACACAGTCCAGTAATCAGACCATCATCTAATCCAGAATATCTATGGTTCTGAACATGTCAGATAAAAGGAATTTTACTGTGCTAGATATCTCTCATCAGGATGAAATTTCAGTTTGAGCCATGAGATAATAAATACAAAGTGAATTATTGAATTGAATAACATTTTAACATAAAATATTTCAGATCCATATTATTATTGTAGTCCTAAAATTCTTAGCAGGTTAAATATTTAAATAAAAATAAATTACATTTTGACATGGGGCGGGTGTCATCTGTTGTGATAGATTCTCAAATTTCCATATTAATAACATATCTAGCGTTAGGATACTAATTAACAAAATTTGAATGCATCTTAATATAAAAGTTGTGTGGCTAATCACCTGATCATAAATCTACAGGAATGTTTGACGTTTGGGATGTTGATATTTATTATTATGTTTTCCATGCTTTAATATTTAATTTCTTGATCCATCAGATCAGCTTTGCAAAAGTCACACAACTTTTATATTAAGATGCGTTCAGATTTTGTTAATCAGTATCCTAACGCTAGATACATATGTTATTAATATAGAAATTTGAGAATCTATCACAACAGATGACACTCACCCCATGTCAAAATTTAATTTATTTTTAGGTTTTTAGTGCCTTTAATATTTAAGTTGTATAAACTACATAAAATTTTTCATAGAATCTCTAATATTTGCAAGATATATTTAGTTTTTTTGAATTACCCATATGCTTTATTGTCCATTTTGCTAACCAACATATACAAAATATAAATATAATTCTGTGATATGTAGTAGTTCAATTTTTTTGCCAACTATTAAAATTTGTATGACAGCCATTTTATGAATAATCAAAAATAGTATTTGTGAAAAAAGGAATAGATTACTGTATATACCCACGTATAACATGCACATTTCCCCCTAAAAATTTCGGCTAAAAAGCAGGGTGCATGTCACCGATTTTATGTCCGCTTCATATTAGGATGATATTAACATTCTTATGGTACTCTTATGCGTTTTCTTGGTAATAACTTGAATGAAAAATGTAAATTAATGAACAAAAATGCCAAATTTATTAAATAATTATACTTGATGCACAATACAAGATATTTCAAATAAAGTAAAAATAATAAAGAGCATTATTAAGCATCACAAAATCCAAGATTTTGACTGATATTTAAAACTGTTGCCTTCACACTGGGAAACCGCTAAACTATGTAACAGCTCTTTTCTTATATGGCGGACTTTTATTACCGACTTGAGTGAAGTGCTATCTTACTTAATGTTAGTACGAACTGAAGTATATATATTTTCATTAATTTACTATCTCAGTGATATTGACAATATAATGAATAATTTTGCCGTTGAATGATAAGCATGTGACAGAAATCGAATTCTAGAAACACATGCGTGCTATGGGTGGGTACATAAAAAAATTGCAGATTATGGTGCCAAAAACCTCCCTGTGTGTTATACGTGGGTATATACGGTAAATTATTTGTGAAAAATTATCATTCCATGGTTGTTAGTGAAAATATCCCAATTTCAATACAAGTTTGCAATTTGGCAGAAATATATGTTTCAACTGAGTGGTATGTACAGCATGGTAGCATAACAATGAGGATCAGAGACTCACAGCACAGGGTGGAAGGCTTTTTTACTTCGGTCGCTTTGTGACTGCTCCACCTTGATAGTTTGTGATGGTGATTCAACTTTGACACCATAGAAATGCAAGTGGTAGGATCCAATTTTTTTAAGCCCCTCTGGAGTCTTGACAAATTGGGCATCTCCTTGAAGTTGGGCATGGCATGTTATCTGCAATACATGAACCAGAACTCTATGAATAAAAACATTAGAATTACATTAAAACATAGGTTACTAAAATAAAAGAATGCATTGCAATTTCTAATATAACCTTAAATTAATTTAAACTATTTAATTATTAGTGAAAATTATTTTTTTTCATTGGAGGTAGAATGAGTGTGATTGCCACCTCAATTAATACAACTTATTTACTTGTAGGCAAACATTATTTTTGAAAGTTCTTAAATTTTTATATTTATATCATATTGACCCCTTATAATTTAACATATTTCACTGTATGTTTTAATTTCTACAATTAGAATATTATGATCATCTCATCATAAATTTGTGGCTTAACTTTAACATCATATACAGTATTAGAACCTTTTATCCAGCAAGCTTGGGATATGGGGATAGTCGGTTATCTGGAATTTCTAGTTATCTGGAATATACTCACAAACAATGCTCGGAAAGAGCTAGAACTCACCAGAATGGTGTTCTGGTCTATCGCATGTGTCGATAATATCATTCCGTCTCGTCAAACATTTAGTAATTCTGTTATTCTGTTATCTTCATTTAATAAAGATAATATAAAAAAATTTTCTTTACTTTTCTTCATCATAGTCCATAAGGAATAAATCAAAATTTAACTCGTTCTACCAGTTGTTTTGTGTTCACTGCTTTCAGTTCCACTACCAGAACGTGTGTTCCATTTCATAATACTTTCCATTTTGAGCACTATTATAATACATACCTGTACTCCATGATGAGCTGAAGCCAGCTTGCACAGGCTGGTTGTTAATTTTTCTCTGATTTGCGAGCTGGTTGTTAAATTTTAAATATGAAAATTAATTGATTTTGTCCTTTCGAATATATTTTGCCCTATCTGACATTCAATTACAGACAGTGTATGAAATGGAATATATTACAAACAGGACACTTGTTAAGCTAGCGTTGTTTTTTTTTATTCAGAGAGCCGGTTCTTAATTTTATTCCAGTTCCTCACTGCCTGTACTGTACAGTAATAGTAATACTACAGTAATTGGCAGGGTCAGCTTGATGTCTGTGCGAATGGTGCAACTGCACTGGGCCCTGCATTTAAAGAGCCCCTGCGATCTCTAAAAAATATTTGTCATACTTATAAAGTACACACATTTTTAAAGAAAATCTGAAAAAATATCGAAGTATCAGCGAGAGAGACTGCTTTATTTATTAAAATTTACTAAATATTAAAAATGTTTGATGCACACACTTTGCACTGGGCCCTGCGATTTTCCTAGCCGGCTCATGTAATCGGGTACTTTCCAATATAAATTCCTTGTTCTCTTCCAAATTACATGTTCACTTGTTCACCAGAGCACCTCCAAATTACTAGCAAAGCTTTAAATTTAAATTTCTTTCTCCTAGAAAATTTTGGAGAAATGTATTATTTTCTAAAAATAGTCTCTTAACTGGATTGCTAGATAACTGGAATCCAGATAAAAGGTTCTATGCTGTAATTATGCTGAATAGGTACCTCCACTTGAATGAGACACATAAGTTTATTATAAATAAGTAATTAATTCTTTCATCAGATTAAAATATTTCAATTTTATGCTAAAACAACAAATGCTTTTATGAACCTGAAAATGATTTTTCTTCTGGCAGACAAAAGCATCATCAGCATTGGAGAAGTTGAAACCTTTGTCAGCATCTACTCTGTAATGGGGCACCGGACTGCAAAGAAAATAATAATATATAAATAATATTAGCTGAGTTAAATATCAGGGTTTCATCATTCCATAAGTACTTTAATTAGTTGGGTGTAATATGGTTGACTGAAGCACTCATGATATTTGATTAATGAGCACTCTTATCTTTAAAAGCAATGATTCTTCAATAGTTGGAAAACCAAGCTTTTTATGTCTATTGCAGAAAAAAATGTTCAATTTTGTTCTCATTCATAAAGTATGATTGATAATTCTTTCTGGAAATCTATCTTTGCTGTAAATACTAGATATAGGACACATGGAGATTTTTGGGCTCAAATTCTTGGAATATTTAACATACCCACATATAAGGTGGATATTTATTCTAAGAAATGATATGTGATAAATACTTAATTGTTTAATGGTGAAACTGATTAGTGAATTACTTAATGAATTTGTAATTTTGTCTCATAATGCAGGGTTTCTCAACTGGGGGTCTGCATGTTATTTCTCAAGGATCTATGAGTTGAGTAGGGCATGATGTTTATTTTTATCTATAACTTAACTGATTCTGCACAAAGCTCTGATTAATATTTCAAAGTGAAAAAACAAGACAATGTATGAACAAGTAAGAATTTAAAAAAATTCAAAAATAAAATCTTTTTGCTTTATAAAAAGAATAAAAGAAGAAAAATTTCAGATTATTTGTTCATTATAAAAGGTTTTGGTGTCATATTCTTTTCATTACTGTTGCTTCACATATCATTTACGTAATAATTTCGCTTTGATAGGAGGTTTCAAGGTTGAGCTTCATTAAAAAAATGTGTTCTGCTATTAACTTTATATTCAAAATCCATTTACTCCAGCTTATGAAATGAGATTATTATGTAAATGATATGTAAAGTTACAGTAATGAAAAGTACCTACACGACACCAAAATCTTTTATAACAAACAAATAATCTGAAAATTTTCTTGTTTTTTCTTTTAAGGCTGCCTATTTTATAAAGCAAAAAGATTTTATTTTTGAATTTTTTAAAATTATTACTTGTTTTCATCTTTTAAGTGCGAAAATTCCATGAAAAAAATGAACAAATAATTTATCTCAATTGCTTTCTTACAATGATTGATGTCAAAGTTCGTGATTTGTGACTTCGTATGACTAGCGCTAGTAGGCTCATCAGTTTAAATCACAAAGCTAATAAGAAGAGAAACCTTGTACCGGCATTAGCCTACTCTTTTCGAAAAGCACCAAGGAGGACCAATGGCTTTATGTCCCTTCCGAAGGATGAAGCGTTGATTCGCATGCTCTCCTCTAAACACGTAAATAGGGGGCCGCAAGATCTATTGAAAAAATCCCACTTTTGCAGGTTTTCAATAGTTCAGCGTAGCAGGCCAACGTACTCGCCACTACGCCACGGCACTCCATTTCACCAGTTTTGAAATTTTGAAGATACTTTTCTATCCAGAAGCCATTTACCGCAACATGAGGAATAAAAATACTTTCCCAAAGGAACCATCTACTGATTACGAGTTGTTAATTGTTTTACGAAAAAGTTCAAAATTTTTAAACCAATAGTGAACATTATTGAGGTATGAAATTACATAATATGAATAAGCTAAAATTTTCATACAATTAAGCGTTATAAATTTTCTCGCCAAATATTGGTCAAAATGACAACTCATGTTGAAATCCGTATTTCCTGCTATCGTTAAGACATCACTGAGGAAAAACGAGAAGTATTATGTACCCATATATAGGATGCATCCTATTTTTTAGGCCAAAACTTTTAGAAAAATATTGTATCCTACATGTGGGTATTTATGGTATTTAAAAAATTTGCAGTAGTGTCATTAAATAATAGTTTTTGTATTGATTAATTTTATTCAAAAATCATCTCCATATAAAAAACAATTAGTAATAGATTATTTCATTCTCCAACATTTTCATACTAAAAATTTTTATTCATGAATTTTTGTTTTTTTCTAGAAAATGTCGTTTTAAAAATAATATGAATGACAGTTTTTGATTATTTACTTTAATCATAACTTTTAAGGAGTTAACCCTCAATATAGTCTTAGAATTTGTTATAACAATGATCTTGTTCAATTTTTATTATCTAACAAAAATACTAATCCATAATAATAATAATGAAAAATATTCACCATCAATTTTTATTTTTATTGCAGTTTTTCAATAACGAAAAAGTTTTTGCAATAGTCTGAATAATACGTGATAATGACACTCACAGTTCTTTGAGATTCTGGTCACAGAGGGTGTGCCATGATGACTGTTGGAATGGTTGGAAGCGAATGCATTGGTAGCTTGAATCAAGGTACACCCCACCCTCTCCTGTTGTGCTACCTCCTCCAACACCACCAGAGCTTGAATTGTCAAAGCCAGCATAATCTTCATCAAGCAATGCTGTCTGGTTGGAGCTTGGGTCAGGAGACAAGTCTGCAAGCAAAATGTTTAATGAGATTAATCTCTACTAATAAACATTATGGATTATTTGTATAGAGGGTAAACTGAACATGCCATCGTATAATTGTCCATCCATTTCAGTATGCTCATGTTTCTTTAAAACATTACATAATCTGGGCATAAAATTTTTATGATGGATTACACAAAATCTCAGCATTAGTCTAAGAAAGGGGTTCCCAACATGGTGCCCGTGGGCACAATGGCACCCTCCGAGGTTCACTGTTGTGCATGCCGAGGTTTCTCTCGTATCATCCTTGACACTTTGAGCTCTTGTGACAAATAGTGTTGAGTGTCCACAGAATGCTGGAAAGTACCTATGTAATAAGGCTTCAAGACTCTGTCTAATTGATTTTACATATACAGGCGACTCCCAAGATTCGACCATTCGAGATTCGGCCAACTCGAGAATTGGACCGCTTATTCGACCCAGCCGATCGATCAGTCGAATTAGAAACTACCGTATATACTCGAGTATAGTACGAGTTTTTACGACCAAATTTTTATTGCAAAAATTGGGGATCGTACTATACACGAGTAATGCATTTGAGGATTTAAAATTCATGTATCTTCACGGGCATTTTTGGTGAAGTTTGGCCACCCGCACGCATTCTAATGGTAGGCTAACCTTAACAGTGAGGTCCTTTATCGTTGTTATGTTGCTTCGTGAAGAGTAGAATCATTTCATACATACAGCTTCAAATTCACAAATACTTGATGTAGGTGAAGATTTACGGGCACTTACTTTCTTGAATTTTTGTATGTACATCTTTGTTTGCGTCTTTTTCCAAGGGATGGATTGGAAGGAGTTGGATTAAAAGTATCGTAGACAGCGTAACTTTATGGAATTTCGACATCTTGGAAAAAAGAAATTACTTTGTAATATCCAACTGTCTTTATTGTTTCTTCAATCACACACCGATCGGTTTCCACTACAAAGTCATTCTAAAGGTGTTACGTCGGTTAGTAACACCATTAGAATGATTTTGTAGTGGAAACCGATCGGTGTGTGATTGAAGAAACAATAAAGACTGTGGAATATTACAAAGTAATTTCTTTTTATCCGTTATCCCTACCTATTAAATAGATGAGCGAGTGGAACCATTACGTACGCGGAACGTAATCCAGACGTACTAGAATTGAAACGATTTTATTTCATCTTGTGCAATCATGATTCATATCACTTTTTATTAAATGTTTTAAGAGTAAGATACTTAACTTATCCGAATTTTAGTGTACTCGCAAGAAATACTATTTACGACATTTATGGTCTATTCTATGATGGTGTGGAAAATCAAGGTCGTTCGATATATCTCGCTCGTAACCATCGAGCTATCGAAACGAAATATATCGACCCTGGTGGAAAGCTGGGGTCGTACTATAAGTGAGATATATGAAAAACTCATGTTTGTTCACCAAAAATTCAGGGGTCGTCCTATACATGGAGTCGGCATATACACGAGTATATACGGTAGTTTACGCTAAGTAATTTTCGTCCCACCCCACCATGAGAGGTTTAGTTTCAGTCTAGACATTGTTATTTCTGCTCTAATTGTTTGAATTTGTACTGATTCAACATTCAACGGTTCGAGATTCGACCACGTTTTCAGGAACGCATCCCCGTCGAATCTCAGGAGTCGCCTGTATTGTATTTTAAGATTTAACTCGCAGATTTTTTCACCAGGGAAAGAATAATAGTGCCCGCCGCTTTCGCTTTAAAGTCGAATGCGCCCTTTCCCACATAAAGGTTGGGAACCCCTGGTCTAGAATAAACTTTTGGAGAGCATTGAACTGCCCCAGACATGCAGTTAAACTATTATTTAATTATGTAAGATATTTCTAAAAAGTAAAATCCATGACCTCAACAGACAATCATTCCAGGGAATTTAATGTTTAGAAGTTGCAGTTTTTAGTAAAACCACAGAATGACATTTTTAATGAAAAAATATTTATTTTTTATTTTTCCTCTAAAAGGTAGTGAATTTTCTATAGCTAAATAAATATTATAAAAGGAAGTATGGTCTAAACTTAATAAATATGCCTTACAAATTCTCACAGGCTATGTATTGTCAAATTATTCATGCTCCCATTCATGATTATTTATTTATTTATTGGAACAAATGGAATATTTATTTACTTAAGATTACTTCATGGTCAAGACCATTACAATGTATTATAAAATTTAAATTATTATCCATGGCATAATCCACATACAGGCACTCTCTGGGTCATGTAAGGAATGCATTATGGCACTTGTTCCATAACCTGAAATTTGCATAAGACAAAAATTATTATGGATGCTATGTGTTTAAAGTATAATTTACTGCATCAGTACAGTACAATTAATCAGTTAAATTCATGCAGTGAGAGTAAAAGTGCTAGTTTACATGTAAACTAGCACTTTTACTCTCACTGCGATGCTTATTGCAAGGGCAATACTTACATTAATTTGTGCATAAGTGAAACACATGTTAATAGATCAAGCAAATGTGCAATGAGAACACCGCATTACAACCCATACCTTGCGTTCTTCCCAGAGCCGTGGCAAGGACATTCAGTGCCTGGGGCAAAACCATGTAGCAGTACCCTCTACTCTCAAATAATACTACCATTTCTGTTTTATTATTATTATTTCTTAATTAATTCTTAATAGTTGAGGTACCCGGCATTTCCCGGATAAATCTAACACTATCACTGACACCGATTGCTATGAAGATCGTTTGTGCAGACAATTGGGAAACCGTGTTTTCCTCTCCATAATCTTTTAAAAGTACTGCTTGAAAATTTTTTCGGAAAAAATAATACGATTGCCAGAAAATAATCAGCAAGAGCTCTTAATTAAAGCTTATAATTTCGGCGAAAGAAATCCGAGAAAGTTCCAAACATGCCATTACATATTCTGTTTACATCGGTTGAAAAGTAGATTATTTTGGTAAGGTAAATTAATCCACTTTATTTTCCTCTATGAAGGTATTTTACGATTTATTTGATACCAATTAAAAAAATGTATTCGGTTATAAAAATCTGAGAACGTCATGTCCCGTAATCGAAGGAGAAATTGAACTTGGACTCGAATCGTAGTACTTCACAAAAAAATGAGTTCCTCATTTCTCTTCAGCTCGCAAGCAGTTACAAAATGGTACCAAATCTTTGTTTTCTACAGTGAACACTAGAAAACAGTGGCCAAAGATTTTCAGCCAAAAAATTCGAATTTTTGCATTTAAAACCAATTTGCAAATAGATTTGATGCCTCTTCTGAAATAATTGATACAGAAATAAAGTTATTCTTTTAGTCATGGTCAGGGGCGTAACTACGGTTTTGGGGCCCTCATGCAAGTCAAGTTTTTGGGGCCCCCATTTATATAAAAATATATGAAATTATTATACCATTTTGATTTTTATCGATTTTTTTTACATCTAATTCCAAATATACATTGAGAGTTCTATAATTCTAACATTATAAGGACAGGACAAAACAACTTCAAACACTTGAGATGGGTATTTTCGTCTTCATTTCGAGAGATGAAATCTTTCATTCCAATAAGGATATTACTACCTCGAATACCTTACGGCAGATTATGGGATAAATTCTAAGTATGTTTCTGGGGCCTCAAATATCTTGGGGTCCCCACGCACTGCGTGGGTATGCGCCACCAAGTTACGCATGTTGTCATGGTATGTTTAACCACCGATTTTCTATGATGATCCCACAAAAATGTATTACGTACATAACTGATAAATGAATTTTAAAAAGCATGAGGAGCAATTTAGTTCCTTATCGGTGATCGATTTTCACCTCAAAAAAGTATATTGTGGACCGATACCATGCGCATTTGAATTTTGGTTCACGTTTATTATTCACACTAATATCCTAAAAACTTTAAAAAGCAATTTAAATGTTTTCTGTATTTGCTACCTTTAGCATTTTTCCTATAAAATAACGTAGGATACTTCATATGCATGCGCACAGCTTAACGCATATGCATAATAGAATTTCAAAAAATTCCGACTAACCTCTTGAGTCCAAGTAGTTGCGTTGACTAGATTTAGATCTATAGTATGTTCTTCTGGTAGCCAAGATTAAAACTTTCTTTTCTTCTATAAAACAGCAAAAATAAAAATTGACATGAAATATTGAGTGAAAATATGTAATAATTGCTGATTCTTACGAGAGAAAGTACTAACCTGCTATATTTAACTTGACGCTGAATGTGCAAAATGCTGATACAAGACGTAGCTCTCACTGTCCGTATTACTTTGACAACAAGCCAAGTAAAAGTGGTGTCAAGAAATTGGAAGGAGTAAAGGGATAGAAAGAGCGATGCGAAAAAGACCTCCAATGCGTTTGCTTGCGAATTTTCATGTGTAGGCTAGGAAGATATCACCAAGGACTTTATCCAATGGTTTATGGCATGTGGGGGCTTCTAGCAATAGGGAAAAGGAGTCATAAGGTTAGCGTGTATAGTAGGATGCCATAAAATGCGTTTTCTTTCACCACGTGCGGCTCGTGTCACTCCATGGGAAGCTATGAAGGAGAGAGGAGGAGATGGAAAAGGAGTGGGTAAAGTCGGAAAAAGCAAAAGCGAGAACTGTAAATGGGAGGACCAAACGCCACCCTCTGGGATCGGTAGCCGGCATACATTGCGACTGTCCTAATTCCAGGTAGTTCTGAGCAGTCGCCCGTGTCATTCACGCTTAGGAGAGGTCTTCAGGTGCCCATTGTCCGTCGGCTGAGGACGAAATTTCTTTTAAAACTTCAATTAAATAAAACTGCAGGATAAGTAATACATAACAATTTTGGTGAAGTATTATTAACTAATATTTTCAAAATATCGACTTGATTTATTTTGCCTGTTTGGCATCCCTTGGGCTTCGGCGCCCGGGGTGGTCGTCCTGCCTGCCCCCCCTTGCTACGCTCCTAGTTCTTCCTCTATGCACATATGTAGTTCCCGCTTGCTTATGCAAACCTCTAACATAAACTTTCTGCATAATGGAAATTTTTTTTACATAAGTGTGGGTTTATGTAAGTCGAGGCTTACGTAACCCAAGGAGTGTCTGTATTTATATACAGGGGATCCCCTCTTAACGTCCTAGTTATGTTCCAGAAAAGTTAAATGTTAAGAGAAAAGACGTTAAGCGAGGAATTTCTCCCTTAAGGATCAATGGAATAAGGGAGGGTTAGTTTATATATGTCCTTCTCATACAAAGTACAATATTTTTTAAACATTTCAACACAAAGACATTGCAAAAGAAACACTTTATAAAACACATTTTCATCTTTAACTTATAAATCACCTTTTAATAATTACCTAGACTAACTTTAAAATGTTTAATGACATGAAATCATGGCAAATGAGTCGTAGGACAAACATCGTGCAGATGAAAAAGGATGGACGTTAAGATGAACCATTTAGACATTATGCAAAAATGTTCCTCAATAAATTTTGGACGTTAAAGTGAAATGACAGTAAGTGGGAGGACATTAAGTGGAGACCCCTTGTACTAGGCTTTAGTTTTTTTAAGAATCTGAATATAGTTGAATAGTGCAACAATTTTTTACATACCAGTAGGTAGTCCTGCTAGAAGTAGGCTGTTATCAGAAGGCTCTGCCTTGACCTGCACACCTCTAGTTCCTCCCTCACATACTCTCCTCCTCTTGCCTCCACCTTGGGTGGAAGTGTATAGGGTTGTAAGCCCAGGGGAATGTGGAGAGAGAACACCACTACCAGGAGAAGAAGCACCATTTACGACCATGACAGGTGTTACAGGGAGTGGAGCTGGAGGTGTTGGGATACCGTGTTGAGGCTGCTGTTGCTGGAGAAGAAGGGGCACAGGAGCCAAGTGTACGGCAGGAGATGGCAAGATGGGCCCCACTGGAGACTGTTGCTCAGGCCCAGGGGGTAAGAGTGGGGCAGGTCCTTTGGGAACAAAGTTTGTGAGCTTGAAGGTGTCATTGATGCCTCCAACATGATGCTGGGTAAGGTGCGGTTGCTGATGGATGTGTGAATGGTGATGGTGATGATGGTGCAGGAGGATTTCCTGTGGCATTGGTGGCACAATAGACTTTTGCTCTGTCATGAGAAACAGAAAGGAAACATGAAGAAGGAAAATTTAGTTTTGAAAGATAAGACTAATTATTTTCATGTAATTTGGAAAATAAAAGACTAATTACATGCAAAAAATCTCCCTAATCACAGTTGCCTATACAGGAAATGAATATATAAACAGTCAAAAATAGCAAGATTTATGTCTTTCTCCACGTAGTTTTCAGTCAAATTCTGTATTTCACTTGTTTCTACCTTCTTCATTCTCCCATATTACATATACTAACTACAAGTAATTCAATTTTCCAAACATATTGAAATATTTATCTTTCCTCTATGTCATTTATCACTATTTCTCTTTGTTCCTTACCATCTTTCTTTCAAATGTTATGCCATTCTTCTTACTCTCCTTTTCCTTAGCTATGATGCAGAACATAATCCAATAGTGAGAGAATATTCTAAAAAGCTATTAGAACAAAACAGATGCTACATTGAATGCCTTAGCTCCTAAAAAAAATGTAGCATGAATTTTTTTTAAATTCAGCTATTCTGTAGACTGCTCCACCTTATCAATGTCATTTTTATTCAAGACCATAATTCAAAAACATAGTATTTACAAACCCTTCTTTGAGCCTAATGCTTTCCCTTCCTTCAACAGCCCCATTCTGCTTTACCTCAATGTCCCTCTAATTGCCCTGCTAATCCCAATGATCTTTCATCATCCAACCAACCCTTTCTACACGAGAATGCTTACGTGGTGAGTGTGCTCCTCCATTTGCATCCTGTGGTGAGTATGGTGGTTCTGATCCAGAGTCTGGAGGGCTCTCAGGGAGGCTGTGCCTGTGGATTACAGAGGAAATTTGTGGTTACAGCGCTTTTATCATTTAATTTCGAAGAATTTCAATAAATTTATTGCAATATCCAAATGCATATAGAAACTTCTTAGATTTGAGTAAAAGAAAAAGAATTTCAACATATTCTTTATTAAATTTAAATAAAGCGCTAAAAAAAAGCTATATTTAATTATAGATAGGCACCAAAATATAAAATAAATTTTAAGTTATTGTGAGTAAAATTACTTTAAATGTTATTTTTTTCAATTGATAACTCAGCATCATAAAAAAAAGAAATAGATGGGAGAGGGGGCGAAGGAGGCATTCCCCGCTTTCAATCATCAACTGTAATAATCTTCCGAAAGAGATCTTGCCTGTCAATTATTTTAATAAAGGACCGTCAAATATTTTAAACCTAACGTTAGAAAGCTCAAAACCGAATCGTATAATGCTTAAAAGGCCCATAAACAAAAAAAGTATTATTAACTAAGTTTGAATTTTCGTTATGGGAACTGCGTCCCGGAGGAATTGACGAGCTAATGATTAGGAATGTTTGGAACACTTGGTGGCGTCCACCACTCCTGAGTTTCTCTCTCGGACAGCGTGTCTGAGGGCGTCGGCTAAAATAAATCCTCGCGGTTTTCCACTCACGGGTGTGTGTACGCGGTCCCTCCGTCCGGGGTGGGGCCCTTCCCGTAGCCCTGCTGCTGTTGCTGTGGAGGTGGCGGAGGAGGTGGAGGCGGCGGCGGCGGAGGAGGCGGCGGGGGCGGTGCCTGGGAACCCACCAGAGGAGGCTGTGGGGCTCCGGGATGGAGGTTGGGGGGCGGCGTGGAGGAGGAGGGGTCCGCGGGAACCTGGGCCGAGGATGACGATCCTGCGGGTCCGTGTCGGGAGACTTCGTTGCTTGCCAAAGTGTCAGCGAAGTAGCTGCAGAGCGAGAAACTTTACGCCTCAACAACATCAAACAGGGATTATGAATAGAAGACTCTGCAATTATAACTAAATATAATAAACAACACTCGTGAAACACATGTTGACCTTTTCCGATCGACGTTAGAAATTAGGAAACACAGATAAGATATTTCGAAAGTTTAGGACTTTCCACAGTAAAAGATTGAAAAGAGGATGTCAGAAAGAAGGCTGAAGGATAAATGATCATCATTATTGTGGACTGCTATAATTATTTAGGAGAAGACAATTAAAACAATCAAATACAAAGTCATGTAACGATATTAATATATATTTTCAATTGATTTACTTAGGAGGCATATTAAACGTAATGATCTGGAGAATATACAGGAAAATGAAATATAAATAAAAGTGAAACCACTGGATGGATGTTAAACTCGCATTTAATGCCATAGACGATTACAAATGGCGCTGTATATGAATGAAGAAAACAGTCACCGGTTCTATAAGAATTAATTTCATTAATCCCCTTCAGGCAAAGTAAATTTCAACAGAGTAACTCTGACTACGATCTAGTTTCGCGAAACGATATTCGCGGTTTCTGCATTTTTGTAGTAAGAAATCAAGAAATAGATCTCTCCATCCATGAGTGACGGAGAAGAGAGAAAGAGAGAGGGTGAGATGAGGGAGACGATTTGAAAGCTCTTTCTTAGAGATAAAATCGCTCTGGCAATGGCCGAGGGAAATGGCTGAGGGGCGGAGCGGAAGATGGAGGGGGATAAGAGAGAAGGGGCACGGTGGCAGAGGAAGGAAACGCTTAAGGGTGGAAATGAGTAGATGCTATCTGCACGACTGTTTGAACAACCCCATTCGGTCGTGCCTCACATCTCACCCCTTTCATCTCGTAAATCTCAGTAATTGGACGTAGGTAGCATTTATATCCAAACTAATTTTCTTTAAAATTAATTACGCCCATTTATTTATTTATTTTAAATTTGGCGCAAAATCCAGCGAAAAAGACGTAAATGGACAATTTCTGGCGCTGGAGGATATTTAGCAACTACGAAGTTTAAAATATGAGGTAAATTTTTTTTACTAATTAATAAACATTTATTTAAACCTTGAGTTCTTTACAGTGCATATCGTGAAAATGTTTATGTAAATCTTAACATATATATGCTCGTTTGTAAGAGAAATAGCATCTGCCACTTAAGTCACTTTACATCATTGCGTTCCGTAAAAGATATTCTGGCATGTGCTTCCTACATAAATAATTTAAATCGAAAAATGATTATATAAAATATTCCGTTAATTTTTCCATGAAAAATAACCGAAAAACTATGCTTTTCCAGAAACCATAAAAAAGGTTTCTTCTATCCACGAATCACCACTGAAGTTGTCTGCTTTGTAACCTGATTTTTTCAACCTTTTCATGCATATTATAGAAACATTTAAAAAAATGGATTTCAGCCTTAAAGTGAGCTTCTTTCTTGAATTCCATGAAAACTGCTCATTGATACTGCTTTCCTCGGCGGTACGATAAAAGCTTAAGATACTATCCCTCCTCAGCTTAAAAACTCTTACCTGACACATACCGCGGTAACACATTTAAGAGAAAAAATATATGTAAGGCATCGTTTAATTTTGAAATGTGTCAAGAAAAAGATTTTATTTAAGAAAACTTGTTTTTAAGTTTTTGGGTGATAGTGCATCTAATTCCCATATCGTAGACAGAAACCGAAATATTACAACATTCAGGCGGATACGTTATGTAAGCGTTCGAAATGTTTAAACCACACGTTACACTCACTTGTTAGCTGCGCTGTCTTCGTCATTGATGAAGTCCTCCAACTGGCTGAAGTCGAGCGCCTCGTTGTCGATACCTCCGACGAAGTCTCCACGACCTGTAAAGAAGGAAAAAGAGGAGAGTGAGAGAAAGAGAGAGAGAGGGAGGGGGGGGGGGGGGGGAGATGAAGGCGAGTGACTTTTTCGAGAGGCGGAACTAAGAGGATAATGTGAATGTGCACCACAAACGCAATAAATCGTGCGTTATTATGCAAAACGAGCCTTTTTTCCGCCTATCCCTCTTACCCTTAGGTAACTGCCCTTGCAAAGGGAATTCGGAAAGCGGAGGAGTGGCCTTTGGAATAGTTACTCCACTCTACTCTATGCAACCACGTTTATCTCCGGAATCTGAAATTCAGGAAGGTTTGGTACGTTGCTCTGTTTTTTCGCCACGAAATTCCACGCCTTATTTTCGCCACAAATTGCAGTTTTCACTTGTTGTTTTTCGTTTATTATTAGACAAAGTTCGTCAGTAATTTTTTTGATTTGTGAGGTTGGCAGGGATAATTTCTGCCAACAGTTTTGAGAAATGTAAACTAAAGCCCACGATAATATCGTTTAAAACGCTATTTAACTGATATAAAATAAGTTTTCGTTGTGATGTTCATATAGATGATAATCTTATTCCCTAAAACAATGAAAAAGTGAAAATAAGGTTCATTGTTAAATATATTAATGAAAAATTCACATATTTTTTGAGGATTCGCATTGACTCGGGTAAATATACTAAGGGTTGTGTTAGTGATGAGTAAAAACCACTATGGAATTCAAGAATGAGAAACATATTCGAGGCATTAGTTATGAAATCATGTAACGGTGTTTGCCAATACCCTGAAACATATATTTTTATCTCGATGTTCATCGAATCGTTTTCATTCTCACATAAAACTTGCTATAAATGAATTACCACTCATTTGACTCATTAGGATATTTGCATAACATCTCTCGCATTTAAGTAAACTATAACTAGAAAAGATTCTGTTATCGAATTATGAAAAAAACACAAATCATTTTAGTAATGATAACTTTATTAATATTACAGCTAAATTTTCCTATGCACGAGTAAATGTCTCATGTTAAGTTCACCGCTGCAAATAGCATATCAACGGCGATAATTCTCCTTAGAAGGTGAACTGCGATTAGACGCACTGGCAAAAACGTTTCACCGAAGAAGGCGCGAAGTATAGTGTCATTTGCCCACGGCGACTTTGACCAAAATATTTACCTTAATGATAAGACCTACGCATAAAATCGAAATCGGCGCGTCCGCTCAGTTTGTAGAACTCTCTATAACGGAAGAAGAAGAAACAGACCATCAGATAACATTAACTCGTTATTTATAAAAAAAAAAACTCGCTGAAAAAGAGGTTTAATCGGGTATTTCCTCTTCCTCTTGATACGGAACTGGCTTAAATCCAAAGATAGGCGTGGTCATGCGATCGCTGCGTTCGTTAAACACACACGTTCTCTCCATCCCAACCTCTCCCTCTCCTCTCACTACGTCAACCCAAACCAAACCTCTCACTAAACCCACTCTATTTGCAAGGCACATATATCACTCTTAACTCTCATATCTTTAACCCGCTCCAACAGTACAATAATTATACCTATTTCTGATTTATCACATTCTATTAGACACAAAAGAATGCTTTCTCGGAGCGACAGATAAGTATTTACGATGAAAAATAATCGTCCGGTAGACTTATCGGCGGAATTTCCGAGGAAGAAATTTAAAATCCGAATTTCCATCTCAATAGGTTAAGAATGCAATATTCTAGCTTTCATATTTCCGCATTACCAATAAATACTATACCTATACTCCCAGTTCCAGGGTCGGTCAAAGGGGGGATGCGGCGGATGCAAGGCAATTTTGCAAAAACTTTGAATAAAAATCACTTGAAAACTGATTTCCAATAAAGAAACACCCCATAAAAGTTATAATATTAAGCCGAGGCTCCATAAATCGTTCGTTATTACCACAAATATTTATATCGTGAGCGCCCCACTGATGTTCGCATCAACTTCAGCGCTTGGCCGACTCTGCCCAACTCTAAATCCTATGTCGTGGCGGATACAATATGGTAAAAATCACACGAAATGTACAGACGAGAATTTCATTGAGTGCAACAAAACATTGAACTCTCTCCGAAAATCGAGTTTGATGAAATCATCGTAGAGACGCGGAGTAAATGAAGTTCATATGGAAGAAATCAAGAAGGTGGTGTGACCCATGTAATTAATCGAAAGCGAATTTAAGGCTGAATTATAAATGGAATAATGAGATTTCATGTCCGTAATATTCGTTATGGTGGGATCATAAGAAAGAACAAAAGCAGTGGAATGGAAGGGTCTGAAGGTAGGAGTCAGTACTGACCTAAGAAATGTTACAATTTGAGAAATAACCGATGGATCTTGTGGAAAAGGTGAATATTTACAAAAGACTAGAAGAAAGGCAGAATTATTTTTTGTCCAAAGAAAAATGAAAACAATAGAGCAGAATATGAACTGTCAGAGTACGCATATTTAGGCAATCTCATTCCCACAAATGAAGTAACATGGAATGACTTGACAAAGTATGTAACTAATGCAATAGAGAACGTCATCATTAGCAAACTTTCCTTCAAGCGCGATTGATTCTTATGAAAATTTTCATGCTTAGAATTTGACCTCGACGATCATTCGAATACTGATTCCGGAAGAACTCATCCATCCCAATATAAATTTGGCCCTGAGAATGGTTTGTAATTATTTGGAAATCCGTTGTATTACTCTTGATGAAATGCCAATTCAAATTCGTTTGATAGTAGATAAGTTCGTGGTACAAATATTCATCAAATTAAATTATTATTTTAAGTGTTTATACAAAAATTTTAACGATTACGCGCATGCCAGCAAGTAATCTTTGTAGAACTTCTTTAAGCAATTAGTTTAGTATATTTCCTCTGTGACCTATTTAATTCAAACACCGTGTAGTCGCATTTTTTATGTTTCCTTGGTAACTGATTTTGCTCCCGAAAACACAAGGCTCCTATAACCTCAATGCCTACTCGCTATAAAATAATAACGGTTGACGAAGAAAAATGATTATAAAACGTATAGAAATAAAATTGCGGGTGAAACACTGCCCGAGATTCCTACATCTCCGAGAATAATAATGGCCTTAGAATTTTATGGGTACCAATTAACAGTTTTCCATTAAATTCAACTAACCGCATCAAATCTCAATTCCGAGAAAACTGCAAGACATTTGCACCACTACCAGCTAAATGGACATTAAAACAACTACCTCGGGTATTTGGAATTTCATCCACATCTCCCGGACGAATCAGCCATTGAGTTGAGATGAACTGCGACTCACGCCGTCGCGCGAGCGTGTCACACTTGAGTGCATCTTATATCCTTTGCAATTGGAGTGGATCGGGAAAATGGAGGGACGAATTTGAGATGGTAAGGACGAGGATGGACGGAGGGTGAAGACTCTTGGGGTTTGGGCATATTTTAAATACTCGTGCGTGTCAGTGGCATAACCGTAAAATATGTTCCTCACCTATATTAATCGGGCCAACTACACTATTTCCTTATTATTGTAGCTGTGATTCCCCTGCCATTGTGGGGGCACAGTTAAATCAGAAGTGTATCCTATGCAAAATGGCGGAATGACCTGACGGAACCTGAAAATTTCTAACTCAAATTTCGCCAGGTGTAGTTCCATATTTGCAGCAAAAGCATGTAAGTAACTACCTTGGCTTGATATTTTTGTAGTAAATGGGAATAAGAATTTGTATTAATTCCACATCTTAAATTTCGTCTAACTAAAAACAATATTTTCATCAAAATTTCTTCACTAAATAATTTAGAGTTTATTTTATCCGAAAAATATAATAACTTGACTCAGCCTGTCCTTTAGTAGGTGTGTATGACGTTATACCTATCGCTTCAACGATGAATGATGTTGGTACTATGATAAATCCGTTACTGCAACTATCAAATTTAGAAAATTTATTAAAATATTCACAATTAAGAATACTTTAAATGAGTTCCTCATTCAGGTGTTCTATGTTCTCAACTAACGAATTTAACATAGGTTCATCACATAAGAATTCCGAACCTCTTCAAATAACTTGATTTGAAAATCACGAAATATTGTACTGTTAAAATTCTTGTGGATTTGAAAATAGGAATAAGAAATGCCCGCCGTTGAAGTGAGGCTTATATTCCTTCCTTTCTCAATCAAGGTAATGAGCAGTACAGTGCGGCGCGTGCTAACTCAAGCGGAACGGAAATACAGAACCCGAGTGAAGGGCGAAGTCGGCTGCGTATTTGCTTCCCACAATCTTCACAGGCGGCGGGAGGTTGGCAGTCGCCATCCAGGACTTTTTTGATAGTTGTTTGGGTGGGAGAAGTGGGGTGAGAGATGGAAGGGCCACGCGGCACAGAGGGAAGTGTCTGCAGGGGATGTTAATTACTAGGATGAATGTCAATGATAGGACAGGTGCTGCACGGGGAACAGAGAGAGAGAGAGAGAGATAAAGGAAATAGAGGAAAGGGAGAGGTATAGAGAGAGGAAATAAAGAGAGAGGAAATAAAGAGAGAGAGGGGGAGAGAGGGAGAGAGAGAAAGTGGGTGTAGACGGAGTGAGGAATGAGAGGCCTGGAGGGGGGGGAGAGTGAGAACGGACGTGAAAAGGGGAGAATGATTTAAAAGAATAGGTCAAGTACAGGGTAATAAAGCTTTATTTTTAGAATTTAAAGCATTTAAAATTTCTGATAAGGATCTTTCCGAAGTTTCGGTCAGAAACGTCAAACATTTCTTGCCACGATTTTCACAACAGCACAGACGGAGACTTATGTACGAATCTGACAGAAAAGGAAATGAATTCAGAAGAAAAATATCTCATCTAAATTCGCGAGAATAGCGACTAGAAATTATCAAACCTTTGCAACACAAACATGGGTGACGTACGAGTATATGGCAGCCGACAGAAGTAAATGATTTTAAATGCTTCATAGCGCAGCACTGCCACACGTACTAAACGAAGCCTAGGTTAAAGAGTAAAATCCGTTGTTTTTTGCGTTATTTTGTGAAATTTATCCATTATGGAGGATAAAAAACTATCACACTTGTACTTTTTTCCACTATTTTATTTTATTTCAATATAGAGAGATGCTACTGTGTAGTGAAACCATGGTCGTCTCTCTATATTGAAATAAAATAAAATAGTGGAAAAAGTACGAGTTGTTTATTCTCCATAATAGGTTAAAGAGCATAAAAGCTCTTTAGATTGGGATCTAAATCTTTGTTGCGCCCAAAAATTTGACGTTGAAGACGAAATGTTACGGAAATTTTGTGATTAACCTCAAATCTCTCTCGTATCTAAGAAGTTCTTCTACGCCGCTCAACCGACTAAGAGATTATGCTTGAACTCTGTCCGAAGTGTCAGTCGATCGGCGAAATCCTTTGCGTGCCGCCGTAATGCCCGCGGGAAATCCGAATCGGTTTTTGGCGCCAAGCGAATAACCGACGAGGGTAAGCTGTTCACGGGGAATCGAGGTTCCTCTTTCGGCTGTGCGACTCGAAGCAGCTGCGCCGAAAACGGGAGCAACTACACGGATCATTTACAGGTGCAGCGCCGAGAAAACCATTTCGTTTTATAAGAGGTAATTTGCGATCAGAGAGGATCACTTTATGCATGGAGGGAAGGTGAAAGGGGGTGGGACCCCTGGGAGAGCCGGCTACCCCAGTTTGTTTGGCCCTGCACTTCCGCTTCCGCCTCCGCTCGTAGGGGGGGGGGGGGTGTAGGTGGAGCTGAGAGAAGGGGCTTGACATGGGAGGAAAGGAGGGAGGGCGTAGAAGGGTTGACCAGTGTGAGCGAGTTCATGGGGGTATCGTAGGGTTGTTGCGGTAGGAGGGAGGGAGTCGCAGATATCCATCACTGGAAAGAGTGGAGGTGGAGAGGGAGCGAGGGAGAGGTATGGAACCGGGGTGAGATTAATGCGCTTCACGAATGAGTGAGGAGGGGCAAGGGAGAAGGGACGACGTTTCGTTGATTCTTCCTCACGAGAGTAACTGCTGCGAATGAGCAATACTCACGCACTGTGTGTACATACGTCGTCGAGGGAGGGTGACGACAGACGATAAACTACGCGTTCAAATCTTACGACGGACGCCGGGATCATTCACAACGTGTCTTGCTGTAAAACGAAGAATTACACAAGCATGAAGTCCGAGATTGTATGTGTATAATTTTAAGGGTGATGAATTAAAATATCTACAACGCGATTTTAAATTAAGAAAATTGTGCTAGGAAAAAATATATATATATATATATTCTCTATAATAAAAACGTTGTTCTGTAAGGAACGGAAGATGGCAGGCAGCGAAGTTTAATTAGACCACTTGAAAATATGTTTTGTTAGTTAGCTAATACTGAACACATTCTATCACAATATATTTTTGGTAGTTCTTAATATTCGAGTGGCACATTTATTTGTTAATGTAAATATCATACCTACGCATTATTTTCCCTACGTTATATATGTATACATATAATTTTTTCCCTGTCTTTGCACACCGACAATTACATGCAGCATTGACGAGAACAAGGTGGGAGAAGAATATCAGAATTTTATAGCCCAAAATAAAAACCAAAGGGATTTACTAAACGACAACAGAATATTCACTAGAAATGTAGTATATGACAAAATATTTCATATGTAATAGTGTGCTATTAATTATCTTAAATGCAAATATTAATATCAATCTATCTATAATTCTTCCGTTGATATTTCAACGGGAATTACACTAGTATATATATAAAATCCTTAGGTATGTTTCCAACACTTGACAAATTCTTCCTATGGGACAAACATTCAATTCGTCATCCCCGTGCTCAAATGCCCTCCCCCATCCTCCTCTGCCCCTTATTTCCAATCCTCTTCCCCTCTCCGCGGCTATGATCCTTCCCTTCTTCTCGGCTAGACCTCCACAACCCCTATTGACTGTCTCCTTGCAAAACGTTCCCATTAAAACACTCGCAATAAATCTACTTCCAATACGAATAAACGTGTTCAAAAACACTAGACCGCGTATGTTAGGCGGGGGATAGCTAGTACGGTATATTACATGAATTTTTGAAATTAAGTTGTAAATATCAAAGGAACAAAGTCCAAGTTAAACAAAAAATATTCTGATGATTTAATAAGAGAAAATACTTAAACGGTTTAAATTCTAATAAACGGGATTTCAGAGGCTATCCAAAGATATAGATGCCATGGTGATCTCTACTCAGAGATAAAAGACGTTGTAAAATGGCTGGAGTTAATCGAATACTGTACGCGAGTAGCATTCGAGAGATATTATTCAGCTACTGTTTTGTTTCCAGTTGTAAGATGAAAGGGTATCAAGGAAATTAAAACGATATCTTTTTAAATAATTTTGCTCAAAGGATATTTTTCTGAAGGTCGAATATCAGGTATTTATGTGATTTTATATAGGAAAAAAGTGGAGGGAATCCCGTAACAGAGTTATCCAAAATATCAGGAATATTCCTAAATACTAAATGCTGATTTTCAAATGTAATCGTTGGTGGAGCACTCTTTTAAGGTAGTCGGATGCAGTTTAAAGTTCCACAATTATCATCCTTTATGAAACTATACGGAACAGAAAAAAATCTCTTTAAAAAATACGTATATCTTTTTAGGTAAATGTTGGTACTTGGTGAACAATAACAACATTTTTTAAAAGCCAATTATGGTGGAAAAACCGAGTGTCGTTAGTTTGGGCAGGACCTTAACCATATAAATGTACTTATATCAAATGTAGTTTGTTTATTATCGCAGTATTAATGCAGGAAAATTTTCACTATTAGATGATTAAGCAAAACATCCATCTCAGCTAAAATAATGTTTTGCTTTACCTCGGACAATACTGGCTAACCCGTTGTTTCCTATTTTATGTTTCGCCTGAAAATGTATTTACATTTCTAACGCGCTAGACGACCTAAATAATGGAGCGTATAAAAAGTTTCATTTCATGTGGTAATTTAACACTAAAACTGCGGAAGAATAATTTAATTTAGATGTTTATTATACCAAAAAATTATAATCTCTAATCTCGACAATACATTAATCTTTTGAGCTGGAAATGTTAGCGCCGTCTACTCATGAGGCCATAAGATGCGATAAATCATGTAGCATACCGATTAGGTTAAGTGGATGTCTCTATAGTGAACGTAGAAGAATAACATTTGGTTAAATTCCACAATTTTTATTTCACGACCGGTTTCGCTAAATAACTAGCATCATCAGGTGATTTAGCGAAACCGGGCGTGAAATAAAAATTGTGGAATTTAACCAAGTGTTTTTCGTTAATATGAATATCAATTATCACAAAGTATAGTCATATTCCTTCGATTTTATTAACGTATAAGAAATTACTTCAACTGCTAATGATCTTGGTGGACATATGTAAATAAAAGAATTTATAGCTTTCAGGATGCCAACAAATTAAGCGTGGAAAGGAGAATTGATTAATTATACAATTTATTATGTTATCAGAAAATGGAGCTGGATCTTAAAAATAAATATCTATCAGGTGTACTGACGTGAGTAAGCAGATATTAAAAATATAATTAAAAGAAATAAGTGACTTGTGTATCGATACTTTTGACTTTTTTGTAATAATAATTACTCACAGAAAACAGATAAATAATAGACATGAATTAAAGTCTGAAAATTCGTTTCTTTGATAAAGTTATCCTCGCTTGTATAAATAAGTTTCCCAAAATTATCATCTCCAAAACAAACGATTTCTACAACCGACAAGCGAATATGGTAATTTTCTTTTAGCGGGTTAAATTCACGTTCCCGTTAGGGATTATTTAGCGTTTTTGACGAATGCCTCATTACCCAACAATATTTCTAAAAAAACTTTCTAAATTTCTTTCGGAAGTGTTAAACAAACGAATACTTCTGCATGGTGACTTCAACGCGCGAATCAGAGAGGGTCGGAAACTTTGCAGAAACAAATCCCGCCAGTTTCGCGTGGCGTGCAAAAACACACACACACAAACTCGAACTGGACTCAAATCGTGTCGTTCTCGAGAGCGATCGCTTTCACCCGATGAGCGGTGGCCAAGAGCCAGAACAATAGGGACCGGAGCGGCGGAGGCGGAAAGGAAGGAAGGAGGCAGAGAGAGAGAGGGAAACGGGTGAGAGGCGGGTGGAGGAAGCGTGGGCACTGAGGCGGGTAAACGACGCACGCTTTCGACGGCTATCACTCACTCCCCGCGAGCATTCTAGCTCGCGGAAAAACCGTTCCCCAAAACAGATGACACTCGCCGCAGCTGCCCACCGTCGCCTCCCCCGCACTACCTCACTGGCCACCTCCACCCTTCCTCTCCCCCTCCTGCCCACACCACCTTTCCGTTTGGAGGTCTCTCGATAAAATTCACGCGTTGCTGCGTTCACCTGACCAAACAATCGAGCCAACCGTTCCGTTTCCACGCAACCCTCTGAGCGGCTATGAAGAGAGGAACCTGCGAGAAAGAGGGGAAGGGAAGAGCAAAAAGGACGTCGTCGCGATTATCTGCAGAGATAGAAATGCCTATTTGAACACGACTCTCGCCCCGTGCTCCTGACTGATGGACTTCGATGGATTCATCAGATAAAGAGAATGATGAATTGCTGAGGCCGTAAACATGTCGTTCGAAATAGACGCGAAACTGAGAAACACTTTAGCTGTCGACGTCTTATTTAAATTTAACTGACGCTTATTATAAGATAAAAATATTCGTTTGAATGTGCTAAATTAATTAAGTCGTTAGCAAGGGAATAATAAAAGGTTGATGGAAAGGAGACGATATGAAATTGGTCGGGTAAAATTCGGCAGAAGAAACGCACATACCGATGCAGGGAAGATCATGAAAAAATAAAAAAATCATATCTAATGCATTCATCCTCGCACTTACGTGAGAAAAACTGGTAATTTGCGTTTCGTTGATTACTAGCAAGGCGACAGGTATTCTTAACCGGGTAATACCGGATAATTATGAATGGCGGCATTTACCAGATTTCAGTTCATGATAGCTTAAATCTGCATCGTAAGAAAATCAAACGGAATAGCGGAATTTGGTTCAATACAAACCGTGAATTTAAAAATTTAACAAAAACTTCGTTTCGAAGGCTGCATTTTTCACTACTGGAAGCTGAGAAGGAAAAATGTTTCACTATTTTCCCTCAAAAACCTTAAAGCCTTCATTCAGGAAAAAAGTGTTCTTTTTTCAGTTTTTACACATGAGCCAATTTCACATATCTCGGCGCATCACTACTATGCTTCGTAATTATTAATCACCGAAAGGAATACATTCACTTGCATTGTTCATGCAAAAATATATCGACCATAGTGAAAAAGCATAAATAAATTTCAATGATAAACACCATCGATTGAAAAAGCAAGAAATGGATGGATATGATAAAGAAATATAAATTTTTGTGAATGTAAAAGTGGAACATACATAGGATTTCTTAAATTATACCTCACTCTTTCCGAAATTTTCTCTACCGCTGAGGATGGCTATTTTGTAGAGGAAATGCACTTTCGGTTTCATCAACCGCATTATGGCTATAGAACCTCTCCGCTTCATTCTTTCATATTTAACATAATTCCGCCACCCTCTTATAATGTCTTTGCCGAGCTAATTGTAAGATTACCCTGGTAGTTAGTTGTTTTATCTCTTTCAAAGGTATGTTTTAAGATTCACCGGTTCATTTGCATGCAGCATCTAGTCAAGGGAGATAAAATAAAAATTCTCCACCCACAACTTTTCTTCCCTTCACATACACATCCCCCCCATGTAGCCGATGCTGAAGCAAAGCTTCCTTATCGGAACATTTTATGAGGGATTAATGATCACACGTGGAAACAAATGAGAGCAGTGGGGAGAAGGCGCAGAGTGTTAAGAGGAAATATCAAAGCGACGAGTTGGGAAAATCCCAGGCGAGGACTGAGAAAAGGAAGCATGAAAGGGACCAAACGCCGCCGTATCAGTAACAGGCGTACATCACGTGGTCCACGCTTAGTAGCTCTCTTCGATCGCCCTGTTAAATTTGGCCATCCTTGAACATCGGTCGCACTTGTGCTGTGTACCTCTCGCACACCCGATTGAGGTGGACCTGGTTCAAGACATCAACATATACATTAAACGTCAGGTATCAACGGCAGACTGATATAATACTTTTCAAATTCCTCCACTTCACCCTCCTGTCTCATTAACCCTTTTACCCTGGTTTTCTCTAAGAGACGGGACAAGAGACCTTCCAGGAAGAGGTGTGTGGCTACCCATGTGGCTCCACCAAGACAGATAACAGCGAAAATTTATAAGGCCATAAACAGTTTTTAGTGGGAAAATACTTCTATTCCCGTATTTTTCAGGATCAAAATACACTTAATAATACAACAATTTCGAAAAAAATCCTTTCCACTCACATCTCGCAGTTTCTGCTTTACAGAGACATATTCGTATTAAAAACGGTATAAAAAGCGCAATTTTTAAATAACCGACTTTGAAAATTTGAAAATACAGGTTCTGGGTCTCGCAGATTTTACTGCAAACATCTAACCTGCTTAGATTAAAGAATTAAGTTGAAGGAATCACAGCATAACCTTTACAATACAAATAAACAGTTATCTAATTGGTGATAACTATTAGCAGGGCCGTTTTATGATATTTACGGGCAATAGGCTTCAGAAATAATTCCGAGGACTTTAGAAATTACTAAGAAAAATATAAAGCCAATACATAATTCCATTTATTTGAAGGTTAATATTGGTGCATAAAACATATTTTAAAACGAATATAAAAAATAAATATACAAAATTCTAAGAATTTTAAAAACAAACAATAAGGAATAATGGGATTTTCTTGCTTTTTCTACTATAAAATCGACAATTACTATATCTTCACAGTATGTACATATTTTGTATGTACTTCCTCTATTTCAATATAAAGTAAGGAATGCGCTGATAATTTGAGTTGTAATACACTATTTTTAAAAGGTAGTTTTTGACTCTCTTGAGCGCCGAAAGAGAATGTTCCCCATTTGTTTCTTACGGTCAACGCTACAACAAAAAATAATAATTTCTACATTGGGTAACTAGTCAGAGATATTGTTTTATTTTTATCAAATTTAACAATGGGATTTTTTGCCTACAAAGTTTTCGTCAAGTATAGAAAATGATTGATTCCAACATATAAATCTCGTCCACATATATCGTTTTTATACTGAATTTCAAATCATCTGACTCTAGCTTATTGAAATGTGATGAGAAATTCTCTTCTAAAAAACATGAACTTTTATAAATGATTCTCTTATCTCGGATCGTGATTACAACTGGGAGGTTGTAGTATCGCAAATATGGTTGTTTACCGACGGTTCAAAAGGAGTGCATTTCGGGAGATATAATAACCAATCATTTCTATCTGTAATGTTCCTAAAATATCTAGATAAATACTAATAATTACACAAATAATTCCAGGGTAAGTTGTCTGAGTGCTTTTTATTATGACATTTAAATCTTCTTTCCCCTCTCAACATTTCTCCTGAAATTCTTTGCAAACAACACTGAGATAAAAACACGGATCACATTTTAAAGAAATTTTAATGATTGAAATCCTATCTAAAATAAAGAAGATAATTTAATGTTATATGAGAAACAATTACTCAACTCCCATTTTTCCACACTAAAACAGACGATGTTATTTTCAACTTTTCTTCCATCAGAATGACCTCCCCCCACTTTTTTTTCCTTTTCCCTTGGCGCCCAGCGCATCGATTTCCGGCGCGTGGACTCATGGGAAGAAACAGAGAGAGAGAGAGAGAGAGGAAGAGAGCAGCGACCCTAGCGGAACATTTCCCGACCTAAGAATGATGCGCAATGTGTACGTAGCCACATATTCATAACGATCACTCGACCAGTCGGGCGTGAAATTGCCCCTCACTCTATGGGAAAAGCTGCGAAAGACCAAAGCGGCGCAACACCGACGGGGAGAATAAAAAAATGAGACGGCTGAAGGCCGCATGCGCTGTGCATACCCCACCACGCTCTTGATCTCTGCCCCCTCCAATTCTCCCTTTGTTCCTCCCCCTCTTCCCACGCCCGAGGCTAGAAAAATAAAGTATTGAAAGTTTCACGGCCACAAATGCGAGCTAATTTTTGCGATTGTGTTTTCTTTTTCAGAACTTCCCCAATTGCCTCACTTTTGTCTCCGATTAACTCACGGCAGACGGTGTTTGCGGAATTCACCACTTCCCCGCAAAACGATTCGGAAAATATAGCGAGCGTGGGTTATGCAAGATTTGACGACGTTTTATTGCATCGAGGAATGAAATGTTGCATTGTTAAGATCGTAAATAAAATGTAGACCGCGTTTTGAAGAATCCAATCCTAAAGAATTAACGCTTGTTTTGGAGAAATTGACCGAGGTAACAACACGCCTTTGTTAAAACTGGTAAGCGAAAAATTTAAAGATTCTAAGATAAGCTTTCCATTTTTAATATTTTCATTGTTACCCAATTAATTTATGCTTTATAACTGTAATTTGTACAGGCAATAAAAGCATTTCACCATCATGTAGCAAAGGTATTTAAAAAAACACATCCTTCCAAGGGAGTGCATGCGCTACCCAAAATATTTTCTTTCAATTTTAGGCGCGTTTCGCCTCCAGTGTGAGCGCCTATTGTCGTCGGTCTGTCCGTCCGTCCGTCCGCATGTTCGTTCTCGGCTTCTATAGAACGGATTTTCATGAAATTTTACATTAAGGACTTACTATCAAAGATAATAAGAAAATCGCAAAAATGAATCACGTAAGTCAATCAGGAGTATCACTTTACTGGTGATAAAAAATGAACTTTCCGTCATATCTCGTGAAGTATTGCTCATATCAAAATATTTTTCAAATAAAACTTGTAGAACTAATAAATTAGAATATTTCTTTTCCTATATATTTTTATCGTAAGAGTAGCCGTTATCAAAAAAATCAAACAAGAATATCTTAATTCCAGTTGAACTTCGAAATTTTCTCGCATGGTTACTTCTTCATTGCTGCTAACATAAACAATCTCACAAAAATACGTTTTCTTACTTGGGCATGCAATATTTTCAAATAGGAAGAAAATGGATTATTTATGACGAAGAAAATAACTTTAAAACGCTATTTCCCTTACGTACAGGTATATCATTTCTTTCAAATGCTCCATTGCACGAAACGCGCCCGTTTGTGATACGCTGTTCACTTTCCTAACTTGTTACTTTCTCCATAGGGAAAGTATTGATTTCCTGAAAAAAATCGGTTTCGATATTTCAACAGAAATACACGTCCTTTGAACACATTTTGACTATTTTCTAGATGATGTCTGTATGTGGTAAAAATGTTGTGGGCGCTCTAACTCAAAAACTAATAATCAGATCAGCATAAAACTTTATATTTAAGATTTTTATTAGAAAATGAATAATAGTAAAGGTTTTGGCTGAAACTGGTCCTCCGGAAGTGGATGTTTATTTTAGTCGTTTTTCCATTTTTTCCAAATATCTTCTTTAGAACTCAATTTTCACAAATAGTTCACATCATAAAAGTTGTAGGTATCTAATGTAATTTCCTACAAGTTTTATTTGATACATTTATTAATAAAACCGATAGTTTAAGAGATATCTTGATTTTTATGTTAAATACGTCGCTAAGTGATACAATTTTTTCCGCTGCTATAATACAATTTTCTAATTACTGATAGCGTTGCATATGCTGCCAAGGGTCATATAAATTGCGCGTCAAAATTTTGATATCCATAGAAAAACCTAACAATTTTCTTCACTTATTGCTTTATTTTAAAAATAAAGATTATTGAAAATGTTTTAAAATTATTCACGAGCGTAATCGCTGATAATTATTTCTGAGAACACTGATGTCGAGAGTAACCATATCCACTGCTCTCTATACAGAAGGTCATGTGTTGGCCACATCAGATTTTTTCTTTGATAGAAATATCAGTTTTTAATTCTGAAATAATTCCAAAATTGGTAAATACACGTTATATAGAAAGAAACCTAGAGAAACTAGTACTGGGTGCTCCCACACTCCTCGATGGCCATATGAGTGTTAAAGGGCGATAAAACATAAGAGCAGCTTTCGATAGCCGTATGCTGGCGAGTACCAAGGCGCTCACGGAATTTTAGGAGCCTCAGAGAATTTTAAAATAGCAATAACATAAAAATTTCAGGGTTTAAAGAGCACATTGCAATCTCATTTCATAAGTATTGTTCATCATGCATAACAGCCATCATTTTATAGTTATAATATGCTGCTCTTCACTTATACATTACGTTCGTATACCGTACATTAATTAGTAACTAAGGTGTCAACTGAGCCTTTAAAACTTCATTCTAGGTCACGAAAGAGGAAGGAAATTACTTTGTAAACAATTTCACCAATAAAGAAATAAATAAAAATCAGTTTCATGCTAGTTATTACTTTTCTTTTTCGTAACCAGTAATGAATCAAGTTCCCAAGTTCGAAACTAAAAATTTCTCTCAGCAGCTCATCACTCGATAAAGGTTCGCATTCCTTGTGTTAGGGCGTGCATATTATCATTTTATTCGTTCGATTATTTAATTAAAACAACTAATTTATCTGACATGGATCTTTAGATACCGTAAAGAGAGCTTTATTGCTATAGAAATATTATGTTGAAATATAATCCCTCGGTAGCCATTTGTGCACAAGCGTGGGAATTTAAATAAATTCCTTTTATACGGATCACCTGTAGATAACATAAACCCAAGCAAATGCGGGGCCGGAATATTGTTATCTGGTGAGGGGCATTCGAAAGCAAGTAGAATGAGGAAGGGGAGACAAAAGGACGAACCTTAGGTCATCATGGGTCGGAGTTCAAAAGCGTGGGTGGGATAATAAAAGGGTATGGAAGACACGGACAAGTGCGCTTGCGTGCAGCGTGGAGCAGTGCGCGTGCCTCCGTCGATCGAATCGAGTCGAGAAAACGGTGCGATGCCATTGGCTGCGGACTTTAGCATCGGGTGGACCAATCGAATTGGCCGCAAGCTCTGCCTCGCGACGCCTGCGTGAGTTTAGCGTCCCGACGCACCGCGATGGCGGTTGACGAAGAGGGAGAGAAGAAACAGAGAGAGAGAGAGAGAGCGAAACGGGGGCCGTCTATTGGTTGAACGACGGAGCGAAAGTCGCGAGTGCGCACTCGGAAGGAAAAAAATTAGATGTTGTGTCTCCTAATACAAATCATAAGAAACATGAACATTATCGCTTGATTTTCTGTCGTCAAGGAACGAGTATGTGTGAATTTCGAGAACAATTCCAGTGCGCTGAATCTTTAAGAATTAGAAAATAAAAGGCCGCTGATAATTCCCATGGAATGCAGATAAAAAGGACAAAACATCTCAGGTTAACTTTTAATTGCTAATGCAGACAATTTAATGCAAACATAATTTAACGTGACTTAATGAACTGCATGTAATAATGGTTCTGGCTGTGTGCGTATATGACTCACGGCGACTGTGTGAAGTCACTAAACGGCAATAACAATCTTTGCGAATAATGAGACGGGTAAGTTTCATCTTTCTGAGTAATTCTGGATTTGAAACGTTACGCAAAGGGCTCTGTCAAGGTGCACTACTCTGTCGCGCCTCACATGTTGAGATCTTTTAAGAAAAAGGAAATGAACTAAACTCGTATTCAAGAAAGACCGGTAAATAGGATAATATCAGGTAAACTATATCGAGTTATGCGCTTCGTGATCGGTGAATAAAAACATCATTAATTTTATTGAAAACTGTATACATAGCGTCTTAACTTCCTACTTTTGAAAAAAATTAGCAAAATAACGCGACATCATTTCAATGGAAGTGGAGATATGTATATTGTAACGGAAATAAATTAATCTCGGGAAAAATAAATCATTGGTGATGGAAAAACGAATTTCTCAAGGACAAAAACGATGACATTATAACATGTAGGTACTGTTTTAAACGAAACCACACAGATAAAAGCTGAAGTATTAAAATAAAATCACTCAGTTTTAAGGTAATTTTTATAACAGAAAACAATATTTTGGCTTTTCTAATTAAAATTATTCGTTTATCACTTTGCTTCCTCAAAATTAAAAAATGAGGACGTTGAACAATATTTCTAGCGACAATCACGAGGGACATCCAAATAGAGACGGAAAGTAGTCGTTTGATCGATAGAAATAGAATTTTTATAGCTTCTAAGCGAATATTGGGTTTTGATCGAGCAGCTTCCAAAAATAGCCTGAAATTCGTGATTATTGAATAATTACAAAAGGATAGTAAGAAAAATTTATCAGTAATTCATTATTATATTGTGAAATTGTGGTTAGATTTTGCAATTGAGGTAATATGGGAAAATTTCATAGTCATAATAATCATTAGAACGTAGAAAGTGGAAGGACGCTTTAAAGTTTGGCAGTAGGGGATAATCAATAATCACGAGGATCACTATTACTTTGAGAACTCCAAAGAGTTCTTGAAGATATTATAAATCATTAAAATGAAAAGTAAACTGTTTTAATTTCTTAAATGTACCAGCGCCAATATTGTGGAAAGGTGAAAAATGGATTATGAAAAAAAAGTTTTAATGTTCGAATTGAATGACCTCTTTAGTAATACACAACATTCAT
The DNA here is from genome assembly GCA_036926305.1 of Uropetala carovei. Lineage (NCBI taxonomy): Eukaryota > Metazoa > Arthropoda > Insecta > Odonata > Petaluridae > Uropetala > Uropetala carovei. Next base: position 1,540,077 of record JAXCHB010000044.1, on the reverse strand, counting down.
AAAATTTTAAACATTTTATCCTGGTTAACAGTTAAATTAAAATATTTATTTATAAAATCAATTGTGGCCATGCGATCAGAAACTTAATGCTTAGTAAAATTTAGTAATTTACATTAATCAAAAACAGTGACATAATCGATAATGGGGGACAAACACAAGGTTTTCTAGCTCTATTTAATTCAATAAACAATCATTTAACATATCCTATGGCCGATATATAATTTAACAAGTTGGGAAAATGTACAGCGTATCAAAAACGGGCGCGTTTCCTGCAATGGAGCATTTGAAAGAAATGATATATCTGTACGTAAGGGTTATAGCGTTTCAAAGTTATTTTTCGGTACTTTCCTGTTAACGGGAATACCTCCGGGACCCTTCGTAGGACCTGATACTTACGTATTATCCCCATGCCATACTTAGGTACAACATTAACAGAAACTGATTGGCCTGTCTCGACATTTACAAACCCAATCACCGGACAAGAACTGATTAGCCGGTCTCGACATTTACAAACCCAATCTCCGGAAAACGGGGAGGGTTTCTTTGGTTCCGGGCGAGGCGAAGGGCGCGGTAGCGCCCGGAGACGACTACCCATTAAAAAAAGCGAGCCGAAGGCTCGTAAATATATCCTTTCAATGTTATACCCTCTCAAAAAAAATGGAGAGGATATTGGCGAGCCTTCGGCTCGCTTTGTTTTAATGGGTAGTCGTCTTCGGGCGCTACCGCGCCCTTCGCCTCGCCCGGAACCAAAGGAACCCTCCCCGTTGTCCGAAGATTGGGTTTGTAAATGTCGAGACCGGCCAATCAGTTTCTGTTAATGTTGTTTTAAAAATAAAATATCGTAAATCCAACAATACCTCAATATATCCTTTCAATGTTATATCCTCTCAAACAATTATAACAATACATGTTTATTTTTAAGGTATTCCCGTTAACAGGAAAGTACCTTATTTTCTTTGTCAAAAACAATCCATTTCTTCCTATTTGAAAATATTGCATGCACAAGTAAGAAAACGTATTTTGTGAGATTTTTTATGTTAGCAACAATGAAGAAGTAACCATGCGAGAAAATTTCGAAATTCAACTGGAATTAAGATATTCTTGTTTGATTTTCTTGATAACGGCTACTCTTAAGTTAAAAAAGTATAGGATAATAAATATTCTAATTTATTAGTTCTACAAGTTTTATTTGAAAAATATTTTGATATGAGCAATACTTCACGAGACATGACGGAAAGTTGATTTTTTATCACCAAAGTGGTACCCCTGATTGGTTTACGTGATTCATTTTTGCGATTTTCTTATTATCTTTGATATAAGTCCTTAATGTAAAATTTCATGAAAATCCGTTCTATAGAAGCCGAGAACGAACATGCGGACGGACGGACAGATAGACGGACGGACAGACCGACGACAATAGGCGCTCACGCTGGAGGCGAAATGCGCCTAAAAACTGTTTCTCCAATATTCATAAAATGTTGAATAAACCATATACGCATTTCGTCCAGAGCGCTGCCTTAATCAGTTACGATTCGCTGATAGATTACAAGAAGTCTATAATCGGTGAATCACCACTTTGTGCTTCGGAGATTTGGCCGAAGAAAGTAATGATTACGTTGAACCAATCCAACCTACCCTCAAATTATCTGCGAATTAAAAAAAATATTAACTCAAAAAAGGCAAACCACTTGACCTGTATGGTTTTTGTACGATCATGTCGTCAAAATGACATAATGTCTCAGTAACAGCCATAGCAAGGTTAGAAAACCAGTTGCCCACTTCGGTTACAATGGTTGTTTGGTAGCAGTAATGCGCACCTGGTTTTCTAACCTTTTTATGAAGAGAAAACTTGTCACTTTGGTAATTCATCCATAGCAAGAGCTCGATAATTCTCTATTGTAGGCATGGCTAGCCAGCGACTCGTTGTTCGTCGTGACTTTCAGGAACGAACCAATGATGAACAACGGGGACTAACTATACCATTACTATTGGTGTATTTTACACCAAAATATTTGGGCTCAACGTTGGGACAACAAATTTAGAAATCTGACCCCGATACAACCAGTGATTGACACTCTTGGTCTAGAATCTCCTTGACAAAGTGTTATTTTCATCGCGTTTTTAAATCATTTTAGCCGGAAATAATGACGGTTAAATTACCATCAAGGACGGAGAAGACGAAGCGAGAATTTATTCTACTCAAACGTTCATTTGTCATTTATGAGATTTAAACCTCAAGCTGAGATCGGTAAATGATTTTCTTAATCTGTATTTATTATTTCGCATTTTCCAAATTATAACAGCGACTATTCTTTCCGTTCTAAAACCAATACGAATTGAAATCCACATCTTGCGTCGGCAGGAAGACATAGTCTATCTTAAGATGATGTAACTTTGAATTTATCCTTATAAAAGGTTTTGAAAGCACGTCCTCACGTATATAAATTACTATATACTATATAAAATAAGTACTCCAAAAGAACGAGACGTAATTCTTCTTCGCTTTAGCTCTAGTTGTCTTGTCTGCCATCATCATTTGCATGTTAAGGTCACTCAAAAACACACAGGAGCGCGTGCACACGCGCGCAAAAATATCTGCGCACAAATACCCCGTCTATCGAGGCAGCTTAAAAAACGCCACACCATTTTTAACGCTCATTACTGACTCTTACGACACACGGTCTCATAATTGATTAATAACGCACAGGTAGGTACGTCACTTTCCGAACGTCACAACCTCATTTAGGTTCGCTTAATGAAGGACAGACCGAAAGAAACGCCAACGAGGAACTCATTTCACTCACACTGTAAGTGAAATACCTTAAAAATGACACTGCTGCCTCTTATTGCGTCTTGGACTGTCGGAAAATTTCTTAATGTCTCGCGCATTTCGACCTTATCTAATTTATTACAAAAAACTGGGAACAAAGCTCCTCTGAATTATTTTAAGACGCTTTATGCATAATAGAGCCAGTTTCAATATCTAATGAAGGAAATTTTCATGCAGAAAAACAATTCATCATCACTACACTCAAACTGTCCAAATAAAATTTTCGAAAATAGCACCATAAGAAAATTTGAGTGAAATATAGAATTAATACAAAATATATAAGAAAAACATGATTTTTAATACGAAAATATGCATATTTGCTGTATGTAATTAGAATTGTATTATTAACTTACACTGAAGCGCTAACTATAGTAATGCATAGAGAAAATAATGTTTGCAAAATAAATATAATTAAAGATTTAGACTTTTGCAAAATAATGATAATGAAATGGCCTAAGATGAAAAACCGATCCTTAATAGAAGTATTTAAAATGATTTTTTCTTTCTTATAGCAACTACTCGATGTTAAAGAAATAACGCGGCGAATTTAAGTCTGAATGAAAGTAATTTCAAATCAGTAGCGGTTTGTAAAAAGGCTTTTCGTTATGAGTGCCTAGACATTTCTGAACACTTTATGCCTGCGGGAAAACTAATAGAAGCTATAGAAAGTCTACACGTCCATACATAACAAATGACTATCGTCCCTTTGAATAGACCTCTCAAAGAACGAAAGGATAATGGCTGAACAAAGCAACGTTCCCCTTTTAATGACATTGGAAGGTCAATATGAACTAGTTGCGTCATGAGAACGTTTAAAAAATATAACAATGAGAGCACGTTTACCTACAAAGCGTTCGTGTCTTTTTTATTCAATAAATAATCGCTAAAGATTATAATTAAATAATATTACGATATAAAAGGCAATAATAAAGTCACACTAAATATATCTATGTATCATAAAATACTAAAGACAGGTGAAATAAAGTTTTAAAATTGCGACAAAGTATCATTACCAAATGACCGAAAAAATGAAATGTAAATTTTTAAAAGTTATCCATTGATATAATGAAATAAAAACTTTAAAAGCTCCCCTCACTCTCTCATTTCAATAAATTTAGTGTTCAAAATCGTTACAAAGCGTAAAAAAATCTACAGACATTCAAATAGCTATAAATATAACTATAACCACGAATCTTTTTAACTAACAAAATGCTTATAACCCATGCTAAAAGGCTGATAATATAGCATGAGAGGGTAGAAAATATAAGAAACATTTCAGAGAATATTTCCGTCTGGTTTGTAAAATAATAACGCTAAATAATTAAACGAATTCAACATTATCACGCAAAAACTGCCTCAAAAAATAATATTATGGCTTCTATGAAACATCATGGCCATATGCGCATCCGCAACTGTTATACATGATGGTTGAATGAGGTGTCAAAGTCATGATGAAAACAAGTTGGGTAAGTGTACAGTAAATAGGCGCCTTTTGTGCGATAGATAACTTGAAAATAAACTATATACTTTGAACGGTCGCACATCATGAAACAGCGAAATACCATTTCCCGATTATGTCTGACTGTCATCTAAAAATTTCTCCTTTCCCCTAAGTTGGAGCATTAATAAACACATTTACATAATTTTAGTATAATTACTAAGTACTGAAAAACGGAAACAAGGAAAGTTCCAAACTTTTGATTTGCCGATATATTTTCTAATCGGCTGTGACTAATAAAGCAATCGAAAATTATTTAAGACGTACTTCATTTGAGTAGATGTAATATTTATGTTTACTCTCTTTTCTTCGTCGTAGATAACACATTTCCTTCTGCCTACAAGACGCTGGCACGCACACGTAAAGATATTAAACGTATTTTCGTAATTATAGCAGATATTATACACTTTAGTTGCAAGGAAGATTGTTTTAGTTGACAACAGTTAATTAGCTATTCATGAAGAGTTCTTAGTTAAAAGCGAAATACGAATTTCATGAGAACGGCTACTCCTGAGATTAAAATGTATTTGTAAAGAAACATTTTATTCGATTAGTACTACAAGTTTTATCGGAAGACTATTTCGATGTGACCGATATTTATGAGATAGGAGGAAATAGCTTTCTTTTTGTTTCCAGTAAAGTGACGCCACTGTTTGTGTTATGTTAACAATTTATGTCATTTTCTTAATGCCTATGCCCATCAGTCCTAAATACCAAATTTCATGAAAATCCGTTACGTAGGCACGGAACTAAGCGCCTAAAAAGGAGCCTCTCATCAACCAATGCTATAACTCAACTCATTGATCACTTATTCATTTAAGTGAACAATTTCAACTTTAATGTCGCTGCAACAATAACAATCCCTACTCTGCATTGTGGACAAGCGAGGCTCGTAAAGAGGCGATTATGACCACATTCCTTGAAACAATCAGAAACGGAGGATTTCCCTTGAGTTAAAATAAACGAAAATTAAACTTAAGCGAAGAAAAAATAAAAATGGGTTAAAAATCGTCTTTTTTTTAGACGTATTAATTCTTGGAAAACCTAAAACCGTGACTAAATTCGAAAGTAAGGCACAAAAAACAACGACTGTTCTACCGTAAAACATAAATCCGTACTATTCAAAGAAACTCGGAATCGGACCGTTGCTTCTCGTAAAAATATAGGTGAAATTTGTTGGGCCGGAAATAGATTGATAGATGAGGATGTCCCATATGCTTGAACAAACACGACACCACATGAAGTATCACATCGTCATACCATGAGCGTTGGTGAAATGGCATATAGAATTTGATAGAAATTGCGCCTAGAAGATATGGATTTTGAAATTATCTAGGACCATTTAACTAATAGTAACTAACGCGATTGCATATTTACCTTCATTTATTAACATGCGAAAAATAACACAAAAATATTTTGAGTATGGATGGCGAAAAATGAGGGAAACTCTACAAACGAAATACTGAAAGACGAAGTTTTCCTAAAAACAAATCCAACAAACTGATTAGGAAACAAAAATTCCAACGCTTATCGGAAGTTAATTATAACAAGTCTCATGACGTTCCATGTATACCATCTTTACGAATGACTTAATCTTATTAATTCCAAATACGAATTTAACTTTTACTTGATGCAACCAGAAAAAGTGTGACAAAACATAGTTTTGGGAACGAAACCAATTCAAACTGTAAGGAAACGAAAAAAAGCCAAGCGAAAGGGAAATGAAATGAAAGTTTTCCGGGGCTCGCAATTCGCTCGGATAGGAACATTATCGTGCAAGCGATGGAAATTCTGAGTGGTGGCTTGTCAAAGCTGTGAAAGCCATTTGTTGTTAGGGTTAAAGAGAATAAGAAATATTATTGCTTTGTTTTACGAGAAAACAGATCGAATTTTGAAATATCAGGCTATCAGATATCAGATAATGCCAACACAACAACGATCAATCAGACAGTAAACAATTTCCCTTCTGTACTACATTTTGGAGCAAGTCATGTCGTTTTCTTTGTCTAATTTTTTTCCTCCTTATCTGATGTTTACCTGCGTCAATCGTTTCGAATCTATTCATAAGATAAAGTAGAACAGCATAAATGACTTTCCCTGATATTTTGGACTATTCAGATTCACTCCATTCTCTTTTAAATTTCCTCTGCATCTCTGTAATGAACGTGTAAATTGTTATAAAATAATTATTACGAATGAAAATCACCATTTTATTCTTTGTAAATATTTAGGGCTCCATTTAATTAATACCAGAGGAGGGTGAAGTTAATTCAAAGCACTTCATAATATAGATATTTATTTTCGGATATTTCGTAATATAATATTCATAATTAAACTGATACTCTCTAAATTAAACTTGAGTCTTTAAGATACACAATATAAAAAAACTCGGTAGTTTCCAGAACGAAATATTCATCGACAAGTACAGCAAAACGTAGATTTCTAATTGTTAAGCATTCAGTTTCCATAAGCAACTGTATCATATTTTATCGTTTCAATCTGAATTTATTCCACTTGATAACCGAAAAACATTCTAATAGGGTTTTGACAAGATCGAAAAATAGCAATATATTACCATTTTTCTAATCGATGATTTACTGAAAAATGGAGATATCAATTATGATAAAATATCCATTGGGTCGATAGGCCAATATTTGCAAGGAATTTATTCAATTTTCGATACCAATATCATAAAAAAACAAGATTTTCGGAAGTTATACACTCAGCTGTGGGTATAAGCTTGACGATTTCAACGTGTTCAACACCTTCCTATGCTATATTTCTTCCAGACAACCAATTTTATTCTTTATCCATCCGCTATAGCCTCATAAAACCTACTAACAACCACTTTCACAATTGTAAAGCTTTGAAATAGCCTAATCAGTCAACAATAGACGTTTTCTGTCACTTGGACAACGAAAACGTGGACGGAAACTAATTCGAAGAAAAAGGGAAACGTTAAAACGAACAAGAGTTAGACGAAGAATCCTCTTCACAATCGGTGAAAGTTCATCCCTTTCATTTTTAAGCATCGGGGGGGGGGGGAGGGGGGGGGGGACGCTTTTTTTTTTAAAGTACGAAGTGCCATATCACTTCAGCGCTCATTTCGAGCGACGATAAAACGCTCGTTTTCACTGCGGTGATGGAAGCGTCACTCGAAAGATTGGCACGCGCGTTTTTTTGTACCTTGAAAAATGTCAATTGCTGGCGAAAGAGTCTAGAAAGGAGAGGGGGAAAAAACACAGCCGGTAAATAGACTATGAACACACCACCGGGAAGGTGGGAGAGGGTTGACGGGGGAGGAAATAAAAGGGAACCGATCTCTCTCTCTCTCTCTGTCTCAACCCCACAATCCTCCTGAAAAACTCAACCCCCATCCCCTCAACTACCTCCCCTCCCCCCTCCCCCCCTCCCCCCCCCACGACATACTCCCTCAACCTCAACCGCCGCTGCAATGGACACGGCGATAATTGCGACAGTAAAAACGCAAGGGATTTTTTTCTTTCCTTCTTTTCCTCGATCTTTTTCAAGTAAAGAGAGTGAGATTGAAGAGAGAGAGGGGGAGGAGGGAGAGAGAGAGAGGGGGGAGGGGAGGAGGGAGAGTGGGGGGAAGAAAAAGAGTGTGCCGCCGTGGCAGCGTGGCCACTGGACCTGACGCTCATCTCACAGAAGAAGCGATTCATGAAATGGAAGAAGGGGCGTCGCCGAACGGAGGAGATTCGATTAGCGAGATTTCGAGAGGGAGTGAGAAAGAGAGCAACGTCCTCCCCACATCACCTTCCGACACTTTCCCGTTTCTATCGGCTGTTGAAGCGGCGGGGAAGGGGAAAGAGAGAGAGAGAGAGAAGAAGAAAAAAAATCGGCGACGCTCTTTTAAAAACTCTCTGTTCGGTCCCTTGCCAAGCGATCCGTCGCCAGAGAAACCTAATTTTTGCCAGTTAGAAACTGCACTTTTCGTCCGAATGAATGTCACGGAGACACCCAGCGTGCCTTCTTTTTGTTGGGCTCTTTTTTTTCCCTCTTTCACTCTCCTATCACTTTCTGCATTTAATCACACATTCACAATTCATATATATGTATATAGAGTGCTTTTTTTTCTGCCGGAACGCATCGGAACGCCGTTCCGGAAGTTGTTTTCATGCAAAATATATAATCAAGTAATTTGTAATAATAAATAACAGCAATAAAAATTTATAAATTTTGAAAACACTTCAAATTCAAAATATTTATTACTAGATTGACGTGCATTTCGCATGTCAAATGAAAACCACAATTTATGATACAACATTTATGACCTGACGTTTATAATATCCATGTTTTCGTCGGCAATAAACTATGCGTTCCGGAAGCTTATTTTTTTTTAAAAAGCGATGTGTGTACATATGGAGAAGAATGCTGGAGATAAAATGGGCAGATGAAAACTAGGAAGTACTAGGAAGAACAGGCGAGAAGTGAATGATTGTACGGACTATAAGAAAGAGGAAGGCGAACTGAATCGCACATTACCTGACGAGAAAGAGAGAACCCAATCAAAGACGTATTGGAAGGAAAAAGAGAAAGAGGAAGGAAAAGGTTTCAGTCGATAGAATACTTGAAGGGAAAAGAGAGCTACCAAGACATAAAGAACATTACAGAAAGCAGGAGAACCCGGTTTCGTGGACCTGATACACATCACATTCATTCACACTAATCTGTACCTACAAGTAAAAATACATACAGTCGAACCTATTTTAGATTACTCAAAGAAGATAATACTTCTTAGTATGTATTTATATACTTTAAGGAACGGAAAATAATTCATTGCAAGAATTTCTCCCTCATGCTGAAATCCCACAATATTAAGCCATTTTCACTTTAATTACTATTCTTTATTGTGAAATTATATAAAATATATACAATAATTTCTGCCCTCGCGTAAATTTTGAGGTATAAATGTTCGACTCTATTTATATGTATACAGACATATGTACGTATATATGAGTTCTATCGAACCGCAAGAGAAAACCAAATAACTTCCACCTCGAACGTACGTCATCTCGCAATCATCGGGCGTTTCTCTCACGACTGTCTATCACCTCAATTCCCGCCATCATCCGCTCAAGAACTGCGGTAGCACCGTGGCTGAAGAAGGAAATTAATCGAACCAATTAATAGATGGCGTTTATTCCCCGTGAAATCGACAATCGGCAGTGCCGAACAAGAAACCGACACGCGAAAAAGTTAACTATCCTTAATAAAATACGCAGACTAACTTTATGATAGAGATTCCTCGTTGGCGAACGAAGTCATTTAGACTCCATTTAGGTATACGAGTTGTGACACCGCGTCAGTGGCTTCTTTGACCTCGCAATCACAACTCGGATAATTTTAATTCACGCCACGATATTATCATCCGAAGACTGACCACTCTATGGTTAGTCTTGTTATGATGACGACATACGGAGAGGTTTACAAATTAGTTCGATGCGATCCTTATTCAGGCAAGTCTGTACCGTGGATGAAAATGTCACGCGTGAAAAGATTCGTAAAATAAACAGAAAAATCGTGACCTACCATTAACAGTTACGGCCGCCCCTTCTGACCCGTGATGGTGGTTTTTCCAAAGCCGCCCTTCCGATAATTTTAAGAATTATATATTAAATAATGCGAAAGGCCATATAGCTCGGAGAAATGAAATATTTCGCTTCGGCTATTTTTTATTTTATCTTAAAAACTTATGGCGATTACATTTTACATACTTTACGGAATTAAGACGCTGCTTCTGTTTCTAGAAAGCCAGATTTGATGAAAGCATTCATCCGTTACATAGAGAAAAGAGCAATGTAATGCATGGTATCTAAAATATATAACAATTTGTAATCCGAAATAAATAATTAATTCTTCGCTAATTAGGTGAAAAATAACAGATAAAATATGGAATTATATCTTTAATGAAAAAATTTGGAATTCTCCGACCATTTAAATTTCATTTCATTTTACCTTTTCAAATAGATTTAGTCACTTAGTTAGCCTAAAACGAAATAAGTAAAAAATACTATAAATGAAAATTTCCTTATCAAACAAATGAGAAAGATACTTCGAAGAATGCTTTGTACTTCATTTTCACGCAATGAAATCAGAGAGCTTGCATGTGCCAAATCGATAAATTGATGTATATTTAACCCACGAATTTTATTTAACAATTTGGAGGATACAAAAAGTTATCTAAGCCAGTAACCACGACGTAAAATACCACAAAACGATTAAATATTATTTTACAAAGATTAATCGAGAAACATCTTGTTTAGATCCATCCAGAACATCCAAACATAGATTTTATAATGAAGTGCTATATGGTGAATAGTACAGTCTTCTTTCTGAGATAATATGGAAACTACTAGCAAATAAACTAACAGGAAAATGCACGGGTCGCACGCACATATTGACACAATTTTCGAGTAAATAAACAATTTTAAACGTGGACTTCCATCAGCTACGTTGTCTCCCTAAAACTTTATATTTTATTTAAGCTATATAATAACATTTTCCGTTGATACGGTATTTTTATTTCCTCTTATTATATAATGGCGTGAAAAAGATACATAATCACTGAGTGTGATGTCCTTTTATTTAAATTCAAAATAATCGGATCACATGCTCCGCCACAAAATACATTTTGCATTGTTAAGCAACGCATTTAATTATGTAGAAAACGGTAGTATGTATGATTAGAAAATAAACTATCCTTCCAAAAATACATCAAAACATTAAAAAAATCATCTACTTCATAGTAAATGGTGTAGCTGCGTTAAATGAATAATTCATAAACAATCTACAAAATGAATGTGGGTTCCAAAACCGAGATAAATTTCTAGAAGCTTCTAAGGACAACACAAACTATTCGCTCAATAGATTAATGGGATTGTAAATTTTATTGGACTATTTATAGCATTTTTATATAATATATGTATTTTATTGAACAATGAAAATTTACGAACGTTTTAAAAAAATTCAAAAATATTTTGATGTTTACGTAGAAATTATACGATAAACATAATTCGAGCTACAATAAACTGAATGAAATATGTATATGAGATATGTGAAGAAGCAATACCCAATACCTAGAGGCATAATAAACAAAACTAAGAGCAAACGCAGAACGTAAAGTAATTAATTTGGAGTAAAATTTTGATTGGATCAATGAGAACGTTTCAAACTATTTTCATTGATTGGCGGCTAGAAAAATAAATATTTTGATAACTACAGTTTCCCAAACCGAAAATCACGTTTACTTAAAGAAGAAAGTGTCGTATATTGTCATTAGCTGAACATTTTACCAACGAAAGAATATCTTTTAACTTAACGAAGGAAACGATTTGTTTGAAAAAATCTAACGTAAGTAGTTTTTAAATAAGGAATGACTGTTTATGGCGTTTCATAAAATAAATAAACTTTTATTTACGTGCTAAAATATTTTGAAGCGAATGACTCCGAATTCGATCGTATTCGCAATCACATTCCAGGAAATTTTGCAAAATTCTTTGGATTTCCAATCGCCATTTTGATTTTTTTTAGACGAAAGCTAATAAAACTGATGGTCTAGATATTCATCGTGCGCCGATTTGCAACTAATGGCCTCCTTTCTGGATTGTTAGGCTCATCCCATTAATCCACTAAATACACCCACGCACCGATCCATTCAGCCGTTGAAATCTTTTTCTATTCCACTTGTTTTTCGCGACGCTAAAAACATTTCAGAACGTGACCATCACGTGTGATTCACCATTGCACCACGTTGAGATACAGTTCTCCCGCCCAATCGCAGGCGTACGTGGATTAGCGTGGTAAAAACAATAAAAATGGGCGGGGTTAAATATTCCATTCTATTCCTAACCATTAGGATAGATAAAACGGAGACACTGTGAAAAACACGTCAGATCAAGATAATAAATTCGGATATCCTTCGTTTTGGAGATCAGCATCACTTAAGCCGGGAAACTTAGGTTGTCCTTTTAAACATTAATTTCACAATTTTCGGCTTTATGATTTCGGTGCGTGATGCCAATCCTGAAAGAGATGGGAGGGGAAATTGAAACACTAGCGACCGATGTTTTTGAGCAAGTAATTAAGCTAATATCTTAGCCCAGGAGTAACGGCATCGATCCCACTCTCCTCCGCAATAACTTTCCCATACACTGTGACAAATTAGACGGTCTAATTCACCGAGGGATTTAAACAGGCCGTCGGCGATCAACCTTCCCCTTCCAACCTCAGAAATAAAACCTTCCACGATGGCTACCAACGACTTCAGAACTCAAACTGAACACATAAAACGCACGCCAAGTCGTTTATTTTTTCCACGGTGGGTTCGCACGTCCAACACACACGGGGGCGGATAGCCCCCCACTCGGCACCTTTTTTCCCGCCCCCGACAGGTGACGTGAACCGACCTGCAATGTGCCTCCTGTCCAACAGCATCCTAGCCGGCTTCCCGTCTTCCTCCGCCTCCTCCATGACGACCACCGTGCCGCCTCCGGCCGCCCCAGCGGGGCCGCCATCCACCACGACCACAACGGCGCCGCCCCCCTCGCCCCCGCCGGCCTCGTCCAGAGCCCACGTGTAGTCCATTACGGAATCGACGGGACTCGAAGGAGGATCGGAGGGCGAGACAAGTCCGAGGGGCTACCTCCCATTAACCGGGAGGACACTTTTCCAACTTGATGTGTAGCGCTTAAAATCTCCTCCCCGACTTTCTCCCTCTTTCCCTTCCTCAAATAGGTATATTTTTCTATGTGGATACGCCTCACGCGACCGAGGCTCTGCTTCCAACGGAAGGCTGGCGAGGAATCCTCCTTCGCGGAGTCAACGGAGGCAGAGGTGGAGGAGGAGGGGTGAAAGAGTGAGAAAGAGAGGAAGTGGGGGAGAGAAGTTGAGCTGCGCGCGCCGCCGCGGGAGAAAAAAATACGCACCTTTCACTCTCAATTCCGCGGCAGGTAAAGGGGTGTGGGAGGGGATAGGGGTGGGTGGGTTTGGGGGAGGGGTCCGAAGCGAAGGTGGTAGAAGGGGGCGTGGGAGAGATAGCGCATGTGCCGAAGGACGCCGCTCGACCCCCTTCCTCCTCCCTCTACCCTCCCTCTCTCTCTCTCTCTCCCTTCTTCCCTTCCGATCTGCACGCCCTGCCTACAATCGCGGGACTCCCTCCGGAGGCGTTGAAATTATAATTGGAGCGATCGGCCGATTAATGCGTCCGGGATGATGAGAGGATGAATGAGTCTGAATGACACGCGACGTTTAAACACCACCAGCCTTATCCAATCCTCTTCGCCGCTTACCGCTGTTTTTTTTACGCTAGGAGTAAGCGGAAGGGGAAATTAAAACAAGGTATTATTTAAGGAGAATTTATGCCATTGTTAAAAAATAAAACAAATGGAATTATCACATTACTCACATCATCGATAATTCAAGAACAAAAAATATGTATAGTCTTGAAATAAGGGAAAAGAAATATCACTCATTGTTTTAGCCACTGAATATAGTATTTCTTTTAGAAAAACAAAGTATTTGATATGTGCGCGAATTGCATGTGAATTCACAGCTACAAAGGCATAAAATGCCGGCTTTCAATAAAAACTTACGTATACATAAGATTATGTCTTTCTACTGTATTAAGCACTTTTTCCATGGATAAAGTTTTAAAATATCTTAATAGAAATATAGATTTAAAAATGATAATTGAGTAATCTAAAAAAATAATTTCGAGACTTCTGGTCCTTACGATAAAAACTGCCCAAAAGATCGTTCATTTTGTTTTTATGTATTAAATGACTCGAAAAACGAAGTTTGAGTTCAGTCTAAATATTTAAGATGAATGTTAATTGATGACGTATAAGAATGCAAATTGGCGTTGCGTGGGAGCTTTACATTATATCACTTGAGAATAATCGACCCTTATTTCCTGGCAACCGTAGAAATATTTTGGGAAGGTCGTACAATAGGCTTTCTAAAAGAAAAAGTCTTAGCAGAGTTCCGAGGATTTTTTTTAATTTGTAAAATCGGCGGAAAGTTTTTCCTGCTTTGAAACATATAAAAAACAGTAAAAGTATACATTCATTAAATGTTACATTTGTGCTTCGATGGGATTTACTTTTTATTTTGATTTCAGTGTGCCTGCGGTTTTCGTGAAAATAAAACAGTCCATTTGAGCCATTTATAATATTATAACGAAATATAAATCCTTATCTTTGGTAATGTTGTTGAGTAGAGGTTTAATTAATGACATATATATTTATTGAGCTTCATTATGTTATCTAAATAAAGGGAAAAGCGTGATAATAAAGATGTCAGGAAAGAGGAAGGCTAACTGGATGGGGATTATTTTTATAAGGGACCGCATGATTAAAAGAGGAAGTGAAGGTAATTTCGATGGCAAAAGAGGATGGAAAAGGATTCTGCTATTAGACAACTCGAAGAGGGAAAAGGCTATCAAGAAATGACGAATGTTGTGGAGTAAATCACGATGTGGAGATTTTGGTTTAAGCTATAATCACGGGTCTGTCTCCGGAAAGACTACTAATGAAAATGACGTAAGATATTCTTTTATTATTAAGGACAAAGAAGATAGAACAAATTTTAAAGCTGGGATTATTTATGAAGAGATATCATTTTATGAACGATAAATACAAAAAAGCAAAAAGGCGATGAAGCTTGTTTTTAACGCAAAGATTTTTATTTCTCAGCATCTTTGATTTCATCCTATTTCAAAAAAACTATTTCGTGTTATCGATGGAAGAATAAAACTCAATTGAAGGTGATGACCAAGAATAAAATAACAGGATAGAATAAAATACCTTCATATGTCCAACACCAATAAATTTTGAAAACTTATACCAATGGGGATCGATAAGCATTTAAATACAATATGTACTATAGTTCCATAGGTATATCTTTCACTTTTAACGCAGCAATACGAGATCTGTAATATCATTTAGTAATTTATGCAAGAACTTTACATAAAGCAGTAAATTAAAGTTTGAGTCAGTATATCATTAAAACAGAGATGGTGTAGCCGCATTAGGTTTCATTCGCCTTTAATAGCATAGAATAAGTGAATGATGAGGTGAATTTAAGAAGTACTCTATCAATATAAAAACCGAAGAAGAAAAATATTGAGCTCCTTATTATCAAATACATTCACACAGGTCCACCAAACATATATAATATAAAATCGCCATAAAAAACATGAAAATAATGTCACTAAAACGAAAATTAACGTGGCAAAACATATTCGCTAAATAAAAATCAAACGCGAATCCATCCTCTCTTAGGCTCATTCAGTAAACTTGAAAAGGAAATGGAATCGATTGGAAACGGTTATGTTATAACGCCAGGTCCGTTTCGCATTCCCATATCAAAAGGTGAATTCAGAGAGCTGTGGTTTCCTATCGACCGCGGCATGCCTTCCCATTCCAGTTCATTTCGTGGAAACAGAGAAATGGGAGTGAGATATATATATATATACGTGAAAAGCGGCGTACGGGAGAGGAGAGAGGGAGGGGGAACGCTCCGAAATTCAGTGAACCAATAGAGGAAGACCTTTCAACCTCCTTGGGCGGTTACCTTATTTATCGACGAATTTCACCCCAGGCGCACACGCGCAGATTTCCTTAACCTCTGTCACCCCGGAGAGAGACGGCCCCCTCCTCTCCCTCCTTCCTCGACACCTCTCTCAATCTCTCTCTCTCTCTTTCTTCCTACTTTATCCTTATTCTCGTTCTTCCTTTTTCATTTGCCACTCGATGAATGAAAACATCCTCCGAAAAATTTCAAGAGCGTTTAATGGGAGATTTAAAAGTGATCGAGAGTATCGAATCACCCTCCTCTTCTTCTTTCCGCTCAATCCAATCCCGAACCGCGCGTTCCTTGCCCACCGCCATCTTGAAGAGGGAATTTCTCATTCGACTTTCATCCGTCCACATTTCTTTCGACGCGGCACGAGTTTTTCTTTTTTTCGCCGGAACGGACGTGAAAATTGGTCGAGGTGTTAAGTAAAGGCGCGCGAGCTACGCCTTAATAAAAGATCGAATCGAGTGAATCACTCAATCTTCACGATCGCGCATCGGAAAACCTCGTATTATCTTTTGTCGGATTTTTTTTGCTCAAATTCACTCGCCTGCTCGTAATCGCGTTTTCGTACTCCTTTTCTGTTTACTTCCTCCGATGAAGCTCGCCATTTAATTTCCCATTCGTAAGTGACGTACATATATATATATATCAAGCTCGCATTCACGAAAATTACTTTACTTAAATTTGGCTGAAAGGAATGGATCTGGAATTTCATCTCAGTTAAAAAGGAATTATTTTTTTATACCCGAAGAGAATATTATTCACGCTTTCTAACCGCCACAAAACCACAATTTGAAAAGTACATGCGCACATGCCAAGAAAAGTTTTACAAAATGGGCTATGGTGGACTTTGGTAGGGGACCACTGATTTCTCATTAATATATTTTTCGTTCCCGAAAATGACGTCATTAAGTCGAACGAGCGAGAAACTAACGATGGTATTTGTTATGTTTCGATTTTCAAGGCGATAATTTCTTTGAAATAGTAGTTAAGACCCTTTCATTATTCAACCTCGATCTCTAAACGTCGTCAAGGTGACGCGAAGTTCAACTGCGAAGAGAAAAGAAAGGGTTCGCGGAAAACAAAGGAAACATTACGTTAACGTTATTATTTGCGTTTATCGGACGAAATACTCTCCCGGGTGAGCTCTCAAATTATATGGGTCGTGATTTTCACACTTGTTCGATCGACGAAAAAGGAGTGATTCCAACAGAAGGCAATGTTTTTATCGCCACATCCGCCTGTCCTCTAGATCGCCGATCCGTCAAAGTGTCCAACACAAGGTCATCCATACCGAGGGCCACAGACGAGTTTTTTTTTGCATCTGGAACAAAACTTAAGCCAGCTATTAGCCGAGAAACAAATCGATTTTTATTCGCAACAAAAAAATATCCTTCGATTTCAAAGCACGAAAAGGTAGGGCGAAACATTTAACATAAAAAAGTTCCACAATTAAGCGACAGAATGAGGTGGCAGTAGAAAAGCCATGATGATGTCTTTTCGAGTGAGAATGAGGCGGAATTAAATGGAACGGCCAAATAATTCAAGATTCATCGATTATCGAGAGGGCTTCGATATAACGGAGGTGCAGATTAAACAAGTGGAACGTCAAATATTGTACAAACGTCAAAATATCTTCGTTAATCGTTCTACGTAAGGTAGCGTCTTATACTACTTTGCCGAACCCAAGAAATCAATCGCATTCTCGAATTTTATGATCTTTGCTGAGGACGACAAATATATTTAAGTATGGTGCAGTTAAGGCCATATGTACCGGAGAGCCGGCAGCCAAGATTTAGAAGGCACTTCCTCAACGATTTATCCGGACATTTTTTTTCAAGTAGATGACTGGATATTGCATTCCTTTAATATTTTCGTAGTAATTTACTTCATTTTTATCGCTAGTTCGTAGAATAAACAAACGCAATGAAATGTATCCGTAAAAAGATATAAAGGCGGAGGTTCGCTTATATTCTCATTCGCCTCTTCGTCATTCCGCGTCTCGAAAAGTTTACGAGGATCGTGCGCCTCGTGGAATAGAAAATGGAAGATATGCGAAAAGAAGATGGAAGATAAAGAGAGAGAGAGAAAGAGTTACGATCCGTGGTTTAGTGGGAAGGGGAGAGAAGGCGGCAAAAGGATGTGAAAGCGGCGTCCGAACGCCGTATGAAGTGATAGCCGCTGCCATGGAAACGGGCAAAGAGGGAGCCTTCGGACGAGTGAAGGGATTACGAGGAGATCGCTTCCAATGGCGAGTGAACACTCCTCGCGATGGATGGCTTATCGCCCCGAGGCGGCGATGCTGCTGCCGTGGCTGCATCAACAGAATCGGATTTCACGGCAATATCCGATCCGATTCTCCAGATAACGCGCGGCAGACGGAAAACTAAATTGAAATAGTAAATCCGAATTTAAACATGTTCGGCAAAGGAAACGTGTAAACGTCACTTTGGATGCAGTACAGCTTTTGGACGGCTAGAACACGAGGGCGGAAAATTCCCGGAAGCGTGGACAAGTGTTATGCAAGTGACGAAATGATGCATTTGTCCCTGTATAAGGATAAATGTACAACTTGTGAAATTTCCAAAACACTGTACACAGAAAATACGAAAACGAAACAAATACCGCAAACAAAAAAGATCCAAAATAAAATTTTTTTTATCATAAAAAATGTCCTTGATAATGAAGTTTACCCCAGTATCCACGAAACGATTGCGGAAAACAGTTATCCAGAGAGGTGATTAATCGACCGTCGATTTCCAAAAGAACATCACCACTTCAATATTCCCTCCTACTACAGTGACAATTTGAATTATTTTGATTAACGACCGGATTACAGCCACGAATCGAGCTCGTTTATTCATTTTTAGCACCAAAAAGTGGTCAAAAGTAATATTCTCTTTATTAAACTAATACTACATCGGAAATTAAGGAAGTTGAAAATCTTTAGTCGAATCTAAAATAAAAATGCAAGTTTCTACCTGCGAGGGAGGTTAGAAATTGCTAAAAAAAGTCGCTGGGGAAGGCTCCCCCCCCCCCCCCCCCCCTTCTTCCCTTCCTCTCCACCTCTCCCCTGTCGGAGGACTGTTTCGGCCTTACCATAGCGCCCTCGATTCTTGTCCTAAAAATGATCTCCCCCTCCCCTCCTCCACCCCCTTCTCCCTCGACCAATCGCTTCTCTGCTTTTTTCATATCCACCTCACGCGTCATCCTCTTTCGCATCATCTGCAAATAAATCGCTTTTTGGCCCACGCGATAAATCTAAACGTAGACCAATGACGACCCAATTACGGATCCAGTTTACAATTGCCACATAAGTTCCGGAAGGTATTCCTTCCGAAAAAGAAACAAAATATCCCGAAGGAATGGCAAATTTAAGGCATGCCAACATAAATATGTGTATGTATGTATTCATACTTCTATAAGTCGAACGTCTATATTTTTATTCTATAACTCGAATTTTCTATAAGTCGAACATATTTTGTTTCCCTTGAGGTTCGATTAATAGACGTTCCACTGTATATGAAAAAGGTATTTTGAGATTACTGAAACAAAAGTTTACCATCTTTCAGGCTTATTCATCGTTTGAAACCACAAGTCTTTCACACGATAGTTTGAGGATAAATTCCAGCGAAATTAGCCTCATCTATAAACATAATTGGTCGAAGATCCGACAGTTTTCGACGTATCTCGGTAATTCGGTCGACAGAAACGGCCTTCCCGAAAATTAAGACACTAATTTCCTCTCCTACCTTAGACCTAAAAAAAAATGACAACCTATTTCCCCTAAACTCCCTGCTGAGCCCTCTTCCTTTCCTCTTTTTCTCCTCCGCCAACCTTTCCCTCCCTTTCATCGACCCGTCCTCCCTCTTTCTCTCCCTCCCCTTTCTACCCTCCCTCCCTCTCTCTCTCTCCCTCCCTTTTGCGCGGGTGTGGCGCACAAATGGACCGCGAAGGAAACACAATCGAGCTCGAGTGCGCGAAAGCAAAAGAAGAAAAAAAACAAACGAGAGAAGAAACGGCGCTCCTCTCCGTTCGTCCGTCCCAGTTCCTCCCCCGCGAGACCATCGAAGCGTCCCGCTCTCGATTTCCGGTTGGAAGGCGGCTTTTTTGCGGCGGGGAAAGCGGCGAGCAAGGAAGGGAGTGGATGTGGGTTGGGGAGGGAGGGGTAGAGTGGTAGGGAATAAAGGCATACTAGGAGAGAGGGTGGTGGGGGTGGGCGGAATCAGTAATGTAGTGGCAAGGTAGTGGGTGGGAGAGGGGGAGAGGGGGATAGGGAGAGAGATGGAGGGAGGGGAAGAATGGTGAACGCGAGCTTGATTGAGGGGAAGAGGGATCGTTCCTTCCTCACCTTATGCCTTCCGCTTATGAAGAAGGAGTCGAAAAACGAATAACCAACGTTAACGAAGTCTAATAATGAACCTTTAAGGACGCTACATCAAGTCCATCATCGCGAGAGTTGGAATTTTCGAGGCTATGGTCCGTGTCGCGTAGCATTCGCGTCGAATTTGTCGATTTTTTCAACGGTTTTCAGTTCAATTAAGCATGAAACGATGGCGAAAGTTTGACGTATTTTACGGGAGCACTGTTGACAATTCGCATCCGTTTAACTATGTACCACATCATCGACTCTAAAACGCGATAAAAGTTGCATAATATAACGTTTCGTTCGTCTAATGACTTATGTCGTGCGTAATAGCAGAAATATCTCGCGTATGCACGCGTAATAGTGTTCTGAAACAACATTTTGTTTCCCGATGATTCATGTCTTCCTTAACATCTCTATTTATGTCGGTTATCAATTTTAGGTTATCTCGCTTGGAAAAGGGATCGAATGTCTCTCTCTCGTGCATAGGCATCATGCATTCACTAAGGTATTCGGGACAAGATGAATAATATCTCACCGCAGGAGAACCTTCTGTTTTTCCAGAATTTCTCGTTTTTGCTCTGCGTTTCAGAGCGGAGGAGAATGTGAAGTATCGCTGTTTCATGCGAAGCCAATAAACTCCTCCATGCTGCTCGCTCGCCTTTCCTTCCGGCGACATAGGAAACCCGCGAAGTATTACGTGAAAACGCCTTTCGTGTCAAACCTCGCTATTTATTAGGGCTTAATTTCTGTTTGAACCAGCGAAGCGACGGCGGAATCCGCAAGGGCAAACGTATTTGGAGGAAATGTATTTGTGTGATTTTTTTTCGAAAACAAAAACGCAACAAAAATCGTTCGGCGACGTTTTTATTCTGGGTGCCCCTCTTTATCAATATTCATAATCTGTGACCTTCCGCGCGTGATATCCTTAAACTTATTTTATCCAAAAAGCGGGTTGGGTTAGCCGAAATCCTATTAAAAGGTGGAATAAGTACGATGAAAGCTTAAGAAAGTAATTATTATGCTTTAAGGAATCCTGAATATAATGATTTATCAGTGCAGTGCGAAATACGATTGAAATAAAAGTAAAAAAGAATTGTTTTGTAATTCTTCCCTGAAATATCCTCCCGTGTAAAAAATATCTTCGCGTGCCACCTTTTGGCACGTCTGCCACAATATGCCGATCCCTACAATGAAGAATTATCTTTTGAATACCAAAATTAACTTTTGACACGGCCTTTCACGAAGGATCACGTATTTTCGTCCACGTGCGCAAAATTATCTCCACACACCTTTAGAACAAAATGCGATCCTCCAGTAAGCGTAACGTGAGAGCGAGGCGAAAAAAAACCGCTCTGGGGCCTCCCAGCGAGAAGAAACGAAATAGGTTAAATTACGACCGAACGATTTCAGCAACGGAGAGGCGTCGGCGGCTTTTAAGGAACGGTATGATAAGGAACGAGACGTCGAAAGCGATCGTTTACCGAAGGATGATGCGGTTGAATTCACGCAGACGTTCCACGGGGATCGAACCCGTGGCTTCACGGTCTGAAAATTCACTCGCAATGGAAAACCAAGAGAACGAAGACCGGCGTAAAAAAGAGTATTGGAGAAAGGGACAAGGGCGTCGATTTCTCGCGAGTTAAGTCTATAGAGAAGAAGCAGAACGGCAGCCAAAAGAGGAAAGGGAGGAGAATCTGGGAGAGAAGGAGAAAAAGAGAGAAATTGAGAGAGGAGAGCTCAATTAACGCCAGGGCTCTAAAGAAAGAATCGCATCGACGAGAGAAACGAAAATGTGGGATGGGGAGTTTGGAAGAGCAAAGCCAGGAAGAGAGAGGCAGGTGATATAATTAACTCGAGGCCTGAACTAAGTTTCGGTGGCACGTTCGCGAAAGCTAATTCTAGTCATTAAGGATGGCGAAAAATATCAAAACTATCCGAAAAGTAAATCTTACATTATAATGGGACAGCCATTCGAATAAAACGTGGAGATTTTGCGGTAGTTGAGGACACATCCAGCAAATTGAAAACTGAGGGCATGAATGTCACAGATGCATGTATTTACCAGAGTCTTTATTACATGATAAACGAGCATCATACCAACCGACTGTACGATAAATTATTTCAATGGTGGTTCTTAAGAGCTTTTAATAAGTTCGAATGAATTATGTATCACTCTCCTTTGTCCTTTAACTAGACAAATGCTTTTTCTGAATTATGCCAACCTATTTTCTCGTATTTATCCAAAACGTCTTCGTGGACTTATCTGCAACTGCTTGCTGTCTCTTACAATCTACCTTTGTCTTGTGATAGTTAGCGACAATATTTTCTTCTCCGTGCTTCTTTTTGAGCGCGTTTTGCATCCAGCATGAGTGCATATTAGCTTCCGTCTGTCCGTCCGTCCGCATGTTCGTTCTCGGCTTCTACTGAACGGATTTTCATGAAATTTCATATTTAGGACTTACAGCCAAGTATAATAAGAAAATCTTATAAATGAATCACATACGCCAATCACTTTACTAGTGACAAAAAATGAACTTTCCATCATATCTCAAGTATCGGTTGTATCAAAATGGTTTTCAAGTAAAACTTGTAAAACTATAAGAGTATTTGTTTTCCTATAAATTTTTATCGTAGGAGTAACCGTTATCATGAAAATTAAACAAGAAATTCTTAATTCAGTTTGAAAATTTCTTGCATGGTTACTTCACAAAAATTTGTTTAATTTCCTTACGTGTGCATGCAGTATTTTTAAACAGGAAGAAAATGGATTATTTATGAGGAAGAAAAGAACTTTTAAACGATATTTTCCTTAGGTACACTCAAAGAGTTTTTTTGCAAATGAAAAGAAATGAATAATTTTCAACGAAGGAATAAACGTGGAAGTAAAAGAAATTAATAATTTTCAACGAAGGAACAATTTCAAAAAAGTTTATGTAGTCATTTCTTTCAAATACCCCATTGCACAAAATGCGCCCATTTGTGGTTCGCTGTACACTTTTATAACTGGTTTCCATTTATTTGTTATTCCAAGCGTATACATATTTAACGAATCCTCTGAAAGATTTTTCACTTAACTGACAATCACTGATAAATGACATGTTGCATTATTTACTTGATTATTTTCGCCTTATTTTTCCCTATCACCATGTGCACTGCACTGAAAATTCAATCTAACAGTGACGTTTGCGTCCATTTACGCGGACACGGATTTTCAACCCAAATCATTAACTGTTCACATACTCTTCATGTAATACGATAACTATCCGAAAATTATTTTCTCAATGCTCAACTTTGGCATGGCCAGCTCTTAAAATTAAAATTATAAATATCCTATTCGAATACTGGAACAAGTTAGGAAAGTGTACAACGTATCACAAATGGGCGCGTTTCGTGCAATGGAGTATTAGAAGGAAATTATAGTATACCTGTACTTAAGGGAAATAGCATTTTCAAGTTCTTTTCTTCATCATAAATAATCAGTTTTCTTCCTATTTAATAATATTACATGCACACGTAGGGAAATTAAACGTTTGTTTGGGAGATTGTTTATGTTAGCAACAATGAAGGAGTAACCATGCAAGAAATTTTCCAAGTTCAACTCGATATAAGATATACTTGTTTGATTTTATCGATAACGGCTACTCCTACGATAAGAATGTATAGAAAAGAAAAGACTCCACTTTACTAGTTCTACAAGTTTAATTTGAAAAATATTTTGATATGATCAATATTTTACGAGATATGACGAAATTTTAATTTTTTGTCCCCAGTAAAGTGGTACCGCTGATTGGCGTACGTGATTCATTTGTGCGATTTTCTTATTATATTTGATTGAAAGTCCTTAATATCAAATTTCATGAAAATCCGTTTGGTAGAAGCCGAGAACGAACATGCGGACGGACGGACGGACCGACCGACGATAATAGGCGCTCACGCTGTAAGCGAACCGCGCCTAAAAAATGCACAATGATGATTTTTATTTCCTGTTTGAATAGCTGGAAATTTATTCGGAGAGTTTACTTACACAAACGTAATTTTTTCAACTTCATTCAATATTGTACTCATTTTGGTACTTCTGTTTTTAGATTTAAATTATTTTCGTACTACGGAGTTGTCATAAGTAACATATCAACTCATTTACGTATCTATTAAAATGAATAGACGGTGACGAAAATTTCATACGTAACAAAGCCAAGGCGAATGCGTCACTTCTACTGTCTGAGAATCTGGATTGCTTATATGAAGCTTAAATATCTCAGTTTAGGAATCTGTGTATTATTTTTTCATTATTTGACAAAATCAAAGTTTTCTTGTATTCACTTGAGAAGTAAATATTAGAGTTTTATTTTAAAATGAAAAATGGTTCACCGATTTTTAATGTTATTCGTGTTCTTCTTTGTGAATGGATATTTCGTTTGATTTGTACCGTTCTTCGTCTCTTAATTTTAATGCCGATAGAAAATAATTTAAAAAAAATTTATTCACTTCTTTTAACGATTCCTTATTCGTCTCTTAACAATCATTTTGTTAATTACTTCATCTATTTATATGATGCTTCATTTGGCCACATTAATTTTATCAGCTTCTTTTCAAATACTCTCTCATTTCCCCACTGTTATACGTACGTATATAAACTACATTGAAATAATCTTATTGTTAGTTGATTTTGATACGAGGCAGCTTTCTTGTAAAATAATTCCATTATTTTTTCACATACGGTGCAAAAATTTGGAAATGTGTCTCTTTTTAAAGTGCACTAGTTTTACTTTTTCGTCTTCAAATCCCTGCTTGTCGCGTGCAAAAAAACATGTCCCTCATCCAGATCAATGCATTCTTCCCCTTTTATTTCTGCATCGCCAAGTCACTAGATGCCCCACTTTATCTCATTCAATCCTTCGGATTCTTGAAACTAAAAAACTTGAAAATTTTCTTCCAATTGAAAGTATTTATCACCGAGTGGCGACGCCTACTTTCATTTCAGTGATTTTTAGCAGTCACTGCCTTTGTGTTTCCCTGAATGCTGCCGGAGCCGAGAGAAATCCAGCCTCCGAAGAGAAAGAGAGAGAATAAGAAGCATTGCTCGGATTTCCTTGCCATTGAGAAATTTGGCCATGACGTTGAACAGCCTCTCAAGTATGCACTACTTCTGGAAAACATAAGGAACATAATAGGAAGATACTTAGAATTGTTGTCGTAAAAATTGAGTGAAAAAGTGAAGAGTTTAGATTCGCAATGACGGAAACTAACATATATACTGAATTTCGTGGTTATTGGTGAGAATAGTCTTTGAGTGGACTAGAAAGAAGAATAAAAAATTCACCGCCAATTAACTTAGAGTTATCACGAGACGCGCACATAAGCTAGGCCACCATCGGATTCTCCTCACCCTCCTCCCTTGAAGGATTCCCATCGACTCCCACTCCACCGCCACAAATCGCTCTCGGCCCTTCTCCTCTTCTCGCTCTCCTTGGCCTTCTTAATCTCCTCCTCTTAACACCTACGCATCAACCGAATCATTCACGGCATACCCTCCACCCGTGTCGCGCACACCCCTTAAGTTAAATTGCGACACAACAAGTTAACACGAAGTCCTCCGGCTTTTAACCCCATCGGTTATAATTAAAAAGGACTCTCATACGACGACGGAGATAAAATATAACAACGTTCATACAGCGCTGGAGGGTATTTCGATAAGGTGGGGTTCAACAACTAGCGGTTGTTAGGTTTTTTTTTTTAAATTCCAGTTTATATCGGACGAGGAACCGATTAATGACAGCCGACACGCTTCCCCCCGTGGGTAACACGCTTTCGCACGCCTACTTTTCTAGTCCCTATAGAAGACCGTCGAGGATCGGATTGCCTCTGGCCACGCTTCGTCATTTTTTTTTCCGCCACCGTTTTTCCCAACCACCCTTTCCTCTCTCCGCACGACGGCTCCCTAATCCGCTTTTCTAAGCCGACCAATCTCTCCCACCCACGCCATATTCCCTCCTCCCCCCTCACCCGCCCCATTCCAATTCATTCCGCTAATGAGCGCAACCACGGAGAGCGATCCGACAACAGGGGATGTGTTGTGAAACCCATTTGGACTGCGGTTCCTCGAGTGTGACCAAAGACTCCATGGCTTGCGGTGTGCCCTGATGGCTTATTAGTTTTGCCTCGAGGCGTCCGATGGTCCACGAATACGAACATGGGTCTATAAATAAATGTTCTAATGAGCCGAAACTTGGCAGGATGAGCTTTAGAATACGGTTGACGAGAGGATGGGGCTAAAAAGGATTCACATTCTCCGAGATAAACCTCACTAGTCAACCCTGTGATAAAATCTAAACATAAAGATAAAAAGTAAACGGAATGAAACGCTTCATCTGAAAGAATTAGAAAGTAACGATATTAACCGAAGAATGAAGAATGTTCTAGAGGAGGTAGAATATGAACAACTCGGTATAACCTATGATCGATGACCTATATGCGGACAGACACTTAATGATGAAAACTACCCTTCAACAAAAAAATTTCACGGCCTGTCTAGGAGTCTCAAACACGCGACCCACGTAGAACATCCACGCGACCAGCTAAGTAAGATACTTTATACTATGATGCAGCCGAAACTCAAATATATATCTTATAGAATACTGTTAACTAATCTAATTAATGTATTAAATCAACACATCCAAAACATTCACAGTTGCTTGTTCATTCCCATTTTAAAAACTCTACGCAGGTGGGGAACAGAAGAATGTTCTTAACATGGAATTTGGCCAGAGTAATTAGTACGCATTAATGCGGCACGTAGATTTAGTGCCCACGCATGATATGAGTTAGAGACCCTTGGTCAATAACAAGTATCTTCAGCTGCGTTCCGCGAGCATCAATACGTCAGGGAAAAGTTTTAAAGCGTTGAAAATAATGTTGACAACCATAATTTAAATAAATTTAATCGAACTTCTTGAAAATGATAGATTCTAAGAGTTACCTTGCCCGTGCATATTGGCCTTAATGTTTCCTACAAAGCTTATCCAATAAAGTCCGCGGGCCACAATCCGGCCCGCTACCATTTCCTTACTTGTGCTGATGAAAATCAGTATTCAAATATAAAACCAAACTGAAAGTATTAATTGTTAAAAAAAACAAAATTATATCCTAGTTAAATAAACTTATTGTTTACCTGTGTGCATAAATATAAAATCACAACACATAGTAATGTTATTCAAGAGTGATTAAACTATTTCTAATCGCTCATAACGCCTTAAATGGTGCCATGCTAGACAATAAGTGAATATTCCCGACACCTTTACTTATTTAAATTATCCAAAGACAGCACTCAGGCCTTTTACATTGGACATAGTAACAAAATAATAGTATAAAAGAAACTAACAGTTATAGAAATTAAACACAACACAAAATATTCAAACATAAAATTTGCTCAATGGCTCGAGGGTTAGAAAAAAATTTAAAATTTATTCATCCTACGCGAAAAGGTTGAACAACCCTGTTGTAACCTGAGGGTTATATCCCCTTTTGTTCTTGATCACTCCATATATTATGTATGCATGAATTAACAAAGTGCCCATCATATATCAGCTCTCTACCCAATGGTCTTTCACACAAACAAGGCTAGGCATCCCTGGTCTAGGATTTCCATCTTCTAGGTTACATAAGAAAGCGTTACTGAAGCACCCAAGTCTTGCGAGCAAATAAAGCAAGATGAGAAAACCGGTCGAGTCCCGCATAATCAGTGAGTAAACCGACTGGATAATCGAAGGAAAGAAAAGGAAATGTTATGTCATTGAATAAAATGAAATTTAATTTTAATTTCAATCTACAAGCGCGAAGCCACTTTGGTTCAATTTAATCATAAATCGGTCATTAGGGCAAATTTAATTTGTAGTTTAAAGATATATACGCTGCTATTATAAAAAACAAAAAAATTGCAATTCAGGGTGGCATGAACTGTTCAATATTCTTCAAGTATTTTTCGAGAATCCCTTATTTCCTGTTTATAAAATCGAACGAAGTTTAAATATACTACGATTCAATAAAATATAAACAAAAATTGTTTTTCTCCACCGATATATGCACTGATAATCCTCATAATCGTCCGAATAAACATATAAAAACTAATAATATAACAAGCGAGTTTTTTAAAATACTAAAATAAAAAAAACATTGCAGACCAACCTATCAGGAAATTTTTGCATCTTTAATAATATTCAAAATATTAATTATGTGAATACATTTTCAGGCCTATGTAATTTCACTTTTGTTTAAAAAAATTAATTAACTAATCTCACAGCAATGTATTTTACCACTACAATGTTAAGCAGCATATCACGTAAACATTTCTTCAAAAACAATTGACATTGAATAAAAACGACAAAATATTTCATAGAATAAAATTTTAGAACTGTGTAATTTTACTTAATAGCATACTTGTTTATTTACATTCGCTGCTGTGAATACGGCCAAAGATACGAAAGTCATAATGGACCCGTATAGATAGTTCATAAGGCGTTTTCTAATATATGTACTGTTAAAAGGCAGACAGACGGATGGACCCGAAATCTTTTCCATAACTAGTCCAAATGTAGAACTATATATCCTGAAAATTTGATGTTTGTAGCTTACGTAATTTTTTAGTTATTTTGTACACGGACAGACAGACGGATGAACCGAATATGTCAGCTCTTTTTTCATTTTTAAAAAAAGCGCTTAAGAAAATTAAAGAAAAGCTGTCCCTCCAAATGACTTTTATGCGAGTATCCCCATTTTTTATATAGCTGGGAAATTTCCGTACAAAAACTAGCGTGCTCGTAACTCCAGGATAACAAACATGAAATAAACTGCTTAAAAACCTCATCAATAAAGAGTTCGAATGTAGAACGAATTCCAGACGGCACGAGTCCTGGCGTCCCAACAACAAGACACTCCTTTCTCCCTTCTTTCTCGTCCTCTCTCTCTCTCCGATCCAACTCCCATAATTCTCCCTCGCTCCATTTCTCTCCCCATCCCCATTAGCCGATGCAGATCGACTCCTTCCTTATGAGTGAGCGAAAGAGAAAGAGAGAAACCGTTCGCCCGATAATGCCCATCCGATCGCAACGGGACGCACGCACACACACACACACACGTATCCTGAATCTAGCGAAGATCACGACGTGAAATACGTAGCAGCCCTCTCTGACCCCCTTTCGAATGTCCGAGGGAGCCCGTGCTCCAGTCCACGCGAGTGAGGCAAAGGGAGAGAGAGAGAGAGGGAGAGAGAGAGCGAGAGAGAGCAGAGAGAGAGAGAGAGGGAAACAGAGTTGGATAACGAGGGGGGAAAGAGAAGAAAGAAGGGCGAAGGAGGTGGAGTGAACGGACGGGGTGAAGGGTTAGCGCGAGGGACGTGCTTCGTCCGTTTTTTCGTTGTTGTATCAAGAAAAAAGGGAGAAGATGGGTGGGAGGAGGCGAAAATTTATGGGTAATGATCTCTTAGGAGCACGGCTACGCCTCCCGGAATGCACGATTATCCCGAGAAAATTCAATGTATCGACAAGGTAAATGCGGGTAACAAAAGGGATCGCTTTGCTTTGACTACGCGTTTCTTTTTTGTATGCGAGAGCCATTTATTTTTCTTTGGGTTAGGCAATTTTATTCTTCGCCTCTGCTTTCGGAAGTTATATGCTACGGTGTGGACATTGCTTTTAAGGATCGGCCGAACACTCGGTACATAAGAAATACGTTCCATAGAATCCAGTCGAGTAGGGTGCGTCAATTTTTCTTTGTACAACGCTTTATTTTGGAGCTAGTTATATTTTATAATGAATGATCCTTTCAAAAATTGTATTGTCGATGTCACATTATGGCTTTTATTAAAGAAATTATATAGGTAACTTCTATAACCATAAAACTATAGGCGAATTTTAAATATTAATTATCCATCATATGCGACGATTCGGTTACAATTAGAATAAAAGTTCTGTATTTCATCAAAGGCGTTGATCTGACTGAACAATATTGCTAAATTCTAAAACGAATTACAAGAATCGACGATTCGATGCTAAATTAATACGCCTTATTCTTAGTTTAAATGTTGACATGGTTCGCTTAATCTATCAAACGTCAACAGAATTAACCCGATAATACATATAAAAATTATATGGGTTTCTCATTAATACGTTATAGTATAACACACAGCATGGGAAAATTAAATAAAGCAATAAAAATGCTTTATTTTCAGAAGAATAACAAGAGAGATCATCTGGTGCTTGTGGCAATCAGATTATCCTTCAACGGTGGGATTCAAACAAAAGATAAATCATTGGTGGGCAGGAAAACCCTCAGGGTAAAACATTTTTCATCGAAGGTAACTCGTAAATATACATCAAACGGTTGTTCTCCTCCGATGAAAAATGCCTGAGAGAGATGGAATAATAAATCGCAAAATTCTAATCGAATAACATAATGATATTAAGCCAAAACGATAAAATCAAGAAACATTTCTTAAACAAGACTTTCATTCCCTCCACCATAAGGTAATCCAGCAATATCTCTCACTGAAAACAGCCTGCTTTCACGGACTAGTAGATTTATCCATCGACATATCATTACCCAACCACTTTCCATTATTCTTTCCCGTTAAACTCTCGCAGTGCAGAAAAAACGACGAAGAAACCGAACCGAATTTGGTCGGCAAGGAAATTTCGAAGGGATCTTTCACATTTTTCCTTCAAGAACCCCTATTAAAAACCTCCTTTCCAATCATCCGTTCTCTCTCTCTCTCTCTCTCCATGCATTCCTCAACCTATCCCAACGCTTACACGGCCCACGCGTCCCAATGCTCCTTCACTCTCCCTTTCAGCCATCTAGCCGGCTACCGTGGACAAAGAACTGGACCGCCGAGCAGATAGCATCGGGAAGGGAGCGAGGAGCCCTTTAATGGGAAGTCGCGACTCCCTTCACCGTGGGAGGGTAGTGAAGGGAGGGGGGGGGGGAGAAGGGAAGAGGGAGGAAAAGAAGGGAAGAGGAAGGTGAAGGGAAGAGGGAGGGAGAAGAGGAAGAGGAGGTGGCAGCATCGCGAGAGAGGAAAAGCGTGCCCGAGAGGGAAGGGAGAGAGAATGGATGTTGCAGGAGGGTTGGCGCTCTCCTTAGGTAAACGGAGCCGAAGGAATTTTTTTAGGGCCTCCAACTTCCGCAATAGATTACAAATAACGGAGAAAATGTATCAATCAAGGGGGAATTGACGTGGACAGGAAAACGCTCGCCGCGCGTTCGAGTGAATTAATAACGGGTAGATCTTTTGAGGTCGTCGATGTACGAAAATATTAAATCGCTCCCCGCCCTCTGATATTCCTGATGGATTTTGATTTGTGGAAGAATAATAAGATTAATACTCGGGGAAAGGAAACTATGACTAATGAAGGGAAAGTTGGTGATCAAAAATTCGGAACAGAGGAAGATGATGGGGCTTCAGCATATCGACAGGTTAATTTAATCTTTTTGTGAAGGATCGGAGAACATAAGTCTTATCACCAGCAAATTTAATCTCCGTATGTTAGCACAAATACGTAGGATTTACATTCAACAAGTTAACACATACAGACACAAACATAAACGCCAAAATATTATTCGAAATTCACCTTTTTAAGAAAATGTACGAAAAATAGTCAAATAGATAATAAATAACCGCGTTTTAGCTAGCATAAATAGAAAACATGTTTTTATGCACGCGCTGTGATTTATAAAAACAGAAAGATGAAGCATTAAATAAAATACGAAGCGAAGCGAGAAAAAGTATAATTATATTAATTGCAGAAAGAAACTTATTCGTCACGTAAATAATAATCAAGAAATGTTACAAAAACAAAATGTACAGAGTTGAGAAAGAGAAATCAAGAAAAGGCTCTATATTACTTAAAAACTTGAGTTAATTAGCATTGCCATTTCATGCATTTCAATTTTCCACTTATCAATGCCACCAGCAAAGGCAAGAACAATCAGAACAATTATAGTTTGTAGAAACTAATCATTCTAAAATAAAAACCCTTTACATTAAGCAAATATTTAAAAAATAAATGTTTGACAGGTCCAAACCGACAATAAAATAATAAGAGTATGTTTCCTTACAAAATAATGCCTTTAGAGAATGAATGACATAAAGGGGATCAAGAAAACATATCGTATGAAGTGAAGCCATAAAAAGTCAAATATGAACAAAACTATAATTATAAAAACCCAGGCCAGGAAAGCTGCCGCAAAATTATTGCTTTGCTATAATGAAAAGGCAAAAGTTAGAAAGGGGTTGCAATTTCATATTAACGAATCTGCGACAATATGTTTTCTATCGAAGGATATGGCAAAATAAATTAAATTGGAAAGTAAAAATAAACTTATAATTATCTTAATCTTCTCATTTATCAATTCTTTGTCTTAGTAGGCAAAAATTGGAGTAGATTACGTGCGCTGGTAGATTAATACTATTATTCCATTCTATGCGAACACTTTATTTATGAGATCAATCTCTAATGAATTGCCGGACTTACACGCGTCATTTTTTCCAACGTGTATTTTCCCGTCCCTCAATTCCGAGGAAGAAATAAACAAAGATAATGGAAAAGTTGGAGCATCACAGGACAAGCAGGAATAGTCACGGAAAAACACTAAAACAAATCTTAAATATTAGCCTGTACATAATACAGTTAACGCCATAATCTTCTTATAAAATCTTTTCAGGCTTCTAAGATGATTTTTACGTGTTATCTTACGGGAAACGACATTCATCCTCTGGGGTCGAACCCGTAACTTTTATCGAAATTTTTTTAGTCATAACGCAAAGATTCATCAACCTTAAAATCTTGAGAAATATCAGGCTTCTAAGTTTATTTCTAATCGAGTTATTCACAAAATTAGAGCGTTACGCATCATGATGACCATTACGATTTTATAATATAGAGAGATATGAAAGCAATACTTTCGGAAATAGACTGTTTACATACAAATTTGGTTAATTGTTAAGAAAAGCTAAGTGAAAAAGCATTCTTTATAGGTGATTTTGTTTTTCGTAGACTAAAATTTTTTTGTACATCCCGCATATGCCCTAGAACTGGCAGCGAAAGTAGATTAACTAAATCCATCGAAATAAAACGGGCACATACGCTGGTTAATAAATAAAATAAAAAATCGTAGTCATTCGTCAAAGGATAAATAAGACCGCTCTTTTTTTTTAAGTCGAACAAATCTCGAAACCTTTAAAGTTGTAATTATGCGCGTTTTAAAAATCATTCGTGTGAAAAATCCAAGCAATAAATGTATGCAATTAAAATGACGATACTCTTATGTCGAAAGGATGCGATGAGAGATGGAAAGGGTTTCAGCGAGATAACGAAAGAGGAAGAGTTGAATGAATGTTAGGAGAGAGAGAAAAGAGTGACGGAATTGGTTGATAGAGATAATGTACACGAGGGAGAGAGAGAGGGAGAGTGTTAAGGAGAGTGGGATGTAGAGTGGGAGAGAGACTGGAAAGGAGAGTGGGATGGAGTGAGGAAAGGAGAAAGGGAGGGAGAAAGGAAGGGAGAGAGAGAGAGAGGGAGTGTGCGAGAGGGATGAAAAGTGAGAGCGTCGGGAAGACGCGATAACGCCGCAGTCTCCGTTAGCGAAAGCGAGAAACGAGGACTGGTATATTTTCACCTCACAAATCCTCTAAAAAAATCCCTTAAACTTTGCTAAACGTAATTAAAATTCACAAAAAATAACACGCGGCCTTGGAGTGAGTTTTTTCGGTGGATCAGGGACGCTTACGCTTTTTTTTTTTAAGTTAATCACTTTCAAATTAAAATTTTTCCCTTAATCATTGAATGATTAACGGTAGAGAAAATGGAATGTTCTATGAGCGCAATTGGAAACACCAAGGTAGCAGCTATTGAAATGAATGCAACGTAGAATATCTGCTTTAAACATAAGCTAAAACCTCGTTTATCCGGCCCTGACTAATGCGGATTTCCGCTCTGTCAGGGACGTTTTTAGTTTAAAATGTACGAAAAACTAAGAATCGCAAAGAATGTACGTATTTCCGTGCGTCGTAATTTCTGCATTCAACCACACTACTCTCATTATTTCACAAAGGAACGGATATATAACCACAATTTTACGCCAAATTGTACGCAAGACAAAAAAAATCCCATTTTCGGGCCAACTTAAAATTTTCACTCCCAATATCCGGATTTTCGTTCATCCGGAACGGCCCGTTTCCCTTCGATCCGGTAAAACGGCAGCGTAGTGTGCTTGCGGCACAATCTCTCGTTTAAAATCTCCAGATCAATCATTATCCTGCCGCAACAAATTCAGCGTTGTCAGCGCACATCCAAAGCGATCCAAATGGTCTGCAATGCCAAGTTTTTAGCGGCGAACGAGGATTGAAAAGTCCATTACACGCGACGTAATTACTCGAACGAGTAGTTTTATTTTTCATCGCATTTTTATTCCTTCCTCTTAAAAACCTCCTAACAATGCATCGAGCCAATCAATTTGCCGTCAGAAGCGATCTCCTCGTCGAACATTCGAGCAATTCCGAGCGAGCGCGCAGCCTCCGCACGCTTCGCCCGCGGCCTCAACGGGGGAAAGGCGCCCCGAGAGCGGAACGCGAGGAGGGGGACGAGGGAGGCGTGCCCCCCTCCCCCCCTCTCCTCCCCCTCCCCTCTCTCCACCCTCCTCCTCCTCCCTCTGGCCACGCGAGTCGTGACTCCTTCATATTATCATGGGCAGCGTCGACCATTTTGCTCTCCCTTCTTCATAACCCAGTCAATATTTCCCGCTCCCTCCCGTATATTCTCTACCACCTTCCCGCCCTATCATCTTTCGCGACGTTTATTAATAATACAAGAGAAAAAATGCACTGACGAAGGAGCTGCTTTTCGGATGGACAAAACGACGAATAAATAGTATATAGAACTTTTTATATTACCATAAATTATTACTTATGCCATCAGTTTGTCAGTTTAAATTGCATCTTCAGGAAATATACCATATATGTATGAATATGTATGTGTGTGTGTGTATACATATATATATATATACTACGGAAGAGGAAAGGTAAGTAAGGATATTTAGGGCAACTAGGTGTTGAAGGAAACCCAGTGAACACTTACCGGAAGTAGAGCCGCTGGGGTGTTGGAGAGACACATTTGTAGAGGTTAGAGCTTTCGGGATGATCCCTTCGTCAGCACGTGAGAGACACAATATATATATATATATATATATATATATATATATATATAAGAGACACAAATATATATATATATATATATATATATATATATATATACAGGACGTGCCGATGGGTGAGGCGACGAGGCGCCTTAGGCGCTTCTCGAGGGGAGGGCGCCAAAATTTGACAAAAATGAAAACCTATCAAAATAAATTCATAAGACCAGTGAGGCCAGGGGGCGCCATATTATATCTCTCCTCAGGCGACAAAATGTCTGGGCACGGTCCTGTATGTGTGTGTGTGTTTATATATATATATATATATATGTGTGTGTGTGTGCATATATTCATATAAATATACACATACATAAACATACATACATTTACAATCGTGTGTGTGGTTAATTACCTGTACATGTTATTGTAACTGCGTACAGTTCGCAAGACTCAAGGATCGGTAGGGACTACAAAGTTGCATCATTTATTTCTCTCATCAGCGGAGAAAAGTTTTAAATTTCACGGCAAATTTTCTTCCTCAGAAGTGTCGCGAGTGCCATGAAAACGCAATAAATCGCGGTGCAGCCTCGAAGTGAGAGATGGAAAGAGGAATTTCTCCGGAGAAAGCGAAGCGCGGAGGTATTTCTTCATACCGCGCCAATTCATCACGCTCTCCATCTCATTCCTCCTAAGGTCGAGATTAAGTTGCTTTGCCATCGAGCGTTTTATTCTAATCGGAGAGAGATGTTCGCAGCGAGACAGAGGTAGAATGCAATGTAATAAATGTCGGGATCAATTGCGTAATCTTAACAAATGATTACTCTCCTATGCCTTAAGTGAGCAAAGATACTCCATCGGTGTAATTAATTCTAGTAATGAGGGAGAGAGTCATTGGGGGGTGACCGAGGGCGTGGAGAAAGATCGAGGGGGAGAAAGAGAAAGGCAAGGAGAGAGAGTGAAATGGAGTAGAGAGAGAGGGGGGGGAAGAGAGAGAGAATAATAAAGTGAGAGGAAAAGAGAGGGAGGGAGTAGAGAGAGGGGTAGAAAGAGAGTGGAAAAATAGAGGGTTAGAGAGAAGGATAGAAATAGAGAGAGAGGGGAAAAGAGATAGAAAGACAGAGAGAGGAGAAGAGGGGAAAGAGAGAGTGGGAAGGAGAAGGAAAGTCAGTAGGAGGAGGAGAGGGAGGAAAAAGAGAGGAAACAGAGCGGGAATGGTACAAATAGAGGGGCGGAAACGACGGAGAGAGAGAGAGAAAGAAGGGAATTCAGAGGAATAGAAAGAGGGAAAAAATCTGATGTGGCCAACACACGACTTTCTCCATTTTTAGGGTATAGATATTTAAATTATTATGAATAGCATTATAAGGCAAAATTATTATTTCGTATCGTAAAAGAATATAATTGTCCTTATTGACGTAAATTATATTTTGAATATGTTTACAGAATTCACATTTACATGGTGGCGGCGCTGAATAATGGAAATTTAGGAATAAGCAAAATATCTCCGAAATGGATGGTTCTACGAAAATTAGTTTCAAACAAAACTTGGAAGTAATATTATTCTCTACAACTTTGGTCCTTACGAAGATTACCAATAACGATGTTTTAAGGAGATATTTAACGGAAACCGAAAAACCGGTTATTTATAAATAACTCCTAAACAATAACCGCTATGGAAAATTCTTTCAAATGAAATTTGTAGGAAATTACATTCTCTATAACCTTTGTATAGAATTGTATATACAATAATGATGTTTTAACGAAGAAATATCGCAAAAACCGAATCGGGTTTCGAATAAACCTCGACTTCCGATTAACCGGTACTGTCCAAAAACTAATCAGTTCTTTGTGCTCATGCTAAAGTGTTATATATGAAGTTTGTTAACGATATGGCAAGTACTTTTTGAGTAGAGTCCTCACAATCACATACACACACAGACATCATTCCGAAAATAGTCTAAATGTGTTCTAGGGACCTCAAAACGTGTATTTCCGTTGAAATCTCGAAGTCGATCTTTTCGTGATCACAATACTTTCCCCATATTATGTATGGAGAAAGTAAAAAGGGAGGACAGTGAAGGAAAAAAATTGCGTGGCAAACGGACAGCGCAAGTGGACTGCGAAAAGAGTCTTTACCAAAAGGCCTCGAAGTCTAGTTAGAAGCTCTCAATAAAGTTTAGAACGTGGAGGAGGAAACGGAGGAAGAAAAATGATGATCGCCTTTGGGGAGTGCGACCAAGCCATCTTTAACGGTCCGCGGAGCCACAAAGTGGATCAAAGGAATCGACGCACGGGAATGTGTGGTCTCACATCTGCGAGAATAAATTCCTCAGAGACTTAAAAAAACTTCTTATTCCTTCCTAAGGTCCCTATATCTCTACTCTTCGTGAAGAAGGGAAGGGCGAGAAAGATGCTTTATGGGGAGCGAGGAGGGGGATGTTGCGTAGGGCCGTTAATTCAAAGGCCCTCTCTCTCTCTCTCATTATCTTTTCTCTTTCACTCTCTCACCAATCGGTTTTTCTTCTCTCTCTCTCTACTTTACGCCTACTTTCTCTCCTCTCTCCTCCTGTTAATCATTCTTTTACTCCTTCTCCTTAGCCGTGTCTTTTGCAGCCGAGCCTCAATAACTTGTACCTTAAAGCACCCAAACCACGACTCGCGATTCTTTTATAGGCCGCGAGAAAATGCGAAACAAAAATAATTTATAATTTGAGACGCTATATTTTCGTTCCTGCGTGGGCAACAGCAGTGTCGATATTTTAAACATATCGTAAAATAGTCAAAAATTCACAAATGTGAAACGTTGTATTTATTCCTTACTTAATAGCGAACCCGTGCAGCATTGTGTTCCACGCAGGTATCTTGGAAGACTCATGAAAAATCTTGCATTAGGAAAGCAAAAGAACTCATTCGTACCAAGAGTCTTTTAAGATAACGTTGGTAAACACCCAACTGTGTAAATAATTCAGTTATGAACTGAATTTAATCCATAAAAAGTCCACATAACCTTCCATAACGCACATTAGCTCGCATATTGCATGTTTGATTGACAATTCAGTTGTGATTTTGTCCATATTGTTTTCGTCAAACACTTCAATCGCCGGTGGTCTACGGCCAAAGAACAAGGTAAGTTGTAATGTTAAAAATGATATATAAGATTTTTACACTTTGGTTTAAACTTTTTACAATTTAGTTTCAATTTTAAAAATCGAATTCCAGAGTGTTAATAGATCAATTTAAAATTGCACTGAGTATATTGAAAAAAACGCTATAATGTAATATTATTCCAACCTTCATTTAATGGAATTCATTTATGAGTTTGTAAGGATTGATTAAGCATATTTTAGCGATGGACAAATCGACAGGTTCTGAAAATGTTGGACATTGCTGAACAATGCGCAAATCCATATGACACAGCAAACGAAAAACAAATTGGAAGCACTCATACTCTTAAGTGCTTAATACGATAGAAAATGTTTACAAAAGTAAAATGATATGTAACTTCAGAAATAACAAATCCTCATGAATGAAGGGATCTGCTGGAAATAATTTGAAAGGAATATATATGAAGTATCAAACAGACTGTTCTGATTATTACACGATATATGAGAAGAATTGGACTAGTTGAATAAACATGAATTTAGAATTAAAAATAATTATTTATATTATTTCTGAAGGGCCATTTAATAAATGTGACAATGTATTATTGAAAAAAGCTAAAAGGTCTTACGTTCGTGAATAAATAGCTTAATTAATACATTATTAACGAAACTGGCAAAGAAATAACAAGAAGAATATGAGAAAAGCTAATGATTATACAAACTATAAGGAAGAGGAAGGCGAGCTGGATCGGACGTTACCTGAGGAGAGAGAGAGAGAGTATGATTAAAGAATTGAAAATTGAAGAGAGAAAGCGGAAGGAAAAGGTCTCAGGCGATGGACAACTTGAAAGGGAAAGAGAGCTACCAAGACATGAAGAAGATAACGGAAAGACGGAGTAAGTGCAGTACCCAGTTAAACCAAGTATAATCAAGGACCTGTCTACAGACAGACTACTGTGGTGATGATGATGAATAATAACAATACTTCAAAATTAAGTTTCAATTAAAAATATAATTATTCTGACAGTTTGATAATTTATTTTAAATTTTTAACGTTATATTTTTATATCAAAAAATTCTATGTAGAACTATTATGGATTACGTTTATGTAAGTTTGAATTTAAAATTTACGGTAACTGAATTGGAAATGTAAAAAGTTCAAAACAAAAGGCAAAAGGATGAAATAAATATGTAAATAGTATAAATGTTACATGAGTCGATTTATTCATATTTTTTACCCAGATTTATGGACCACACATCAGTCGGAAAAAATTATTTCAAGAACGAATAACATTATGGGCCTGTAAAAAGGTTATAAAAATAAAAAACATAGTAGCTACGGTCAGCGCAAAATTAAATCAGAAATACAAGGAAGATTATTTGAAATCGTGTCTTACGTGTGCAAAAATCAAAAGATGAAGAACCATCGCGGTATGTCATCTGCTTAGAAGTTTGGCTCATAAAAGTTTCAAACCAACAAAGCTCATCTACAAACGAAACACCCAGAGCATTCACACAAAACAGTTGAATACTTAAAATATCAAGAGCTACTTTCAAAAAAGAAAAGTGTACAGTGTATCACAAATAGGTGCGTTTCGTGCGTTGAATTATTTTAAACTAAACAATATACTTTGAACGAACGAACATCATAAAACAGCGAAACCCGAATGTCTCTCTGTCATCTAAAAATTTCTTCTTTCCTCTATGTTGGTGCATTTATAAACACCTTGACGTAATAATTAAATGTTGAAAAACGATATATGAGAAATAATTCCAAGGAATTTCTGATTTGCCGATTTATTTCCTAATCAGTTGCAACTAATCAAACAATGGAAAATTATTTAAAATATACCTCATTTTAGTTACGTAGTTGTAATATTTACGTTTGCGTACTTTTCATCGTCGTAGGTTGTCCATTTCCTTCCGCTTACAAAATTCTGCATGCACACGTAAAGATATTAAACGTATTTTCGTAATTATATTTATTTACTTTAGTTACTTCGAAGATTGTTTTCGTTGACAACAATTAACGTAAGCAACCATGCATGAATTTATCCAAGTTCAAAGCAAGTTACGGCTTTCTTATTTCATTTTCTTGAAAACGACTTCTCCTACTAAACAAATGTAATTTTAATTGGACAGTTCTATAAATTTTATCTGAACACTATTTCGATTTGACCAATATTTTACCAGGTATGAAGAAATGTTCGTTTTTTGTTTCCATTGAAGTAACACCCCTGATTGGATTACGTGGACCATATTTGTGTTTTTCTAGTATCCTTTGTTTCATAATCCCTAAAAACCAAAATTTATGGAAATCTATTCGGTAGAATACATGCGTACGGACGGGCGGACAGAACTGAGAGTGCTGGGTGCGCCACAGTGAAACAATCAGCGAAACTTGGAGCGCGTGCATGGTGCGTGACTGTTGGGTCCCTCCCGTAAACCAACGCCTGTCTCTTGAGTTGCGCGTGAGTATTCCTCCTTTATTTTATTTTACAGCATCTAGAGTTAACATGCTCCAATATATGTTTCAACTTAGGGGAGGAAATAAATTTTTAGTCGACAGAGAGAGATAATCGTGTGGCGGGGTTTAGCTATTTTATGATGAGCATTAGTTCATTCAATGCCGTTTAGTTTCAAATACTCAATCGAACTAAACGCCCCTATTTGTAATACACTGCACTATATTCTAACTTAATTCAACAGAGAGTTATCGATCTGAAGAAAATTCAAGAACAAGCACTTTAAAATACTTGTCTCAGGAAGGCGCGCAACCTGGGGGGGGGGGGGGGGGGGGGGGGGGGCTGCCGGGCTTATCCCCCTCACCCCCCAAAATTTTCTGACTTAAGAATCTAAAAATCTAAGAAGTATTAAGCAGATATGTAGGTACTTAGGAGGAGCCTCTGCTCCTGGCTGTAGTTGAGAAGACCCCCCCAAATTGTCCAAATGTTTGGTGGAGTATTTTTTGTTAGAATTGAGACCCCCTCCAAGAGAAATACCTGGGTGCGCGCCTGGTCTCAGATATCTCCAATTCTATGGTTATTGGAGATACCTGAGACAAGTATTTAATTTTAAAGTTCTCGTTCTTGAACTTTCCTAATTTATTTATTCATAGTCCAACAGGGGATAGTACAATTAGTTCTTGCATCGGAACCCAAAGAGCTATAGCTACGCCACTGCCTCTCACGAATATAAACCATTTCCTAAACTTCCACTGCATTTTATCTACCCCATCATCAACAAATTTATTCTACCAGTGTGCCTAATTTCGGCTTCGATCGCTGTCCATATTCCTCGATTAGTCTTTGACGAATGACTTTGTCCTTTATATTGCCGGTAATATCTTTCTTTACGCCCGCCTCCCTCTCTCAACTTCCGCCAGGTCTCTTCTCTCCCTCTTTCTCTATTTCTTTCTCCATTGAGACCGGACGACAAAGAGAAGGAAAATCAGTTGCGCAGGCGTAATGAAGTATATGACACATCGAATCGATTTCAATGATTTAAAGGCTGAAAACGGTCGACTGAGGAAACGCAAATGGTCAGTGTAAAAAAAAATAAAGCTCATGTCCATGGAATGAGTAAAAAACACAAATGACGGCCTTTAATTCGATTCAATAATTTATTATATAATTTTATAGGAATTATCACAGAGCCTGCCTTCTCTTACTCGATGGAAGCTAATGAGGGCGATGGCCTAGGAAATTTAAAGTGTGTTTTCCACTTATAAATTTTGTGGAACGCTGCCGCGTATAAACAGAGAAAATTAACATCAGCGGTACTTTTAAAACGAGCGAAATTACAAGTGTCGTGATGGAAATAATATTCTTTCGTTACTATACGCGTCCGGAGTATTTAGAGTGAAAATAAGTGCTGATAGCTTACAGCACTTTCCGCTTTATTAAAAACAACTAATATTGTTTTAGTGAATCAAAACAAGGATCTTGAGTTGCAGATAGTATGCTCAGGAGTGGTATAAAATTTCAATAATCTGCATTAAAAAGAGTCGCTATTTTTCAAAGCCTAACATTTGTTGCAATGTTTTTTATTCCATTCAACCAAGGGCGCTTTTAAGACTTAGAAGTACTCGGTGTAATTTTGCCGATTTGTGCTGCTATAAAAATTAGAATATTATCAAAATATTAATTTACGTTATTGTTTTTATTTAGAATAAAATATCGGATTTTTTAAAAAGAGTAAAAATCGTTTATTGACATCGATTCCGATGGTTACGAATACAAACACTAGTTTCTGAGCAAGAAAAAATGGAAAAAGGCAGTCTCGCCATCCGAGAATAACTTTGTGGGCCGCAATACGAGGGGCGTTTCACCGACTGCACCAACGTTAAAAAAGCATTCAACATCAAGGCAGTTTCTTCAAATTCAAAGCTTATTATGGTAAGAAATTTTTTGAAATTAGTAAGATGAGATACTGAACCAAAAATAGGTTTAGCATCAATGCAATGCAATAATTCAAATATTATAAAATATTTTTTATTTACCTATATAATTTTGGGAAAATGCGACCGTATATCCACATTTAAATATATCTAATTTAATTATTTATATACTAAAATTGGGGTCAC
Organism: Uropetala carovei; assembly: GCA_036926305.1. Classification (NCBI taxonomy): domain Eukaryota; kingdom Metazoa; phylum Arthropoda; class Insecta; order Odonata; family Petaluridae; genus Uropetala; species Uropetala carovei. The sequence goes on along the minus strand of JAXCHB010000044.1, from coordinate 1,496,913 downwards.
AACTAAACTTATCTCATGAAGCTAAAGATACAATGTCACGTGCATAATTTATACGCGGGCTATTTATTTTTAAAATTGATACATTAGTTAACTCAATTAGACATAAAGAGGTTTGAAAAAATATATGCGCATTGTGGCTACAAAGCAGCCTTCCTCGGAGGTGATTCGCCAGCATTTTTAGCGATTTTTTGTACAAATCGCTTATGCATTCACTTTTTCTGTCTGTCTATCCGTGCAGGCGATATCTCTGAAACGGTTCAACCTACAGAAACCAAATTTTAAGGATAAGTTACTACATATGAGAGCTAAATGTGGCAATCCATCAGTGATAAAATTGTAATTTTCAGAGGCTAATTTTGTCTCATTATTGCCCCATAAGAAAAGCAGGTTAATCGGTGATTAAAATTATTTCCCGTCATGATTCGACCTCGGAATTTGAACTGTCGGAAAGTAGAAATTATAGTTTCTTATTTTTGAAACGGAATTCAAATGTGTAAAACTTTAGTTTTTATCGAAAAAAGTGGGAGTTTTTCTGGGTTTCAACACTCAATTACCATTGCAACGAGCTCAATGCTTTAATTTATAAAGTGTACCTCCAAAATAGGCGGAAATGCTTGCAGAATGGAGGTGACTCCATACCAGACTAAGTGTTTTCAGGAGATATTTCGAGAATCATATCTGTACAATTGGTCTCGAAATGTGCAACAATATTTTCATAATGTATCCTTAAAATTTGAATCTTAGATTTTATGTAAAATATATCGCCTTATAATATCTGCTTCCGCAGTACTTTCCTAACTTGTTAGGATATATTTTCGGTGACATGAATTCTATAAAACTGATGAAGGCTTCTTCGTATCCACAATGCGCATCTGGTTTCCCCAACCTTTTTACGACTACAGGAGGTGTACAAATTATCAATTAGATTCCATCCATAAGACAAACCCGATAATTCTTCTTTGAATAAAATATCATGCAGAAAAAATTATCATCCACACACCGCAACTGCCTTTCGGTAGTATTCCTTCCAGGAAAAACAAACGCGCGTCGACGTAACAGCCATTCCCAGAAAAATTAGCGAGTCGCGTTCGGGAATTGCCGAATACGAAACTGAAGAAGGGAGAAGAAGCAGTCCTTCTTTCTCTCTCCCGCCCTAAGGTTCTCGCCTTCCAAGCTCACCTCGACGCCCTCCTCGCCCGTTTCCACCGTTTGGAAGCATTGGTGTGAAAGGGAGGGGGAAAATCATTATTATCCCCCGAAGGGTCATTTCCCAGGCCGACTACGTAGCTTCGTTTTTTCTGCAGGTGTGGCGTTGGTTAGTCGTTGAGGCTTCCGCTCGTCAGAGGAGGGGGAGGAGAGGCGGTTAGACAAAAAGGCGAACACTGCAGCGATTGATCGGTTAAAAAGAAGGTCGAAATCGGTGGAATAAAACGATTAAGGTTCGGTTCGGTCTTATCGTACGCGAACATTTGAAGATTTCACACAGGAATAAGAGGGAGGGGGGGGGGGGGGGAGAGGAGGGTGGGTGGTGGGAGTGGAGGCATAGATATAGATGGCGACGGGAGATGAGGAAGTCGAGGGAAAAACGAAAATTACTCGCTCACGTGGGATACCCACGAAAGCAATCCGATTGCACCGCTAACTCCTCCATTTTCGCTCCGGCAGAAAGCGCTCTCTCCTTCGTTTCTTCGCCTGTATTCTTTCGCGTGTTCCGACCTCTCTTCATCTTTTTCCTTGCACTATCGGAGATGCTCGTTGTGTTAACTTAGTGATGGCTTACGGTATGCTCGCGAGCACCATATAAAACATCTATAATTTTATAATTTAGAGAGTCCATTGTTCACCAATTTTTCAGCACGCATACTAAATTATCATGCCGCCCGCCTTTCCCGGAAAACTTCTTCTTAGAAGCCTTTCGCCCACATACAGATCGGAAATTCGCGTTCTGGGGCATTTACCTGCCAGTTTGCGTGTTTTTAAATATAATAATTATAATAATCCGTCTTTATTATGAGCAATATTTAGACAATGATGACCAATCTTACATATAACTCATACGAACACAAACATCCATGCCCTAGGCGGGATTCGAACCCGCGACCTTAGTATCCGTTGGCAGTAACTCTTACCACCAGTCTACCAAGGCCGACATTAGAATACGAGTATGTGGAATAAAAATTATGCCGGTATTGCTTTGATTTCTTCCCCTCATCTTGCGAGGAAAGATCTCCATCTCTGATACTTTCAGTTGCAGCTGAGTTGGAATTTCAAATAGCGCTTTAGGTGTCGTCAAAAATTATCGTAAGATTGTACATAATGAAAATTTTCCGAACGTGGATGAAAGCGATCACGCATCTATGGCGTGCAATTAGAAAACTCCTTCATTTAACTGACGCCATTTCAACTGCTCGCAGATACGACATTCAGAAAATCTGAAAAAAATGTGGCATCCATGCATTAATCGATATGAGAATCAAGTCAAGTTGCTGGAGGTGGCGTGAACTGCTCATATTAACTCAACCCAAGCACAAGGACAACATTATTTTATAAATACTGTGCTATATAGTAAGTTACAAAAAATTTTACTGACAACATCTCAGTTTTAAAGAAGACATTGACTTCAGTCGTAATAAATTATACAATTATAAATAAATCTCTCCGCCGATTATCCTAAGCTAAAATATAATTAGCGTTGTCGCATGTAAGGAGTAATTTTGCCAAATGGATCAAGACTAGATATTTGTCCTCTGCCAAAAAATATAATAACAGAATTATATCTTTAATTATGTGTATCAGTTACATTTTCATATACATCTCTCTCTTTTTCATCTATAAAACCTTTCTGCGATAACCAATTCCGTCTGTCATTTTTAATTTAAGCGCTTTTATCCTCCCCATTCTATCCGCCCTCGTGCTCCCGAGTTGCCCGCGAGCTAATGCCCAGTCATTAAATCAAACCTTCCCAACCAATTAGCCGAAAAAAAATCCACTCGCAATGATCTTCGAGTTAACACGCGTGTAATAAATACATTTCCCTTCGAATCGATGTCCAAACAAATGAAACTCCTCCCCATCACTTTGGAGACATTATGAATTATTAATTTTGACAGTCAGGAACAAAATACACATATCATACTGTCTCGAGCACATCTAAAATGGGAATCAGAATGGAACATTCTGTCAGTTCCTTTCAACGTATTTATCGCGACAACCGCAGCAATCGCAATTTATTTATTTATGCGGCATGCACAGTAGAGCAATACAGTAATAACTGTTTATGAAATAATCGATAGAGCTGATAATTTTTAATGTTTTCTACGAAGAAATGATCTTCCATATGGGAAATTGTTGACAGGAAATTGAACGAAATAAAATCGCCAATGGTATTAAATTTATAGGTAACTACTTTTTAGTTACCTAAATTTAAATACTCTACAAAGTATAAAACAAAATTTCAGGATAATTCAATTAAGCTTAAACGTCATTCGTTTTTTTTCCGTGATGAGGTTCAGACGGTGAAAATAGCCACGTCACGACGCATGCCGTAAGTTTCTTTCAAATTACTTCCGTGAGAAACAATTATTTCCCATTATATTTCGCGAAAATAGACTGGATTCGTGACTACTGGAGCTTTGAAAAATATGCTCGCGTTCTTAAAAAGTGTGTATTTTTTCCGATTAATATATTTACTCGCATCACTTCTCCGTGGCGAGACAAGGTGGCTGAACAAAACGAACTTAATGAGGCTCAACTCTTCCATAACAAAACACCTCCCTCCGGCTTCCGCTCTCTCATAACCAGTCGACAACGTAGGTGGCGGTGGATAAAAAATTAAGCTAAAGCTTTTCAACGGATTTTTATTAAGCAAAAACCCCGACCATTGTTGCATGATTTGTGGGAAGTGTTTGTCAGGAGAAAATGAGCAATACAACCAATCCGATCCTCTGCCTATGCTTAGTCTCAATAAAATTTGCATCATTAACAAAATGCGACTCGCTGCAATGAGGCAAAAATCTGCAACCATATTTAAGTCATATATAGTGAATCTTGAGCTCGTATTTTGTGCGGTTAAACGATTTTTACATCATTCTGTTTGTATTTGCCAATCCTCGTTATTGACACCCAATCGTTCTGGTTAAACGGTGCATGACATGAGTTGAAAACGTTAAATCGCTCGGTTTACTTTAATAGAGAGGTAGGTAATTGAGATTTTTTGCGAGAAATTGGAAGAGGTGGAAAGTTGACACACATGTGATATTTATCGAAAGAGAGAAATATAAAACATAGAAAAAAGAGATTACGTGAGAAAATTAACAGTTTAAAAATCTAGAGTAACACTTAAATCATAATTATCTCAGATTTGAGGGTACATTATAGTAGATTTTAAATGCAAAAAATCAATTGCGAGGAAAAAAATCAACTGTAGTGGTAAACAATGACAATTTTACAAAAGCAAAAAAAGGATACCAATGAATATTATACATAAATGACGAATATTGTAAGTAATTTCCGTGATTTTTGATTCCTGCTTTCTATTACATCCAAATAAATTCAAATCCCCTAAGAAAACAATCCAAGACGATTGAAAGAATTTCGACGAAAGTGATTTCATATAAAAGGCAGAAGCGCGTACCAATGAAATCTTTTACAGCGTCGTGTTTACAACAACGATCGGAAAACAAAGTGCCTCCGAATTTATTCCCATAATGCTCCTCTTCCCCTTCGTGCCTTCAATCTCGATAATTCGTACATAAACGGCGGTAACAGAGTATTAGACCCTCTTTTCTATCGACACGAATCCGTAATCGTCAGCTTCAAGATACCATTCGAACCGTGACCGAAATTACACGAACTTAAACCACGCCAGAGCAAACAATCGGCATTAGTAAATTGCGCGGACGAGGGTTCCGTGTCCGAGACAAATTGGAAGGAAAGGGAGGGAGAAAGGGGCGAGTTTACGCAGAGTTTAGTGTCGCCAGGGTGCGAGCGTGATAGTCGGTGGTTTATTACCCCGAGAGGTCATCGCCTCTAGGGTCGCGACAAGGGGACAAAAGGGGTTTGGGAGGGAGCTCATTTGCTCGCGTGGGGTGACGTCGTTGGGAATAGGGAATAGAAGGGAGAGAGAGAGGGAGGGAAGGATGGGGAGAAGGAGAAAAGAAAACAAAAGCTGCCACCGGCCAAGCGCACACGACCTCAGCGACTCCCTTAACGGCGTTTCCGATACATCAAAATCCGTTCTCTTCACATCGACCGGAATGGAGACCTCCTGCCGCGCGAAACCCTTCTTTCCCCTCCCCCTTTATCCTCATTTCCCTTAGCCCGGCTAAACCTGCCCCTTCGACCCTCTCTCCTCCCACAAAAGTGATTTCATAAACCCCCCCCCTCCCACCACTACCCTCCCCACCTGCAACCATCTCCGCACAACCGCACAGAAGCAGAAGATAACACTCCCACGCACACGCCGGAGGATGGAGGGGGAATCGGGTTGTAGGGGGGCGGAGGGCGAGGAGGGGAGGGTGTAGAAGAGAGAGGTGGTGTGGGAAGAAGAGGGTTTGTTGCCCGTGTTTGATCGATACAAATCGTTTAATCATGTCCCTCGCGACTGAAGGAGGGGAGGAGGAGGAGCAGGGATAGGGAAGGGGAGGAGGTGCGCGTCGAAATGAGCGGAGGGGGAGGGGAGAGGAAGAAATGCGGGGATTTTTGGTAAGGCGTAGAAGAGACGGAGGATGAAGTACGTGGTTGGCGTGTTTTATTTTGCGGCCGCATAAAGTAATCCTCTTTAATTTCTCGCCCGCGGTAAAGAAAATTTCAAAATGCGAATAATAAGCAATATGCGCATACAATGCTTAATATACAAGACAAAAACATTTTAATGTTTCAAAGGCAATCAACACGTATGAAAACATAGAGTTATAATAAAACAAGCTTGATTACAGTTTTGTTTCGAGAGTTCCACCAGTTGAAATCTCTGGATTATTTAAATATCGATGAAATTTTGTTGTGCAGGTCATTTTTCAGCAACGTAAATACTATTAGGTTTCATTCAGTACGCAAAAGAACAAAGCTTAGTATGCTTTCACGATTATCATTATTACTATTATTGAGGAAGGATAAAGGATAAGGTTTTCCTCTTCTTTCCTCATGAATGTGAACGAATTTCATGAATTTTATCCATACATAATAGGTACTCTTATCAACAACTGTAGATGAATCGCCATAACCTCGCAATATAGGGGAAAGATCATTTGATCTAAAGATTAAATAAACATACCTACGTTTGAGGGGAATTAAAATTTCATACGACTAAATAACGAAGCGGTGTATCATCAACACGAGTATCCCGACAAAAAATTCACACCGATTGGATCCTGAAGCATAATCCCAAAGGGCGGGCGGTAAGGCGGTGCTTTATCGATCAGAGGCGCAGGAAGGAATGGAGGGAGGAAGGGAGAGAGAGAGGGTGAGGAAGAGAGCGAGGGAGAGAGAGAGGGGAGATAGAGGGTGGAGAGAAGATGAAGAAGCAAGAAAAAGCGAGGGCGTGGCAGAGTGGGAAGGGTGCAAAAGGTTTATAAGGTAGGGAGAAGGCATAATGTGGTGGAGGGGAGGGGGGGAGTGGGAGGGCGTGGAGCGTGGGAACAAAATGGGGAAGGGGGAATGGGGTGCTTCGGGGTTGGAGGACTGGGGAAGATCAAGAAGGAAACGATCAAAGTTCAGATTGCGATACTATCGCGAGGATTCATCCACGTTAATATTTACAGAGGTTGATATAATCTCCAGAGTATAATTTCCGACTAGATTTATGAAGGAATAACCGTTTCAAGAATCGACCAAGGAAATGGCGCGGCCAAAATTAATACTCAGGAAGAAGGAAATTTTTTCGGGTGAGATAGAAATAAGAAACCACCACGTAATTAATTGTGAATTGTTTAAGACAGTCTCTATGACTAAATTTGAGAAAACGACCTCGATGAGGTAAATAATAACTAAAATATTCTATAAATTTAAAATAACCACTAATTGATTCCCTTATTATTTTCCTACTAAAGCAAATGCTCTTGAGTATATAAAAGAGATCAATTGGAGGAGGAAAACCGTGGACTGCGTAACATTTTCTGAAAAAAAATAACTTCAGCGATTCTGATTAGGTACACGTGCAAAGAAAAGGTTGGATGACGATGGTGATTTTGAAGGTTCGTGTCAAAACACTCTTCAAGAACACCTAAAGGATGAAATCGAAATTGAGGGCATTATTTAGATTCCAACACTAGCAGAGATAGCGAGGGATGAAAGCTATGCAAAGCAAAAATCAATGATAACTTTCCCGAAACGAGATATATATATATATATATATAACCTTGAATCCCATCGTATTTTTCCTGGACTGTAATAACATTCAAATAAATCGCTAAATATCAATTACAAAGCATGCTTAATCCATTAAAATTGCCAGGATACCCCTTTAAATATTTTTAGACCAACGGGATCTGAATGGAAAAACTCATAACTGTTCTTATATTTTCAAATTAACATTCTTCCTACTCCACGCGGTCCTTTTCGTTTATCGAGGAAACCTAAAATATGTAACAGGTATGTGTTTTCTCAGGATGAACTGTTACAGCAAATATTGTGGACGAAATAGGTGCGCATTCCTTCGTAAATCTCCCTTATATTACGAACGATAGGTCAAATGGATAAACAAGCTCTCAAAATACGTGCTGAAATATTTCAGGTACACTCCACCACCGAAATTTTTTAACTAAAACAACCCAAATCTGTCGATTGACTTTGTATAATTTAGTAAAAAGCTATTTATCAACGATTAATCTATTTTGGATGCTACTACAGAAGTTATAATAAGGTGAAATGAAATCGTAAGATTGAATCGTTTAATCGAATGGTCTCGTAAATATGTTACTCATTGCAGTGGATGCAACTTAAAAAGTCTGATTATTCGAAATCTGTCGCTGTTCTCTATAAAACGTTATGATTAAACATAAAACATAATAATCTACGCAATCGTTCGTCTCTCAAGACGAAAAGAACAAACTCACAAACAGAAAAACATATCTTGGAATGAATATGCATGACACGCCAGTGATAAAAGCTTGGAAATTACCCAACTATCGCACATATTCTTGCCCGCCATATTTTTCGATTTGTGAAAATCCGCTTCATGGAAGGCGATCAATTTTCGGGAACATCTTCCAGGATATACGATAAGTAAATCCATTAACAACGCGTGTATAATAAAGAAAGATTTCCACGGATAGCAAGGGAATGTTGTTGACGGGGAGAGAAGAATATGTATTATGCGTCAAGTCCCATCGGAAGACAATGGATTGAATAACCATGGGGAACAGAATAAAGGCTTACGATGATAGGTAGGGAATGGTAGAGTAAGGGGACGGATGGAGAGGGGGGAGAGGGAAAGGAGTGAGAGGTTTGGTGCTCCGTGTGGGCGCGTTCCGTCGGGACATAGCTGGAATAAGAGCGGAGGCTGATTCTGGTGCGCCATCGGTCTCAAGGATGAAAATTTTTCCGACGTATCGCGGGAAGTGACGTCATCCGTGGAGCGACCTTGATCGCGCCAATCAGGCGACAAAGCGGTGGCGTTTCGTGGGAAAATCCTCATTCGAGGAACTCCTGCGTCCGCGCAAGGTCGAGTGGATAAGTGTGTAAGGGCGCCCTTGTGACGGAAAGGGAACGAGCCGAAGGTGTGAGGAGAGGAATGAGGAGGAGAGGTTGGGATCCCTGACAGTCAACCGGAGAAGGAAAACAACTTAAAAGACGTGCCCACCGACACAATAGCGTTATAAATTAAGAGTGCGAACATGTTAATCCCTGGTCGTGCGCCTGTATGGGTGCTCTCTCGATCATTGATTAAACAAACGTAGGAAACGACAGCAGAGTAGAAGCGGCGTTGGTCCAGAGGAAATTGTATTGTAGCAGGGGCGTATTTAGGGGAGATCCCGGGAGAGGACCAATAAAGGGGGGCAGAGCCCTCCTTTACAAGACCTCGGCCTTCCTTAGCTTCCTTGATGAATATTATATTTTTGATGTACCTACTATAAAAATAGAAATATAATATACTTTATGATTTTTTTATTGATAATAAATCAACCTTAATTTAAATGACTAATGCAATAAAAATTATTGAAAACAATGTTTTCATATTATTATTTTTATTAATTTTTTAAATTTTGGTGAGCCATTACAAATATTTTTGACAATCATGCTGGCCCGCCACAGTTGGGAGGATAGTTACGTCCCTGTCATTAAGGATGCATGAATCAGTCACATCACATGAAAGAGAGAAAGGAGGGGCTTTTATTTACCGAATCGTTAACATAAGAACACAAATCACGCTGTATTGACACAATTTCGTCCTCAACCACTTATTAAAATATTAGATGTTTAGAGTAGTTGACTGAAATGAATATTTTTCGAATTCGTTTTCCGATGAATCAAACGTTAGTTAGAAAGATAAACTGAAACTAATATAATTATCACATACCCGGCTGTGTATTTTTAAAGTAAATATATGTGACGAAACACGAAGAAATGTAAGCAGCTACATATAGTTCCCACAAGCGGCAAAACTAATTTTTTCAAATAAACTTCAAACTGATATTAAGCAGAAGCATTTGCTGTAACAGCCGAATTTCATAAGCGTTAAAAATGAAATAACTAACAATTTTTTCTTATTCTCTTTTATCTTTGTAGAAAACATTAGTTTTTAAAATTCCAATTTATATATTTTGTTAAGATTACTTAAAGATATGCATTCCATTTAAAATTAGATATAAAAATCAACAGAAAATTATGCTGGAGCAAGCCTATTTGAGTAGGCATTACATACTGACTTTTAACGTGTGCATGTTTAAAGTTTGTACCTCGGAAGCAGCCAATGGCGAGTCGACACCGCAATTAAAAATCCTATTAGCGAGTATAATTATATCGGTGAGCGACAAATATCTATCGGTTCGCGTGATATTTCGATGATGCTATCGATTGCCGAGTCAGTGGACATCGATATGAGGCACCTGCTTCGCAATATGGTCTCCTAATTTGGTAGTCTCCAAAAGTTCAAAAACGATTTTATTTATTCTTATTATTCTGTACTTTCACGTATGACGATTTCATAAGCAAGAAAAAAGGTCACATCTCAGTAATATTTCCATCCTACGTGAGAAACTTCTTTAAGTCTCGCAAAATGACTCTTGTCGAATGCCATTCGATAAAGCATGGAAGTATTTAACGTCAAGTAAGAGATAACGAAAAGCTATTCCCTTCTTCAGTATTCTGAGGAAATTGTAATTATTTTATTAGGATGTGAAGTAACTGTTCGACTACAACGTGATGACACTGACAAAACTTTACATATTTGACAGTAGGCAATTGTAATACACTTTAACTGGTGCATAAATCAAATGCCTACACGGCCAAAAATCGCCATTGGGTGTTATCAGTGGACCAAACCTCATCCGAAATAAAAAGATCCATTAATATAACGCCAAAAAAATTAGCAGGATTTCTTATTCTACACTGAGATCCAAAAATTTGCGTCGAAAACAAGAAAGCGAAATTTTATTTGTTTTATTAAAACAAAATTTTGCCCTGGAATGTTCCAATTACCAGAGATTTTTTTTAATAGGGAGATTAACCTTGGCCACATTACCATTCAAATAACAGAAAAATAATGACTACAAACTGAGAAACAAACACTGGTATAAACTTTTAGATCAATATTTTCATTTTTTTATCTATTTATAAGCTTTGTCGGTGACATCAAGACCGGATTAAGGAAATCGGGAACCCTGGCGCATCTTCACCCTTGTCAATCCGGCATTGGATGACACATTAAATGGTCGTATAAATTGTGTCCACGGGCCACCTGCAGCTCGCAAGTCATTTTAATGCATACCTCCTTTCAATATAAAATGGCACATGGGGAATGCATGATTTAAAAATCTTAACGCAAGATGACAGTAAGATTTAAAAAATTGCACATCGTGTTAACAAAAAATTCAGAATCTACCATCGGTGGATTACCAATTTATAACCGGAATGTCAATCTGGTTTTTTATAGTAGTTGGATCCACGTAATTTATCAAGAACAATTTTAGCAAAACTAGTATAAGAATCGTCGACTAATGAAAATAAAGAGCGAGTCACAACATAATTTAATACAGTTGCTAAGGTAAGGTGTCGAAGAACAACTAGGAGACTCAAGGATATCGGATGATTTCATCGAAAGCAATAAAAACACTTCCACGACATATTGTTCCTCTCTCTCTCTATTCTGATTTTTACGAATTTATATTTCATGTTGATTTTCCAGCAGAAAAATAAAAAATTGAAAAAGAGTTTAATTGAGCGCCATTCGATTCTTGAATTCAGCAGATTTTGAAATGGGTTTATCCGATTCATAATAATCTCACAAATTATACCGTGGAATTTTCGCTGCTTACATAATAAAAACTACTATTCATCGCCTTTTTTATCATGGAATATGCAAACATCTAATTATATCAGGGGTGTCCGGACGTTTCCCCCAAAGCACTTCACCGTCGAGACGTTTCACCCAAAGAACTTTCACTCACGGGACGTTTCACCCACGAGACTTTTCACCCACAGACGTTTCATCCATGCCCTTTCACCCATAGTTTTTTGGCCCACAAGTCACTTCACCATATAAAATTTCATCCAAAGAACTTTTACCCACAGGTGTCTCACCCATGATTCAGAAAACGCATGAAACGTATTAAACATTCAAATAAATATAATATGGGAGAAATAAGTATTAGGTAAATAATAACTTTTATTTTTTTATTTTATGCATGAATCTAACTATAATTTAATCCAAATATTATTTAACCTTATTTAATTTTTAAATTAAAATTACAAGTCATTTGATTTAATACGTTTCTATTTAAAGGTTTTAAGATATGTAATTTAAATTAAAACATTTCAATATGCATTTAAATATTAAAATTGAGTCCAAAAACACGAAGATAATCAGTAATGCGATTACACCGCTTGTATTCTTCATACTCTAGTGTAATTGACTGTAACTTCTCTGTAACTTTTTTATACTTCATCCTCTTTGGTTCTCTTACCATTCTTCCAAATTCTATTCAACAATCATTCTTTCATTAGCTGCCTGCTCTTTTATAATTTCCTCAGCAAACGTAAAAAAGAGCATGCATGCATAAAATTTAAAAAAAAATTATTATTTAATACCTATTTTTCCCATTTTATATTTATTTAAATTTTTAATACGTTTCATGCGTTTTCTGAATCATGGGTGAGACACCTGTGGGTAAAAGTTCTTTGGATGAAACTTATGTGGGTGAAGTGACTTGTGGGTGAAAGGGCATGGATGAAACGTCTGTGGGTGAAACGTCTCATGGGCGAAGTGTCTTTGGGTGAAATGTCTTGTGAGTGAAGTGCTTTGGGGGAAACGACATGAAGCCATATCAGGACCTGGTCATAAATTGAATTATTTTTATTAACATATTTGGAATTTACCACCATTTCGCACTTCGCGATTAGCTTTCGTTCTTAAATTGTCACATTTTTTCATATTTAATTTCTATCACACTATAAAAAGGAAATTTTTTGAATCTAAGTAACACCTAGGTATCAAGAATTCTATTTTGAAAATCAAGCGCATCACCTGAAATTCGCAGCACGTTTTCTCATCAAACACTGGGTGCAAATAATAATGTACAAAGCAAAATTTCCCAAACAGCGTTCCACGGAACCCAAGGGTTCCGCAGAAGCTAAATGGGGTTCCGCGATAGACAGAGGAAGAGACCCGATACGCTCTTCCTTCTCTTATTTACAGCAGGAAACATAGGCCTCACTTGTAAACTCTATACTGGAAGGTACATAAGCTATGTAAATAAGCATTATCATGATTTTAAAGTTAATCTTATCGCGATTAGACTTACCACATCTTAAGAGTTTCGTGAGAAAAAATATTTTAATATAAGGGTTCCATGGCTTCAAAAAGTTTGGGAACCCTTGGCATAAAGATGCGACTGCTAAGGTATGTAAGGAACCTTGAGATTACATGAAAGACGGAGAGACTATCTTCAGTAATCTTTCGAACCATGTATGACTCATTTAAACTGAAACTTGTAAATTATAATCCCTCCCTTATGTTACGATTCATCCGGCGAAATTTGAGTGTCGATTAAACTAGAAAAATACAACAAACAAACGAGTTAATAAATATATTTAAGACAATATATTTCAAGACAATTTAAATGTCTTCCCTCCACTATTGAGTTTTTTATGAGTACCAATTTGTTCAAGAAGAGAAAGAGATATAAACTGGAGAGCAATATCAAAATCACGCGCGCATTTCAAGAGAAAGTCTATGCTACACTTGCAATTCATTCGTTTCCTCCGTTTTATCACTGCTGATTTCTGGATTCAACGTGCTCTATAAATTTAGGCTTTAGGATGTTTCGTAGGAAACAAAGCGGTTCTTTTTAATGAAAGATATTTCTATGGGAAATTATATTATATAAGGAAACTTTGTTAAATATGAAATAAGATGGAAAACTAAAATGCATTATCTCCAATGGTGCGAATTGGTGATCGAAAAGGCCTTTTCTTCCTGTGATATACTGACTTTAGAATAAAATACATTGCATTTTGAAACATTGGTCAAATGAAAATTCAAATAAATTTTTATTTAATAAAACCAGTAAAAACCGTAAAACAGTAAAACTATAAAACGGTAGAAACTATAAAAACAATTGGCATAAGTTCCACAAAGTATAAAAGTAAAAACTACGACATGTTCCATCAGGTGATGATGACTATGACTAGTCGAAACATGTCGTAATTTTTACTTTTATACTTTGTGGAACTTATACCAATTGTTTTTATACTTTCTACCGTTTTATGGTTTTACTGTTTTACGGTTTTTACTGGTTTTATTAAATATGACGCAGTTCCACCACATGAAAGCTTCTACCATTGATTATAAATTTTTATTTAATCATGTCTTTAGAATAAAATACATTACATTTTGAAACACTGGTCAAATGAAAATTCAAATAAATTTTTATGTAATCATGCGGAATGAAATGGTTTGTAACAGTAAATGTCTAACCGCTCTCTCGCTCTTAAAACTACGAAACGATTCTCAACTTATCTGTTTTATCTATTACTATAATTGCAAGGTAACTACTCTAGTAAAACAATAACTAATTCGCGAAAGATTATTTTATGAACATTTAGAAACATATCAATACTGTTTACTTGTCATTAAATATAGTTATCCATTGGCTTATGATTCAATGTCATTTAAATTATTCAATCAAGAAAAAACTACGTGTTGCATACACAGAAAACGGGGATTTCCTAATAATAGACGGAACTATTTTATAAGAGATACATTTTGCGCTCGATAAAACGGCGCGGATGAGTCTTCGAGTTGGCTTCAATCCATTTATCATTCGATTCTCTTGGAATGTGGTAATTTAGGGAAAAAAAACAACTCTCATTTTTACAAATGGCCCGTTGCGGGTAATGTCGTCAAGGACTATGACTTGCAGTTGTGGTTGGCTCAATGAAGCTCGCTCCGCAATTCAGAGAGATCCTATTATTTCGATTGCATCACCACAAACGGCCGTTTGAGGACAGCAAAATGGCGGGAGACCCATTACTAACAGTTTACCACACACCATAATTTTATAAATTTTTTTCGAAATTTACAGAAAGAAAAATTTTTTATGGAAATAAAATCTGCGGGGATGAAAAAAAAATTGGCGTACTGAATGTTGAGTCACACGGTATTCAAATTATGCTCTTTTTACCTCTGTGCGTACGTATATAAGCGCAAGAGCGAGCGTGTTTTCTCACTTGGGAAAACGCATTGGATCGATGCGACGACTTATCATTATAAGATTTTATACGCAAATTATATATTATACGAAAATTTCCTTTCACCTGCGTAAATGCTTTCTTTTCCAAAGCGGCACAGTCAATTACACATTTTCTCCATATTACTCATCCTAGGAAAGGGATTTCCAGTCTCTCTCGGGTATATCTTTTAACATATGTCGGTCACCATATTCATACCAATAAAATAAAGAAGGGAAGAGCAAAGAAGAATAAATTGTATCAACCGAAAGTAACATCCGTTGTGCACATTCTTAACCTGTAAAGGGCACAGAAGTTTTTAACAAGTGAATTCCGATATGCTATTTATTATAAATCAAATGTTTTTCAATTAAACTCATATTTCGCACGGGCGACTAAAACCTAATCGCAAGCGCTTGTCGCCTACGACAATGTAAACGGGGGCCCTTCCTTCTCCAACAGATTCATCCTCCTTCACATGTTTCAAGCTCCACAATAGTGTACTGAAGTTGATTCTCTCTCCTAGCATTATGTCCCGATCATTTTTTACGTCTAACCATTTAATGATTCTCCGACATTAATTCACATTTTTGGATCGTTACTTATACATCAAGTTAACGAATTAATATGCATATATTCATCTTTAAAAATGAGTGCGGCTAATTAGTTTATCTGTCAAAAAAGATATACTCTCATTTCGACAAAAAATAGAATTCTCTATCTATTAATATACATGGGACGAATGAGATAGTAAATAATATCATTACAAACATACATAGATGTAGTGATTATTGACGACAAAGGTTTTTTCATATAGATGTTTGTTTATAGCGAAATATTCAAATATCAACCAAATTTGTTTTACGATCGCCTATTCACAATAACTTACGCGTGTCGTTTTAAGATTTTAACGCAGATTGCTAAGTAAAACCGCCGTTCTTAATAAGTATGCGGAACAATGCTTCGATCATAAACGATGCCTGAAACCTAATATAGCGAAACGCCTTAATTTGGTCAGGCGTCTTCGCGGGTATAGAGCGGCTTTCTAATTAGCGATACCTTTTGCGGAAACTTGACACGTCTAGCTTTGTCGGCTGCTCCTACACCTTCGCAACTCACCCGGCGGAAAAAAAAGAATCGAGTAAAAAATGTGCTGGAACGCGGTCTCAATTGTTTATCGGCGTCCTGGATCCGAACATCCACGAGAAATCTTACGTTCACCCGTCTTCGGAAAGAGATGTAGGGAGAAAATAAAAATGTTCGTACATGTGGAGTTGATCGGTAACTATCGCGACGAGTGAGGTAATACAAACACAACGATCACGTTCACTGTTAGATCACGTCCTCGTCAAAACATCAAACCAATCTTACGAAATTTATTCTAAGCTAGTCGTTTTTATGCGATATTCTATTGTTCTTTCTAACAGATCGATTTAATTGTTGTTGCCGATATATTTCGAATATTGCTTTATTTACAGCACAAGGAATGTCGTTATTTTCCGCTATCATAATGTTCAAGTTGAGTCATCATTTGTGCTCGAGTCTCACTGTTGAGAAAACACATTACCGAATTAAATCCTATTGATGCTTGAGGAGTCAAGCTTTTAATGTTGGGAGAGTTTATTAATCCTTTAGAATCTAATAGTGGACTTGACTCGTATGTCATAATGGCCGAGAAAAAAAATGAACTCTTTTGCTAGTAGAAATGATTCGAAAATTAACTAGTTGCATGAACCGTTGCTTTGCAGCGGCCCAGACAAACAATATCGTAAGAATAAAATATAACTTATAATACTGTTTCCGAAAATTATTTATATTTTGGTGAGTGATTCGTAAAATCGTTACTTCCAACACACAAGTATCTTAACAAAAACTCAATTTCCACTTTTCAGCCAGGATAATTCAAAATGTTTTCCCAGCGAACGATTCAATCCAAATTCACATCAAATAACTTCCCAAAATACCAATGAAACTGTGCCACTCTTTAAAATAAAAATACGTACACTTGCGACGCTGAAAAAGAAGCGAGAGGAAAAATACCGAATCCCCCGAAATGAGTTTTTTTTCCGGCAATGAGTCGTCCGTCCTCTTTCCTTTCTTTACGTGGACCTCAATCCGAGCTTCTCGACTTGAGGCGTTAGTTACATCCGAGCGTGAAATGCATGCCGATATTATGAATCTCCTTCCTCATTCTATCGCTGCCCTCCCTCACGACTTCCTCCTCCTTCCTCCCTCCACTCTCTCTCGGCTCCACCCCCGCCTCCCAACACCCTCTCTGGCAAACACTCCCGCGCCACCGTGTTGGCAACAATCCAGGGAAAGGAAGAGAATGAGAGGGCAAAAACGAGGCAACGAGAAGGGAATTGGGGAGCGGAGTATGACGAGCTATGGAGGGTAGGAGCGTTTAAATGATTGTGTGCGCGTGTGTGAGCATGCGATCCGAAAGGGGAGGTTCGAGAGGGAGTGAGGAATTGAGTGGATGGAGAAATACGAAAGGTGGGAAAGGAGAATTGAGAGAGAGAGAGAGAGAGAGAGGTGAGGATGGTGTGCGTGGGAGTAAAACAGACAGGAGCCATGTCGCAGTGGACCGTCGGAGCGGACGGTGGAAATCGCAACTTCTCCACGGACAGCTGCATTTGCACCCAATTGTGAAGCCAATGTGGATGGGAGTGGAAGAGGGAGGCGGAGAGGAGGAGGAGGAGGCGGGGGCGGGGGCGTGTGGAAGAGAAGGGAAAAGAGGAGGAGGAGGAGAAGAGATAAGTGGGAGGCGGCGCAATAACACACAACCATTCTCCGCAATGAGATGTGTAATGACCAAGCAAACAAGCTAAATAATTTTTTCTCTCTCCAGCAGCCAGTAATTTCGGGGGGGGAAAAAATCTCCGGATTCATCCAAGCGTTATAGAAAGTACTTGAAAAAAAAATATTACCTCTCTCGGGATATAATCGTTTCTGACGCGCCGATAAATTGACGCCAAACATGAAACATCTCCCAAGGCTGCGCATAGCAAACATCCTTTTGGTCGTTTCCGCCTATTTAGCGGACTGCACGGCGTTGCGCAATTAATTGTCGTCTATACCGATGACCCATTTATCTCATCGGGGCATAATATGTTAAAATGATTTCCATTACCCAATGATTATAAAACCTTACTACATCAACTCTGCCGTAAGAACATTGACCGAAAGTCTATCCTGTAAGTTTTCATATTCAAGGTTTTAATAAACGATTTTTCGCTCAGATATCGGAATAGTTTTACTGGGAAGAAGAATCTGAGAAGTAAATACAGTAGTACCTCGCCAACCGCGGGTGTTACGTTCCTGGAAAACACCGTGGGAAATAAGGGATTAGGACTTCCAATGGCGGTACTGGACTCATTAACACTGAAGCAACTTTTTTCCCACGTTCAAGGCGATTGATCAACTCAACTTTCTGGCGTAAAGATAAAACTTTGGAAATTACACTATCAGAACCGTTCGCCATTCTCCACGATTACATAAAAAATTACTCATAAAAATTACTCAATATATATCTTAGGAATAAGAATATAAAATTGCTGAATTTAACATAAATAGTAAATCTATGTTTTCTTCTGTAAAGAAACATCAAGATTATTCTGATTAAAGAAAATTGTTGACTGTGCGCCTGAAACCGCGGATACTCAAAACCTCATACCGCGATTGGTAAAACGGTATACAATTCGCTATCCGCGGATATTCGAAATCGTGGTTGATAAACCCGCGGTTGGCGAGGGATTACGTACGTTAAAATAAACATTTAAACGCAGTTTTTCATGAGTGGTCCCGGCGGAGAATCGAACTGACGTTAAAGACTTTTCCACTCGACAGTAGGTGAACTACAGACATGAAGCATGAATGAAATATGATGAAATTCAAGGTGAATAAGCGGAAAACCTTCCTAAATGAACATAACTCAATCGTATGGAAGGTGAACAGCACTGATGGTACATTTTTCTGTCGTTCTCGCCAAGTACAACTTATTTAATGGTCTTTTTAAAAACTGCATCATACTATGGCAGTATGCTGTTAAGTTTTACAATTTATATATATATAATACTATTTTATTTGTCTCTAAAACCATCAATAGTATACTTTTACCACAGCATGTTGGAGTTCAAGCGAGAAATCATTTGTCTCGGATTTTTCGCCCTGAATATCACGGGGTTTACGAATATGAAAACACGTGATTAATAGCACTGAACACATAACAAAACTCACTTTAAGAAAAATTACAGTTTCAAAATACTTGCATCAAAATCGTCGGAATTTTTAATCTCACTTCGAGACTTTTTTAAATTTGAAAGCCTTCTTTGTTGCTATTTAGATTTTTCGGCACGTTAAGTGAGTAATAATGGAGCTGGATAGACTCTTTCCGCATGATATCCTCTTGTTAGGTTTCTCTATTCGTTGATTACAACTTAATTAACTTGAGATTAATTTTGAAACGTCGTTCAGGCAGAAATATCACAGATGCGATCGAAGAAAGTTTATGTAGAAGTAAATTAGCATTTTTCAAGGTAAATACTAGCTACTTTCCAAAATAATTATGAGCCATAAGCTTTTTCTATATATTTAAGTAAATGTCCCGTTGAAATTTTTCTGTGCTTATATATTGAATTCATGTAATTTATTCGTCTTCTTGGGGGTATATTAGTTTCATTTTAATATATTATATTTCTGCGTGAGCTAATTAAGCTTCCTTAATTCAACGTAAAAAAATAGATAACTAACAGAAACTTAACGTTTCCGAAGTAATTATCACGTTTTCACATGGAGACTGGGATTTTTTCGTATTATATTAATAACTGTATTTCAGGGACCGTTCATTCGTGAAATCTATCCATCAACCAGGAAGGACGTGGAAATTATAAGACTAGCGCATTTTCTACGCACCATTTGATACTCGGTCTCAATCCCACTGCATGGAATCGAGGCGTGGTTGCGGCTGATGAGGTTTTAAGTTCATACCGAGTGAAATACCCAAGTGCGACGCACCGGAAGTTAATAATACGCGCCGCAGCAAAAGAAATCGCACGGAGTTATAGACAATCAGATTGGACGAGTGAAACTGGCGAGTTGCGTTTCTTTTTTGCGAGAAGAAGAAAGGATGAAAATCGAGAGATTTCGCGGGAAACGGAGTGCATGCTGGAGTTGGAAGCATATTAAGGAATTGATGGCGTGATTATGGTGAGAATGGGAATGAAATTACTTCGGAACGGGTCTAATCGGGAGATTTTGGGATCACTGCCCATTCGGGGCGTAAGAATAATGTTTATCTCAATTGCTCATCGAATGCCAAATCGACACTTGATGAAGGTGATTTCGCCGCTGTCGATGTACCGGAAAATGAGGGAAAAAATCTTAAAACGTCATCTTGGATGGCTACGTATGGATGCTTATATTTTGCTATCAGGTTATTGACCTCTTAAGTCAAACTTTGTTAAAGTGTAACGTCAAATATGTACCTTACCTAGATTATTATTGTACTTTACATGTATATAGCGATTATATTTTTGTGATTAATTACCTAGCTCAAACTTGAGGCTTAAAGGTAAATACTATAGACATGTAATGGTTGAGCGAACCTGATTATTCTTTTAGCTACAAAGTAGGTTTCCTCGGTGGTAAATTACTATTCGGTGATTCTAGTATTTTAGAAATTTACATAAGGTTTAACATCAATATAGAAGCAAGATTTTCTCTGTTGAAAATAATGTATTTTAATTTTTTCCAATTTTCTTCAGCCGAATTATATATTCTGATGATTCACCAATCGTGAGTAATCGCCCAAGTTGTTTAGCTGGAAACTTTTTTATATTTCCGGGAACTATGAACATTAAGTGATACCTGAGTAATGGATACTTTCAGGATGAAGTTTCGACGAAATTTTCTTCACTTTCGCTTAGATAAGAAGTAGACAAACTTTTGTAGATGGCGGACAGCATTGGTGGATGGGAATACTTTGGCGGGCCTTATGGATTCCCGTGTTGAATTTTACGTATCTCTTTTTCACCGAAGCTTCGCGGGTCGCATAAAACGTTCTCAGGGGCCTGGAGTATGCCCCAATCTGTCGTAAACCGTAAATTTAAAATATAACGGGCTCCAGACATCTATTTAATAATAAATTTCTTTAGGAATAATGCTAAAACAAGCAAAATAATATTAACATTTGACAGAACCGGATTAAGGCATCCCGTGCTTCCTACATAAACTGTTCAACTTCTGTAATATGTATTCATAATTAATGCTATTGTATTTTATTTATTCCAATCACATTGTCATAAAAATGCTACCTGTTACATCAACGTGTTTTTCTCCAATTGTTAAATGATAAAAGACCTTGCCAACTACTGTTGCGCTCGAATATTTAATCCGGTCCTGCCTATGACATATTGTTGCGAAACAATATCCTTGTCAATGACCCACAGCCGCTACTCTCCATATTTTTCACCCTTCACATTACCTTGCTTGTTCAACACGTCTCTTTTTATCAACTCACGGTCACAGAGATCCCAGAAATTAGGAGAAATTTTCCTGAAAGAACTAACACCAAAAGAGCTGCCTTTTAACTAGTATTATCGATTGTATATCTTAAACTTTTGAACAATGGACACACGAATAAAACTTTATTCTAAAAATAGTAGCAGTTTATGATCGAGGACATAAGAATCCATATACATACAGATATATATATATATATATATATAAACTACTTATAACAGATATATCTTAATGGAATAAAAAACGTTGCGGTCTCTTATGAAAACTCTTTCCGGTTCGTCCCGCTATAAACATCGCTTCGTCCCTAATATTATCCGGACGCCAACCCCAACTCCTCCTCACGCTTATTCGCCACTCCTCGTAAATCCCAGTTTCCTCCCCCTCAACTAAACATCCTTCCCATTCTTTTCCCCCACCCCCTCTTCTGGCCTCTTCCCCATAACCCTCCCCCTCCGATCGCCTACGCCCTCCTCCCCCTTTTCTTCCAACGGGATACACGGAGGCTTAAGAGGCGAGGACTTTTTTGCGACCGCCTAACGGAACCGACAGCACGAATATAAGCCACGGACGTTCGACACACACACACACACACACACACACAGAGGAGAGTTCCATTTTCGAAATTGCATTCTCATTTGGAGGGATGGGGAGAGGAGGAGGAGAAGGGGGGTGGAGCGGAGAGCAAGGCGAGTCCAATGAGCTCGTGCGCATCCAATCGGAGGATTTTCGTCCATTTTTTCCCCTCGCATATCTCCTCTCTCTCCCTCCCTCTCTGTGAGATTCTCCGGATTCGATCGAAACCCGATAAAAAAATACCTCTTTCGAAGAAAGCCACGGAGATACACATTCCGAGCCAACGGGGCGATTGACTCCTGAAACGTGCTACGGCGATCATTTTAACTTTTAAATGGTTGCTTTAAATATTTTCTTTGAGGTGATAAATCGCTGATGCTTTATGGTTTGGCTTTGATGCACCCCTATTGAATCAATTGAAATCGCTGTATTAAATCTTGACTAATTTTACTGAAATCAGTATTAGTATAGTAGTATTATAGTAGTATTATACCCGCGTAACATTCCCCCATCGCGTATTTATCCCTCCCACCACTTTCAGGAGATGACATATTTTTCCATATTTGGTGCAAAATATTCATAATCGTAGGACAATAAACGAAAAAGAATTTTTTAAATCTGCTCTTAAAGCAATAAAGTTCATGTTTTCTTACTGTATACAATATATACCACCTTTTGTAATGACACCGCCATTATCACTCTAAACAGGAAAGGGTAAATTATCCGCATAATTTAACCTTCCCCTGTTTTAGAGTTAAAACATCTATGGAAATTCAGGAGAAATGACGCTAGTGAATTGTATATTGTATTCTCTCAATGCGAGCTGCAACGATTTTAAGAAATTTTGGAGATTTATTGGAGCGACTACACATAAATAGAAGCAAATCCTCCGCTAACATGGCCAAAACTTGCAAAGAGGCTTTTTAAAAAAATCAGAACAATGAAACCTGAAGATGTCGTCAAAAGGATCAGTAGAAGAGAGCTCTCTCTATCGGCCAAGATTAAACAAAAAATCATCCACGGAGAAGAAAGGGAATAAACTTTCGGTGCGGAGAGAAAGAAAGATTCAAGGGAGGCGGTTGAGGTCGGGATTTGTCGAGGTTTAAGATGGAGGAGGATGGGGAGGGATATGGAGCCGCTGATCGGTTGACGCATAACGGCTTCGCTCCAATTGATGGAACTTTCTCCGCCATTCTCTCCACCCAATTGGCCCACTGTTCGAGAGAAGAGGGCCTCGACCCCGGTGGACTTATTGAAGAACCCTTTTCTGCATGATCCGCATAGCCTTCGCGAAGAAAGAAAATAAAAGGAAACTCCCGCGACGAATGCGGTTCAATAGCTTACGTGTTTCCTCATTTAGAACCGGTGTCAAAACATTTGGTTTCGAAATAATGGCTTTCTTGGGCGCAAATTTTACGCACGAAATCTTCGTCTCTGCCTTCCCTCTGACTCACGGAGATTTTCAAAGAGAAAAATGGCGTTCTCTTCACATCCCGCATTATCGTCAGTTTAATGACACTTTTAAGAATCCTGAATCATAAGACGGATATATGATTTTCAGTCGAAAGTAAATACGGCAAAAAAACGGATTAATTTGCGAGAAAGTGGTTTATTGGGTATGGATTTCACTGTCTATGTCTTGCTGCAACTTCAAATTAACATTAAAAGTATTCAAGAAGTATCAAAAACTGAAAATAAAATGCTTTAGTGTCTAAAATAGCCGTGAGAAGGTTATGAAAAACCAGATGCGCATTTCGGCTATAATGCAGCCATCTTCGTTGGTGATTCATCGAAAGAATATTCTACGAAAGAACACGCGTGGTGGTATTTTTGTTGTTTTTTATACGTGTGCGATAGAGAGGGATGTGGGTTAAGGATGTGCGTGGAGAGGGTCTGGGGTGCACGAGTTTTGAAAGGGAAGGCATTTAATCCTTCGGAATCGGGAGGTTTACTGCAGGGAGAGGGTGGCTCTGCCAAAAAAAATATTGTGGAAAGCGTGGAATCGGGCCGAGATCGTAGTTCATAGAGTTGGTTTGATTATTAAAGACGTGTAGGCTCTCTAGCGCGGTTGATTTCCGATACTTTAACTTGAATTTCGAAGACGGGCTCGACAATTCTCTAGTGAATTCTGTTTTTGTTTTATTAACCTATTTTTCGTTGCTTAATCCTCATAGATGACTATAACTTTAAGGAGAAAAATAGTTTAAACTGAGCCACAATGCGTTTCAACATTTTAAAGCAGAATTTTCTTTCCTCAGAAAATAATAATAATTTGGGCCACTGAGGATTAATTGTCGGACAAAAATATTTTATGATAAAATAAAAAGACTTCTAAACGATGACTTGGAAACAGAAACAATAACACTCACTGTAAAAATACTTCACGCAAAAGGGAATGTCATCCTTCGGAGGAAGAGGGAAGTGACGTTGCATAATCATCGTGGAAGGGAAAATGGAGGTTGACTCCGAAGAGGAAGGGAATGGGAAGTGGAGGGAGGGAGGGAGAAAGAAGGGAAGAATTAAGCCGGGAGTGGAGGGGGAGGGAGGGGGGGAGATATGACAAGAGGGAGGGAGAATGACAGACGAGAGTAAGGATATTGCCTTGAAGTTCTAAATCACTCGTCCGATATACGGAGTTAAACATCGTCGCTTTTAGCGGCGTTCCGCTCACAACTTGTGCCCCCTCGTTTATCCTTGCCTCCGTTCCACTTTCTTCCTCCCGCTCCCACACCAAAACATCCACGGCCCCCCTCCTGTCTCTACCCCCACTCCCTCACCCCTCCCCCCCACGACAAACCCCTTCCCTGTTTCACCCCACCACCTCCGCCATGTTCCTCGATTAATTTCCTAAGACGATTTTCATTTTCACAACTCACGCGGAACCGAACGATCGTACGCTCGGAAATTCGCGTAGATTATCGGTTTCTTCCCATATAAAAATATCGGATGATTGTGTGCGGAGCGGAATGAAATCGCATCCCGAGTCAATTAAAACCGATGGTCGATTAAAAATGCGTTACGAAAAAGCTAATCCGCCTTTCGTAGGGACTAAAACACATCTGTGTCGAGCGGAAAATGGTCGGGATGAAAAAAATGACAATTTTCCCTTTTCTTATTTATTCGTTCTCGTCGTCTCGCCCGACTGCCTTGTATAAACCAGAGGAAACAAGCCTATCAAATAAAAGGTAAATTGGTGTCTGCTGGTCGTGGGACACGAAGAAACGAGGATTTGTGCAGAAAAAATAGAAACGGGCGGGCTTTAAATTTCTCTCCTGAAATGCGAACTCTTGTTTAGTATCAATATCTTCCGCGTGCTAAGAAGGCGGAATAAGAACCGTGGAATATTCGGTACGACGCATTTCCCCTCTCAGACGAAAAAAAAAACAAACCCTCACGAAAGTGTATTATTCGGCGGAAGTGAACTTTTTTGCTTCGTTTTAAACAATGCATCGTAGTTTTCCTTTCCGGCGTTTTGAGCTGCCTTTCGCACCTTCACAATTCCGTTAATGAATAGACGTCAATTATGTCAAGGATTCATAGAGGAACTTTTGAGCCACGACGCAGATACATAAACAGCCAAATTGCAGTTTATATTTGATGAGTACTTTGTTTCAATAATTCCGTAATAGTGGACTTCTTGGGTGCTTCATGAATTACAACAAAATCTGAATATATGATATAGAAGCATCGATCGTCGTGTAGCAAAGGAGGTATTGGTATAGAAACAAAATTCATCCACTTACAGAGAAAAAGGAAATGGTTATAAAAATCTAATTATTTCAACCACGAAAGGATGAAAGAACAGTCTGGGAAAATAAGAAGCTATAAAACCTTTCATTCGACCAAAAAAACTGAAAATTGCGTGAAGAACGCATGAAAATTCAGTCAGGCGTTTTTTCGCTAATCCTATACAGAAATTCGAATACTTTCCAAATGGCAGCCAGCTATAACAATTACAAAGCGAAACGAGATAATTTTGGAATAATTCAATGTTCTGCAACAATGAAAATCTATATTGGTATTTTTTATGAATTTATGAAGTATCAGTATAAGATCATTAAAAAAGTCATATAACCAGCAATCGAATTAATTATAAAACAGTATTATAACTTAATCACATATATAAAAGTTTCATTTTATGTTAATACCTAAACATGTAATTATGACTGAAAATTTATCGTTACACGTTTTATTAATATTCCTGCTTAATCAGCATTTAATATAATTAAATGTCAGCATATTTTATAGTTTAGAGCAGAAATTCCTAACCTGGCGCTAGCGAGCAACACTATGCTCATTAGCAGCCTGATTGTGCTCTTTGACAATCTGACTGTGCTCTTTTGCGATGGTTAAATCGCGTTTCCTAGCACCAGGAATTCAATTTTCTCGGTTACTTTCCTTCTAACGTTATTTAGGAACATTAAGAATAACTTAGAGGTTGGTTTGTTTTGACTCATGGTCATTCCTAATTTTACAAATTTAGTGTGGTGCTCGCTTAATATTCAAGGATATGAATTGGTGCTCGCCACATTTAAAAGACTGGAAACCTTTGGTTTAGATTATATATATATATATATATATATATATTGTTAGTTAGGTGTTTTATCTAAGACACAACGTCGTTTAAAAATGATAAGCCATCCTTAAATTTATAAAATGAAACGATATATTTGTACGAAAAGAATGAGCAAAGACACACAATCTTAAATAATAGAAAAATGCACTAAGTTATTTTGAGGAAAGATGATAATATCAAAAGTGGAGTTTATTTTTCCAATAAAACCGCTACAGATAAAGGTTCATTTCTCTAGAAAGATTTTCGCCTCCCCCATTTCCGTGATAACTGTAGGATTTCCCCTCCGTCTTCGTAAAAGCTTTCGCGGATCGGACCACAAAATAAATTAAGTGGAATAGAGTGAAACCGATTCATGGTGATTTTTTTAAAATTCAATTTCGGATCACGTTAAAAGAGACTGTGCGTAAGCGAAGAGAAGGTATGGTTGCGAGAGGAGGGGAATTTCAATCAAGGATTTCGACGATGTTTTGTTTTGTGTGTATGGGGACTGGCTTCCCGTGGGAAGGAAGAAAGGCAGGCGGGGCGAATCGGTTGCTTCGATTTTCCCCGTGGGCATAAAAAACCTGAGGGCAGAGGAGAAACCTGAAAGCGAATGCGAGAGAGAGAGAGAAAGATAGAGAGAGAATTGGGTTGTCGGCGTTTTTTCCAAACTTGCTGAGTACAGTAAAGAAAAACGGAAGACTTTTGCGACGAAGAAAGCAGCGTGCTATTTGCCCGAGACAATGGAGTCGCTAGAGAAAATGAGACATCAAAAACTTACATAAAAACGAGGAAAGCCTGACTATTCCCGAGAACACTAGAGAAAACTAGATAATTGAACGGGTTCCAATAATGCATGCTAAAGATGGATAACGTACACACGCAAATAGAAATTCATAGTAGGAAAAATATTAAATTATGAAATTCAAATACCGTAGATATTAAGCTTTATTTAAAAGAATCAACTCTATGATGATAAATATTTAAAAAATAAATAAACATGGAAGAAAACGGTTAAGAAAAACTTGACATGAACCGATTACTAATGTGATACTGATCAGGTGATTCATTTTCATGCTGCATAGAAAGACATCTACATTCTATTCTGTAGATTTAAATTAGTATTAATTTGAAAGTGTCCATCAAGATAGTTAAACCATTCTCTGTAAACCGCAACTGATACAAAAATTTATTTCGCCGTATTTTGGAAACTACAACGTCAATTTCCGATCAAGGCGGTTTTAGAGAATAACATTTCCGCAAATCGAATTTCGAGTCTCAAAAAAAAAAAAAAACGCATCATGATAAACCTTTCGATGGACGCCTGTGTCAGACCCCCCGTTCGCCCTTAAAAACATGGAAACCGAATGCCTATGTTTAACGTGTGAGGGTTTCACAGGAATCGCAACGGAGGACACGAATACACGTGTACGACGACGATTGATTCGGTCGAGGGACACATGCGCGTATGTTCGCGTGGGCGAAAGGAAAATACGACGTATTTTCACATAAACACGGAGCCGATAAGCGAGAGAAAGGATATTCGTAGGATCTTAACGGTCCCTCCAGATATATGTATTATTGGTTGCGTGGGAAAGAATTCTAGTTTTGCACGTGAGAGATATAATGGAGGATACGCTGAGAGCAGAAAGGAAGAGATTGAGGGGGAGGGAGGGAGAGGGTGCAGAGAGGAGGAAAGGGAAATGGAGGATAATTTACGTTGAATCGATGGTGATTGTGCAGAGATAAGAGGGTATTGGGGAGGGTACGAAGGATGGGAAAGATTTCGGAAAGGCGGGAGTGGAGTAGATTTCAACTAGTGAACACGAAACACGTTCAGTTATTTTCAGCAATAAACTGATTAAATACAAGCACATGCGTTCAAATTTATTCGACGCTATTTAAGTGACTAAGGATAGAAATATTCGAATGTTGCATTTGTATGATAAACTGAAACATTCACTGGCACAGATTTAGATTAAGAAGAGTCTACATAATCGCGCTTACAAATTGTAATTCGTTATGACGTTATCATTACTCACATCACAATTTCTCCTCTTTTGATTCATGTAATGAATTTTTGGCAATATCTGATTTTTATGGCATATTAACATCTGATGAAATTTCTAAAAGAGGATTGGATATTTCAGCACGGTTCAATGTTTGTTGTCGCACATGGTACATTTGTTCGCTATATTTAGAATCGAGCTTTGGTTGTTGGTAAGCAGCGAAGAACTTCTTCGATGGACACCTTTAAATGAAAGTTCAATTTCCTATCTCTTTCTCTCAAATGTTGGGATGTGTAGTGACCATCACTTCAATAAACAAATCAAAATATGCTACAAATTACTAGAAATTATCATCCTGGGGAATTTTTCCTCACGGTTGGGAAACAATCCAATCTTGGATCCAAGGAAATGACCGGCGTTTCATTAATTTTCATCTCGAAATTTTAGAATTCACCCACATAGTATATTATACATTCATAAAAGATAACAGAAAATAATCTACTATATAATGAATTCCATGATCAATGCCGAAGAAGGTGAAAAGTGGAAAAAAATCTAATCTGATTAAAGTAAAGTATTATATACTAAGAGAAAATACGTTGAACAGAAAAATATAAATTTGGGAGCCTGAAAAATCTTTTGAAGTTTCATTCAGCATCATTCTTATACAGGAGATCAAAGTTTCGCTTTGTTGAAAAAAATTATTGGTAATATATATGACTGCAGTTGAAGCAAGTTAATCTAATATATGTATAAAATTGACTTCGTCGTCGTCAGTAGGAAATCGGAACTCTGTAATGGTATTTTTAACAAACTTTCCGAGTAGCTAGAAGATTGACATTTGGTAGGAATGTTCGGTTCTTAAAGTAGAAGCCATTTGCGAAAAAAAATTCCAAAATCGAACCGGGTTCGATTCCCGAGAATGATTTCCATTCTTCATAAGATAACATGGAAAAATCGATATTTCGACCTGCAACCTTATTTTATTTTGTTTATTAAAATTCATATATTTGGCCTACGATTTTCGGACTTGGACTGTATTAAAGAAAAATAAATGCAGTTTCTTATTCTTATCGTCTTTTATCGCTTTCGACTCTGAATCTTTCGAATTTAACGTTTTAATATCATATTTTGAAAAAATTTAGCGTTTTTAACGTGAAGTTGCCTTGCCAACGGATTACATTGTTAAACTCGAAATCCTATTACTCTCACGTATGCTCACGTTCTCTCCGGACCTCCATGGACCATTCCGACCCAATTCATAGGTATCAGAGGTATCTCAGAATTAGTTTTTACTTTCTCCAATATACGTAATATAGAGAAAGTATTGTTTTCATGAAAAAATTGGAAATCGAGATTCAACGGAAATACACGTTTTGAGATGCGCAAAGGGAGAAATGATTGTATTACCATATAATACATAATTTTAATCGACAAAGACGTCTGGCATAACCCGGGCATCGCCGGGTACTTTCAGCTATTAGTATTTCATACAATCACAGAGAGGAATATAGAAATAATATCGCAGGAGGCTTTTTAAAAAGTATTTTTAAGTTCCTAACAAATTTTTATTAATTCTATATGAATTTATTTACGAAAAGATAATTCCTTCGTAGTCAACACCTAAGAGGGTATCTCTTTTTTTAGCGTCTCTTCAATATAAGATGAATAAACTTATCTTTTATACTACTATACATATCTACTTAACCTTATTTATTAGCTTTTATGTTGATTCATTTCTTAAAATGGGCGTATCCCAATGTTACTCGGTTGGTACCAGAAAACAAGCCACCAAGAGAATATTTTATTCGTCAGGTGAAATTACGAAAATGGCATATTTATAAACTATTTTTAAAAATTACGAAATTTAGACGATTAATGTACGTATAATTTGTTTAGTTAATAAAATACAATGGAAGATTTAACTAATATTTACATGAAAAGCACGGAAGAAATGACGGAACATAATTATTTAAAATACAAAATCTATCTGCGACGAAAAATAACAAATAAACTAACAAAATGTTTTTAAAAATTTACACTCTGTATTAATGGAAATTCACATTGCAAATTTACGTAATTCAAAGAGCATAAACTTCACTAACATAAATAAATGCCATTCACCTCACGTTACTGCAGAAATCTAAGCCCAAAAACATGAACTGTCAAACTTTCTATAATTCTGTAAGCCCATCAAAAAAAAATATCCACAAATCAAATTCCCATCATTTACCAGCACATCCGGCGTAACGCGAAAAAGTATTTCCGTGAGAGGAAACATACTGAAACAATGGCTGCCCAACATTTTGTAAAGGCTCCATACATTCGTATCTGTTAAATTTGCACAAAAAAATGCGATGTTATTTTTCGAAAGGCAAAGAAATCGTCCAATTTCGAATGCGTTGGGAAAATGTAAAACTTGAGAGTTTATGCCTGAACGGGTCTATGCCTAGGCGTCAAAACCGTGTTTTTTTGCTCTTACCCAAGACCTGATTCCATTGTGTGCTGATTTCCGTCTTCGGCCCAAACGCCGTGCAATGGCCAAGTGGAGCGGATCAGGTATCAGAAGAGGAGAAACCGACGGTAGAGAAAGAAAGAGGAGGGGCAGAGATTGGGAGGTGGGAAAGGGGAGAGGGAGAAGAGGAAGGATTGAAGGAGAGGGGTTGGGAGGTCAGGGGCCAAGTTTTACGCATTGGAAAGGGCGGCAAAAAAATGACGAGAAGACGACAACGAATGAGGCGAAAAACCAAATCGCTACTGATTTCACAAGTGTCCATCCCTAAACTTAGATCATAGAAAGTGATGCCTTCAGAGTATGAAGAGAGGAAAGGAGGAGCGAGGTCGAATACTGCCTGGGACACGTTCCTTCGTCTTCCAACTCGTCGAAAATACGCTCTATGTCTCTGATTTGATTAATTTGTTCTGACAAAGAAAAAACAATTGAATTTTAAAAACAAATTTTATTTACTCTGCAATAAAAGAAATTTATTCATAATATAAAAGGTTCCTTAAATCGGTTGTAGATCCCTCAAACTTCGGCTTAGTTAAGGGGGTAAATTAAAATTAACGTCACGGGTTCAAATCCTAGCGTGAGTTGGAACGTATTTTTCATGCTCTTTCTAAACGGCCGTGAAGCGATGTTAAAGTGATAATGAAAAAATAATAAATAAAAATAAGTGAAAATTCACGTAAAAAGAGACATAAACGTCGGATCGGTGCATTTGAAAAAACGCAACGAAGAAGGATACAACCTAAGTCACCCAAAAAAATCTCTGTGAAAGCACAGCGTGCACCGCGAGACAATCAGTTTCGCCAAAGCCACAAGTTTAAACCGCAATAACTTACAGCGAAAAAACATTCTTTTTCAACGCCTAAATTTTTTTTTTTGCAGTTTGTATCGCTTTTACGGAATAACTTTCGAAATTATTATTTAAGGTCTTGAGTGAGCAATTGAGTACGACGTTTAACAATGCACAAATATGCGTAAAGTGTTTATTTTCCGCCTCAGGAAACGGGAAAGGACAGAAAAGGCTGGAAGGGAGAAGTGACTACAGGAGGGAACGAAATGGAGCGGTAGAAGAGGAAATAATGGAGGCGAGAGAGTGGAGTGTAAGATAGCGGGAGAAGGGAGTGAATGTAGGGAGGAAAAGGAATTAAGGACAGGGAGAAAAGAGTACGGGATGGGATCGGTGGATTTGGATAATTGCACGAATTAAGTTTAAAAGGAGGGGGAAAAGGGAGATATGTGGTTAAGGGTGGTTAGCGAAGCGATGCGAACGGGAAAAGGTGGGGATCCTTAAGCTATACGGGAGCGACGTAGAAAATTATAAGCGGATATTTAAATAATAAACTTCCCTTATGTTAGCAGCTTTAGTGTTTCCCACTAAAATTAGGAAGAAAATTTTTTTTAAATTATGAATTCTCTCATCTAATATATAAAAATGAATGTGTGTATGTGTGTGTGTCATAATTTTAAAACTCGAAAACTACAGATCGTAGAAGCAAGAGAAAGGTATCATTTTAACCGTAATAATGAGTACGGTGGTATAGTAAAGTTTTTATATCGATATGATTGACCTGTCTAATTTTAAAAAACATTTTCTTTTTTATTTTCTCCTTTGAATAACATAGGGACGACTGCAGCTTATTTTTCATTTGAATTTTAAAATTACTTAGAAAAATGGTACGAACCTGAGACTTGAATGGTTCTACGAAGAAAAGAACAAAGTTTACTTTTATTGAAGACAGAATCCGAATCCTCATCGAATTAGCAGAAAAATCCATTTAGAATCAATAAAATACGTGATTTTATCAGTTTTATTCGAATACCCATTATAAGCTACCATGACAACTCCCATTTTCTCCGAAATTGAGAGTTCAACGCATTTATATGGGAGAGAGGGGGAGGGAGGGAGAGGGAGAGAGAGGAGGGAGTGAGGGGAGGGAGGGGGAGAAGGGAAGGAGAGGGTGGAAGGGAGGGAGTTTATACGTTATTTTCGTAAGATTTTCTTCCTTCATTCATCTAAATAGGAAAATGCGGAGCGGTTTTCTTCATTTTTGCTTTATTCGATGGGTATAACTGTGTACTATCTTATTCTTGCGATGCTTACACGTTACACGGTCGAATTTTCTATTTCACTAAATCCGTTGAAATTCAACGGGTACTCCTGCTAGTATATAATATACATCATACGGTTGTTTGACTGCATACATATGTATGTCAGAAAAGAACATTTTAAGTGTGAACACAAGTGAGGAGACGATCGGCGTGATAATCACATTCAATGAATTCCCGCTATTTATCGGACTGAAAGAAATAAGCATTTAATTCGTTTATCGCCCACATTTTAAGCTAATTCGCAGTGGATTTGAAATGTGACGGAGACTAAACAATAAAATTTGAATGCTTGCCAAAGTATCTCAGCTCTAAATCATTCATGATCTATAATTTAAAAATTCCTGTTCTGACAATGATGAGTGCGCGTTTAAGTCAATAGTTTTCAATAAGGTTACGCATAACTTTGTGTTTGGCTAATAATCATGACGAATAGAGAAAAGTATCTCCTTAAACTTCAACGCGAAGTTACGAAGATTTATTTCCTTTAGTAATCAACGTAAGTACCATATGTAAGTTAATCAAAACTGTCACAAACCTAATTACAAATTTTTGCTTGAAGTTGCGTGCGTCAGTGCGTATGAAGCCTCCGCTTAATATGTACGTGTTACGTTAACGAGGATCAATACAGCATAACTTTCAATAGCATTTTAAAATTACTTAGAATAGTACGAATATGGATTTTGAGCCAAACAACGCCCAAAAGAATGTAAATTCATTTCTCCATTGTCGATTTTCGATAACGCGTCGAATCAGTCCACAAATTCGTTTAGAACGCAAAAATTTTGCGTTGTTTTGGGCAACCGCATTGCTGCTCATTTCGGAGTATAGATAGATAGATAGTTAAGGGTCTTTATTCAGGCGAAATTTAGACCATAAGGTCCATTCTCACATTTAACCCATTGTCAATATTACAACAGTAGAGAACAATATAAAATTCGAACATAATAAGAAGTGGTAAGTGTAAGACAGATTTAAATTTGTGGGGAAAACCTAGATAAGAACATACTTGTCCTAACTAGTAAAATCCACGCAGGAAAACACTCACTGAGAAGAGTATGAAAAACCTGCGAAACCCCTAGATAGTAAATATAAAAGTAAAACATTAAATAGTATGTACAGCAGGAGAAAACTTGAATACAATCATACTGTATACCGTCATCAAAATACATATAAAATTATAGACAATATTTACAAGATATATACAATAATCTGGCAGGATAAATGGAAATATACATGAAACACATACAATGAAACAGAGAAGGGAAAAAATAAAACAATAATATAGTTTAGTATAAAACAATAATAATGAATATAATCAATATAAAATAGTAGACACTGGGCAGTTAAAAGGTAACATAGTCGATAGTGGCACACACTGTGAGAAAATAGATATCCTGTAAAGAAAAAAATTGGTACATTCCTGTTAACGGGAATACCACTTTCCTGTTAACGGGAATACCTCCTGGACCCTTCGCAGGACCTAGTACTTACGTATTATCCCCATGCCATACTTACGTACAACATTAACAGAAACTGATTGGCCTGTCTCGACATTTACAAACCCAATAACCGGACAAAGTGGAGGGTTTCTTTGGTTCCGGGCGAGGCGAAGGGCGCGGTAGCGCCCGGAGACGACTACCCATTACAACAAAGCGAGCCGAAGGCTCGTCAATAAATCCTTTCAATGTTATATACTCTTGACTGTTGTGCCGCAAATTGAGAGGATATATCGACGAGCCTTCGGCTCGCTTTGTTATAATGGGTACCGCGCCCTTCGCCTCGCCCGGAACCAAAGGAACCCTCCACGTTGTCGGGAGATTGGGTTCGTAAATGTCGAGACCGGCCAATCAGTTTCTGTTAATGTTGTTTTTAAAATAAAATATCGTAAATCCAACAATACGTAAATATATCCTTTCAATGTTATATCCTCTCAAACAATCATAACAATATATGTTCATTTTTTAAGGTATTCCTGTTAACAGGAAAGTACCAATAAATTAATTTTGATAAAGGAAGGAGGAATCAAGGTTGCTATATCGTAAAGTATAAGAAGAATATGTTAAGGCTAACATGAGTTTTGGGCAGAGAACAGTAATTTAAAATAATTGTTTAAAGATGTGGAGAGATGTTGCGTTTTGGAGGTCAGTAAGTAGGGCATTCCATAGTCTGCAAGTTGTGACATGGAAGGATTTATTATAGATGTCCTGTGATGTGGAATCACGAATAGATTGTTAGCTCTAGTGTTGGCTTGGTGTACAGAGTTCATTTGGGTAAATTTGGAGTACAAATATTGTGGGTTTTGAAGAGTTGTAATATGGTAAAATAACGAGAGGAGGTGAAGACGTCTACGAGATTCAGTGCGAAGAGATTGAGTGATATGGTCACTCTTTTTTTAGATCAAAAATGAATCTTACGCAGGTATTTTGGGCAAGCTGCAATTTCAAAGATAGCTCGTTAGATAGATCATGATAGACCTTATCGCAGTAATCGAGGTGTGGAAGGACAGGAGCGTTGATAAGCCGCTTTCTAAGTGAGAAATGGGTGATACTTTTAATTCTTTTAAGTGAGTGAAGTGAGCTGTTAACAGTATTGCATATTTTTGTTATATGGTCAGTCCAGTTCAGTGTTTCGTTGAA
Organism: Uropetala carovei; assembly: GCA_036926305.1. Lineage (NCBI taxonomy): Eukaryota > Metazoa > Arthropoda > Insecta > Odonata > Petaluridae > Uropetala > Uropetala carovei. The sequence continues at coordinate 1,461,117 of JAXCHB010000044.1, read as the reverse complement.
TATTAGTCCAAGGTTAGTTGCAGTGTTTTGGAATGGAACGATAGAGTTATTGAGAAGAATTGGGGGAAGTTCGGTGTAAGTTAGTAACGAGAGAAGTTTTGAATACCCAATAATAATTGACTGACTTTTTAAAGGATTAATTTTGAGGAAATTTATGTTGCTCCATTTGGATAGAGAAGTAAGGTCATGATGAAAAGGCAACCCAAAATTTTTAACACACAAATTTGTACATTTTTATGAAAATTTTGATTACAACACTTTTAATATTGAAATTTTAACCATAAAAACTTTATTTTGACTCGATTTTCGCTTGTAACTTTCGATTTAAACTCTAATCCGGCCTGTAGAAGAATTGGTAACTTCAATGCGGCCCACCGAAGGATTCACAACCAGCGATGTGGCCCGCCATATAGGAAAGGTTGGGCACCACTGGCTTAGAGGTTTCCCTCCTCTCCACCCCCTCCTTTCAATTTTAGAACTGAAATCTACGTTATTATTTACCGCTACTGTTGTTAAAAATTTGTTTAAATGTTACGCTGCAATATAATGTAATGGTAGAACAAAAGGCATACATTGCTGTGAGACATTAATTCACCGAAGCGAATGCAAGTGAAAACAGTTCTAAAAATTTATTCTGTACAACAGTTGATAAAGTATTGTAAGTAAAAATAGAAATCATTTCCGATACAAAATCTATCTATACTAATAAAAATATTAGGATGATCGTCGTCGTGTCAGACGCTTGACCTGGAAAAATTATGAGGCACTTTCACATGAGTTAGAAACTTGAAATTTGGCATGATTATAGAATTTTGGTCACAACCGATAGAAAAAATCCGAATTTGTTGAAATTACAATTTTAAGGGGCTATTTTTTCCCCTTTTTGCCCATTTTTTGTCCCATAAGATAACACGTAAATCGATGAAGAGGTATTTATATTTGCTATTTAAAATTATTTCCCGTCAAGATTCGAACTCGGGAGTTGAACTAACGGAAAGTTTAAAAATCGCTGTTTCTTATTTTTGAAGACTGAATTCAAATCCATGTAGAATTAGCGTAAATTTATAGTTTTTATCGGAAAAAAGTTGGAATTTTTCTGGGTCCCAACAATTGACTGTCATGGCAACGAGCTCATTGCTTTTATAGAGATCGCTCTTTAATCCCCGCTCCCAACCAATTCTCGGAACACTTCTTAGGCCCCTTTCAGACAAGGATACGGTACCTCGGACGCAGTATGCGAGATACTGAATTGCGGTGGATCATGCCAAGATACCGTATCACAATACTGCATCCGCATCCGTCTGGGTGGGCGTTTCAAAGTTCGCTCTAAACTCGTGGTGAATATGGGCGTCGAGGAGGTAGCCTTGATTTTGTTATTATTTAGAAGAAGAAGAAGTACTTACGTATTATCCCCATGCCATAAAAGTATTAACAGAATAATAATAATAAATTATAAATACATATGAAACTGATAATAAAATATCGTAAATCCAAAAACACGTTGCTATTCGGTTAATATTTTTATCTCGTTTGACTGTTGTGCCGCAAATGGAGAGGATATTGGCGAGCCTTCGGCTCGCTTTGTTTTAATGGGTAGTCGTCTCCCGGCGCTACCGCGCCCTTCGCCTCGCCCGGAATCAAAGTATCCCTCCCCGTTGTCCGGTTATTGGGTTTGTAAATGTCGAGACAGGCCAATCAGTTTCTGTTAATGTTGTACGTAATTATGGCATGGGGATAATACTTAAGTTCCGTAGAAGAAAATTGAAAGTTTTGGGTTCATCTAATTGTCAGGTTGAGAGAATTAAAAGGACCATACTACATACTCTACGATGAGCTTAGACAAAACCGTTTCAAATTCTTTAATTATTTCAGAATGTCAATCCAGTCTTTTGATGAACTCTATGATACATTAGAAAGTTCAATTTGAAAGTGGGACACAAATAATCTTCGTCAGACGTATCCCACAAGCAAGGACGACATTCAATTTTACTAATGAACTTATTATTATCGAAAATATTACGCTCCATCGTTAAAATCCTAACCCGCTAGCAGCCGAAACACCCTGACTGACGACGCGTGTACCATCGTCTGAATGGTGCTATACAACAAAATGTACTCTCTGCCGCCGAGATACCGATTCTGTCGCCGGCGGCTGGCGGTGATAAGACGCTGAAAACGAGTATCGCGATACCGTATCAGTCGCTCGCTTCCGTGTGAAATGCGCCAATGCATTCTCGGCATCTGAGATACAAGTATCCGAGATACCGTATCTTCGTCTGAAAGGGGCCTTACGGCGGACTGCAACAATGAATATAATGGTCATTGTTGATAGGTCTGCAAGCTACGTGGCAACAATTTCGGATGACAATTATATTCATTATTGCATGCGATAAAATTTTGTGGGGTCATAACGGGAAAGTACATATTGTTTTACAAATCCTTTATAATTCATGTTGTTTGCTTTCGAAATTTTGACGGCAACAATGACAATTATATTCATCATTATTGCATGCGCTAAAATTTTGTGGGATCGTAATGGGAAAGTACCTACCGCTATGTCATCGACGAGCAATAATACGCTTACAATGGACGCTCCATCTACAAGTAGATCGTTATGCGAATTGGATACTATCGTACGCGCGAAGGAGGAAATGAATCTAATCGAGAGGCGTAGAGCCTTACGTCGTGAACGAAATCTCCAATACCAGGCAAGAAAACGCGCTGAATTATTGGCGACACGTTGAGAACATGCAGCCGGAGCAGATCGAACGTCGTTGTGCACGTTAACGTACCGAGAACATGCAGCCGGAGCAAATTGAACGAGAGACGGCGGATAGCCGACATGGGGCCGGAACAGCAGGCCGAACACCGCGAACGTGCACGCGAAACCAAACGCATGCGCAGCATTGCTTACGTGGGCTAACATTGCCCGATGACACGGAGCCGCTACTCATCGGCAGCTTGGAAGTATCGTGCCAGCACTGTTCAGCTCTATCGTTTCGCAACGAAAAGGGCCAAACCGTTCACAACTGCTGCCACAACTGGAAGCTAACTCTACCGCCACTGCTTCTGTTTCCTGAGCGATTAAAGAAGCTCTTCGCCGGAGACACCGAACGCGACAGACACTTGCGTCAGTCGATCGTCCACTACAACGATGGCGTCGTTCAATGCCCGCTGAACGAATCCACCGACCGATATCTCAGCGATGCAGGTCGTCGGCGAGGTCAACGTGCGAGCGACTACGAGCATGATGGGCGAGACTCAAGCGAGGTACGGCCAGATCTACATGTACGACGCAGACGAAGCTATGTCGCTGAGAGCGTACGCCAAGTCGAGGCCGGGGACAAAGAACTGTACTAAACGCAGATCTCCGTACTGCTTGAGTTCGTGATGACAGGCGCAGGATCAGAGATTCTCGAGAGTCGGTGCCTACTTTAATCAGGATAAGCCTCGATTCGGTCACGGCCAACTGTACGTGGCCCTATCACGAGTTCGATCGAGACGGGGGGGGCAAGATCTACCTGGCCGGCACGAGGCACGTTGGGCAAGACAACCCTATTTCCAATATCGTGTCCAAAGAAGTGCTATAGTAAAGAATAAGTAAATTTATTTCGTCTGCTAACGAGCCCGCGAAGCGGGTTTGTCGAGCGAAGCCCCAAGTTTATACATATGCTTAAAGAGTACGGGAACACACTGATAGGCATTTTCTCAAAGGCCATATTTCCACTCATGCTATAAAGTCTTCCAACTTGACGAAATTCTCCGTAGTGCTTTGTACGCTTGCCTTCCGCTACCACTACTTGGTAAATTTTACAAATAATTGATAACATGCGTAGCTGCAACGGGCATGTTTGTAGCAGTAAATTTCACAGACAATAATGTCTTTAACATGAGTAGTTCCTGGGATATTTTTAAATTTCGAAGTGAACGAGGTATAAATATAACAGGTATAGAAACAAATGCTAATTTAAAAAGAGGAAGAATTGGTGAATTGAGACGAGGGTTGACAAAGTAAAGCAAGAAATAAGCCGTAGGCCACCTTAATACGAGGTTGGATGTAGATGAGTGGGCAACCTGCGTGGATTGAAAACATGGAGGGAGGATTATCTTTTCTCGGCGGGGTGAAGCCGATGTAAGGGTTGGAGACCTTCTCTAGGGAGGAAGTAGAGACGAGAGAGCGTGTGTACAGTAGAGTCACGCTGGATTGATGGATGGAGGAGGCAAGAGAAGGTCAGGAAGTTTTGGAAGCTATCGTTAGGGTTGAGAAGAACGGTGGGTGGGATTATGATGATCCGATTTGATAAAGTTCACTTTGCTGCGATATCCTTCGGCGTCCCGGAAGATTGAGGCGAGATGGAAAATCCCAGTAAGGGAGGAATAAGATGAATTTGGAGGCAAAACACGGGTTAGGTTTTTGGTGGAAAAGTGATGGATATCATCGAGAAGGCAAAGAGAATGAGTTGGGAATGTAGGAGAGTGAGGATGGGAAGGAAGATTGACGGAGAGGATAAGGAAAAGGGGAACCCTTTCGCTCCCTCCTACCAATCGATGAGACCGCGATGTCCTCCATTGGCCAACCGCTACGGAGGGGACGTTTATGTGACATTTTGTACCGGAGAAGGGGGAAGAAGAAAGGACAACAAACAGAGAGGGGAGCACCGAGAAGAGGGGTTTGGGAGAGAGAGGAGGAAAGTGAATAGAGGAGGGAACAGGGGAGAGGAGAGAATGAGGAGGAGTGCATGGCGTGGCCGCAAGAGGGAAGAAATGGTGCGTTGGGGAGGGGGAAAGGGGTAACGGAAGTTGATGAAGAATCCGGGAGTGCGTATAAAAAAATCTGACACACGTGCTTAAAGCCTCAGCTCTTGGCGGCGTCCGAAAGATTCAAATCACAAGCGAGTGAACGGAGTGCACGCAACATGTTCTCATGCGGTTTATTGTCGAATTTCGAGCAATCTATTATTATCTCGCCGTTTCATTTAGAAGCACTGCCATGAATATTGTTAAATTTACTACAAACATTAAATAAATACAAGAGCTGCATATTTCATTCAAAAAACCCTTACCCTTCGTTTAAAATTCCTGAGAAGAACCAAGAAGGATCTATCTGCCAATAGATATAATGTTAATATATGAAATGATGAAATGATCGGTTAATAGGTTGAGTTTTTACTATAATAATATACGCCTAAGGTAGTATGCCTTATTCCCTGCATCAAATTTCTCTGAAAATAATAAATCGCTTTATCATTTCATAAAGAAATTTTCCCTCGTGTTTTCATAAACTTTGCTAGACAACATCAGATAAGCCCAAATAGATAAAATGTTTTTATATTGTTTTTAAGTATGGCTCCTTGAATCTTCATTCATGCCCATACCAGTATAAAGAGTCAATATTTATTAAGAAAGCTATAGTTGAGACATATCGCTCCTGGGATGTGGGTCGTAAACTTCGATCGACTTATACGTTTTACTAAATCATGACTAAACGCTTCCGCCATTTAAGATTTCCAAAACTAAAGTATATGAAGTAACGCACTGTTTTCCGCACATAACAACAGAAAGCGATAACATGCTGTGAAAAAAATCTATTTCATTGGTCACGGAGATCGTCGCTATTAACGCCATCTCTACCATCGTGTATACGACGATTATGTTCCCGTGAGATTAGTGACAGAAACGGTTATGCTATTAACTATAAGAAAGGTAGACTTTCTCTATGGCACGTTAACTCTGTCCACGATTATACGGCGAAGCGTGTTCCCTGCTGTGTCGGAGGGAGGGACGAATCGGCTTCGATGCGTGCGTTCTTCTAGGGACTCGAGGCGACGAACTGGGAGCGTGCCAAAGGGAATTGTAGGCGAAGGGGTGGGGGTGGGGTGGGCGGAAGGCGAGCGATGAGGGGTAAAAGAAGTTGATAGAGTGGGTGGACTGAAATGGGGGTCGGGCGAGGTAGGTGGGGTCGAAAGGGAGAGAGGCAGCAACTGCTGAGACTCAACCAATCAAAAGGAATTATAGGTTTGCTGAAAATTTTCTCGTCACGCAAGGGGTAGCGATATTTACCCCACCACCCTCAATCAAATAATACCTCTCCTATCTCCCCCACCCCTTCTCCCCACTCTCCCGCTTCCCTCCACATTCCATTTTCAAATCTCCCTACCGCCTTTAACCCCTCCTTTTATTTTCTCCTTTCCTCCCTTCTTTCTTCCAAATCATCTTCCCTTTCCCTATCTCTCTTCTTCCTCTCAAAAATACACTTATGGCTCAACTTCCGATGTCTCCTAATTATCTGTCACGAAGATTTCCCTCGAAAATCTAAGCTTCTGTCGTGGATTTGCATCCGCGTACTTAAGTACTATTTTATGCAATATTTCCATCAAATATATCCTGCGAAAGTTTTACCCTGACTTTCCCTGAGATTTCGCATGTTTCTTCATCCGAACTTAATTGTTTATTTATTTATTTCATAGGTCCACATACAGCGCTGTCGCCAATTTAAAGTGAACACAACAAGAGTAAATAAAATAAAATTTGGTGAAAAGAAAAACACAAATAGTTGGACAGTTGACAAAGACAAAAACAAACAAAAGCAAAAACACTTTACATAGGCTTACAGAAACATTGACCGGAGAAATGTTGATTCATCTATTTAAACAAATATGCCATACCTTCTTTTAGAAATGATTCGTAAAATAATACATTTCTTTATACAACCTTCGCTTCCATTTTTTTCCTCCAAGTAATTCATATTATTCTTCTCGTCTACGGCAACATCTGCTCAACGCTTATCACGAAAAGACTTCCCTTGCTCACGCTCCATTCCTAATTCCCTTTCTTTCTCCTCCTGTGTTCCCCTCTGCGAATTATTCTCACATCCCCTATTCCATTCGCCCTTCATGCTTCTTTCCCTTCGTCCACTTCCACAGCGCAACATTTCCTCGCACTTTATCTCTCCCGGTCCCTTTCTCTTCCTTTCTTTATACAAAAAACCTATCCACATAACCTCACCAGATTCGGCAAATGGTTTTCATCACGAACTACTCCTGTCTTTTCCTGCGTTGGTTCGGCTCTTCCTCTCCCGTTCCACGGTCCCGCTTCCCCACCTCGCTCCTCTCCCACAAAACCCCTCCGGCTTCACCTGCCTGCTTTCTTACGCTTATTCTCACATTCCTGCATTAGAACCTTGCCTCTTCCCTTTTATCCCCTTTATACGTTCGCCCTCTTATCTCCTACTCTTCTTCGAATCTGCAAACCAAATTTTCGGCTTGATTTGGAAATTTGGCTTAAGAACGTAGCTGCAATTTTTATGTTAAGAAACGGCTATTACTTCATTTTTTCGCAAATTATTTAAGCCGAGCTGGAGTTCATGCAAAGAAATTAATCAATGGTGGAAATTTTGCTCAAGAACGTAGCTGTGCAAAGAAATTAATCAATGGTGGGTAAAACTTTACACGGATAATTATTCAAATAAACGAAAAATTTTCTAGAGGGCGATAAATTTTTTTCGCGATTCTCGTTTTTTATGCTTAAAAAAGACGGCTGCCACAACCACGATGATTTATTAACCACCTTTAACTTACTTGTGCATTAACTGCAAAATACCTCATTTTGTTTATTTTGCAGTAGAGGGATTTTTAACACAAGAAAGAGATATATTGTAATTATGGCTGTTATTTAAGGGTGATTGGAATTAATTGCTTATTTAGATCGATAAATCTTTGATAAAATCCGATTTTACTTTTCCAAATAATAATTTATTATAAAAATCGAGCCACACAAATCATTTTGTTTTTCGTGTAATTTAATGGCAAGCTATTTACGAAAAAGAAACACGGTATGTATTGAGACGGTTGGCTATTTAAAATACCTTAAGTTATAATAAATGAAGAAAGAAAATTACAGCGAAAAATGTAGAACCATTAAAGAAGGAAAACAAGGGCGAAAATGTGATATGCGGACTAAAAGAATCTAAAGTATGACTTTATGAATTTTTCTTGCGTAAGAAAGAGCATATTATGGTAATTAAGGACTGGATAATATTGCACACCAAATCATCATACTAAGTATGTAAGTAGTACAGAATTGTGTCTTACAGCAGGCTCATAAATATGTTATATTTTACTATATTTTCTTATAAATATTTATAACGTTTTGGTAACGTTATTATATTTTTACGTTATTTTAATCTGAATGCATATATGATTTTGTCCCAAATAGTTGGAGTTCTGGTGACGTCATTCCAAAATGTAAACAGCCGATTGTGATTTCTGGTCAAGTATTGATGGGAGGTTGTAATAATGTCGTTGTAATCATAATATTCTTAACTCGTTCCCTATTAATTTACTATGTTTACTATAAATATCAATAAAATATTTGTTTTAAAAAATAACTAATAGTTTGAATATTTATGCATTAGATTTTAAATATAACATGGAAAAGTATCCTCCGGTGTATCTACTATAATTCCAATAAAAATTCAAATTAATGTGCTGCATTAATTCCCGTCGCTTAGCAGGATTATCGTTCAACTGTCATCAAAAGTTATATAAAGGAGATACTTAATAAAATACGAATAAGCCGAAAATCATTATAATATAAATTATAATCTATTATATATATATATATAATGGTAGAAATGCAGATACTTAATCCCACAGTAAAGAAATGCCTATTTTCCGCACACGTTACTTGCAGAGTGGAGGACGCCGTATAGTTAGACTGCCCGCACAGCGTTCGTGCGGCTAAGTTTGCCTAACTGACTTTCTCCACGTTGCAACACTTTTAGCAGTTAATGTCCTGCGTCAGATTTGGTCCAACATTAACAAAAATAGGTTCAGATCCTCTGTCTGAATGAGGACGCCACGTGGGAAAAAGTCCCCACGAAGTTTCCTATTGGAATGTGTTTTTTTTTACTCTGCCTATGTTGTACGTTGTTAGCTTTTCCACTAAATAAATTGGGCCTGGTAGAGAAAAGAATCGCAAACAAAGAAAGGGAACCATTTACAGCCGCCACTGTATTTTTCAATCCTTTATACCTAACCCTAACCATTCCCTAAAAATTATTTTCGAACTAATGTAGTTGCCTAATTGATAAATTCAATAATAAACACTTAAACATGATAAAGTGAAAAAGAAAGTATTACAATGCAGCCTATCTGGTCTTTCATAACCTTGTTATTGCTCTTGGAGGTAATTAAGATAAGTATTTCTAAATATTTATTTACTTATTGTTTCGAGTCCCAAATTTATAACTCTGTTCTAAGCAATTTTGAAAATAAAATATAAAATAAGCCGCATCAGGAATTACTCCCATTTAGTTCCATGCAGCGTTATAGCACATATGGAATAACATATTTTGTGTAGCTTGAGAGTTTCCGTTCACCAAGTAAAGCTTCAACTGAGCTTACTGTTACGATGTTCAAAATGGATTTTAATTAAATTAATACAAGTAATAACGCAATGGCCAATAATAACTATTTTTACAGTTCATACTTTTTTCACAACCCAAAGACAACTTCCAGAGACCAAAATCGGAGCCGCGACTCAATATTTGCACAACGCTGACTAATTAGACCAAAATCACTCAAGTACCGCAGATAAAAAGTAAATATATTCCAAAATTTTTCTTCTCTTTGTGCAATGGTAAAAATTCAATATACGAGCGTTATTATCAAATTATTCGGTAAAACAATATTTTGTCATCTAATTAGTGATTAAATAAATATTTAAGTATTTTATAGGAATATCGACCGATAGAACTAATATTTAGGTTTAGAAAGATTAGAAATTCAGATTATGAAAAGAGATATAAATAAAGGCTTAACTCGCTAATTCATTGGTTGTTTATATTAAGGATTTTGAGTTACTATTGTATTATGGTTACATATATAAATAAATAAAACTGTAACCTCTGTCTGTACATTTGTTATTTTGTCGGGGTTTTACTTTTTTGTGTGTTTTGCATCACAAGAAGACGTTTGAACCGGTTTGCAGAACTGTTGTCTGTCTGTTTGTTTTTTTGTTACCGCATCACGCAAAAATGGCTGGTCGAATTTTTATGAAACTTGCAGTGTATTTTTAGACTGGTCCATCTTAAAATATAGGCTATGTGGTGTATCTCAAAAATAATTTTAAGTGGAGGTTTGGGGGGGCGTCGATTTGGTTTTTCGACGATAAATCGAGTAAATTAACTTAGGAAGTTCAAATTTGATATTTGTCACTTTCAATACAAGTATAAGATCAAGTTTGTAGATGAGCAAAATCAGACCAAGGGGAGGGGGCACCCGTACGAGAAATCATAAATAAACGCAAGTTACAACAAATGATAAACAAATTTCCAAAATCATAATTGAAGTTTTTTTCTTTTCTATACATTTTCACACCGTTAAAGTTAGAGTAATCAAACTTTCGACAGATACTTTCTTCACAAATAGAAAGGGTGTAGGCTACTTTAAAATCCCAAATGTTTTATATTAATTGTACAAAAAGCAAAATAACTTTGTATACTAATGCTAATGGCAGCCCTTTATGCACGCCCACAATCAACCGATTCCAACGAAATTTGGCAGGATAGTAGGGGGCGCTAAGTGGAAGGTCGACGCGGGGTTTTAGTGTTTGTATGTTCGCTTCATTCAAAATGGCGGTCGATTTAAACATTAAACTACGCGTATTTTCCCAAGTCCTACTATTGATTTGAATCAAATTTGGTATGATTGTGGAGGGCTCCCAGAAGTAATTCATACATGGTTTTTGTTTCTCTCTGCCCTATTTATTCAAAACGGCGGCCGAGTGAATTCTTAAATACCATGTATCATCTAGAATTCCGATCGGATTTGAACCAAATTTTCCCGGACAACGCCGACAATTTCTGCTAGTTATTATATATAATGTATTGTATAATATCTACCACATATTATAATGATTATATTATGATTCGTTATGGTTTATAAGTTGGATAAATTATATACATAATTTTAGTCGTCCCTTTGATCATGTAGAGCAGGGGTTCCCAACCTGGTGCTCGCGACCCCCCCTGTGCTCTTTGACAGGCTTACTTTGTCCTTATGCGATGCTTAATATCCTGTTTCTTAGAACTGATTTTTTAATTTGATCGATTGCTTTCATTCTAAACGTATTCAAGAATATTAAGAATGAGTTGGACGTCGGTTTGATTTTATTCATTGCCATTACTATTCTTTCGGAAGTGTAGTGGTGTTCTTTTGATATTCTAGGGTACAACTTGGTGCTCGTCACATCGAAAAGGTTGACAGCCCCTGATGTAGAGGGTAGGTAATCTTTCGCAACATCGCTTCTATTGTTCCGCCACTAGTGGACAGAAAATTCTGTTTCCGTGCAACTACATATCAGCTTGGCGAGTTTAAACTGTAGATTGGAATTCGAGATACCAGGGAATGGACCTGCTATCGAAAAGGCCTATGGACATTTTACAATATATCATGAATAACTATTTAAATAGGAAGTTAATTTTAAAATAATATTATCATTAACTTACGATTTTACTCATTTCCTTTATTGAGAGAAAAATAACGCCCGTCAATCACTTGGGATTTTGTTGGCATTATTTGTTTGGCATCACATCTGACTGTTAACGAATTTTACTACACTTTATATCCATTCGCAAAGAGTAACTCCGAAATTCTTATGTTATTATGTTATTGATTATCATAAATATCAATATCACAAAAATTATGACTCCCTTAGCCTATTTTATTTATGAAACAACGCATAAAAACAAAGCGCCGATAAAGTGAAAATGGGATCATCATAAAATTGGTATACATTGATGATATAGTTATAATACTGATCAAATGATGCAATGTACACATTTTAAAACTCCAATTGAATCTTTCTGCTACGTTACATCTGTTTCTCGCACCATTCATTTTCACCATTTATCATTTTTTAAAAGCAAATATTCTAAGAGCTTTCCTCATTAAATCTGTTCCACAGTAGCATTTTCTATCACTGCATAAAATTTCCTCTTTATTCTTGATTATAAATTCTAAATATTTAAAAACGACATTTAAAGCCTTATCCACTGTCAAAAAATCGAAAACATCAAAGCTCCTATTAGCTTTGGCGCGTATATTTTCGAAGTGCTTATTGCGGCCTCAGATATATTCGTGAAGCGGAATTGTGATCCATTTGCTGACTGCTTATCAGAGATACGATTTACGAAACCCCACGAAGGTTCATCTATATTATCCCGAGGAAACGGGTTGGAGATCACGGACATATTCCTGAAATTTGTAATTAATAATAATGAATATATAATTGTTTTAAAAAATTTGCATTTATATTTCAGTGGGCCGCACATATATTACAAATTCGTCGAACTCGATTTCATTGCTTTTGGATAATTTTCCCCTATTGTTGTAACTTATCTACTATAATAAAAGGCAATGTCTGCGTGCCTGTCAGCAAAGGCTGAAGCTTAATATCTCGCAAATTAATGAACCGAATTTGATGTGATTTTCAGGATAGCATTATGATATAATAAAATTACGCTTTAACGTATTAAACTTGGGATCAAAGACCCGGGTTCGATTCCTGGAGACATTTTCTATTTCCCATAAGGTAACACGTAAAAAGGGACATTTCGACGTGCAGGCTTTCATTCTTTTTTAGATTAAAATTAGGAAGAATTGACCTACAGTCTTCGGATATAAACCATTTTGAAGAAAACATTATAAAGTTTCTTATTCTGTTCATCTTTTTCCGCCTATAGTTCGAAATTTCTCAATGTAAACGTTAAATTCACACAGTTTGAGGAAATCTTGCCATTTTAAGAGGATGTTGCCTTACCTAACAGTTCCATTGTTAGACCTCTATATATCATATTGTTAATTCAATCCTTATGGGTATAAACGTGCTTTGAATGATTTTAATGCAAGGGAGAGGGGGGGAGAGCGGTAGAGGGGGTAGCGAGAGGGAGGGGGGAGGGAGAAAGAGGGGGAGGGGGAAAGAGGGGGAGGGGGATAAATGAGAAGGGGAGAAATGAAGAGGGGGGAGGGAGAGGGTATGAGAGGGAGAGAGGGTAAGATGGGAGGAGGGGGAGAGAGGGGGGGAGAGAGAGGGTGTGCGAGGGAGGGGAGAGGGAGGGAAAGAGAGGCAACTATTTTAAGTTTAACTAAAGATAGCCCGTCAACAACAGAATATTCACTAGAAATGTTGTATATGGCAAAATATGTCATATGTAAAAGTGTGATATTAATTATTTTAAATGAAAATAATAATAATCTATAATTCTTCCGTTGATAGTTCAACGGGCATTACACTAGTTATTATTATTTTTCCACAAACAGAAAAATCAGATTTAATATTAGGAAAAAAATACAACCTGTCAGTGCTTGCTGAATGAAACTATATCATATCCAATACAATTTTCTGGGAGTTAATCACGTTCGCCGGGCGTCACCTAGGCGACCAAATTGACCAAACTATCGTCGACTCCGACACATTGGATACCGTTTCTTCTGCCTCATGCTTTCTCACCTACCCTCGTACAACAAGGATCACTTCGGGATGAGCCTCAGACAAGGTAACCATGAATGATTTTGCTTCCTTATTAGCTAGGACGTTATATAACTGTGCTCGTTGCGCAAATAACTCACCCGCAAGTCGTAACTATATCGCACTTTAACATAATATTCGGGGACGTGTTAATTTCAAGTTTAAAAAGTACTTCTATACTTATTTGTTTCAGAAGAATTTAGTTTGATATATTTCTACGATTATTTACAAGGAAATTGCAAAAAATGCTTATCGATTGAGCTGTACGAAATTAATTCACGCAAAACTGCTTTTGAGTTCTCAATTTAAGAATAATAATTGAATTAAATTTCGTAAAAGAAAATCTGTTTGCATTTAAGACTCCGAATCGTTCACTTGCAATATTAGGTCCGGTAACATATTATTATATTCAACTATTATCCCGACTTCAGCTTTAATAATATTCAAGGATGCAAACGGAAAATAATCACTATCAATATATTGTTATAATATATTATGTTTAGCCATTGCATTATAAATAATAATATCCTAAAGTAATAAAAATATGTTCGCTGAAACTTGAACCATTGGCTTTTGTACTAGTAAATTTCACATTGTGAGATTCATGTAGGTATATCTTTATAAGCTTTGGGTTCGAAACTTAAATAATAATTTTTGCTCAATCGAGTTTGTTAATAAATTACGAAGCAATTTATTTTATATTAAGTAATTTCCATTTTTCATTGCGTTTGCGTTTTTAAATAAAAATTAGCAGTAACGAAGGTAAGGTGAATGTAACAGGGTCTAAATCGCTGGGTCGGTTTTGATGAAATTTTGTATTTAGGATCTTTGTTAAGAAAGAAGATAAAAATGACATATTTAGGTCAAAACATTAAAAATTAGGACTCAAGCATTACTGAAAACAAACGATGAACTTTCCGCCTGAATTCGTAAAAACATTCATACAAAAAAACAATTTGTTGCCAAAAAATTGTAGGGAGAAATAAAACGAGTAATTTCTACCTTATACATTTCTTATTTATCATAAATTCGCGATTGAAATATTTCTATAGCATATCATTATCGTATGGACTCATCCATTTCAGCGTTTTTTACATGAAGTTAAATAGAAATAAAAGGAGGAAAATGCATATCAGAACCATATCAGCCATAGTACTGCCAGTGTCCAATTATATGTTTTTAAAAAAATAGGTGACTAAAATGGTATACTCGATTCATATCGCTCACATCTTACTGGGAATTAAATTTGAAATTGTAACTCGGTATTCCTATGCACTTCATTAAACTCCTTAATTAGTGAAATATAAAAATACAGTGGGAGGATACCGAATTTGAATCGTGTCGCTTCATCGCTTACCGAGTGAAAGTCAAAATTGCTATTCCGTAACATAAAACGCGCCTAATTTCTGCCATGCTACTTTACTCCTACTTTATTATCTGCAAAAACAAGGTTCGAGGTCAAAATACGAGTCCTTGTGCAGACACCCACGAAATTTTGATTATTACGTCAAACACTGTTGCCTGATTTGAATTCACCATATTTAATAAATTATCGGAGGAATTTATTAATTTGAAAGGCAAGTTGACTTAACCTAACTTATTTCTATAGGAAGTGTCACGACATTTAGGCTATAAATATTTACATAAATATTGAACGGAGCAAATTAAAAATAATACATAGCATTCAACGAAAAATGTCATTCTCCACATTTACTTATTACTTTAGGTTAAAAATAATTAAATTGTATATAATGCTACATTACTAATAAAACATCATTTAAAGGAAAGTAAACTATAATTTTACAAACTTATTTTGACGATAAAACTTGTAATGATTAATTAATTTCGGCCTTATCCATTGCTCATTTCAAATTTTCGAGTTTGAGACATTTTTAAGCATAACGTTTAAGTTGTAATAATTCGTTTAAAAATTGATCAAGTATGCCTATAAATTGCTTCATCCTCGCCTTATAATCTAAATAATGCCAAAACTTTGGGCCACTGACTATATAATAAATAGATTATTCATTTACAGGTACATTTTTAAAAATATTGTAATCATTCATCATTACGGCCGAACAATGGGTTATTTGAGCTTTAAAATAATACAGATCGCCACTTTGGTTGATTTTTTGCATGTCCACCGAGTTATACCCCGGCCAGAAAACGCGCCTGTTTTTTCCTTCTTTAGCTGTCGTGTGCCCTGTCGACACGAACCACATTGCCCCCTACGCCGTGTCATCTCGCATTGCTTGCGTTACTATCAGCCACAGGACCACATCATGCACACTATCTACGAACTCGGCCATATTGAACCCCCAACGATAACAACAATGCTCCCATTGACATGGGCACTAACTCTGCACGCTCTACTTTGTCCGATTCCTAAGATCTCTCAATTTTATGGAAGGCTCTCACTACTATTCCCTCCACAATTTTCGGGAAATTTAGTTTTCTAGAGGGATGGGGAAATTGTATTTTCAGTCCATTATAAGCTTATACAATTTTGATCTATATTGTTGGGGTGTTGCGGAGTATAACAAGATACAACAAATCGGAGTAGATATTATAATGGACAAGAATCGATATTAATATTACAAACTATTTGCATTGCGGTTTTCAAGAAAGGAGTTATCGCAACGAAGATTTACAAATTATTCACAAAAAGGGAGAATGAGAATGAAATTTGTAATTGTGAGAGAAATATTGTCAACACTGTTACAAAATTGATTTTACACGATAATTCGTCGGAGAGAACAGAAATGGAAGACCATGTTTTCAATTTACTTTTTCGTTGCTCATCATTTTCTTAAAAGACTTCATAAAACTTAATGTTTTCTTGCATAATATTGACGACACATTTTTCAGGAGGATAATGAATGTAATGAATTTTCTACACCTTATGCGAGACAAAACATTTGTCTGTAGCTTCGTTTAAATTTTCATGACCAAGTCAAGGGCAGATGTCTAATCACACATGGTTTTAAATAATAAAAATTGTCAACTGGAAGCCTTTTCTAATGAACTTATAAAACGACAAAATCTAATAGTTAAATGGTAGTGATAGATCTTCTTCTTACTTATATATATCACCGCAGTAAACATTAATAATTGTGCTATTAAACACGCAACTCCGATTCTTATACATTAATATCTATAAGAGACCAGTATTAAAAACCTACGCAACGTAAACTGCATATACTTTCTCATATCCATGAGCTTCTATTAAACACTATAATATCACTGGCTACATTAATTTGCATGCGCGCAATCTGCTGCTCTTTTAAGAGGAGAGCTCGGCGGCAGCTGGCCGTAAAACTCGATGTTACGTCAATGGATGATATACACTTATCTTTTTATAAATATGGGTAATAAATTACTGTTTGTGATATTAAGTTCTAAAAACAGAAGAGTTACAACGAAAATTCTTGGAGAATTCTTTTTTAGTAAATCGATATTTTGTGAAAATGGACAAGAATAAACTATCCTCAGTATCACCACGATATGATTCATTCCAGCGAGGTTTATATTACGGGTGATATCCTATATAAACGTGAGATTTCATCAGGTTTTGTCTTACCTTTTAGGCCCTAGAGCCGCGCACAGAGAGCAGACAAACGTAAAAATTACTTTTTCAGCCTCAGAGGTAATTGAAACGTGCGTATTCGTTAAAATTTCGAAGTCGATTTTTTTTAAATGACAATACTTTTTCTATATACTTCATTTATAAGAAATTAAAAATAAAGATATTTAAGAATTTTTTCAGTTGAAATATACTAGTTTAATTTATTGGATTAATATTTTTCAAAAATACACACGAATTTCTAGAATTATATAGTTTGAGAATACTTAATTAAATATAAATTTCTCTTAGGATTTCTTTTTATGTCTTCTCTTTTTTATTAGTTTGTAAAAGAGGTTTCAGATTAAAAGCAATACGAGAAGTAGGTCGACGTTTTATTATTGTCGAACAGAAAAAATCGCAACAATTCGAGAGCATAAAGTTTTCTACCTCAACATGGTCGGTTTTATCTTTCCCTCATATATTAAAACTCAGTAAACGGCATTGGTATTTGCATGGCTTTGTGCCATTCGTCCTCTTGGGGAAATAGACTACAACAAAGAGACAAAGTTAGTGGTAGTTGAGAGATGACTCTTGAATAATGAGGCAGTCAACGTTTATTGCGCTGTTATCTAATGGAGCAAAAGAAGCAGCGAAATATAATACGACGTCATATCAGTATGAAAAATTTGACTGGTTTATTGAAATGAAACATATAATACACATATAAAAATTTTTCATGATATAAAATTCTTCGATATATAACCACTCTTTCTTCGCAGAACTAAAGCAAAATCTATTGTGAATAATACGCTACATCAAGTCAATCGTTTTGCTATTGAATCTCGGGCTCTTTATATAAACCTGTCATGTGTCAAAAAATCCCTAAAATAAAACTGACAGATTTATTTTATTCTTAAATTTGACAAGAAGGTTAGTGTATTCGTTTCCATGAGAGTCTACCAATTATTTTTAAGAATGGTCCGAAAAATTAGCTTAAGTGAAGGGGAACGGTTGAAATACTGGCAAATTTCATTCCACTATAAACTAAAAATGCTCCATAAAATGGCATTCATTCGCTCAAAACTTAAGGATATGAAGTAAAACCATGGGTATGTAAAGAAAAAAATTCGCATTAAAAAAACCGGTGTACAATAATTCCGCCTATGATGACAAAAGTAAAAGGCTTTACGGACGGCATGATTTAACGACACACTTAAAGATTCCGGCTATGTTGTTTAATGGATGACGGAAGCACAAAAAAATAATACACGGTGCTAACTCCGCTGTCACAAATAATACGACCCCCAGCAATGAGGTGAAAAGATGGCATCGATTCCCTCGCAGCACTCTCCATAACTCACGATGACGACGCACGATTCCTAAATTCGTTAATCTGGTGAATACATCGGATCTGCGCGTCACTCACGCGACTAGACATGGCGGCATCCGAGGTCCGGGCGAGGAGCTGCGGGATGGGAAGGAGGAGGAGGGAAAAAGAGGGACAAAAGGGAGAGGGTGGGAGGAGGGGGCGAGGGCACATTCCAGGAACGAGGAACCCGGGCCGCGTGCCCTGAGATCCCGTGCAGAGATATGGCGACATTGCGCCAATCGCGTGCGGCAACCGAATCCTCCTCCTCAAACTCCTGCTGCTCCCTCCGCTCCCCCCCTGACCGCAGCTATCCTCTACCCCCCCCAACCCCCGCGCACAACCCGCTGCTCATCCTCCAGCAAGCGAGGTTGACAAGTGTCACGCGAGGGAGACCCTTTTCCCCTCCCCATCGCGGCAGGATACAAACCGGGGGTGCATCGAATCTGGTCACGTGACCATAATGCCATAATGCGACCGGAACAAAAGAGAAAACTGAACAAGGATTTCATGCGGGATGAGAGGCGATGATAAGTTCGGATCGTTTTTTTCTCTCTTTTTTAAGGGTCACCTTGCCAGGAAAATCGAGGAATGACGCGGTGTTCGTGATTAAATTGCGCGTGTGCTCCGTGGCCGAATGTTACTTAGCGAGACGCGTAGTTTTTTTTTTAATGAGAGTTTCACTAACAGGGCACGACCCGTTGGGGTTTCGTGACTGCCCCGCAAACTACGGCGAATTAGGTAAATCTCAGTTAATTCGTACGTATTTTATTCTTGTCTTTCAATCGAAGTTATTCGTGTTTTTTTTATTGTAAACGATATAATCGCCAAAACTTTGGCAGAGTGAATTATAAGTGGACTCGAAAATATCCAGAGGACGACAAATCTAAAGAAATAAACGACTCGAGGAAAATGGATAATACGATTTCAGATTTTTGAATTTCGCATTTTAATTGTCGAAGGAGCAGGTTTCATGATGACAGCTGTTATTTATCAAGATCACAAAGTTGCCCTAAAAATGATAACAATGAAGAATTTTACCATGATGCGCAAATTTTTTAAGATAAATACATTGAAATAGTATAAAGATAAATCTTCGCTTTCCATTTTGATATCGTATCGTTGAATGAAACGACTGTCAAACTGTTGAAACAAAATATTAAATGACATTTTGGTATTTCAAATAGGATAAAAACAAAACTTTAATATGATTCAAATTAATTAATTTGATGAATTAAATTTTAAGGCATTACGATTTTCGACATTTTGCGCATAAAATAAACTTGCGCTTCGATCATGTTATTAAATTATATTATTTTATAAAATATTATATTATAAATTGAAACTGTATTTATAAGACAAAACAAAGATTAGATAACTAGCAATATTATTTGGACTAGTAGGGCAGCCGCGGATCTCTGATCCTCAATGCGATTTAAATAAACTGAAGGTTTAGTGAAATAATATTTATTGAATAATTAATGAAATATAAATGAAATGCATAGTACTAAAATAAAAAAGCATTTTATCTCACATTAATTTAAAGAGTAAGCGTAAAATCTATAATCCTACCAAATTTCAAGTTTCTAGCGCATCCACAGATGTTAACAATAAATTGTACACAAATGCTGACAGACATCAACGTAAAATTAATATATAGTTAGATTTCTTATACACATATTATCGACACAGATGTTAACAATAAATTGTAAACTAATGCTGACAGTCGTCAACGTAACCATTTTAAAACGTTATAGTATCAATTGAAACAAAATAAAAAACAAATTACTTGCACAATTAAAATGAAACACAATCCCTTATAGAATCAGTTGAAACAAAATAAAAACAAATTAATTGCACAATTTAAAATAAAACACAATTCGATGGGAACTTGTTAGTTATACACATGTTATTGACACAGAAACGCTTCCCATACGCAGTCAACAGACTAATTATCCGTAAATATTTACGTTGCTATGCTTCATTAATTTCTATGCTCAAACAACAGTTCGATGAGAATAACTCTTTTCTTTCGTCTATTTGAAGGTTTAATTGGCATTAAATGAATCGGAGGCAACAATGAGAGTCTCCTTGGCAACGCCCGGAATGAGTACGAAAAATCCGCAAAATTTCGAAAAAGAATGCGTATTTCTGAAAACTTCAACCGTGTAACGTATAAACATGGCAAGAATAAGATAGTATAGAGCTTTAGCCGTCAAATAAAGCAAAAAGAAGAAAATCGGTTTTTACTTATTTTAACGAATGAAGGAAGAAAACCTTGCACTCTGAAAAATCGAAAATCCCGTGTAAACTTATGGGAAAATATAATTGTCTCCTGGATTCGAACCCGGGACACTTTAGCAAAAGAAAATATTTTTTCGGGGACCTCATAGCCAGTCGAAACAAAACCCCGTTTACCGCATATCTTTACGACGAACGGTTCTCGAGAAATACGCCCATATAAATTGTAAACAAATGTCTAAAGACGTCAACATAAAATTAATATATAGTTAGATTCGCGAGGACATTCGAAGCCATATTGCGCGAAAAGAACATTGTCCGATCCTAATAAGGGAAAAGAAAAATCAAATATCCTCGACGATGTTCCTCTGAGATCGAATGACTCTGAATTAAACAGCCATACATAAAATCATTAACGATGACGTATTTCAGTTATTATTTATACGAAAACAGAAAAACTGCCATTCATGTAATTAATTTTAATGTACAGCAAGTCCATTGTAATCAACCATGGTCACATTGAAAAATAAGTTTATACGATGCAAATAAAAAATAGGATTATCTTATTTCAATCTCTGCCTAAATTTAATGAAGATGTTATCCACTTCTCTGATATATTTTAAAATGAAGATAAGCAATGAGAATGCTTATGATTTTGGATTATGAATATAAATTAAGAATGCCTAAAACTTTTCGTTTGCCGCTTTAATTTTAACAAGAACTTGCGTTATAATTACATCGCTTTTCTCTGGAAAGGTTTTATTCCTTAAACTTGTTGAACTTTTGGAATACCTTGCTACGCGATGTTACAAGAGCGAAGAATGGCATTCATGCGCTGCTGTTACACGTTAAAAATCAAGAAAAGTTCCTCCAATTCATCGTAAAAATATTGAATTTTCAACTAAATACATATGACACCTCGTTACAATAAAACTTCATAAGAATACCAAACGATTTATGAGTACTGGACGGATTTATACCGCTGAAACTATAACAGCAATATACAAATCTTTAAATAAGACGTAATTTGACATTTAATAGTACCATCCTTTACTGTACTTTAACTACTTCAATAGTCAGGAAGAAGAAGAATAATGATTAATCTTTATAAATTTCCACAGTTCAAAATTTCTTCCTTTACTATCGGCCAAATAAATTGATAACATGCAATGGGGATATTCCTCTCAGTGAACAACCAAGGAAATCCTTTCTTTTTTCCTATTGATTCAATTTTAAATGTTTGCTAGCATAAAATAAACAGCCTACACTCGTATACAAAAACCGTCAAAATATGCCCGAATTAAATATTTAACGGCAATTGAAACCTAACAGATAAACAACCATTTTGATGCTTAAAATTGACTCCGCTGTCTAAAAATTTATTTTCCTTGTCTATAATATAAATGATAATATACAGCGAAACTTGTTCATAGCAACACAATGCTCCAAAAACCGACAAAAACCAATGATTATCGAATTCGTGAAAACAGAATTGAGACACACAAAGGAGAATTCACATGCATAGACAATTTACATGAGCGCCAAAACTATCGGGTTGTTGAATTTCCTGAAACGTGCATGAAAAATAAGAAGATAGCCCATTCTGCTATTTTATAGTTTTCCATTGGAATGAATAGAAACACGGGGAATAACAGATTGACAAAAACTTGAATCCAGTACTTTCAATAAATTTGTTTTAGGCGCCAGGTTAAGATCATCACCGGAGCAGAATGTGGCCCACCTTCTTATCAAAATAATTCCTTACCTAAGACAACCTGCCATGAGTAATCCTCTCCGAGGAAGTCCATGGCGGCATCAGGAAAATCCACAAAGTTTCATCTTCGTATTTACCACTTCCAGAAAAGTTATTTCATAGTTTTTGCACCAAAAATCTTCGGATAAACCACTCGTTTGTCTTCGAAACTTTTGATCACGTGATTTACTCATCGTAAACCTTCATCTATGTGCCAGTAGATGTCAGCACCTTACAGCAAGTAGCTTGGTTACCATGGTAACAAGTGGAAAACATTCTTGCAAGAGAAAATTTTCTCCCGGAGAGATACCATTTCCTTTCACGATTTTGCTTTGTGAATCCATTCATTATGACTTCCTGAAATGTATTACTAAATATATAATTTAGTGATTCCGAGGTAATTTGGTCTATTTTAAATAAAAGCAAAACTTTGACACCGTAATGTATTTCTTTGTTCAAGTCTTAATATATTTGATTTTGTAACGCTATTCCTTAGGTGAATTATTTAATTGCACTAAATAAAAGAATTGAAAGTAACTCTCCTTAAAACTTAGTACTGCATGATTTGTTTTTATTCTTATTCTGAAGCCAAATAATGCCTCATTACAAGATTCAAATTGTGCTAATTATGGGATAATTTTTGCCAAATAACCTTTTAGGAAAATTTTCTATCTTGAAGGGTGTTAAGTACTTGCACAATTAATAATACATTAATGCACATTCAAAAACCCCTTACACTAATGTAGGTAATTGTCTTTTTCCAATGAATATTGTGTAAGACTTATACTTAAATTCCCTCAAAGTTAGGCTTTTTCAGTCCATATATTTTATCTCCATATTGATATTTTGAGCTCTTGGTTCTGGCAGATTGTGGTGTCCTCCCCATCGTTTAAAGCCATCTCTGATAAACTCCAAGTCATAGTATAACCACAGCACTTTCATTGATAGTTGGGCATAAAAATGCTGTTTTAATGTCACTGTCAAAAATTACCTTTTACTAAGAAAACCTATATAAATACATATACTGAATTTTAAAATAAACCGATTTGTTGTTACATTATTAGGAAGAAACAGGTTAATTCAAGATGCCACTACAGTCTACTGATATGTTCTGTGCAGAACATATTTTTGTCCCACCAACATTCCCTGGTATTTTGAAGCAGTACACTAAAGCAGCCATTCGAACACAACCTTATGATCTACTCCGTTGGTCAGCAGCTTATTTCCGTGCCCTTGCTAATGGTGAAACACCTCCTGTGAAAGAACGTTTGGAATATCCTAAAGTCAACAACAAGTCAGGTTTATCACCAGGGTTTCTAAGAGTGTTAATTCAACAAGTTAGTGTATATGAACTACTTCTATTGGAATCTGCAATTATTAAATTTAAGTATTACTTCTGAAACCTAATCATACATTATATATAAAATTTATATGGTGCAATTAGATTTCTATTATTTTCAGTCAGCAATAAAACAAATCTTCAGGATTTAAATTAAAATTATTTTTATTTAGAATGGAAAAGATGCCACGGCTAATGTTGATAAACTCACTGAAATCTGGGATGGACTCTGTTTGGATAGGTCAACTTTGAAAGAACTGTTACAGCTTAGTGGATGTCAAGAACAGCAGGATGTTGACTGGCTAACCTTCATTGCTGTGGCAACTGGTTACTTGAATGATGTGAGACTTGATCATCTATTGTAATATAACTAATATTTTCAAAAAATATCCTATTTTATCATCTAAATAAAATTTTTATTTTTACATCTTGAGATTAGTTTATACAATTCTTTACTTCCTCTGAAGTATTTGGTGTTTTCTTGCAAATGTAAAATTTGTATATCATTAAGTGGACAGCTACATATTTCCTTTAAACTTGAACTTCCTAAACAATGTGTAGAAGTGATTTGTGGCAGAGGGAGAATATTTTGCTTACTGTTATTAATTATCACCATAATAAATAAGCACATCGGTCCAATGACCAGTCCAAGAAATTTTTTAATGTACCTTGTATGTCTTTATTCTTGAGCTGTGTAAATTTAAATCCAACTGTAATAAAATAAATGAATGTTTTGCGTATATCATTTTCAATGTACAGCAATATTAAATATTACTTTTTTAATGACACATCAAGGATTTTTTCCTTATGTTTTTACTTGTAATAAAATTTTTGGCTAAAATCTATAATTTTGACATTTAAGAAATAAGAATGATCTCAAAGAATAATAAGGATAAAAATATAATTTAAACAACAAATAATATGTTACTTCCCATCATATTGATAGGGTTTTACACTAATGTGTGTGTGCGTATATATATATATATATATACACGGTGTCTTAATTAAATACCTTAAATATAAGCATCGAGTTCTACACCTACAGACAAGCAAAAAAGTTCATATAAACATATGGTCGCAACCGCTTCGTTAGCGAGATAAGGCAATATTATAAAAAAAAACTCGATCGTTTCCCCTTCCAATCCTTTCCCTTCCCCCCTCGTTCTTTGTCAGCAACAATGGCAATGATAGCAACAACGAGGCAGTGCCGCGACACGGAGAAAGTAATCATTCAGTCACACATGGTTACTGTTCTGGTAGACACGTTACGTATCAAAGAATGGCGCATAATGTGGACTATTTATTAGATGAATTAACAGATATGATACTGCTGTACGGAGAAGCAGAGCGTAACAGTGCAGTCTCTGCATGTCTTTACGCCGAAATGTATCCGCAACGACGGTATCAAAATTGCAGGACATTCATTTCTCTGAAACGTCATCTGAGAGAAACAGGTCGTACGCGGCCCATTATGACAAATGCTGGTAGACCATGAAGTCGCAGGAGCGCCGATGTGGAAGAGGATGTTCTGCATTCCGTTGAACGGTCCCCTGGTACTAGTACCAGGCGGTTGGCTGCTTGTCACCAGATTTCCCAGCAAACAGTGATGGGGTGTTGCATGATCAGTTGTTGCATCCATTCCACGTACAGCATGTTCAAGCTCTGCAACCGCCGCTGGATTATGAGCGTCGAAGAGCATTCTGCGAATGGCTACGCATGCTTCACAAGGAATGCGATTTTGAATCGTCGTTACCAGCACAGATGGGATGATGAAAATCCACATTCATTTCAGGAAACATGATTCCAACAGCAGTTTGCAAAGCATGTTTGGACGGGAATAATTGGCGATCTCCTCCTAGGTCCTTATGAGCTACCGCCTCGACTATCAGGGTCCTTCTATTTACAGTTTCTATCTCGACAATTACCGCAACTACTAGACGACATACTCTAGGGAATGCGGCAGACAATGCGGGTATTACATGATGGGGCTCCTGCTCATTCTGCTCGCGATGTCAAGCAGTATTTGGACAGTCACTACCCAGGCCGATGGATACGACGAAATGTACCAGTTGTGTGGCCTCCGCGATCACCCGATCTCACTCCTGCTGACTTTTACTTGTGGGGCCATCTGGAGAGCATCGTTTACGCCCAACGATGTAATATGCGCGACGAGCTATGGAATGTCATTGAAGCTGCTGGGGGTGACAATACGCGAAATGCCTGACGTCCTTCAGCGAGCCAGGAATTCTTGGCGCAACAGGGCTCAGTTGTGCATTGACTGTAATGGTGGACAGTTTGAACATCTTTTGTAAATCATCTGTAACTGACCAGAAGCCGTTCTGTTCACAGCTAATAAACGTCTGATCCAAAACTACGTTATCTGTCTACTTTTCTTTTCTCATGCTTCCTGTTGCCATATCTCGCTAACGGAGCGGTTTATATGAACTTTTTTCCTTGTCTGTAGGTTTAGAACACGATGCTTATATTTAAGGTATGTAATTAAGACTCACCCTGTATATATAAACCCATGATCTTACTTATTGTTGCAGAACCTTCTCCAGACCATGCACATGCTATGTGAACTTTTAACTGAAGAGCCAGAAGGAGGTTGTGCATCCATCCCAATGGAAACATTTAAACGTATCTATCTAATGCTTGCTGAAATGGACTGTCCAAATATTCCAGGAATAGGAGCTACAGTTCCAGATAACATAACATCTACGGCAATGTCTTACCTGACAGAGATATCCAATTCTCATTCAGGCTTTATACTTCCTCGTCATACCACTCACATTTTATGCCCTCCTCTCACTTAGTCATAACAGAACTAGATACTTCTTTATTTTTAATGCAATAGAGTGATTTTAGAAAAGATTATTCACTTCATTATATTGCACCAAAAGTTTTAAATAAAAAGTTTGTTTTGTTTTCAATATTATATTTTAGATTAACTAATTAGCCATTTTAGGGATGTTAATTAATTTGTCAATTAAATTTTAATTTTCAAATTATTTTATTTAGCAATAATATCATAAATCGTTTCAATGGTTGACTCTCACAGTTCATTGAGATGACATTAACTATATGTTGATTACCATAATTTTACTACAAGCTAATTTAAAAATGTAAACTCTATTTAAGTGGCACTTTAACACTATTCAACTGAAAATATGAAATAGAATTAACATCATAATGGTGAAAATTCATGATACTATTCAATAATTTAAATAAAATTATTTTTTGCACTGGTTATATATCGACCTCTGGAAAATAATGATTATTGCGTTTATGAATTAAGTTAAGCATACACAATAAAATTATAAATTTAACATACTGTTATACTTTCAAAATAATAATCTCATGGCAGGAACTTTGTACACTAACTTTTAGTTTTAGTAAAATATTAGGTTTTACCAAACATCTATAATAAAACAAGTATGATTCAAAACAACTGTTTTATTTTGAAAGCAAACATCCATTTTCTTCAAACTGTCCACAGTTTAAAGATTTGTAATATATATGTAAAACAGGAAGACTTTAGAGATATTGTATCTATAGATATAAATTCTACATCATATAAATTTTTAAGCAATCACATTTATTATCTGCAATTCTATGGTGAAAATTGAGAAATATTTAGTTAAGAAATCTCAAAATATTATGATGATTTTTTTCAAAATATGACCAACTGACAATTGCTGAAATATGAAGTTTTATATAGAAATATTAAAATTTTAATGTTGAAATTTTGCAGGACATCTATCACAAAATTTGAAAAAGCAGAAGTTAAATCAAAAGAAAAATACTGGGTTTTAAGTAACTTTATTTGATATCAATTTCCTTGATAGCAAGAGGTTAATGTTTCTGGGTCAAGTCACTTGATCAGATAAAAGTTAAACACTTCAAAATCTAACACATTACTATATACAGCTTTGCTCACGAAAAAATAAGGCATAAAATCACACCATTACCTTAATTATCCAAATCAAAATTGGGTCAAAATACTTACTTGCTTGATACACACGCAATGTATTATGAACTTTATGGAAGAATACTTTCCTTTTATACATGCAAATAACCACTTACTATTAAGAAATTAGTCATTAACAGTTTGTATAGTCACATCAAATTGACAAAATAAATACATTCAAAATCTATACGATCAACATTTAAGTATACATTGATATTTAGAAATTTAACACATTGACCTCATTTGAAGAGGAACAAAGTCATGGGCATAGCTAAGAGGATCACGGGAATGTCACATAAGAACAAGGAATATTACTTACGAGGTAGTTTCATATCCAATAATAGGCAAAATGCTTTGTGGAGATATATTAACATCATGTAAAATGTTTATATATAATGCAAAGAGGTTTATACTTAAACAAGACATGAATTTTGCAGAAACTTGTGTTAAATGCATGACTTAGCATCTATCAACGCCAATAGCAACAAGATAACAATTGAGACACTAATGAATGGAAAATGTAAGCTTTACTCCAAACATGATAATGCTAATTGCTTAACTTTGGGTAAATAGCATAACTAAAAACTTATCTTTAAATCTTTGACATGTATCACCAGTTTAATCACATCTTATACTTTAAGAACACGGTTTCAATATAAAGCTGTATACCCATCATAGTAGTGAAAAAATTAT
Organism: Uropetala carovei; assembly: GCA_036926305.1. NCBI lineage: Eukaryota > Metazoa > Arthropoda > Insecta > Odonata > Petaluridae > Uropetala > Uropetala carovei. The sequence continues at coordinate 1,432,660 of JAXCHB010000044.1, read as the reverse complement.
TAAGAGGGTTATAATTTTTATAAAATCTAGCATTAAATCTCTGATATTTACAAGAAAATTGTTTATAATCACCATTTTAATCACATGTAATGCCTTTAGAACCTGTTCCAATATTCAAGATATATACTATTATATAATGGTGACTGTTGATTAAAATGCCCTTTATACTTAAAAATTCCATGACTTCATTGTCATTTATCTGATATATATATATATAAGAATCAGGCAATGCTGATAATCACCATTTAAATCACACTTATGCTTTACTCTAAATTAATGACGTTTAAACGACAAAATTCTTTCTAAAATAGAATTTAAAGCAACACTTTGATTCATTAAAAAAATACCTAATGAGCTAGGTTTTTCAAAACCAGGTACTTACTAATACTTTCAGAACACCAAGCATCAAGATAGCAAGCTACAATTTTAGTAATGTTTTTCAAACAAATTAATTGTGCCAACACATTGTGTTTAACTTGTCTAAGTAACATGGATATTAATAGCAACTATACAGATTTCTTATAGTACAAATGCAAAGACTACAGCACTTTCCATAGAACAATCAGAAGACGTAGTATGCACATTAGTAACAATTACTAATAATGGTAATAGTATGAGATAAACAAGTATGGATTCCTATAATGATTAATTTATATTTAGCATTGAAATGGACGGTAAAATGGTGAAAATTTAATTGGTGTTTTAACAAACGTTATTGGAGTATTATACATATATAGATACACAATCTGCAATTTTCCACACTGTGGGTACATAACAATCGATGGATAACTAACATCTTAGTGATGCATCCAATACATAAAACCTCTTATAAACATTCCTTAAAGAAACTTAAGATAATTACAGTGAAAAATAGGAACCAATATATAAGGTAAACAAATACAAACTTAAATTTTCCTGAGATAAACTAAGTACAATTATATCAGTCAATAGATTAAATATATCAATATGAAACAAAATAAATCTTACAGAACTCTGAAAAATTACTGTAAAGACTAGACAAAATAAAAATTTGATGGCAAAATGCCACAAAAATGCCCTAAAACTTAGGTAATACGCCAATTTACTGACCAGATCAACTGCTTTCAGATCATTCTTTACCCTTGGATTTGAATTTCTAGATGTTTCCAATTGCTGCTTTCAGCTCGACAACAATCTAATATTGACTGACCTTTTCATAGAAGCTGAAGGGCTTTATATTGAGGCCCAGAAACAAGCTACTCAACACACCTCATTACCGAACCACTAAGCGACAACCACAGGGTCACCTGTGGGAGGTGGTCATCAATCCCATGGCCAAGGTACTGCCCCTCCCTCTTCAAAGGGGCACTAAATGGACGGCCTCAAGACATTAAGAGGATTTTGTAGAGGGGCTCTTCCAAGGATTTGGTGTCAAAGGGCAGTCAGGCGACAATGGCTGTTGGCTACGGCTAGACAGTTGAACAGAGCTGTAAAGAAGATGCTCACCTCACTCTCCGCTTTGGTCGGGCAGAGATCGTTCAAAGAGGCAGAGAGCTCGATGCACAAACTCGTACTGCTCTCCAGTTTGAATCATTCCTCCTCTGAAATTGATAAGCAGACAGTTGTATTAACTGTGGCAAATGGAATAGTTAATACACTCGTTTTGGAAGTTGGCTTGCTAGGCTTAATTGCAATCAATCATTTTTGCATTTTTGAGAGAGACGTGTTATTTTCACATACGCTCAATTGTTCAAGGTAGCACAGATTTTTATAGCCATACTTTAAACTCAATAATTCTGAAATAAGGTCTGCTTACAAAAAAAATTTTTTCACTCAAATTTGCTAAATAAATTTCCTGTAAACCTAATTATTAATAAAAGTTATTTTAATCCACCATAGCCCAAAAAGACTTCAAATATAATTTGCAAATTCAACAAACCTGTCATATCGCATGGCACAAACTGTGCCAAGCACGTCAACATTTCCATCAGCAACTAGTTGCCTCATTCCAACTGACAAGGCGATAAAACACCCTGTGCGTCCAATTCCTGCACTGCAGTGTACTATAACTGGTCCTTTGGGAATTTCATCATTTTTTCTGCGGATAGATTCCACCTCCAGAGCCATTGCAACTAAAGGTTTTGCACTTGGTGGTGTTCGGTGATCGGGCCAGCCCATATACCAGAAGTGGAATGTCTCTTGTACTTCATCTCCCCTCTAAAAAGGTCAATTGTATCAACAATTTAGTTACCTCATTATATTACCAGCCAAAAACAAAAATTAGAAAAATGTAACTTTATAAGAGGTAGACAATCCAAATATCTGTAAACTGTGCCAAGTAATTTAAATAACCATTACCTAGAAGACTAAAGTTTACTCAGATTTAATAATAGATACTGAATCATGGATAATATTGCAAATGATCTTAAAAAATAATCTGATATCCTTTTCATTATTCCTGTTGCCTCCAAATTTTAAATTCCAAGAAATTTTATTAAACTACACAAACTTAATGGTCAAGCGAGATATAATTCCTTTGTAGACTACAGATATCTTGGTAGAAATCAATCGGTACTTATGTATTAAGTTAGGCTCCCCGTTAATACATAAGTACCGGATGGATAAATGCTGTAAATTACATATTTTAAAACATGCTAATGTTTGAAATAATTCGATGATGTTTTAACGTGCCTTCGTTGTCTTATTGAAGTCTTTCTGCATATTAAAGGCAGTTGCCTGCGCTGTGCCTTCGCATTATCTGAAAATAATTTTTTTCGTGGTTTATTTTTAATTCGCGTCAATCCAATTGTAGGGTAACCAACCAAACAACGATTGTTATCTAAATAAATAAGGTATATGCGCTGATTGCGTGTGTATTGAGATATCTATTGAGATTGTTCTTAACTGCTGTTTAGTGGAATAATTTTATTGAGGTATAAGACTGTTTTCCTGTTAATTTTTTACAACTATCCCTTTGTTTTCATTTGTAGCCCTTTCTAATTTTATTCATCTTTATAATTTTATCATTTGATTGTTGATTTTATTTTTATATTGTTTGTTTTCAAAGGCCGTTTTAAACGAGCTCATTTGCCTAGTCTATATTATAAAAGGCATAGGATTCTTTCTTTCTTGCCTACACACTTTTGAATCCACTCTTTAGACACAATTTACGATAATTTCCAAGTAGGTACGAATTTGAAATTTGGCAGGAATCATGCATTCAAAAGCAATGACGAAAAAAAATCCTGAAAAAAGACCTGGGTTCGACTCCAAGAGAATATTTGTTTCCTGTAAGAAAACACAAAATATGACACTTCGACATGCATGCTTTCACTCTTTTGCAAATTAAAATTAGAAAAAATTGACCTATAATCACTGTACGTACTGTTTTAAAGAAGAATGTACAAGGTTTCTTATTCTTATCATCGATTTATGCCTTCCATTCGAAATTACTCACATTTAACAGATTTTGACCAAATACCGTGCTTTTATCGACAAGTTTCCTGGACAACGAATGTCATTGTTGAGACTTGAGATTCCTATTATTGCCTCAATATTCATACGTCATATGATAGAAATATGAAGCATTTACCTATATGTATTGAGCGAGAGGGAGAGGGAAAGAAGAGAGAGGGAGGGGGGGCAGGATGGAGGGAGGGGGATACAGAAATATAACTTTCTTTCCAATCATATTGACAGGCATTTATGCTAAGTAACTAAGTATTGTAGGTATGAAATTTAAAAAATAATATTCAATAAACTTTCAAGCTTCTCAGTTTACTATTAAAAATTTCAAATTTCAAATCTGAAATGCAGGCTTCTCTAGTCATTATCATATTTATAAAAAATAAGGTAAACCTGAATTCTCAATAATCCTATCAGATCAATTTTTAAGACAACTTTTTATTATTAATGCTGACATTTATCATTGGTGAAGCCCATATACATCAGACATTAAATCCAGCAATAGTTTAGAGCAGGGGTCCCCAACCCGCAGACCAGATGTGGCCCTTTGAAGGTTCACATGCAGCCCTTTAAACTGTTTTCATGCAGTTTCTTCCATTAGAAAAATTTACCAACCTTTTCTTTTTTGTTGTTATCTTTAATCTCGAATTTGAATATAAATGTTGAATTAACTTTTGCACACCATTCATTGAACCTTTTAAAATTAATTATTAAGTGAAGTTCATCTAAGCAGATTTTCTTTATTTAAAATGAGGCTCCAGCTAATCTTCAAATTGTCCAATTCGGCCCTCTAGGGGGAAGAGGTTGGGGACCTCTGGTTTAGATCATTTGGTCAAATTCTTAGGAGATATTTGTTATACAGTAAAACCCCGCTATACGTTGTTTCGCATATACGTCGCCAATCAATTAAGGAACATGTTTCGTTATAAGTTGTGTCCCTTTGCATATACGTAGTTTGTGAAATGCTAAAAGAAAAATTTCAGAAATTCCAATTCCGGTGCATAAATTATAACTACAGTAGAACCTCAAAAACCTGGCATTCTCAAAAACTCAGCACTTTTTTGAAAGTAATATGTAAAAATTCTTAATACTCTAGAAATTACTTTAAATGATGAATGCTTATCTATTTACATTGTTCCGTCTGCCTCATTAGAACCACATGATTAGATTCGCGGCCATAGCAATTGTTTTTCGTTAATGTAATCAGTACTTTTGTTAAATTTTATTATGACATGGCTTCAAAAAAAGAAAACCCTCCCACGCATGGTGTTACGAAACGTAAACAGAAAAATCTCACGATTGAAAAAAAAGTGGAATTAATAAGAAAACTTGAAAGAGGTACTTCAGTGAAGAGACTTCGCGAAGAATATGGCATTGGTAGTTCCACTGTGTATGACTTAAAGAAGAAAACAACAGAAATATTGAAATTTTATGCAGAGAGTGATACACCTAAAGCTATGTGTAGCGTAAAGCACTACACACGTCCCGGGTGAATGATGTTGATAAGGTATTGTTTGAGTGGTTTCGTCAGCGAAGAAGTGAAGGTGTACCTATTTCAGGGCTAATGCTAATACAGCAAGCAAAAATTTTTCACAGTAGCTTGAAAATTACTGAAGGATGTGATTATTCTCAAGGTTGGCTCCATCGATTCAAACTTTGTCATGGCATACGAAAATTAGCAGTGTCTGGCGAAAAACTTGGTGCTGATTCAGAGGCTGCAGAGAAATTTGTTGACGAATTTGCGAAGTTTGTTGTAGATGAAAACCTTAGTGCCAAGCAAATATATAATGCTGATGAAACTGCTCTATTTTGGAAGTGTCTTCCTCGTAGCACACTTGCAGCTGGTGACCAGGACATGGCATGTGGAGTGAAGGAATCTAAGGAGAGGTTGACAGTTCTTGCATGCGCAAATGCAGCAGGCACACACAAACTTAAATTGGCTGTAATTGGAAAGAGTGCACACCCTCGTGCTTTAAAGGGTGTAAAGAGTTATCCCGTCCATTACCGTGCAAGCAAACGTGCCTGGATAACATCAGCAATAATATTAGATTGGTTTGAGAATCACTTTGTGACCGAGGCTCGTGCACACTGCAAGTCTAAGGGGCTAGGTGACGACTGTAAAATAATTTTGATATTAGATAACTGCCCTGCCCACCCTGATGCATCTCTTTTGGTGTCAGGTAATGTTTGTGCTGTTTACTTACCACCAAATTGTACTTCAATTATTCAGCCAATGGACCAGGGTATTTTACGATCACTAAAATGTTATTATAGAAAACAATTTATGCAAAAATTGCTTTTTACCTGCAATAATGATGAAAGTGTTGACGCATTTAAAAAGAAATCTAACATTAAAGATGCAATTTGGATTCTAGCCAATGTGTGGACTGATGTAACAGGTGTAACATTAAGAAATGCGTGGCATAACTTGTGGCCTGCAAGTATGTTTACAGAATATGATGAATTGCCCGTAGACTTTCTGGGTTTTAATGTTAGAAATCGAAAGAGAGTTGTTTCTGAACTCATGGAGTTCGCTAAGGGAATGACAGATAATGCTGTAGCAAAAAGAGTGGTAGAAGATGACATTGAAAACTGGATTGAAATTGACAATGATGCGCCTGTCATACTTCAGCTAACTGATGGTGAAATAGTGGACATGGTTTTGAAACCTGTGCATGAAAAAGATGAAGAAAATGAAAGTGACAATGATCAAGAAATAGTTAAGGACAAACCTTCATTAGATCGCTGTATACAGTTGGTCACAGATACAATATCTGCTTTAATACAACACACTTGCATTGATTTTCAAGAGACTACGTGTTTGTATCGAATACTAGATAAACTTATGAAGAAAAACTCAAAATGCATGAAGCAAGCTAGTTTGCCTGATGTTTAAAAAAATTTCTCAGAATAATGAGCATTGAAAATAATGTTGTAAATGCATACTATATATATATATACACACACACACACATACTGTACATGCACAACTTAGAATACATTATTTGAGGTCGAAGAAAAGAGTGGGAAATGGTTTAGTAGTTGACATTTTGAAATATTACTACAATTGATAACTTCGCGTTGTTGAATAATGTTCCACATTCAGTGACAATAATTTCATTCATCTTCATTTTCACGAAAGGTCAAATAGCGATCTCGCCAAGATAATTTTTCATCCAAGTCTATTTCCAATGATAATAGCATTTACATTGACCTAAGACATTGCATTTTTATAATTATACACGTTCCATATAAAGTTTTACTGTTCATTATCAGCTGAGTTTTGCAGTTCAAGCCGTCCCTCGTATCTTCAGAGCAGACATCTCTTTACTTACCGAAATTCAAACAGTTGAGCATCCAAAGCCGTCAACGCATTTTGTGTAATCATCTGCATAGTGAATTTTAATAAATTCTATGAATGGGGTTTTAACATGCATACAGACATTACAATGGCTATAGAAATAATTACAATAGACAAGTAAAGCTAATAGGAACTTATTTTAATGGCTAATACAAACTGCTATTCCTAATGATACATATGCATAGCCCTGAGAAACGAAAGAAAATATCCAATTGTGTTTACAAATGAAAGAACCTATTCTTAAACATAAATAAAAATTAGGTAACTGAATCAGGTTATATGAGTATGTTCTACATCACTACTTCTTCTCCACTGGAAGACTTATCACTGGAATCATCGCCCCAAAGAACGTCATCTTCGCTTCCATCCATATCATTTGAAATGCAGCATTTTTAGAATCCTTTTATTATAGATTCATTGGATATGGCATTCCATACTGTCTTGATCCACTGATCTAATTGGGAGACTGATGGTTTTTTTAATTTTCCAGTGGGAGTCAACGGATGATCATCAGCCAGTAACCAATCACTATACTGTCGTCGTAAATTGTCTTTGAAGGGCTTATTTACAACTACGTCTAATACTTGTAGTTGGCTGGTCATACCCCCTGGTATAATGACAAGGTCGGTGTTCATTTCCTCTCGTAAAAGTTGTTTTACCTCGTCAGTCAGGTGGCCTTTAAAAGCATCTAAAATTAACATACCGCGCTGTCTCAAAAGTGTGCCTGGTCGCTTGTTCCAAACAACCTTCAGCCAGTCTTTCATCATCTCATTGGACATCCAACCATTCTCCTGAAAACGAAATATGACAGCAGAAGGAAGCTTTTCCTAGGGCATTTTTTTTCTTTTTAAAATTACGTATGGTGGTAATTTGTAGCCGTCAGCTAACACTGCAAGCATTACAGTCACTCGCTGTTTGTCATTGCCAGTGGACTTCACTAGGACGGATTTGGATCCCACATCCGCTATTGTCCTACTAGTAGGCATGTCAAAATACACAGCAGTTTCATCAGCATTACATATCTGACCAAGCAAATAGGCATTTTTTTACGAAGTTGGATGATGTAACGTTGATACAAAAGAAGTTGATCTTGAAAGTCAGTAGGTAGTTTTTGAGCGAGAGTTGTGCACCTACGTAGAGAAAAACCACAACGTTTCATCATTCGTCTGGACCACCCCACACTAGCTTTAAAGGAACTCCTAGGTATTTTAAGTTCAGTAGCAACTTCCAAAGCCTTCATTTGCAGCACTTCACGAGTCACTGGCAAACCTTGTCTACACAAACTTTTCACGTATTCACACACGCGTTCTTCGATTGCCTGAAAATAGCTGGTCTTTGGTCCTGAAAATGCACATCTTGTTGACTTGGCCAATTTCAACTTTTCTTTCTGCAATCTCCATCTTCGAACATTGGATTCACATAGTCCACACTTTCTTGCTGCTTGAACATTGTTTCTTCGGCATATTTAATCACCATTAATTTATAATTTGCATCATGAGCATTACGCTTATTAATACAAATTTGTGATGGAGATGAACCCTTAATTTCTACGGGGTCTCCCATTTTAGTACATGGAGTTAGATAATTACGATTTTATATCATCCACCAATGTTGATATAGGATCATGTGACCACTCAAATAATGTGAAAACCCCAGCCTTAAACGGTAACAAAGTACAGGTAGTGCTAAATTCAATATTCTAGCCTTCATAATTTATTCATTAATATTCATCGTAGGTCAGATATTTACTTTACGAAAAATATAGTATGTATAGTAATACTGAATGAGCGAAAAGTCACGTGATTTAGGGGAAGGCGATTATAGAGAGGGAAGCTTTAAGGGGAAGTGAAACATATGAAGGTGCAGCTCTGCAGGATTGCTAACGCATGGGAATTGAAGGGAACTAATGCGAAGAGAATATTCCCAGTCTTCTGAAATACACGATTGAAAAGTATTACAAAGTGGGGGATATATACATTTTGAAATACGAAAATAAAAAATTTATTGGTTTCCCGTAAACATTTATTTATCTATCTATCATTTGAATGCAATGGCAGTGAGAGAGGTGCTGCCATCTATGGGCGACTACGAGATTTAACTCTAACCCAAAATTTTCCTCGGGCTCGCATTTAAGCAGAGAGGTGATTTTTTCATGATCGATATTGACAAAAAACATCGGCTTGTATTCGGGCAGATATGGTATATATCTATATCTATATATATAGATATATATATATCTATATATATATCTATATATATATATATATATATATATATACATATCTATAAAGTAAGGTGTTTGTATGTATGTATGTTCTACTAAGGCTCAGAAACTACAACACGCAGAAAAACGAGGAAGGTGTCATATTAACCATTATCATGTGTACGGTGGTGTAGTAAAGTTTTTAAACTGATTCGGTTTACTATTTAATTATAATAAAATATTTTCATTTATATGGGATTTCCATTTAAAATTCTATCGTAAATTTCTCGAATTTTTTAACTCCTTACATATATATCGCAGACATATGCTCTCGCAGACTTTTTTGTGGTAAATTATCTCCTCTTTTGGAATAATTTTTTAAAAGAGGGGCTTACAGATCAAATAACACGAATTGAAGGGAAAATCTTATTTTTCATTATTGCTCAGCATTTGGATATACTTAGCAACCGATGTAAACAAATTACGTTTGAACTATAAACATATCGTAAACGTAGAAATAGTTGCACGCTATTTTGTGATTGTGGTTGTTTATTTAGCAACTGAATAGAAAGCGTCAGTCGCCATCATCAGATACATTGAGCTTTAGGAGATTATTCGTTGGTTGGTTTCAGTTAGTTTGTTGTTTTCATTTGCTTTTGTTTCGTGTCCATTTTTTGTTCTTTGTTTGTTTTCTTTGTTTTCGTTCTTAGTTGTTCATTTTGTATTCTTTGTTTATATTCTTTGGTTGTGCTCTTGATTTTTGTTCCTTGATTACTTATTTGTTGGTTTACACCTTTTATGCCGGCTATTGGTTAGAGTTTAATTCATTTCTTTTTTCTTGGTGGTTTTTACATTGAACTTTAGGAGATTATTCGTTGGTTGGTTTTGGTTGGTTTGTTGTTTTCATTTGCTTTCGTTTCGTGTCCATTTTTTGTGTTCTTTGTGTTCGTTCTTAGTTTGTTATTTTTGTATTCTATATTTATATTCTTTGGTTGTACTCTTAATTTATGTTCCACGATTATTTATTTGTCGGTTTATACCTTTTCTGCCGGCTATTGGTTAGCGTTTAATTCATTTCTTTTTTCTTGGTGGTTTTTGTAGTTTTTGTATCGGTTCATTTCGTGTTCTTTCCACTTTATTTCCTGTGTTCTTTCTATTTTGTTTCGATTAATTTTTTTATTGATTTGAGTTGTGCCTTTTCCCGGCTTTTGGTTAGTTTCATTCAGTTGGTTTTGTTTTTCGTTGTTTTATCTTGCATATTTGTTGGCGTTTGTTTCATCTTTGTATTACCCATTGCTTCATTTATCAGATTGGTAGATCATTTCCGTTTTGAATTTTGGATTTGCATATTTTGGATAGTTTGTTCATCTATTATCCTCAGTTAAACACATTACATACACCTAATATTTGAAAAGATTGCATCTAAAAATTGAAACATAATAATCCCCATCATGCCACGAAGAAAAAGAGGAGGAATTGACTCAAGGCATGAACAGAGAAGAAAAAGGAATTTAATGTTGATTGGGCATGCTAACGAGACAAAAGAACAACATGATCGCCGACTCAGAGCTATGCAAGAACATGCTGCTCATTCCAGGGCAGGTGAATCTCAGGAGGCAGGAGATCACCGACTCAGAGCCATGCAAGAACATGCTACTCATTCCAGGACAGGTGAATCTCAGGAGGAGAGAGATCACCGACTCAGAGCCATGCAAGAACATGCTGCTCATTCCAGGGCAGGTGAATCTCAGGAGGAGAGGGAACAAAGACAAAGAACAGAACGAACACGAATAACATTAAGAAGGTCTGCCATGTTATGGCACAGAGCAGTTTTTGAATACAAACCAACAAATGATTATTCTGCAGATGTTAGAATAGCAGTTGGTTCTATGACTAAGATATGTCGTTTTCGTAATGCCAAGAAATGTGCAGGAGAAACTCCTGGAATGTGTTGCTCAAATGGTAAAGTTCACTTGCTATCTCTTTTGGAACCTCCACCTGTTTTAAGAGACCTTTACGGCCAGTCTTCTGAATCTAAGAATTTTTTGGATAATATACAAAAGTATAACAATTGCTTTCAAATGACTTCTTTTGGAGCATCAAAGAAAATTGTTGATCAAGGATTTATGCCCACTTTTAAAATTTAAGGACAAGTCTACCATCAAATAGGCTCATTGCTTCCCTTGCCAAATGAAGAGCCTAAATTTATTCAAATTTATTTTATGGGTAACTCCGATGAAGAGTGTGATCAGCGCTGTAGAAGTAATTTCGGTGTAAAGAAGGAAATTGTAACTAAGTTACAAGAAATGCTTCATTCGAATAACGAATTAGTGAAGAAATTCAAGTATGCACTGCAAAATTCACCTTCAAATAACTATCAAGTAATAATTTGCGCAGATAAGGCTACAAGTAATGCACATCCCCGTCAATTTAATACTCCTACTGTAAACGAGGTTGCAGTTTTACTGGTTGGACAACAGTATGGAAAAAGAGACATAGTTCTAGATTTGAGGGATAGTTCAGTTAAAAAAAATATCAGAAACTAACCAGGCATATGATGCTCTTCAATATCCCCTCATATTTTGGCAAGGAGAGCATGGGTATCATTTCAACATACCACAAGTTGATCCTCTAACAAGAATATCCACATCTATTAAGAAAGTTTCAGCTAATGATTTTTATGCTTATTGACTTATGATCAGATCCAGTGAATCAAACAACTTATTTTATTATAGAAGTCTTTTCCATCAGTTTATTGTTGATATGTATGCAAAGATTGAACGCGAACGCCTATTGTTCCTTCGACTCAATAAAAAACAACTGAGAGCTGAATCTTACGCTCACTTGCGTGATGCAATTAACAATGATGCTGACGTATCAAACTTGGGCCAGTTGGTCATTTTGCCCTCAACTTTTACTGGAGGCCCTAGATATATGCAAGAGAGAACACAAGATGCTATGACTTATGTAAGAAATTATGGAAGACCGGATCTCTTTATCACATTCACATGTAATCCGTCATGGAATGAAATTCACGAAGAACTTTTTCAAGGACAGAAAGCACATAATCGTCATGATTTAATTGCAAGAGTTTTCCGTCAGAAGCTCATCAAAATGATGAATTTGATTGTTAAAGGTGAAATTTTTGGTTGTACAAGATGTTATATGTACACAATTGAGTGGCAAAAACGTGGTTTACCTCTTCGCATATTTTGATTTGGCTATCGCAAAAAATTCATGCTGATGAGATTGATTCATTCATAAGTGCTGAACTCCCTGATCCAAATGCTGATCCAATATTGTTTAAGGTGATCAAAATACAAATGGTCCATGGTCCATATTGAATCCTAATTCTCCATGCATGAAAGATGGCAAATGTTCAAAAAAGTATCCAAGGAAATTTCTTTTGGAAACACAAACAGGCCATGATGGATATCCACTCTACCGACAAAGGAGACTTGAAGATGGGGTATTCAAAACGATGATTCAGTCACGAAATGCAGTTTGAAATTGATAATAGATGTATTGTGCCCTATTGTCCCATTCTTTTGCGCATTTTCGAGGCTCATATAAATGTTGAATTTTGCAACTCAATAAAATCTATAAAATACATTTGCAAATATGTGAACAAAGGCTGTTTTTGGGCTTGCTGCAAAAGAAAATGATGAAATTACACGCTATCAACTTGCAAGATACATTAGCAGCAATGAAGCAATTTGGAGAATTCTAAACTTCCCCATTCATGAAAGGTATCCATCAGTGATTCATCTAGCAGTTCACTTAGAAAATGGCGAGAGAATTTATTTAACTCCACAAAATGCACATCTACAAGTTGAAACTCCCAAATTACCGTATTTGACCGAATATAGCCTCCCTCCGAATATAGCCCCCCTACCCATCTTTTCTCACACAAATCTAGAAAATATTTTAATACCCTGAAAGGACATGATCATTTTTAGGACTTTAATGTCATGAAACATGCTGTATAATTTGAAGAAATATCAAACTTGCACTCATTTAATAAGAAAGTACCGATTAGCGAGTGATAAAACGCCATGCTAATTAGGAATTTTAGGGTTTTCAGATTTGTACCTCAGAATTCAGAGGGTATACTAACGAAAGAGATATTTGACAAGGAAATGAACAAAAATACATTTTTATGGAGTAAAAATAAACTTTAAAAAGTCGAAATAACATAATAATTAATGCAGCAATATTAGCAAGTCGAAATAACATACCAATTTATGCAGCAACATAAATTCGCACTTTGCTCATATTTCGATGCGCAATGCCAATCTATCTTTTGGTTATGTAATTAACAATTCGAGCTTAGCCAGGTAATTAGTCCATTCTCGGGTAAGGTTAATTTTATTGGTATTACCATATTTGCTTGTGTAAGCACCTTTTTCCCCAAAATGCCGGTGAAGAAAAGAGGGTCCGTGTCTTACACTAATTCTTTTATTTGCCGTGCACCTTTTTTCCCAAAATGTCACGTCAGTAAACAAATATACGTTAAGCTAGTACCATGCCACATCTATTATTCTATTTCTAAATTTCGGTGTATTTAGTCATTTTCATTCATTGTATAAAAATTTTAAATGAGTTTTAAGTTTATTAATGGGTGCTCCCCAAACTCGACGAAGTCTTCTGTTGCAATCGTCACGGAGGCCACGGCGCATCGCGACCAGTTTGGGTTGGTGGGCTGTTGTTCTCACGGCAGACGACGCCTACCACGTTCAGATACGGCATGCTTCCTTTATCCACTGATACATCTATAAAAGTCATGGCCACCGTCGTGATCATTGAATGATCACTGATCATAATTTTAGTTCGCCAAAAAAATGACGACCGCTACGGTAGGGATCAGTGACCATATGGCTGGAAAATTATGTACAGCAGAATGATCGGTGATCGCTCCCGGAGAGATTTCTGCCGAATGTGACCAATATGACAAAAACAGTTGTTTAACAAAAGAGGACTACCGAGGAGATTTCTGCTAGTACCGATATAAAGAGATCACCCAATAAATTCGTCACGTAGGAGTGTGAAGATACTTAACTTGAGCATAGCATTTTTGAGAAATAGGAATTGGTGATTTAAAAAATCCTTTTTTGGCTCAAATAAATTTTTTTCCCTAGAGCTGGCCCAAAAACTGGGGTGCGCGAGATACACGGGGGCGCGGCTTACATGAGCAAATACGGTAAAACTTGCAATTTGACGATAATGAGAGCGATCAGGTAATTGAAAAATCCTTCCTATATGGCGACGTCAATCCGCCTTGCAAAGAAATATTCGCAACCCGAGTAGTTTAATCTTACAATGGATAGAAACACTTACTGACTCGAATAAAATTCGTCGTTATTGAAGCTTTGCACACTTGTTTGTACCCACCTAATTTTTAGTGCCCGAAAATAGCCTCCCCCCTCAACTTTTGCATTTCACTTTTGGCCAAAAACAGGGGGGCTATATTCGGTCAAATACGGTAACAACTCTAACAGGATTTTTTAAACTCTGCCAAGTTGATGAGTTTGCCAGGGGGCTGTTTTACAACCAGGTACCTAAATATTACACATGGGATATGAGTAAGAAGGAATGGAAAAGACAAATCCAAGGGAAAGATGTTCCTGGTCAACCTGGAATCAAGTCCACAGATGCCCTCGGAAGAGTATATACTGTACACCCTAACAATTTTGAGTGCTATTTCTTAAGGATGCTGCTACATGAAGTTAAAGGCCCAACTTCATTTAATGACATAAAAACAGTAGATGGGAAAGTCTGTGAAACATTCAGACAAGCATGCAATTTGCGAGGTCTTCTTGAAAACGACGAGCATTGGAATGCTACTTTGTCTGAAGCAGCTGTGACACGATCACCATACCAGCTAAGAAATATCTTTGCTGTTATGTTACAAACATGTGGACTTTCAAATCCTTTGAAACTGTGGGACAGCCATAAAGAGAATCTTAGTGAGGATATCCTGTATCAAGCCCAAATGATAAATCCGAACGTCACTTCCAACGATGCCATCTTCAACGAGTCTTTGGTTCTGTTAGAGGACAAATTACATTCCCTTGGAGGCAGAGATCTGAAATCCATTGGACTACCATCTCCTGTTAGAAACTACCAACATAACCTTGCTTCAGAAGTACTGCGAGAAACATATAACACTGAGGAACTGCAAAAACATATAACTGAAAAGGAGCCAAAATTGATGTCCTGCCAAAGAAGTGCATATAATAAAATACTAAATTCAATCACAAAAGAGAATGGTGACATATTCTTTATTGATGCTCCTGGTGGTACTGGAAAGACTTTTTAAATTAATTTACTCCTTGTTAAGATCCGTCTGAATGGAAAAATAGCACCTGCTGTGGCTTCTTCTGGTATTGCTGCCACACTTCTTACTGGAGGGAGAACGGCTCATTCTGTTTTCAAATTACCTTTGAAACTGGCCCACACAGAACACCCTATTTGCAGCATTAGAAAGGGTTCTACCAGTGCAGAAATCTTGCAGCAATGTAAGTTGATTGTCTGGGACGAATGTACAATGTCACATAAAGGTGCATTTGAGGCTTTGGATAGAACACTTAAAGATTTACGAAACACTAACAAAGCAATGGGTGGAGTTACTTTTCTAATGGCTGGAGATTTCCGTCAATTATTACCTGTAATACCGAAAGGAACTAAAGCGGATGAAATTCACTCTTGCCTCAAGGCGTCATATCTATGGCAACATGTAATAACTCTTAAGTTAGTGACCAATATGAGAGTTTATTTACAAAACAGTCAAAATATTGGGAATTTAGCAGAGAAACTGTTAGATATTGGAAATGGTAATATTCCTGTTGATTCTGAGGAACTCCATCATTTGCCATGTGGAAATTTAGTTTCTTCTATTAATATGTTAGTAGATAAAGTATTCCCTAATTTAAATAGAAATTTTAGTAACTCTGACTGGTTGAGTGAAAGAGCTATTTTAGCACCGAAAAATGAAGCAGTTCATAAATTCAATGAGAAATTACTTGACCAATTACCTGGATCAGTCCAATCTTATGTATCCATTGAGTGTTACTGATCCTAACCAGTTAATTCAATACCCAGTTGAGTTCCTTAACTCTCTGCACCCACCAGGAGTTTCGCTGCGTAATCTTTTACTCAAACCTGGTGCACCTATTATTTTGCTCAGGAATCTAGACCCACCTCGACTTTGCAATGGAACTAGGCTTATTATTAAAAACCTTATGCCAAATGTTACTGAGGCAAGCATTATGACTGGAAACCATAAAGGAGAAGACATCTTCATTCCACGAATACCAATTATTCCATCTGATCTTCCTTTTGAATTTAAGAGACTTCAGTATTTAATTTATGCTTTGCAATTTCCATTAACAAAGCTCAGGGCCAGTCTTTCCAAAAGGTGGGTTTAGATTTAAGAGAACCCTGTTTTTCGCATGGCCAACTGTATGTTGCATGCTCCAGAGTTGGTAGTAGTGATGACCTTTTTATATTTGCTCCTAACGGAAGAACTAAAAATGTTGTTTATAAAGAAGTTTTAAAGGATAATTTAATATTATAAATTTTAAGGTGGAGTTTTTATTTCAGAACTCTTAAGAGTTGGAGGATTTCAGTCAATCTGAATGTTTTAATATTTTATACTTAACATCAACGATGCCAAGTATCCTTGCTGGATTACGGCGCAAGGAGTATATTATTGAATACATTTATTTTCAATAATTTTTACTGATGAAAGTAAGGGACTGTGAATAAACATAGCACATTTTTCTTTACTTTTTCAGCTTCTTTTAATATTTCTTTTGTGAATGCATTAAATGCTCTAAAATTTCTTTCTGAGTTCCACTGATAATTTGTTATTGAAAACTAATGTATTCCTACTGGTTTTTGATAGTGTTCATTTTTGTTACCTTTTTTTATTTGTATGTTGGTTTGTTTGAAGAGATCCAGATCTTTGTTGATTCAAGAGTTTATTCAGAGTGATTTATTCGAGGAAAGTGACGTTCTTATTCATTTTTGCTGCATTTGTCCTTCCTATCACTTGATAATTAGATTCATACTTTATTCATTGAATTGTCCAATCGTTTCCTGTTCATTGTTTCCTTACGTGTGACTTTTCCTAAAAAAATTGTGTGTGTTCGTAATAAGATTTTATACATAACTTCTGCATGCTTCCCAAAACTGACTATATAAGCTATTTATTAACAAAAAAGATTATATAATATCTAACATCAAAGAGGAAGATGAATAAAGGACAAAGAGCTATCAATCCCGTGCCCGTTCATGTCTTAATAGGCCTTAATTTAAAATTGATTTTATTAATTTTATATTACATAAAAAACCCGAGCAACGCCGGGTACTTCTGCTAGTATATATTATATATTTAATGGTTCTTTTATAATTTCTCGTTTTAGTGCATGTATAAGCAATAGTATTTACTGATAATGGGTTTCCTTTTAATTGTTATTTATCATTTGAATTATATAATCAGATCACCAAAAATGTACATTATTTAAGGATTTTTTATAAATTTTCAAAAACCCGGCATTTTCAAAAATCCAGAAAATGCTAGGTCCTGAGGTTGCCGGGTTTATGAGGTTCTTCTGTATAACTATCAAAACCCTCTATTCGGCTTTTAATTTCATATTTATTATTATTTACATGAATTAATTTAATTTCGTGTTTATCAAGTCGTGTAAAATCATATTCAGACTAAACATTTGCTGGCCATGTGTTTGAGAGATCACGATGGGTTAGGTGGTTCACAAGTCACACACGGGATAAAAGAGACTATCCCAATTTTAATGACGATGTGTAAAAACCTATTTCTGAGCGACACAGCTATAAGAGAGCTTTGTGAACAGTTTTGTCTAACACTTTGTGTGTCCTTTCATCCCGGTTTACATTTGCATTGACATTTCATGAGATATTGGATATACTTTGGATTACGACATCTGCATGAAAAGTTCTCTAAAGTGCATATCAGTGTACGTGTAAGAAATAATTTTTGTGCTCCACCACCCTATAGACAATTATTTTCGGTGATTTATGAATTTATTTTTGCAATTGGTCACTCGTTATTACGATAAAATGTATATTAAACCCTAGTACCAAGGAGTGGTAAACACATAGTGGTAACATAGTATGTCTAATGTACTGTATTGATATGTATTATTTGTCACACAAATGTGTCACAAAATATCCGCCAGGAACGTAACCCCTACTTTTATCATAGTTCTATAGTTCTTATGGGAATCTCTGTTTTGCTATACATTGTTTCGTTATAAGTCGCATTTTTCAGGAACGCATCTCCGACGTATAGCAGGGTATTACTGTATTACAAAGTATTACTTGAAGATTTTCATATGCCTATTAACATCCTTAGTTTAACTATCTACAATGAAATCCTCAGGCACATTGTAAAATGTACTTGGTATTTACTCACTCAATGATGTCACCTTCACTAATTTTACTTTGGATTCATCTAAAACAAATGAATTTTTAGAATCATTTAGTTCTTTTACTCCTTCCAAAGGATTTTCAATTAGTCCAGCCATGGTTATTAACTGATGACAGTAAATGTAAAACAAATAATGTAGCATTTGAATGAGCACAAGACTTATAAGTTATAGGAAAGAAATAAATAGACTGGTATAAAGAGACTTGACAAAATAAAGACCTAATGAACTCTAAGAGATAACATAAGTCATACAAAAGTTTTGCAGGTGACTTACAAGGAGAGGCTAGGAGTGTAACTCTCAGATTTGATTCATCTTCTACCAGTGGAAAGTTTAGGTCAAAAAAAATACCATTTCGGAATTAGGGGCCAATGCCTTTTAGTTTAAGAGAAATAATTAATTAAAAAGTACAAAAATTGGCCAATCTTAATAAATCACAGTAACTTTGCTCTGACGTTCATTAGCTACCGAAGCCTAGGGGATAATGAGTAGGGCTTATGATGCATGGTCTTGGGATCCGAGACCGGCGTTGTTCAACTTTTTTTCTAGTGTAAAATTTCATTTTCCGTGCTAGTTTTTCTCCATTTTTTTGGAAAATACTTATTCACTGCAATTTTTATTTTTTTCACGCAGGATAATTGTTTTTAATCACTAGACCACTATTTTCCCCATTTTTCGGAAAATATTTATACACCGCTATTTGCGTATTTTATTCCCAACTTACACCCTCAAAAGTCCCCTGAATTTATTATCGTAAGTTTTAATCATTTTTCCTGAGTGAAGAAGATATTGCGAGAGCTAAAGATAAAGAATATATTTGTGGATAATAATAAAGTAACCCATCTTATTAGTTATTATTGGTACAGGCATATAGCATCAGAAGGTATGATCGCGAAGAATAATTTCTGCAAGTTCCTCGCTCTGCATCTGCCCGTCGCTGGGTTGTCACCCTCCACCTTTCAAAATTAGTGTGAATTTCCAGGGCATTCCTTTGGATGATAATCGTCAAAGAAACACGGAAAATATAAATATTCATGGTACCAGGAGCAACATATAAATGAACTCTTGCTACAGTTGCAGTGATTTATTTTACTTTCATCTGTGAACGAAACTTCATTTACATTAAGAAATAATTCATGCCGCTCACAGCTATTTATATGCTGCCCCTATTGCCATGAATATTTATATTATCGTTTTTTTCGACGATTACCATCTAAAGGAATGCGCGGGAAATGTAAACTAGATGTAAATGGTGGAAGTGCAATTACGGCAGAATATCACAGCTTAAAGAATACGCCAATGTCTACGGAGAGTGTCAATGTAGTGATGGACAGACGCGGCTAATTTTCTTGAGGGAGTAGATTGGGAATAAAATACGCAAATAGAGGTGTACAAATATTTTCTGAAAAATGGGGGAAAATAGTGGTCTAGTGATTAAAAACAATTATCTTGTGTGAAAAAAATAAAAATTGCAGTGAATAAGTATTTTCCGAAAAATTGGAGAAAAACTAGCATGAAAAATGAAATTTTACACGAGAAAAAAAGTTGAACAATGCCGGTCTCGAACCCCGAGACCATGCATTGTAAGCCCTACTCATTATCCCATAGGCTACGGTAACTAATGAACGTCAGAGCAAAGTTACTGTGATTTATAAGATTGGCCAATTTTTGTACTTTTTAATTAATTATTTCTCTTAAACTAAAAGGCGTTGGCCCCTAATTCCGAAATGGTATTTTTTTTGACCTAAACTTTCCACTGGTAGAAGATGAATCAAATCTGAGAGTTACACTCCGTAGCCTCTCCTTGTTAGACCAAATGCTGAAATTTCATTACGAGTACTTTATATGGGAGAGAGTTAAGGTAAAAATGATTCACTAGTTAAACCTCTATTATTAAATAATCTCTAGTTCATAAACATCACAACCTATAATTAAAAAAGAAACAGATGATCAATATAACTCCTTCATTTATACAATCAGATGCTCAGTTTTGTCACGGAATAACCATCTTCATTGTCAATTCATCAATTGTTGATTCAATTGGAATATTTCAGAATCAACAATAACAGAATTATTGCTTACAGTGATTGCTTAACATATGAAAAAGGACTGGATAAATTGACAATTTTATGGCTACAGTTACCGGGATCACATTCTCATTCAATCCATTAGGAAATTCTCATCATTTGTTTTTAGTCATAAACCACACAAAACAAGTGATGCTAAATAGCATTAAAGGAAGTTTCCAGCCTCTCATACTGCAACTATACCTCTAGTAATAACTCCCTCACGGTGTAACCAGCTTTGGGGATGACTTTTTGGACAGTGATTGTTATATCTCCATGTGTAATAGAAGACCCTTCTTCTCCTTCTCCATCTTCACCAGGCAGATAGTTCTCACATTTTGGCCGTCCTTTCTCTCTGAGTTTTGTAATCATCACAATGGCTGGAGCATGTTCTTGCATCACCATCTCCCAAAAATCCAGTAATGTATGTGGCAGTGGCCCCTGGGTTGCTATGTATGCTCGTTCCTCTCCATCATAACCCTAAACATGAAAATGTTAATAGTCTCTACATAAACTTTGTCATAAAAACTGCATTTATATGACCTTAATTTTTGGATTAGACTTAGGGCATTAATTTGGTAAAGAATTTTGAGCAAAAGAGGATATGATTAAAAACATGACAGCTGACAAAGATTATGACAAGAGCAATGATACACACAATTCAGATGAAGTTTTATGGGACGTTGAAATCTATCCAATGTCTCAGACAACAGCATAAAAATTAATGACCAAAGAACATGTGATATTCATGTATTTCCTGAATGACATGACCAAAGTGTTAATTTTGATAAATAAAATGTTAGTTTAGAGAAAATAATTAATGGCGAAAAATCAAATTGAAAAAAAATAAGCACTTATTCGGCTATCTCCATCTGGCCATAAAAAGGTTCTGAAAAGCCATATGGCTATTAGCTTAACACGTTCGTTGCGGAGCACTGCATATGCAGTACTGCTGGGGAAACTCCGTTATGGACCACTGCATATGCAGTACTCTCGCACTTTTCACACTCCGCCTCGTCTCTTTTGTTCGTAGAGGAATTTGGGAGAAGTCCCGTAGGGAGTTTTAGCCTCATTTTTTCTCTAGCATCCGTGCGGTGAAGTTCGTTTCTGCGCCGGAGGTGTATAAACACGTTTTTTCTTTCTCTTCGTTGATTTTTAAGATAAGCCTTATTTTTTCTCTTACAAATGGAATATTATTTATTTTAATGTTTGAATCTGTCAAATTAATACTTTTTAGAACCATTAGTAAAATATTTCTTAATTGGAAATTTTCAAATTTCAGAATTACGTATTACCCGTAGCGCCGAACTCTTCCAGAGTTACTCTCGCGGCATAACTGTAAACAAGTAAGAGATATTCTGTTGTTGCATTACTCATGAATATTTTCAAATTATCCCTGTATAAATGCTAAATAAATTATTTCAGATTTTCAAGCCAGATAGCTGCCGCAGTCTTTTATGTATGTGATATTTGGACTGAACAAAAATAATTAACAAATACTGGGCCTATACGCAGTTAGGACAACGTCATATGTTGCACTACTGCATTTTGTCAAACAAAAATGCATTACAGCGTAATTTTAAAAATTTTCAAACCTTTAAAAGCCAGATTTAAATGTCCCTTTGTAGACTCTCGCTGCTGGATTTAATTTTGGTCATTTAAATTTTTCTTGCAATCGATCATAAACTGTCTTGTATTTCATGAACTATTAGTGATAAAACGTTCAAATAAAAACTTCATTTAGTCAATCGTTTGGTGAATAGCGGAATTCCATCTTTTATCGAAAAAGAAAACAAAAAAGCGCAAAACTGGTGGAATTCTGCGAGATAACAATCATAAAAACAAAGGTAAATTCAATAAAAGATATTAGTGATAATTTTTATAGCTTATATATTTATTTGATAAATATTATAAATCTTTTTTGTGTGATATTCCACGAAACAGGAAAATACACGCAGACCAACATCGCATATTTTACATTTTACAACTTTCCATGTGTATTTTCCTTTTTCTGCGCACACACAGCATCTAAGGCGATTTCCCTTTATTGGCCTATGTTTATTTTCTTTAGCCTCTAAATTCCTCAATGAAACCATGCTTGCACTGGGTCTTCCCTTTCGGAAAGTTTTCAAGGGGATAGCTGACGCCTCTTCCTCAATAAGCTCCCTCACAAGAGCAAGGTGAAACTGTCGATGAGTCACCTGCTTTCCTGCTGACTTCAGCAAAACAAAGCTATTCAGCACTGTGACATTGAGGAGGTGGAAGAGATTTTTCGTCCACTTCCAGCTACAGCAACTAATGTCATAGCTATCCTATATATGCACTCTTCTTACAGAGGAGGATATAGGATGTGCTTATAGAATGATATATAGGATATAGGAGGATACTAATGTCTGGCCCAAACTACAATAGTTGGAGAGCTGAAATTTAATACATAGGTGAATCGAAAAATATAATCGGAGGAAAAATTGGAAAATTGAACAATGTTTATTTTCTTGGCCGGTAAAAATTATAAAAAATTTTACTAACATTTCATGCTTTAGCTATTTCAGCTGGAATTTTTTCTATTGGTAGAATTTACCAAATAATGAAAATGGGATTATATAAATTTGAAAATTTGTATTCATTCGGCCGTAATAAATTCCTAAATGTTAAACAAATTGACTAATTTTTATGTACATTCTGAAGATCTAGGAAGCTGAAAATTTTAACAATGTTAGGAAATAATGTTCCGGTGGTAAATAACATTCGAAATTTCATATAAGTTTTATATTGTAGCTGTTAAAAATTCATAAAGTTTAAACAATGAAATTCATATAAATGCACTTCTAGAGGTGCTATATAGATGAAATTTTGCATAAATGTGAGGTATTCGTAACAAATGCCAAAAACCTATAAATGCTTTATAGTTATAAATTTTAGGGGTTGTTATTACCCCAATATTGACCATGAGGAAAAACACGTAAATCTGCAAGAAGGTGCAAACTGTTGCGTTTAAAAATTATTTGTCAGTTCATAATCTTTAGGGTAAGAGAAAATGCTTGCAGAATGCAAGCACACCTTCACTAGTAATATATAGTCGCCATCCTGTCCCCCTTGTCTACATAACCCATGTGGCGATTGTAGTCTTCGATAATTTCTGGCCTCAGAGCATTTCCCCGCTCATCACTGAAATTTCCTTCTCCCGGTGGATCGTGAATAATGGTGTAAGTATAAAGACAATATATAAGGGCAAAGGGAGAATGAATATAAAAAAATCAACTTACCAAGGAAAGAATCGAGATTTACACTTTTCTATCAAGAAAAAAATTCTCGTCCCAACTAACGCCCTGTTCGAAAGTCCGCTAACGAATGAATATACGCGGTCTAAACATGCAGAAGAAAAAAGGGAGGAAGAAAATAATGGTAAGGGTTTCAAGAAACTTCTCCTATGCAAGGACATTTTTATTGCTCACACGTGGAGTGTGAAGTGGGTTACGGTTAGAGAGCAGCTGGGCTAACTGTAAGTCTCTCTCCCTTACTCTTGGTGTAAGGTCTCCTCACCCCCAGTATTGGAACCTACGGCGTGTTTCCTCAACAAATCTTGAGAAGAGGCTTCTAGGATGATCCCTCCAAAATTTTACACATCCAGGATGAATGCACCATCTGAGCTTAAACTAATAACATTTTGCTGAAATTTGCTCGGCGGGTTGCATACCTTTTCGGCCAACACTGACCACTGCATATGCAGTACTCCTCAAAAAATAAATATTTTTAGAAATTTCGACATTTTCCCTGTTTGACATCATATTTAGGACATAAATGTGAAGTCATATTGAATTTCTTCAATAAAAATTTTTCCCGTAATCCGGTAATTCGCAATAATTTTTTTCCGCAATGAACGTGTTAATAAATACTTATTTTTTTCAATTTGAATTTTAGGCATTTATTTTGTGAAATTGTTTCTAGCTATAAGATGTGCTTGATATTGCATCTATCAATGTTTTAAATATTAGAGAAAATGGATAAAACAAGTATTTTTCTTCTATTATTAAAGTTGGTAATAGTATTTAGTATTTTGTTTTGCTATGAATATTTCTGCCATTAACCTAACAGATGAACCAAAGAGAATTTGGAATTTGATCATCTGTTATATGCATAAATTTTATTCAATTTATATTTGCAAGTGGCATCAATGTGGAAATGCATGCTTAAAATTTCAGCTTTCTATCACTAATACCTTTGCAGATATTAACCCGTCAGCGTCATCATGCGTACTGGGAACGTCGGAAGGAAACTCCACATGCCGTCGTCATGCGTACTGGGAACGTCGCAGAGGTCGCTAGCTTTCTTTATTTTTCTGACACAGTAAATTTTCTTAGATATGGATAAACATTATATATTTTAAAAGAGGAACCTTTGGCCTTCCTATTGTGCTTAATTCTGTAATTTTTACTCTCCTTCTTTTTACTTTTATTATACGTTAAGTTTTGTGATTAAATTTTCACGTAGATAGGAGAATTGAGACATTTTGGCTTCTAAAAAAGCCCCTATTCAACAAAATCTTTGCACGAAAGCAACTGTGAGGTGTAAGAAGAGGATATAGGCCCCATTTGTCTGCTATCAGACATCTATCCCGCTCTTGAGACATGTTTTCATATTGTGTCATCACTTTGAGAGGGAGAGAGAGGAGGAGGTCTGGGCCATGTGCTTGGTTTAGTATTTCATGAGGGAATATAGCTAGAGTGAGACAGACTAGAGGATCATATTTTGTATTTCCAAGATATTTGCGATATGGAAAGCGTGGGAAATATGCTGACGCTTGTACCGCGCGGAAAATGTTCTCTCGTCGCTCTGAAAAAATCAGTCTGAGTGAAACCTTAATAAAAAAGGCAAAAAGATCACAGAATGACGATAAATAGGTAGGCCAAAGGTTCCTCTTTTAAAATTATGAGGGTTACCCATATTTAAGAAAATTTACTGTCAAAAAAATAAAGAAAGCTAGCAATCTCCACGGCGTACCCAGTACACAGGATGGCGCTGAGGGGTAAGAAGCCTTATTTGAAGGTTTTTTTTTCTGAAAAACTTACGGGGAAGAAGTTGAAATCCAAGATAAAACAGTAGATGTGAAGTACTCCGTAAACTTTGAATAAAGAAAAACTGAGTAAATGGCTTCCGTGATTGAGTGAAAGAATTCATCGAGGTATTTCACGTGAATAATAATAACTAAGACGGTGTGAAAAACGTAGGTAAATATACACAGTTTTACGTAAAACCTCAAAAAATTTCAGTCAAATTCCATAAATATCTAATAAGTTACGAATTTTTATATGATTTCGCGCAAAAACTGTGAATTTCCCGAAAACTCTTCCGACCTGCGTGACGTATTATATTTATATGTCCTGCGTGCTTGAGGGGTTAAAAGTAAAAATTATTAAATGGGCCTCTATCTGATTCTTTCAAAACTCAAATGTAAAGAAAAATAAATAGCATCATAGATCACATACACCCTACAAAATTCAGTCATATCTCTTACTATTACCTTACTATTTTAATTTAAATGACTGCACAGATGGACAGAGGGTGAATTATAAAAATATAAAATAA
This sequence comes from Uropetala carovei, assembly GCA_036926305.1. NCBI lineage: Eukaryota > Metazoa > Arthropoda > Insecta > Odonata > Petaluridae > Uropetala > Uropetala carovei. The sequence goes on along the minus strand of JAXCHB010000044.1, from coordinate 1,406,530 downwards.
AATGGGCTAAAAACCTCACAGAATATAACAATACTAGCTACCCATTCAGCTCCGAAATTGGAGCTGTGTTAGCTGCCTATAGAGTTCTGTGCGACTGTAGCTGTGTGAGTATTATAGTAAGCAAGGCCCTCCGATGCCAAAGCGCAGTGCTGCCATGCTTGGTCGTTATTGGTAGTCCTTACTACGTACGTACCTTAGCCTTTTAAATATATAGATGAGGTTAAACATCCTAAATATAGCTGTTCATCAATTTCATATAACATTTTTACCTCTTGCTAAGTTAATACTGACCTATGAATAACAGGAATGGCATTTTTCTCAAGTTGAAGATGACAGAATAAGAAAAACAGAATATTTTAATTATGAAATCAATTGGATGGTATATTTGATAACTCACCCTCACGTAATTAGCATTAATGTATGAAGATAGAGGGTCATTATCCTTTTCAGCTAGGTTGACTCTTGTTCGCTCATTGGGCAATATAGAGCGGTATCTGTTTCGGGTTCCACTTCCAGCCACTCCACTATGCTCTGGATGATTAGAGGGCACTTCCCAGAATTCAGCATGGAGAGCTTTTGGATCTCGTAAACATGTTCTCAACTGTCCCCTACTTAAGCGATTTCCAGCAGAGAGCAGATATTCTTCTGTTGAGCTACAAAAACAAAAAGTACAGTTTTATAATGCCAAAATTGTATTTTTAACTGCAACTAAAATAGCAGCAAAGCTTAAACAAAGCAGGTAAAGAGAGAGTTGCATCTGTTCTACAGATTAATTTAGAACTGTATAGAAGCATATATAACGCAGAATGAAATAACCGATGAAAAGGGAACAACAACATTTTTACCATTCATTTTCTTGCAGTTAAATGATATTTTAAATTATATGAGTATTTTTTGTAAAGGCAAAATCAAAACAAATAAGTAACTCATGTTAATCAATCCCTTTTGAGAGGTATGGATTAATGTAAGTCATGAAATGCACTAATGATTGCGAAAGTTCCATCATAAGTTTTAAGCGCCAATTGGTCAAATGCTAACTAATAGTTTCATACTAAAGCTAATCACAACTAACCATTCACGTGTTGGTGTGACTGGAGCACCACAACCATTAACTCTCTCTGCTACTGGTGGTGAAGGTTGCAAGTCGATTGTCAGAGAGGCACTCGAACCTCTCCTTTCCAGAAGACCTCTTGCTCTCACACGAATCGGCTCAGGGCGGGCATCTCCAGGTTCGGTATTATGCACAGGAACTGGAGCTGCACCAATCACTCTTAAAACACCTTTTCCCAAACTGGTTGGCTCCCCCACAGTCACCTTACTGTCACCTACTGTCTTCTTCTCTTCATCACTTTGTTTGCACTCCTCCTCTAAGGAGACCATCACCACTTCCATGGAAGCGCCAAGCCCTTCTTTCTCCTCTTGGCTGCTCTTCCCCATCCCCCCCACGACAGCCAGAGTCTCAACGCCACCCTCCACCACTTTCTCCACTCCCTCTTCACTAACTACTGCTCCAAGGCGAGGCTGGACAGCATCGCAACGATCGAGAGGTGGTCTCACAACAGGATGAAATACCCATCTCTCTCTTCGAAGTAATGTTCCCCCTCCCCCCACCTCCACCACTGTGGCTCCTACACTTCCATGACCTATTGGTGTTGGTCCCTTGCTCCCTGGCAGAAGAACACGGCTCTTCTTAGCCCATAAGAGGAGCTGAAGAAAAAGGAGCGATAAAAGGTATTTAAATGTGTTCTGAGGATGCTGCAGTGTTGGGATTAACTATGATTAACTTATGTTTAGATATCACAAAAAATATTATTCAATGCAGAAATAAGTGTTGAATTGATAGAAAATACAAAGCATTTTACTTCATTAATGTCTTATTTCAGTTGCAAATAAATACAAAAGAACTAATAACATTTTTATTTCCATTAATCTTGATAATTACCAAATGCCAACATAAAATCAATCTAAATAGCAAAATGCATTATTTCTTGACCTATATATTTTTTTCAATGTAAATTTGAACTGAAAATTGAATAGTGTAAGACAATCTAAGCAATATTAATTGATTTTCTTATCCAGTATGTTTTTATTCTTAACTTCAACATGGCAAACTATATTTATTCTTGATGAAGACAATGTTTTCAAACTACAGTTAAGGTCAACTTTTTCTCAATATTGAGTCTCACATATCTAAACCTCATAATAAAGGCTGCTTCACTCAAATAAAACAAATATCCTATTGGTCACTTGAGGATAACTAACAAAATTTTATGAACAAATTTCACTGTACCCCAGTTATAACTCGGTTGGTTATACCATGGCTTTGGATATACCACAGGTATTCCTTCCCATTTCTCAGAAAGAAAGGGTGACAAAGCATGGTCCTTGACTTGACAATGAACCAGTAATGGCAAACAAAAGAGAAAGCTGGGTTTTCCGAAGGCTTCATTCTGTTTTGAATTTCCCATACTACTCATTCTAAGAACTCTGAGCCCAGGGACGTACACCATGCTGCAGAGAGGAGTAAAGCATATCTTGGGTAGTTTTCATATGATAAGATCAACCAATGGGAGCAGTGCCTTAGCGAAGTGCGAGTGTATATTATTGAGTCCAGTTAATATTGAGCAATGAATGCTAGTGTAAGGTTCATCACTTGTCTTTTTCAGTGACTGTAATTGTGTATTGGTGAATTATCAGATTTTTGAGCTAATTTTACAAACAGAACTGTGCACTATAATTAATTCAGATTTAATTTATGGGTAATGGTGAACATAAATAAGAGAAAGTCATATACAATTATTGAAAGAGTAAAGAGTGGTGTTTAAAAAGTCCAAATAAAAAAATTTCTTGTAAAAAACAACAAAAAATAAGACTTTTTAAAGAATTGATCAAATAAATTGATTGTACTGATTTTATATAGGTGTTTTGTATTATGTTGTTTGTAGCAATTAAAGAAATTTTAGAAAAAACTGTATGTACGTGTATTAAGCAATACACGTTATACCGCAGCTGTCTTATAATGCAGATCAGAGCACCTCCCCTAAATTCCACGTTATAACCAGGGTGCAGAGTAATATTAATTATAATTTTTGAAAAATCAAATCAAAATAAAATTATATTAAATAAAAATTTTGCAAATATTTATTCACCAAATTTTGTTTTTAGACCTTAAAATTAAATTGAAAAAAGTAAAACTTTTCCAATAAATGATATTAATTCTAAAATTCCCATTTCAATAAAAACGAATTTTTCTTAAGGACTACTTCAACTATGCACATAAATGGATACATGGATAATGAAACTATTAAATTTTAGAAATATTCTCATCCATAATAAAATTTTTAGTATTTTTTCACCTGCCATTACAGAAATATCTATGATTCAAGATCCCAGTTTAAAATTTAAATAAACAATATAACAAAATGAATTTTGCCTTAATATGTATTCCATTGGATTCCAATAATGACATTGGAACCTTTCACAAAATCGCACAATGTAAAAATAACACACTAAAGTATAATATCAGATAATAATGAATCAAGAATTATTTTATTTAAATCGAAAAACATTAAAATTTTATTCCATTACAATCAGAATATAGGTCAAACAAAAAATAATGTGCATGCACAACAGTAATTTCTGAATAATGAAAAATCAGTAGGGTAATTTTGTTTAGAAATTTTACAAGTAAAAACTACAGTAATTATAACAACAGTAATAATTGCAGAAAATCATGTCCATAAGTTTGTAGGAGACTTGGGAATTTATATGCAAAGTTTACCAAAAATGTGATTATCGAAGCCACTCCATCCATCTTATACATATAAAAAGTAACATTAGAAAAGATAACACCTAAACTACTATCATTTTTAGGTGAGTTTCGCCTACAGTGTGAGTGCCTATTGTCGTCGGTCTGCCTATCTGTCCGTCCTCATGTTCGTTCTTGGCTTCTACAGAACGGATTTTCATGAAATTTGATATTAAGGACTTAATATCAAAGGTAATAATAAAATCGAAAAATTGAATCACTTAAGCCAATCAGGGGTACCACTTTACTGGTGATAAAAAATGAACTTTCCATCATATCTCGTATTGTTCATATCAAAATATTTTTCAAATTAAACTTGTAGAATTAGTAAATTAAAGTATTTCTTTTCCTATACATTTTTATCATAGGAGTAATCGTTATCAAGAAACAAACCAGAATGTCTTAATTCGAGTTAAACACAATTAGAAATTTTCTTGCATTCTTACTTCTTCATTGTTGCTAACATAAACAATCTCACAAACAAACGTTTAATTTCCTTACATGTGTATGAAATATTTTTAAATAGGAAGAAAATGGACTATTTATGATGAAGAAAAGAACGTTAAAATGCTATTTCCCTTACGTACAGGTATATCATTTCTTTCTAAAATTCCATTGCACGAATTTGTGATACGCTGTACACTTTACTAACTTGTTTGTAACTTAGCAAGGTATAATTTAAATTGCTTGCTTATCTTAATCAATCTCTAATTATTTAATTTACAATAATTATGCTATAAATCTGTCAAAAACATTTTACTTATTCTGCTGCACATTCAAAAGACTGAAGAAATATAATAATTAATTATAAATTTATTGTGTAAAAAACATAAGTGTGTAAGTAAGCAATACTAAAATACAAGGGCAATAAATATACCTAAAACATTCTCTCTCTTCTATGGTGTACTAAGAGGCTCAAACTTGGACCAATACTATTCAGCCTAACAGCATCGATAACTATCCTAAAATCAAAACTCTAGCCAATACAAATGACTTTTGCATTACAAAAAGTCATCTCTAATGGATATTTGCAAAAGTATTGCCAATAGTATAAACACTTGCTGCAATACCAACTACCCGAGCAAGAGCCGTGATAAAACAGTAAAAATACAATGAAAAGAAGAAAATCATAGTCTTTCTGCAAAAATTAATAACAAGTCATTACACCAAGTTGATCAATGCATATTTCTTAGATTTTACTTATATCACGCTATATCTTCAGATACCCATGTAAATAATTTAACAAAAAATCTTACGGGTATTTTCTTTATGTTCAGAACCACAGAAAAATTGAAGCACAAAAGTGCTGAAATCCTCAGAATAATTTACTATAGTAATATTCTATCACACACAACCTAGGGGATAATTTGATGGGGCTTCATTCCACACAGAAAAGATGTTCATGCTACAAAAATGAATTATACGATGCATGGCAGGAAAACCTTACCATGCACCCCTTCTCCCACCATTTAAGAAGTTAGATATTCTCCCTCTCCCATGTATTTGGGTATGTGTACACATACTTCTATCTTTATGAAAATAATGCATCTTACATTATTTAAAACAATGAAATTCATAATGCACTAGAAGCTGCATTAATATTCACATAGCAGAAATCCATAGTAAAGCAGCTATGCATAATCCATATATCGTGAGCATACACTTTTATGATAACCTACCTAAAGCAATAGTAATACATTTAAAAGCAATTTAAAAACCTGCTTCTGTAGATGCGTTATAAAATTAATGAATTCTATCATTAATATCTTGATGCAAGCAATTGTTATAAATTTATTATTTTTTAAACTTTAAATTATGAATGGATATTTAATGACAATATCATACATATCAAGATTTTAATTAATTACCTTTCTTAAATTGTTTGTCCACTCAACTTATTCATAAATGCTACATAGTATGTGATTGACTTTTGACTTGTCCTATATATGTACTAATCATGTCTGTGGATCAAATAAAACTATCATCATTATTATTGTAATATACTATCATACATTCTCTCTACCTTACCCTCTGTCTATAAAAAGTTCTGGCAGCATACTTCACTAGGACAATTAAACTTTATGTTATCTTAAATTATGGCATAAAATACCGAAAACAAATAAAAAATGAGTTTTACAGAGATACAAAACTCATTTTGACACTTGCTCATATTTTTTGTGACATCTTTTTTTATCAAAGAAGCTGATAAAATATAAATTTAAAAAACTGTAAGCATGATAGCAACTCAAAATGATAAGGTTTATGGATGCAGTTTACGAGTATCTTGAACAGTCCGAATATTAGTCATAAAAAGGTAAATTATAAATTTTATGGGTAGCTGCGAATTTCTTAGACAATTGTTGAAAATTTCCCAAGAGAAAAGTCTAATTAATTAAGAACTATGTACTTCAAATAAAGTACGTTTAGACAACACTTCAATTGGGATTCCGGTAAAAATCACACAAACTGAAAACTCACCACAGAAGCAAGGATAAGGAGTCCTAGAACTGAGAAAGAAACAAGGAAGAAAGGCATTTGGCCATCCTCCCAAAGTCGTTCTCGCAGGGCACTCCATGCTACCACTACACCACTTCCTCCTCCTCCACGCCCCCCCTCTTCCATCACACCAACTACACCAAGAGTGCCGGAAGAATTCCTGGGGTCCCCTGACATTTCCTCTTCCCCCCCAAAAGCAGTGGGAACAAGGCTCTCCTGGGGGGTCGCTGAGCCAAGTGATGGCGGTACAACTGTTTCTTGTGCCAATGCCACCACACGAGGCACAAGTTCTGGCTCAAGGTTCAAATCATTCGAACCCACTTCAACATGAAATACCAAGGCAGAGAAGCAGCCTGTTTTTATGGAAAATACAATTTCGTTAGATTCCGATTATGGCCAGGTATGAAGAATTTTATAGTTATTAGCGACTAGATACGTAAAATATGCAATAATCACAATTATTTGTAATGCCGCAACGAAATTCAAATAACTCATAACATTTCGAACAGGCTCAAATATAAATTATGGAATAAAAATTTACTGACGTATTTTAGTCCTATTACAGTAGCGTCCTAGAGTAAAAGACAACTTCAAACTCAACAAGGAAATTACATAATTAGTAGTACTATCTAATGTGCTTTGTAAACAATAAAATGTATATTTGCGGACAAGTACATGGAAAAATTACTTTAGGAACCTGAATAATATTTATCTTCATCTCGCTTAAATGTTAACTTTACATGCTGCCATTAGTGCTTACCTTAAATTTTACATTAAGCATTGTGAACGGAGCACTTTAACGGCACACGCGAAAAATAAAATTATACATCAGAATTCCTGCTATGCTCCTATTCACATCGAAATGTAGATTCAAATTTAAATGGATTACATATTTAGCATCAAAATTACGGCCATAAATCAACACGCTCTTAAGCAATCCTTTTAATCACTACGTATCTTACTTATCGGGCTATATCTGGTGAAATTTTGCAAAGTGACAACGAATTACGAGGTTCATGCCACTGTCGAAAGCAACGGAGGCGTCCCCTGCATCGAGTGTTTGTTTTGATGGTACGTTACCGTAAACCGATCGATCACAGCCTTCTTGTCCACTGACCCAGAAACAGAACACCATCATGTATTTCAGTAATACGGATGTATCAGAGTATAATGAAATTGAGTCCTTATAAACATACATACTTTCATGATTAAAATGCACTTAACATCAATGCTAGTGATAAAGTATCTAAATCATTCTCCGACTATCAACTTCGCATTGTTAGTTGAACTGAGTGGATGATATGATATATTATCAATAAAAATTACGGAAGATAATCCTGAAACATCTTTTTAAATAAACCTTAGTCGTAGAGAACATTAAATCAACCTTTTCGTACCTGGAACGTCAATACTGCACAAGAATAACTTGATCAGAGATACAGTGAAAGTAATCGACAGAAACATTGTTATGATCAGCTCTTCCACTTGATTCTTAACACTTTAGCGTCTATTGGCAATCACACTATCGGCTTTCCAGAATACGATAGAACCAGGGTGCGCTTGCCTAGTTCCCGGGACACCTACCGCGGCTACGGTGTATACACGAATGTAACCCTCAATCGTTAGTAAACATCCGTTCTTCATTGCGTAAATCTACCAGCGGAAGTTTCAAAAGGAAATAGATTAACAGAAGTCTTAGAAGCATTCTTAATCAACGGATGTAATATGCAGTATCAGTAAAATGCCGGAAATACGAATTAGCACATTAGCATATGTGTCATGTTATTGCAAGCACATTTGAAGTTACCGGACCCTAAAGTACACAAGAACACGAATTTTTTTCGAGGTAATGATAAACAGTAAATTAAATGCAAAATCAAACCCTCACCTCCATAGTAAGTATCCAGTATCATTAAATACATTGACTATTTGTCATTCATTGTCTAAATTAAACTTAAAATATTCCTCCAAATTGCTTGCACACAAATGTACGTTCATAGACACATCTTAAGCGAGCATCTCGTCCATAGGAAACGCTGGTTGTGAGTGGTTGTCATCAATGAGCGGCTACGGGCATTTTAAGTTCAGTGTTGTGATTGGCCAACAATCTCTGATTGACCAATCACCATCTGAAGACTTCGTATATCTTCTGTCATTTTGTATTTATTAGAAATTTTGCTTTGCTATTTCACATTTCACTTAATTGTGTACATCTATGATTATTTTCGCTCATCCCTTTATGAAAATTCTCCCAAGAGTGCAAAATAACTATTATATTAAAGACCGGCAACAAAAAACTTGTCCTACTGTTGCACAGCTAAAATTCTCCGTAAGTTATTTTTCTGCATACATTTATTTTATTCACTTAAAAGGTAAGGCACATCCTCGATTGATGAATTATCCATTGATGATTTATATATTACATCTTACACTATAAAGGGGTTATAATTCGAATTTATACAATTAATAATGCCCTTTTACAAAAACAAACTGCAGAAGTGTCATCGGCAGTAACTCTTAGGAGATCACAATAACATTCATATGCTTTATTATAAAAGGAATAAAAATGACATATTGCCAAATAGAGGAAAATATTAAACTGAATAGAGGTCAATCTCTACTTTTTAGCTTATAGGCTGATATACCGCATAAACTTATGTTTGTAGAAAAATATATATTAGCAGAGGTTATTTTAATAGTCCAATTAAACCACTATGACTTAGTGTTTATAATTTCTTTTTAAGATATCGCGAGTGATTTTTACCCGTGCACAAATCAGCGATCAACCAAATGTTTAAATGATCACATTTTTCTGGAACGAAAAGCATAATTATGTTAAATACATCTCTAAGAGCATTTCGATAAAATAAAGAAACGTCTTGAGCTGACAACGGATCTTTGCAATTTTTGTCACACAAAGGGAAATGTCTAATTCTTTCATCAGCAGATCGACGCAATTCGGAAGCGGGTACTTCCTTGCGGTCACTCGCACCAATATGAAGTTGCAAAACAAATTGTCTCGAGGAAGTACAAGACACCAGAAACTCGCTCATGTCTTTGCATTATTTTTTCAAAATTTCCAGTTTTCCTTGAATTTGTTTTTCTCCGTGATTATTTGCAATCAAATATAACCTCAAAACAAAATCAGGAATACGAATCTCAAGAGAGTTAACCAGGGTATACATAGGAAAATATAAACAAATTGGTTTACTCAATAAAGCTCATCTTACGGCTAAAAACAAAATAAAAAACACTCAAAACTGAAAAATTAGTTCATATCTCAGGTATCTCCAGCAATAATGAAACGGTTATAGAAAACATGCATATTTCGACATCCAGACAGTCGTCTTCAGTGGTATTCGCCAATAATTGATTCAAGTTAATTATTTGCTGTTAAAAATAGAAAAATATTCTACTTCAACTCAACCAAATAATAGGCCTAGTAACAATAAGGCTTTTTATTTATGTAATTGCAAACATTGCTGCATGTAATTACTCCATGGAATGACATAGTGTCTTTACTGATTTCATGGAATGGAGGAAATTGGCCATATTATTCCTTGCATGGAATATAGTTTGCCAAATGCATCAGAGATGAGTGGTTATCTGTATTATAAAATGGAAATGCAGTTACAACCACATTGTGATGACCACTGTTACATGATTAAGCATTTCTGCTAATTTACTACTATTTTAATGATTATTATCTAATCAAGTTACACATTAGTGATCCAAAAGGTATTAAGGGTGACATATTTGATCAATTCACAGCATGCCATATTTGACACAAATAAAAAAGAACTACTGCATATATGTGGTTATCACCATGGGATGAATAAAGTATTGTCGGTGCATCGTAAATGAATCTTTAGTTTAGAAAAGGTCGTTTAGCACAGTATAATTACCTGGAGTCAGATGCATTGTAAGGCCTCTAGCCTAGGTTCTTACAAAAAATTTAAAATACACAAATACGATGTTTAAGGAAAATATTGGGGATTTCATGGGCTCCAGGACCACTTTAATAGCTGTGAAGGCCTGCCATGTACCCTGAAAATCCTCACATAACTCATAGATTAATTACATATGTATGATTGCATGTGTATATGAGTATTTATATTCATAGCAATTGCACTCTGCCGCTACCACCAGGCTAGTATGGCCTACTTGTAACCTATAATGATAATAATTAAAACCAATCATTAAAATGTCCCAAATTGCATGAATATCAATAGGTCATAATGTTATTTTCACTATGCTAAAAATGTTACTTAATAAGCAGCTATATATGACAAAACTTTCTAAAAAAATTCTGAAAATTAAAGAATTCCGATAATTTTATATTCAAAGAATTATTTTCTAAGAATATAAAGATGAAATACTCATTGGTACTATTGTAAGTATCTGTGTCTTAAAAATAAAATAAGTAGGCAATATTTCAAACATCTTCAATTCTGAAAAAAATCCTTAATACTCAGATGGAAAATTAATTTCTAGTTAGCACTGATGAGCATGGCGTGTGATAAAAAGAAAACATCCAAATAAAAGTCAATTATTTTGAAAAATGGTAAATTTTGAATTTCCACAAGTCTGCCGAACACAAATCTTTCTACAAACAATATTCAAATTTGGAGAACACTTGTTTCCAAATACTTTGGGATTTTGAATATTTTAGCATGGACTTAGGAATCAATGTTCAGAAATATTTTATTTGCTATCAATCTTGAATAATATTTTGGTTCTATAAAAATAAGAACAGGCAACATTACTATTGTCGCTTTCTTAAATCAAAGACACATTTTTACAATGCATCTGGAATAAGGATAGAAGAGAAATAATTAAAAACAAAAATAGATGGTCACATTGGTATTTTTTTGTTTGTATATATATATATGTATGTATATATATACTGTACATAATCACATATATGTTTTATATTTACATTTATCATATTTGGATCACAAAATAATTAATGTTCCTTGAACATATGTACACTTTCTCCCTTTATGATACAATTTACACAAGTAGCTAAGAAGAGTGCTGGGAGTAGGCACATTCTCCTTCAGGTAGGGCAAGAGAGAGGGCCAAGCCCTATTCACACACACCTTACTCTCTTTGGTTTCACAAGGGGAAGAGCTCCTGTCCTTCATATCCCCCTCAGCAATGATTTTCACAAGCCCTCTCTGCCTCCAAGACTATTTTCAAGATATAAGTTCTCTAACACTGGTAGCATAAAGCTTAGCACAATATCTTCCATCGTATGGGAATATTCTGTTTCCTGGTAACCAAATGCATGAGAGTGAGAAATAATGAACTCTCTCGGGATACAACAAATAAGAAGCTCACGAGTGGGAAGCTTCTGTTCACATGACTCTTCGTCTTCTGTCTTCAACTACTTTTTTTCTCCCACTCAAATATATTCCTCTCATGACTTTAGAAGGAGAATTATTTAATTATGGACTCCTAAATGATATATTTTTAATATTTACTCATACTCTCACTCAGTGGATACATATAAGTCTAGTGTAACAAAGTTTAACATAACTTTTGAAGATCCAGCGTCTTACCAAATGGTTCGCTAATTTAAAAAGCTGATTTTCAGAAAAGTGAGAAGAGATTTCTGCATTAAAGGACTCCTTTCAACTCCACCATATGATTTGACTTGTTACCTGAATTGTAGAAAATACAATGAACACTTTTTAGGCAGTTTTCTAAACATACAATTTTGTCACATAAATAAAGTGATATAATATGACACATTATGAAACATTTATGACATAAAATGCTCATAAATAATTAGGGATTCCACATAATACATACTTTTTATTACATCAAGGCCTCAAGTGTTTCTGTGTTAAATAAGAGAACTGGAGTTGTGAAAGGAGGAAAATTGAGAAAATGCTCAATTATTATACACTAATTCAACTGTATGAGGAAAGCACTTAATAAAATATATATTAAATCATGGTGACATACTAATATATTACTTGATTAAAGTTCTCCTTTGGCATGAATTATAATAATTATTGAGGTTTTTAAGAAAATGTTATGTCACACACATGAGATAAGATAAATTTTTAAATTAGAGGAGTCGAATGATCTTTAAACAAAATATTTTTCCCATGCGATCACCAAAAATTATTATGCTTGTTCTGGAGAGTAAAAAACATTCATAAAAAATTTAAGTTATTGATTAAATGTACAAAATTGAGATAAAACAAGCTCATTGGCTATACAAAAACCCTCTTTAAGAGGGAAGAAATGAATCACAGAGGACATGTGGCCAATTCACACAGAGGAATCTTGTAAGAGAGGACAGTTTCTCCAAGCAAATACAGGCCTTATAAAATGTAAATCTAGTCTCCAAAACTCACTCAAACTGCTGTATATGCTGCAAAGCCATGATAAAGCAAATATGCATAGAAAGCCAATATCTGGCAGCACTCCAGTTCAGTGGGACATAGAATCACCAATGAGAGAATCATGAAGCTTCAGGATCCCACCAGGAGAACACTTCCCAAAACATCAACCCAGCTAAAGGTTAAGTCAATACCCTTTTCAAACATCACATTCCTGAGCAGTTTTGAGAGAGGAACACATGGCTTTCAGTCACTCAGCATATGCACAAAACTAACAGGAAACATTCCCCTGCGGTTAGGATCTCCTTCTACCCTTCCCTCCATCCAGTTGTCATCCTCTGTTTGATCATCCGTCACTATTATTACTTCCCCCTCTCGGAATGACAGCTCATCTTCATTGTCCGCCTCACAGTCATAGAGAGCTCGGCATCGCCTCATGACCGAAGGCACAATCCTCGTGGTTCCCTCGTTTTCTAAGCCTCCCCTACTGCCTGTCTCATCCCTTGGACCGTTGGACAGGAGACCGCTGTTTTCCAAGCTCTGAAGGGGACAAAAGAAATATGGCTGCCCACACAGAGCAACACACAAAACTCACAGACGAAAGCAAATTACATAAACAGAAAAATAAAACAAAAAATAGAAGAAATAATTTCACTGGACAATGCAGGGCCAACAAAAGTATAAATTTAATGAAACTCTTTCACAAGCCTTTCCTTGGAAACTATTAAGGGCTCAATGAGATCCAAAACAGTACAATAAATAAGAAAAAGTTTTGCAGACAGAGATTTTGGAATAATAAATAACAATCTAAATTATTTTTAAGCCTTTAATGCATATACTCGACATGATCTTAAAAACTGAAATACTGAATTAAATCAAAAGCAATTATTTTTGGGTTTCTAGAACAATGCTAATGAAAGAATTTTATTAAAAATAAATTAAAAGACAAAAACAGCAAAACCAAATTTACAGAATTATGCAAACAAATACTAATACAGTGGTTCACAAGAGAACTCATCTTATGACTGAGCATGTAAGTATGAAAAATCCAAAAAACAATTGAAGTACTTGTCTTAGATATCTCCAATAACCATAACTAGTTTATGAAAAGCCATACATATATGCATTATGGCTACAACTCAGCCGTCTTCAGTGTTGATTCATCAAAAGTACTTGTTTTTAGAATCTACTTTTGGTAATTCACCATTGAAGACAGCTGCATTGTAGCCAATATGCACTCTAGGGTTTTTCATAAACTTGTTATGGCTATTGGAGATACCTAAGAAAATAATTATTTTTTCAATGCTTATTTCTGATTTTTTAACACATCCCTGTGGCAAGAAAATGAAACTAAACTTAAAATTCTATGGACGTGATGTTTAAATACTTTATTTTTCTGTTTTCTTGGTCACAAGAATAATGTTTATGAAAGGATTTCATTTCAAAAGTATCACAAGAATAAAAATAACAAAACTAAACTTTCAGAAGAACATAAATAAATAATATCACAGTAACATAAAAATGAAAAAACTGAATTTGATTTTTAAAAATCTATTTTCTTAGTCACAAATTCTATCAACATAGAGTTAAAACAATTCAAGAGCTAAACGTAAACCATAAAAATGCATCTTACAAAATAAAAATCAATATGTAATATGAGTAATAAAAAGTTTCTCTAGTATTAGATACAATATTGCTAACTTTCTAGAATCTAACTGTATAGTTTTTACTATGTTACTAAAAAAACCAAAAGAAAAATAAATTCTCTTTAAGTCCTAAGTTTAATTTTTGAATGCTCCAATTAAAACTACTCCACCATGAACCTTTCATTCTTAATACAGTAAACTCCCAGTTATCCGGAATGCCTGGGACACTGGGCTTTCCGGTTAAGTGAATATTCTGGTTGCTTGAGAGTTTTATTGGATAGGCTTCAATAAATCATTTGGATACTAAAATAAGGAACAGATGATGAATTGTACATTCAACTTGGAATTACTAACCTGTAGACTAGGTACTCTACTCAATTGTTATTAAATAATTCCTTGACATTCAAGGAAGTAATGAAACTCAAAGATACAAGTATTCAACACTTTTAATTGCAATATTTTAATATTTAATAACTACATTACATCCTATGGAATTTCTCGTATGCCTATCGCTATTAACTTTTCTTTCATTCTAATAACTACTAGTTAAAATAATGCAATTAAACGTGTTGGATAGATATATATATTCCTTAACTAATGTTTCAAAAAAGTCACAAAATTTATCAGCAGCTATCGGTTGGCCGATTTAAATCGGCCGACCAATCAATAAAAATTTTTTTATCACCTGAAACATCTAGACATCTGACCTTAAAATGTGTTAGCCATCAATCTGAAAATGCATACAGTTCACTAATCTCCATTTGTTCATAAAAATTGGTCCACAAATAGGGGCTCCCTCGGAACGCTTTATAGAAAACCATTCATAAATACCAATATCCTATTGCTCAAGTTTCGGCTTATGAAGAGTGCACCGATATTCAACTCTTCTAGTTGTCTCAGAAGACGTAACGAATTTCATTAACTATGATTTCTGTGCCTTAATGTCATAAATAGTGGAAGAAACGAGACTGAACTCTTTCATTAAAACATTGAGGTTCTCACTTTTCTCTCGCTTTATTATATCAAGTTTCTGGGTTATGGTTAGCACAACCCATTTCCTTTAATTACCTTTAGCGCATATTGGAGTTTTAGGAGGCATTTAAAAAGGGTGTGAGAAATATTTTATTTAACACAAACACCGAGCTCAAGAAACATCCACAATTGTGTACTGGGACTGCTGAAAATGCAAAATTTAGCAGTAACATTCCGAATTAGATGCAAACAAAAAATTGTTGAAAGCACCAATTTTAGCGGTAACATTCTGAAATAGATATAAACAAAAAATTGCCAAAAACGCCAATTTATCAGTAACATTCCGAACTAGATGTAATAAAAAATCGAGAGGCAGGAGATGCCGGTTGCTTGTGAATTCTGGTTGCATGAGTGCCGGATAACTGGAAGTTTATTGTAATACACATATTTTGAATAAAACATGGAAAAATATAAAGTAGCAAAATATATCAAACTTTTATGAAAAATTTATGATTCAATAGACCAAGATTGGATAAAAAATGAAAATTTCACTAAAAACCTCAATATATTGTATAAAAATGTTTATTTTTTCCGTGAGTAGAATTTATGGAAATAAAATTAATATTATTCAACAATGACATCTACATGTATAAAAATGATATAATGTTCTGGATTAAAAATAATTAATAACTTTCAGATAAATAGGCAACAATGAAAATAAATATGAAGATATCATTTAAGCATTTATCATCACAATTAGACATTGCCATGCTTGACTAAATGAAATGTAAAAGTAATATTTTGATACAGTCCATCATGCCTACAGCCTAAATTGAGCTATTTTTTAATCTGAAAAACAATATATTAAATCATGCAAATTTATAGATTATGTAACAAAATTTATGCTTTACAAATAATGCAAAATTTAGACTTTAATTAACCCAACATATTATACCAAAATTCTTGCCGAAGAGAAAAGCAATTTAGGTGGAATAGAAGAAGTGATAGCTGTTGATTAAAAAAGTTAATTGCAAATTCAGAAGATATTAAGAAAATATATTTTTGTTTTATATCTAAAATAATCTGAAGACAACATGGATTTGATCACTGAAATGTTAACTTAAATTTTTATTAAAGCATAATTTTTAAACAAAAAATAAAACTAAAAATGCACAAACATCCTAAACTGAAGCACATATTCTGAAATACTTAAGGTAAGTAATTTGTCAATATCCTCATTAACTGAAATAAGTTATTAAGCAAACATAAATTCTTATAAAAATGGTTTTTATGGCTGATATATTTTTAAATTCGCAAGACATTTGGTATCTCAAATTTTTAGCACTCCATATCTATTAGAAAATCATGTTAAAATACCAGTGCTGCAAATTTAAATGATGAAAAATGTTTAACTTTAAATTTAAAAACATTGTTATATATAATGTGTGTGTAGAACTAATTTATCAGCATTAATTGGTGGCAATTTGTTTTCAAGTAAAATAAAACTGGTCAAATGAGAAAGTGAAAGATAACAAGGATTTTAAACTTTCTTTTTGGTATAAGATATCACTGAAACTAACCATATTCTTATTCATACAAAAAAATAATTTTTTATGAAGTTTGTTAACAATTTTCTCATCTGACAAGATGTAGGTAACAAAAATGTTGGTATTGATTTCTGGTAACTGGAGATGAAAGATCTGAAAACAATGCATTAATAATATAAGGTGAAAGTTATTGCAAGGTTTATTAATAACTGTTATTTAAACTATTAAAATTAGTTTCCAGAATGTTAAAGTGAAATGTTGAATGTATGACCCAATGTAAATCTACTCAAAATAAAAATAAAGGCACACAAACATGCTCAGAACACACACACATATCTTTACAAAAAAAGCTTGTTCATAACGCAAATACAAACCCCAACAATTTATTAATAACAATCACTCAAAAGCTCTCAAACAATCATACCAAGGTCAGCTGAAGGTCACCCTCTTCAGCATAACTCTCAAGCCTTGCTCGCTCTTTTTTCTGCAATATGAAGACAGGGAGCACAGGAAAGATTCTTTATAAGTACTTTCACAAAGACAAATCCGAACTTTCCATAAGAAATTTAAAAATGGCCGGTTCTTTTTCTGGGATGAGTAAAATATTTATCATCTACTTCTTTTTATGAGAACTATTTTGTGAAGTCTTAAAATTTGGTTTTACTGGCCATGGCAATATACAACATACACTACTGTATGCTTTGCAATGAAGACCAGATAAACTATACTGAGATTTCCATAACAAAGAAATTTTGACAAAAAAGTTTTAAAAGAAACAAAATATGTATAAGGAAAGAGTTAAAATTCAGCAGCTACATTTAACGTGTGGTATGGAATTATTAAAAACATCATCAAGGTGCATCATTTGAAAAAATGGAAAGGTAGTTTGATCTTAAATGTTTTACTGCAAGGCTTATAAATATTTATTATTTCTACTTTGAGATTTAAGCAGTAAAAAACTGCTATATAAATCTTTAAATGGTGACTAAGGAAGGTATAATGATAACGAGACCTAATAAGGCATATCCTCAAGCAAAGAAGATATAGAATTTAAATGTCTTATAGTCGGATCATACTGTAACAAGCATTTATAAGAGAAATACTGACATAAATGATGTTATGAAAAGTACATTCATCAAAAGCAGTAAAATTAATTACTGTGACCACTCAAGAAGAAACATGATTCTAAATATTTTTGTAGTGAATCATGTGATGTCTTTTACCAACATTATAAATATCATAAAGAAATTTTATGATTTTTATTTTCCAATAATTTATTTAAAATAAAACTAGTAGTACTTAAAAGATGGAAAGAAAATTATTTTCTGCTTTCCTAAAAACAGATTAGTCAATGGTACCATCTGGTACAAATATATTGGTATCCACTGCAATGATCCCTAACCTTTATACAAATGAATGACTACTGAGAAAAACTTTATAACTCATCAGAGAAATGGTGAAGTTACATCTAACAATCGAATGCATTCAATAGCACAGAACAGAAGAATATGGGTTAATTGGAAAACTAGAATAACTAAATATAATATTTTAAAATTCTCGAACCACCCTTTCTTGTTAATAAAATAATCGTCTAGTCTCTCAAAAATCCTTTCCCATTAAACTTGACATCCAAGCTCATAATAGATGACATATAGCAACATTATTAATACTTAGGTATTTAAAACAATTTGATGAATGATGAATCTAACAATATTTGATTGTAGACTTAAGAAAAAGTAATCTTGTTTATTATGATCATGAAAATGTCAGTCCACAAAATACTATCACTTATAAAAGCTCTGATGACAGAAACTACCATGTTACGGGTAAATTAGTTTCTGAAGTTTGGTTAATAATTTAACACAGGATGTCACACAACAAAAAATGAACTAATAATAGTATTTCCAAGCAGAAGGTGTGTGAAAACTTGCTATTAGTAAAATAAATAGAAGTAATGCACATTGACATTTCGTAATATTTTAGCAATGAGATGAAAAACAAAATCAAGCTAAAATTTTCAAGAAATGGAATATAACTACAAAATTGATAATTTGTAAGAAATAAGTGTAATGACACAACTTCAAACTTCTATAAGATCTAATATGACAATATTTCTTCAATCATTCTAGCTAATGTTTCATTAATGATGAATCATTAATATGCGATGAATTTCTTCTACGTAGCAAAAAGGGACAGTTTTATAAAAGAAAACTATTTTATATATCGATCTATTCCAGTGAAGCTAAATCACTATAACAAATCTTCCTGAAATGTTGGGCTACCAAAACACCCTCAATAAGTCAATTCAATAAGAATACAAAAATGCAAACAGATATTTAAAATATTTCTCTTAAAGATAAAGCTAATAAAAGATAACTTTTACAGAAGAGCAAAACTAATGTTATAGCAGAGGCATTTGTAAAATGCTATTATAACTGTGCCTATTTTCATTCAACTATGCCTATCTTTTTTAAGTTTTAGTAATGGTGGCTTTGAGATAACAAAGCTAAAATGATAAAGTTTAAAACTTGAACTGCCATAGCATATAAAAACAAATTTATTGCAAATATACAAAAGCTGCATCAACTTGGTTAGCTTTTGAGGCATTAAAAAAATCAGCTCTCTTCAAACACTACATTGAACTTACAGGGGCTTGTTTGAGTTGCTCATCTACATTAGAATAAAATAGAATCTTCATGTATGATAAATTACAGTAAGCATAAATATGATGAAATTACTTTCATTGTCATATCCTTGATTATAAAGAGCAAAGAAGTGACTCAATTTATGTATGTAAAGAGTATCTCTTTTCAGTTTTGCATTAATAAAGGGAAAAATATAAGATTTTTATAAACTTCCATGAATAATTGTCAACACACTTTGCTATTCACAAAGTTGTCTATAATCTTTAGTTGAAGATTTAATGGTTTTAAATACAATTATTATGTAGAGATAGTCAATGCAAAGCAGGTATAACTAAATGAAAAATGTTAATTTCTTAGCAGAAAATAAATCATGCTCTTAAATTGTTAAAAATACATAATATGAAAGTTAAAGCACATAAGAATACTTAGTTATCCACACATGCCACCAAATTGAGATTATGCTTTTGATGTGAAAAATGCTGAATTCTTTAAGCAATTTAAATAAGATCATGAAAACCAACACCTTTTAGCAATAAAGCTTGAATCATTTTCCAAGCTGAATGAAGATGGACTACAAAAGTTACACTAACTTAAACCTGGCTTTGCATGGAAAAATACATGAATAGATAGTAATGAAAAATAATTAAGATCTGTATTGGATCTTTTACACAGTTTTTAACCTATACTTAAAAAAAGACAGTGTAACTTTTTGATAGAGCAAAAAAACCTAAAACTGAAATAACTCCTTCATAAGCCTAAAATTAGTAGGTCAAACTCACCTTTCTTGGAGGAGGTACAGGGTTTCCTCTCATAACTCCCGTCACATCCAAATCCGATGATACAGATGAAATGCTTTCACTGGACCTGCCATTAGAGAGAGCTGGCTGGGACATTCTTGACCCTGGTGGGCTGTTGCTGAGAGGAGGAGCAGGAGGTGGAGGCCCACGGGGCCTTTGAACCCCTCCAACTGGTCTATCCAGTGAGGGAGAAGCACTGCCACTTGGTGAAGCAGGACAGGCTGCAGGTTTAAGCATTGGTAGGTGTTCACCCGGTGGCAATACTAGCTTTGCTCCTGCTATGGATTATAAAGGAAATTCTATTAGATTTAATTTGATTTAATACCTACCTACATTTAAATTATTCTTTCGTGATAATTCCTTACATCATGTTCCCAAAAAATAAATTTTACAGGTTACATAAATAATTGAAGCTTTCTTTAAAGGCTTCATAAAATTTACAAATTATTAGCAAGTGGGCTATTTTTGAAGAGAAAGGCTATATTTAAAAAAAATATGGTATGTAATACAAACCTTCTCAGTTGAAGGTTAATAATTTACCTTTATAATACTTTCACACATGAAACCTATCTTCTACAGAAAGCCTAGGATAAAAATACTGATGATTACGCATCTTGTGATACATATGTAACATTACAGAAAATTTCCAATAACATTTCCTTTTGAAGCTAGCTGCTAATTACCTTTTATAAAAACCAACTTTTACAAATATAAATCTGCCTTTTATAAATGAAAATTCTAATTTAAGCAAATAAGTAGATATACAGTGTACTCTCGATTATCCGTGGATGGATTATCTGTTTTGTGGGTTATCCGTGCATGATTTTTCTGTATTTCTCATGAATTTTTATTTATGAAAATTGCACTTTGTACTATTCATGCATTAATGCATGCGAAGTCGCATAATATTTTTTGCTCATTTACTTATGGGAAGAAGATATTGCATAAAAAAGATCGTACATAAAGTTTTTTAAAGGTAAAATGATATCATGCTCTTTTACTGCCAATTATATTACATCGCATCTTTTACAGAGTGTAGTGGACACACAAATTGTTTCATAGTGATTACATTTTCCCCATGCATACGAAAATTTCCTTTCCCCTCTGTAGTCATTTATCAGTCCACTGTGTTGTAGTTCACTCGGAAAGTCATACACTCACGCCGTCATACTCACTTGGAAGTGTATACTCCAGAAGAGATGGCGGAAAAACGTACGAAAGTTATGTTGAGAGCGAAGAGGACAGAAACACTGAGCACATGAGTCTCAACCTGGCACTCCAGTGCATTAACAATTTACTTGATTACATGGGGCAGTAGAATTATCAATACAGTGATATTATAGCTGCAAAGAAGTCCGAGCGATCGTGAAGAGAAACCTTAATGAGTCAACAAAGCAAGCTAAGATGACGGACTATTTACCAAAAGAAAAGTAAACTGTGTTAAGTGTAAAAATGGTCTGAATAGCACGTAATATGACCGAATGTGAAAAATAAAGCAAAATTTTGGGTTATCCATGTTTTCCGATTTTTTGTGCTTCTTCTCCCCATCATTAGCCCGGATAATCGAGAGTACACTGTATTATAGTTGGGAGCAGGAACGAAGGCGGGTGAGTCATATTAGCTGCGCAAAGAGAGAGGGAATATGCATTACGTTGCTGCCAAACCGCCAGTCAATATACACATACGTTCAGAACACAACATATGAATCTAACCAATATAAAATGTAAATTAGAATAAAACATGCTAGAAATGACTATTGAGAATGACAATACCTGAGTATTCAATCTGAGTTGTCTTCATCGGTGTCGCTGGAGTTTGATTCATCCGAATCGGATTCCTGTAGGTTTATAATGATTGGTTCCAACATGTCATCTCTGGCTATCTCCCTCTGAAAATCTTCTTCCTGCAATTTCTCTGCATGTTTCACACAACTCTCCCATGCAGAAACCTGTATACTTTCTATAGCCTCGTGAGTTAATCGCTCAACGTCGGCAATTTTGAAAGTATTATTCCTCTCAGCTACAAATGATTTTACTTGCGCCCAAATTAACTCAATTGCATTGTAATGGCAATGGTAGGGCGGTAGGCACACCACTCTGTGGCCGTGTTTTCTTGCAATGCAATCCAATTCATAGGATTTTTGGTGTGGCTTATTCATTTTCACCAACTGCAATAACTCCGCACGTGTTTTTGAAGCAGTGTGAGGAATATTTTTAGAAGCTAACCATGCCATTATGTCACCTTTCCTGGTATTTGT
Organism: Uropetala carovei; assembly: GCA_036926305.1. Classification (NCBI taxonomy): domain Eukaryota; kingdom Metazoa; phylum Arthropoda; class Insecta; order Odonata; family Petaluridae; genus Uropetala; species Uropetala carovei. The sequence continues at coordinate 1,384,006 of JAXCHB010000044.1, read as the reverse complement.
GCATGGAGTCTTTTCCGTTATAACCGAATGGATACTTGCATTGTCCATTACAATGATTGATTGTGGAGCAAGGTAGGGCAGAAACTGTTCTTCAAACCACTTTTTAAAAGTATTTGCATTCATTTCTGAATGATAATCTGTTGTAGTTTTAGATTTTGATCAGAAAATTAATTTACTTTCCGGAATGAATCCCGTGGCTGCTGAACCGGCATGGCATACAATGAGATGACCACCTTTACCGATAGGAACCCTTAGTCCACCAGAACCATCGCTCATCTTCTAGCAACTCTTTTTTGTGTGGTTTTGATTAACCCAGGTTTCGTCTAAATAGTAAACCTGAGCTGTGCCTGCTTTCCTAATTTCATGCATCGTCCTCAGAAACATCATCCTTGCAGCTACAATATCACTCCGTTCCATTAAAAACTTTCTTCCGTCATTGGATCTTTTGTATTTGAAGCCAATTGACTTTAATATTCTAAGCATTGACCATTTGCTTCCAGGGTATCCAACAGAATCTTTCATTTATACTACAAGTTTTTCTGCTGTAGGGAATTCTCCATCGGCGTACATATCAAAGATAATTCATCACAACACATTTTTATCGAAGTCATCCAATTCTGTGCTTTCTTTTTCACGGTTATGATGTTTCCCGGGCGACCGAAACACCACAGTTCCACTGGTGTTTAATGAAGATTTTGCTTCACTTGTAATTCTTTGTACAGTTCGAAGTCCAACGCCACAAGCACTCGCCGTTCGCTCTTGACACCTGGCAACATTGCAACCAGCTACGCCTTTTGCTTTGCTCGCTTCCTCAGATTCTTTTTTGAAGTACTGATACACTTTATATACCATCTCTCTTGCTTGTTTATGCAAAACCTTGCGTTTACTACCTTCCCTCTCCATTCATGATCACAAAAAGATGGTAGTATTTAACCCACAATAGAAAAAACACACAAATTCACACAGAAGCCACGCTGCAAACATACAAACCGCACACCGTGAATTACTGAAACTGAATGACACGAACTGGTTAAGTGAGAAATCACGTGACACTCCCTCATGCTGCGCATAGACTTTCCACCCGCCTTTGTTCATGCTCTCTACTCTAGTTATGGATAAATAAAGAACTGCTTCAGGCTTTTATTGTAATAACATGACACATTCCTCGAACTTTATACCTTGAACAGAGAAAGTAAAATAACATATTAATCACTTCCCTAATTTGCCCATAATATTACAGGCAACCTCTGTCCAATCTTAAATGATGGAAAAAATGCATATTTTGCTAAAAACTACTATTGTATCAAAGTAAATATTTAAAAAATTAAGCATTTATTCCAAATAATAGTAATGTTTTCATTACAAAGATTGTGTGGGTTAATCATTTGGAAATTAAAACAACCTGAACCTTTTTGAACTAATTTAAAAAAACCTGACACGGAAGTGGTTATGCTTTTCCTAAGGTACTATTAATTTTTCATAAGTCCTGTGTAATAAGCTGATTTCAATTATTATATGGAACTGAGAAGAAATATTTTAAACTTGTCTTTTACATTCATAAATTCAAGATGAAATAATTAATTACTTATTTAATATAAAAAAATTAAATAAAAAATTACTGAAAATAGCCATAAAACTTTTTCTTCTTCAATGACGATTTTCTATGAATATTAAGCTGAAATGAATAATTCAAAATTACATTTGATGTGAATTAAGGACATTAAATGAGACTAAAAAATTGCAAATTGATAGAAAAAGCTTAGTAATGAAGAAAATGGTACTGCTAAAAAAAAGGGAGCAAAAACTCATCGAATTCCACGATTACAATGTACTCACCAAGATGCATTCCAGCTGGGACAGAGCTACGAGTTGAAGGTTGTGATGCAGCAATGCTTCCTGGTACTGCAGCTGAATCACTCGAAGGGGATCGCTTGTGCGCAGTAGCATTTACTTGACCCCGGGTGGCTGCAGGTGATGATGCCTGCTGCTGCTGATGCACAATGTGTGACTGGTGCGTGTGGTGAAGGAATTGTGAATGGAGATGATGGTGGTGTTGATGTGTATGATGCAGGAGGAGTGCAGATGCAGAGGGAGAGGGCGCCACAGGATCGGAAGTGGTGCGGCTATGGCTGTGGCCTGCGGATGGTAGTGTTGCATAGGGGTGTGCTGTGGTGAGGGTTGACGAGGAAGAGGAAGAAGAGGAGGGGGAGGGAGAAGACGAAGGGGCACAGACAGCAGCCAGTTGTGAGGCAGCTGACGAAGAGGAGGGTGAGGGAGACGCTGAAGGCGAGGGCACTGTGGGAGGAGGAGGTGCAGCTCGCTTCTTCAGACTGCCATGGACATTTGATGTCGACACTGTTAAAACCATCAACAAAAGTCACATCTCATTGGAGGAAAAATCAATGTGACATGATGACACTTATACCTATGATGATGAAAATGTAAAATGATGCACTAACTAAAACACCATTAAATAATGGATCTGGAATTGTCAGTCGATATTTTTGATGGTGTATGCATTTACAGATTGTCTTTTCCATAAATTGAAACATAGAAGGAGAATTACTTCTTTTAACCTTAAAGTGGTACCTAGATCCCTAATTACAAAGAATTAAATGAGTACTAATTCGAAAGCCAGCTTCAAGCTTGCAGTTCAAATTTTTGAGAAAAAAACTCAACCAGCTACAGAGAAATTAAAAAAATTTAATTGAAACTGGTAAGAGCTTTACACAAAACATTTTAAAGCAGTGCTTTAGTTAATATAGGTATCTTAGTTCAAATGCTAGAAAATTTAATTAACTGATGAGTATGTACAAGAATATTCATAGAATAGGCTTGCAAGAATAATCTAGCATTAAATTGCATCGGTTATCTTAGATTAGTGACATTTTCTTATCAATAATTCAGAAAAAATGGAAATTTCTTTTGCTGGAAGCAAAATTGCAAGAGAAAATTTTTTGCACTGTACTGTTACCTTACATTTAATGCCATCTTGAATACACACAAATATGGTAAATAAATGCAAATATATTACATATATATTTCTGATTAGTTGTTTATGATTTCAATACAATAACTCAAGTGCTGACAAAAACAACTAGACAACAATAAATAGGGAAGAAAATGTCAATTAAATGAAAATTACCAGAGTTAAATTTTTCATTTTTAAATTTATTTGTATGAACAATTTTCCTGTTGCTACTGTTAGAGGGCTTTTATATAAATTTGACAGCACAGATGTTCTGAACCATAGCCATTACTGTATTTGAGTATCTCTTCAACTGCAAATAAAATTGGTAATTATATCACTTTCACAGCAGTGCTTTTTATCCAAAAATCTCAAAATTATGCAATATTTTACACTCATTTTATAAGCCAAGTTTAAAACTTTCGCAAAGATACAATGAATACCTATTTGTAGATAAAATGCTACTGCAAATTTACTTTTCCTTTCAGCATATATTAGAAGAGGGTCTGGAACCTTTTGTGTAGTATACCAAAGTCATAGATTTGAGTATTTTGGGTAGCTTCATTAGAAGTTGTGATTGTGTTGATAGGATGCACAAAAACCAATGCGAGAACTTAGCTGAAAGATTTTGTGGCATTATATTGTAGTGCAAATCGCACTCACCGCATTTTCTCTCTCTCGCTTTCACTTCACGTGCTTCACATTACTGCCTCCCGACACCAAGTCCCGAGTGGCTCGAACATACTCGACGAGCTGCTTGTCAGTTGAAAATGAACAGTGAATGAGAACGGATTGCTGCTTGTGTTGTAGCTTTTGTGATATTGAGCGGTGAATTTTTGAAAAGAAAAAAAAGCAGAAATTGCAGAAATAAAATAAAAATTTCTAAAACAACACTGAATCTGCTGTTTTATTGGGTGTATAAGTTCTGTCAAGAAACTTTGCCATGATTTCATAAGAAAACCATTCGGGTTTAAAAACCTCGTTATTGCCGCTGCCTGTCCTTTAGCTGGCCTTCTCTTTGCCTGCTAGTTTTCGATAAGTAGCCATGAGTGAATCCTTTCTTTTCTTTAATTCTTTAATAGGAAATATGACGCTTAAACTGGTCTCATTCCTTTTCCAAGAATCATGTACTGCATTGCGATCCTTGTGCAGGGGTTCTGTTGGATTCCATATGGAAGGTTCACTTTGGTAAAGTTTCAAAAACTCAAGAACCAAATCATTGGACCACTCCATTTCGAAATTGCAAAAATCAACCTTCACTCTCGACAACCAAAACGAAACTGAATGTCCGAGCCACGTTGGAACACGTACGAAAACAGGCGAGCCTACGCTCGCTCATTCGGCTCATCACTTTGACTTGCATCCATTTACCGACAAATTACGGGAAGACCGAGCCAAGCCAAGCCATCCCGAGCCACCCTGTTCCCACCACGTGTAGCTCAGTGAGTTTTTCGAAAAGCTCGCCGAGCCACGCGTCGTGGGAAACGGGCTTTAGTTCTTTCACATAATCCATTGGTCTGGGGGTGATATGCAGCTGCCATCGCATGACGCACCCCCAACCAGAATCTTCAAGGCATTCTCCAGCAGCTCTGCGGTTAACCCAGTCCCTCGATCGCTTATGAGCTTCTCTGGAGTCCCATGTCTCAGGACCAAGCGATGCAGCAAAAAGGATATCTCAGTGGATGCTGCTGTGTCCAGAACGGCCTTGGCTTCCACCCAATGGGTGGTGTAATCCACGCATACAATTATATGCCGGTTTCCTCATGGGGTAAGTGGGAAAGGGCCCAGGTGGTCTATTCCAACAACAGAAACGGGTTGGGAGACGGCCGCGATAACAACCTGACTGGCCTCCCCGGGGGCTGCTTGTGTCGCTGGCAGTGGGAACATGCAAGGACGAACCCTTGAACATGCCTCGAAAGGTGCGACCACCAAAACCTTTCGTGCACTCACACCCACGTCTTCTTCAGGCCAAAGTGGCCCCCAGTGGCTCCAGCATGACAGTCATTCAGCACCACACGACGAAGTGATTGTGGAACCACCAAGAGGAGCTTCTTACCCCTTATGTTATTCACTCGGTAGAGGATGCCCTTGCACAATCTGAAGCGCTATCGCCACTCCCGGGACTCTGTTGATTCCGCCGTGCCCCCAGTGTCCCCATCTAGACATCTCATAGTCTTTCCCAGGCTAGAGTCAGCATGCTGTTGAATGACAACATTGTCTGCCCTCACCCCATTAGGTACAATGACCCCAGCAAAAAGCTCCTCTGTAACATCAGTCTTTTCTGGTCCCCAACAAGGATTTCGCGACAGCGCATCTGCCACCACATTGGCCTTTCCCTTGCGGTGCACAAATTTCACGTCATGCTCCTGAAGAGCCATGACCCAACGACCCAGTTTGGCACTACTGCTCTGCTTCTGGTAGAGCCACATAACAGCAGAGATATCCGTCACTATGGTAAAGGGCCTACCAAAAACATAGTGATGCAGTTTCTCTATGGCCCACACAAAAGTGAGGCATTCCAGCTCGTTACTATGGTAGTTTGCCTCATGGTCCGTCAACCTCCGGCTAATGTAGGCAACGGCAAATTCCTCGACCCTGCTACGTTGCACTAGGACGGCCCCTAACCCGTCACCGCTGGCATCAGTGTGTATCTCACACGGTAGGTCCTCCTGAAAATACCGCAGAGCAGGAGCGGTAGTGAGTTTATCCTTTAGCCTCAAGAAGGCCCTCTTCTCCAATGGGCCCCATACCCAGGGCTGTCCCTTCTTTAGCAGCGCATGCAGAGGCTTTGCGATAGCTGCAAACCCAGGGATAAATCTCCTATAGTAGCTTGCCATACCTAGGAACTCCCGGAGGCTGCGAGCGTTCCTAGGAGTTAGGAAGCCCTTACGCCCTGCACCTTCGTCGGGTCTGGTCTGACTCCTTCGCGGTCAATCCGATGACCCTGAAGTTCAGACTTGTAACTGCAAAGTGGCACTTGTCTCTACGAAGGGTTAACCTGGCACTGGAAATTGCCTCCAACACTGCACCGAGGCATCGCTGATGCTTCTCGAAGCTGCTCCCAAGCACCAGTATGGTGTCTAAGTAGACCAGACACTGGTGCCACTTCAGGCCTCCCAACACTTGATCCATCAGGCGCTGGAACATCGCCAGTGCATTGGAGAGACCAAATGGCATCCTCTTAAATTCAAAGAGCCCGTCAGGCGTAACGAAAGCTGTCCTCTGACGGTGTTCCGGGTGGATCCCGACTTGCCAATACCCACTTGCAAGGTCAAGGCAGGAGAAGAATACTGAACCACCCAAACTGTCGAGGATGTCAACCGTTCAAGGCAGCGGGTATACATCGCATTTGGTTACTGTGTTTAACCGCTGGTAGTCAATGCAAAACCGCATCTCACCGGACTTCTTCTGCACCAGGACAACAGGGGATGACCAGGGACTGGTTGACGGTGCAATGATCTCCTCCTTTAGCATCTGCTGGACCTGGGCAGAGATTACCTCCTGCTCTCCTGGTGAAACTCTCCGGGGCGGTTGGTGTAGTGGCTTTTCATCCAACATATCAATCCGATGCTGGGCAAGGTCAGTCCTTGGGAGACTACTGCCTGTCGAACTGAACAGGCTGCATAGCCCTCCAATAGTTCGGTCATTGCTCTTCGTTGACACGCTGTCAGGCCTTCCCCAAAATTCCAGAGGCATCCAGCATTACCCGAGGGTTCGCCATCAATGGTAAGGTCTCCACCTGGCACACCATTGCCAATCGGAGGACCCACGATGTAGTCATGGGAAACACCGAACAGTCTCTGTGACCATTGAAACCGTAGAGGCTTCCGCCCTAAGTTGAGAATGGGAACCAAAACTTGGCCATCTCGTACTTCCAACACAGCACCGGGACTAACCGCCTCTCTTCCCGAACCCGAGGAAACGACCATGCGAGTCGTCACTACCGGAGGGGAGGGATCGGGGATGCGAGCCAACACAAAACCCAGCGAGCTGCATGGAATACGTCTATCACTCCCCACGTAAAGGGTGATCTCTCCACTGCCACCTGCCTCACATACATCAATGGTGCACAATTCCTTAATTGCCGATTCCAGTGGGTCCGGCATCATGTCGCTCTCGTCAAGCAGATTTGGCACGTCCTCACCTACCTCAACCGACACCTCATGACTACCACCGACAAGCTTAGACCCACTCCCAAGATTAGGGGGAAAGGGGAGATTCCATCACCTGCACTTCCTTCAGTGTAACTAGTGATTTCCCCACGAGCACTTCAAGGTCCACGCGGCCACAAGTCTCCAACACCTGACCATCTACCTCCCTCAGTCTTTGTCCCCGAGGCGATGTCACAACCAGGACAAGCGAGTGAGCGACACCAGCAGCTATCACGCTGACGCACGCACCACTGTCCACTAACGCAGTCACTGCCTCCGATGGAGGAAATGTCATTTGGACCGTTGGCAATGGGCACGACATCAAATTTACCAATTGCGCTGGTTCCGTGTCACAGGGCCGGCCTTCTCGTTTCCCACCTCAGTGCGATAGCGGCAATCCCACGCTAAGTGGCCCTCTCGACTGCACTGAAAGAGGATTGGTTGGCGCCAGGTTGAGTCCGGGCAATCCCATGCCAGATGGCCGGCTCGTCCGCACGCGGCGTAGAATCCCCGCAAAGCACGACCCCCTACTCCCCTGCGGCATTCTTCTCTGGAATGATTTTCTAGCGCATCCAGGCATACTGCAATCCGCTCCATCATCTCAGTCAATCGTACTACCGCAACCTCTCCTATAGTCTGTCCCGTGTGGATCTTTGGACCTGTGGGAGCAGCGGGAGAGGAAATATGTGGGGCGACGGCTAAGGTGCTTTGGGGCAACAAAGTGGCACCTCCTAGACCTCGCTCCACGGCCTCCAGCTGCTTGAAGAACCCTCTCACGGTTCTCAGTCTTCCCGACATTACAGCGACCATGACCTCGGGCCAATCTATCCACTATCTTGGTGTCTAGGAGATCTACAGGACACTGATGCCAGATCTCTAGCTTGGCATAGACATAAATGGAGAGTGTCCTCTCCAGGCAGTTGCCTGCAGGCCTCGACCAGCTTGGTCCATGCTTCTAGCATGAACCTTCGGCCAAACGTAACGCGGATGGAACTCGCCCACCCGTCCCACTCGGTTGCACTAACACCTAGCGCCACATGCCAACTGTAAGCGGCACCCAAGATTTTGGCCAGCGCTTCGCAAGTGGTCCCTCCATTCCCAGCCCTCTAACTGTCCCACTTGTGAGATAGTCTGCAACCAAACACCTACGTTCTCGCTGGGATCTCCCGAGAAAGTCGGAATTGATGCCAGACTCGTGGCGCTCAGTGCCCAAGGAGAATGCTGAATAGCGTTCACCACTGCCGTAGCTTCTTGGGAACACAGCGCCTCGAGGAACGCTTCTCACTGCCCACACATTTCCGCGACCAAATCATGCAAGGTGTCCCCGACGGCCTCCAATCTCACCTTCTCTCTCTGCCCACTCCTCAACCTCAACCGGCGATGGGCCGCAATATGGCGATGGTGCGGTCATCGCTGGAAGAGGGTTCACATGTCAACTTAAAGGGAAACCACGCTCATGAAAACCATGTGGAAGTTGAAAGGGGAAGACTTTTTCGACTGCTTGCGCGATAATCACCAACAAAAGTTTTACATAACGAAATGTGGTTAGTAACCTACGAAATTACACGAAATCCCGCAAACGCTCTACTCGTGACGCGCACAACAGAACCACGTGGCAACAAAAAGAACACGAAAAATAAAAGAAAACTATCACGTATAACAATAAACTAACACTAATAAAAACGTTCCACAAATTGGGTCATAATCAGTAGGTGTGATGCAGCTTGTATCCCACTTCTGACACCAAAATGTAGCGCAAATCACGCTCACCACATTTTCTCTCTCTCGCTTTCACTTCGCTCGTTTCACATTACTGCCTCCCGGCGCCCGTGTCCCCTTCTTTTGTCTTTTTGTTTTCACCCATGCCTCACCAGATGGCTAACCAGGCTTGACACCCAATGGTCATAACAATATCATATTTAATTTTTTTTGGGAATAAAATTTTTATGATCCCTGTTTCATTAAAAATATTATACTGTACTTTTTAAATTTTACATATTGCCTTTTTGTGATAGCTTTGAGGCTGTGTCAAATGTGGTCTGTAGGCCACAGATGCCTAAGTCCTGCATTAAGGCTTCAATCATTGAAAAAGGTTCTGGCAATATATTTTTCCTCATAAACATATGGTATAATTTAATGCATACAGGTAAACAATATTTTTCAAAATGTAACAATTATTTATAAATATCTTTGAATTTGCGGCAATCAAAATGATCGTTTTATATAGAAACTTAATTTTAAATTTTTAGCTATTTAACTAATGATGTACTGATGATTTTAATTTTTCAGTCATTTATGAAAAAAATCTGATGTGGCCAACACGTGACTTTCTCCATATTTGGGGTATAGATATTTAAATTATTATGAATAACACTATAAGGCAAAATTATTATTTTGTATTGTAAAAGAATACAGTCGTCCTTATTGCAGCAAATTGGGTATATTTTGAATATGTTTACAGAATTCACCACTACATGGCGGTGGCGCTGTATACTGGAAATTAAGAAAAAGCAAAATATCTCCGAAATGGATGGTTCTACGAAAATTTGCTTCAAACAAAACTTGGAAGAAATATTATTCTCTACAACTTTGGTCCTCACGAAGATGACCAATTATGACATTTTTAAGGAGATTTGGACGGAAACAAAAAAAAACCGATTATTTATAAATAATTCCTAAACAATAACTGCTATGAAAAATTCTTTCAAATGAAAGTTGTAGGAAATTACATTCTCTATAACCTTTGTATAGAATTGTATATACAATAATGATTTTTTAAGGGAGAAATATCGCAAACACCAAATCGGGTTTCGAATAAACCCCGACTTCCGGTTAACCGTTATTGTCCAAAAACTAATCCGTTCTTTGCGCCCATACCAAGGTGTTATATATGAAATTTGGTAACGATATGGCAAGTACTTTTTGAGTTAGAGCGCCCACAATCACATACACAATCACACACACGCACACACACATACATACATCATTCCGAAAATAGTCTAAACGTGTTCTAGGGACCTCAAAACGTATATTTCCGTTGAAATCTCGAAGTCGATTTTTTTCGTGATCACAATACTTTCCCATACTACGTATGGAGAAAGTAAAAATGTGATCTTTCTTCAAAAAGGGGAATATCTGATTTTAAAAAACTAGCCACAACTATAGGCAATAAAAGTAACTACTAACCAACAGAAGGTTTCCGATTTTGAGGTGGTGGTGGAGGAGGCATTTGCCCTCGCCCAAAACCTCCACTGCTACCAGATGGCCCTTCTCTTGGGCTGGAACCTGACTTAAGGCTGTCTGATGTTGAGGAGCGTGACCTGAGGTTTACTGGAGATGATGATTCAGGTCCAGATGTGGCCACAGGGGATGGCCCTCCTGCTCCAACTCCAGCATAACTTGGAGGGCGTGATAGTCGAGACTTTTTCTCAGGAGTTACAGACCCATTCTGTTAAAATAAGAGGATAATTTAAGTAGCAAAATAATGTTAATTTTTGTGAAGCCATTTCTATAAAATGTAGCTAAAATGAAAATGGTATAACATAATATAGTAGGTGAATGTTAACATTTTTACATGGCAAAAGATAATTTCTACTTAGGAAATTTATTAAACATAACTTATGAATAATCTCATTTATATATAATACATTAATATTTAGGCTCACTAAATATTGAATCAAATTTCTGTGGAAAAAGATTTTCAAAAATAGAGACAAAACCACTTACTCTATCTTCCACTATAGTCTCATCGTCAGAGAAATCCGTCGAGCCCTCATCATATGAAAGATTCCAATCAATGTCCACATTATCGAAGTACCCTTTTTGTCTCTGCATTGCATGCTGTAACTAATGAGAAAGGATAGTAAAATGAATATTCTTATAAACAAATGCACCAAACAATCCGATTAAGCTGTTATTTTTTAAAATCCCTGTTTGGCTTCTAAGCAGTCATTTTAATGTATGCTACCATCCTTGGTATTTATGTTCATTTTAAGGTTGAGAAAAAGGTAAATAGATGGCTTAGATATTTAGGTTTCAGCAAATAGAAATCTAATTGTGTGTATGGACAACTAATGCCAAGCCAGGACTGCAATGCCCATACACATGTTGAACAGGTTCAAGAGATTGTATAAAAATTCTGTTGGAATGAGACATTCATATGAACCACTTATTAGACAAACTAAGGAAATAAAATATTAACAGCAATACATTTTGAAAGATATGTTTTCTTTGCATGAGATACCGAATTTATGTGTTTAAAATGTTCTTTTAGCTCAGACAGTAAATTTGAGACAATATACACTGGGAAAGTCAAAGAAACAAACATTAGGTGTTAAATGAAAGTTTCCATGGGACTTACCAATTCCACACAAGATGTATGGCCACGCTCTTCTGCCAGTTCAAGGGGAGTCTTATCTTGGCCATTCCGAGCACAGGGGTCTGCACCACTACGCAGCAGGAGTTTCATGCATTCAGAACGACCGTGCATGGCACAATAGTGGAGTGGTCTATTGCCACCTACTCGAGTTGGCGCTTCTATCACACCACCACTTCCCCCTGTAAAATGTAAAATGACAGCCTCCTTAACTTAACTCATTATCATACAAATAAAAGCCTCAGTCTGTAGCAAACGTTGTGTGTAATGCTTTTTGAAGCTTAACATCTCACAAACGACTGAACTGAATTTGATGAATTTTTCAGGAGAGCATTATGATATAATAAAAAATCATTACAACATACATTGTACAAACTTTCTCATATACTAATGCGTCGCTTAGTTATCTTTAGAAAATGAAAATTGTATGAGTCTGTTTTTAGAAAGTCAAATTTTTGTTAAAGTTGCCCAAGAATAAACTAGCCTTATATTCATTCATTGAGAAAAATGAAATACGTAGTATTATTGTAGGTGTATACTCAAGTAACTACGAAATTTGATCAAAAACGTTATAGCCGTTTTTGAGAAAATTGAATTGTTGTTAAAGTTGCCTAGAATAAACTAGCCTTATATTCATTTTTTGAGAAATATGAACTATAGAGTATTATTGAAGATGTAAACTCAAGTAACTGTATGAAATTTGATCAAAATCGTTACAGCCATTTTTGTGACAATCAGATTGTTGTTAAAAATGCATAGAATAAACTACTCTTAATTATTGAACAATGTCAACCATTTCTATGTATACTCTGCTCAGTATGATAAAATGCCTAAGTAAGAGATTTCATTCATTTTCACTGTACCGTCTAGGCTCCAGAGCCAGTAACAGACAGACAGATAGCATTGCGAAAACCACTTTTTCGGATTCAGCGACACCTAAAACGTGTATTACCGTAAAAATCTCGAGGTCGAATTTTTTCGCGAAAACAATACTTTCTCGATACTTCGTATGAGAAAGTAAAAAACGTTTTAGTGTACCAAACTCAAGATCAAAGATCCGGGTACGACTCCAGGGAATAATTTCGATTTCCCATAAGGTAACACGTAAAAATGGACATTTCGACGTGCAGACTTTCATTCTTTTTACTTTCTCATATGAAGTATCGAGAAAGTATTGTTATCGCAAAAAAATTCGACCTCGAGATTTTTATGGAAATATACGTTTTAGGTGTCGCTGAATCCAAAAAAGTGGTTTTCGCAATGCTATCTGTCTGTCTGTTACTGGCTCTGGAGCCTAGACAGTACAGCGAAAATGAATGAAATCTCGTACTTAGGCATTTTATCATACTGAGCAGAGTATACATAGAAATGGTTGACATTGATCAATAATTAAGAGTAGTTTATACTATGCATTTTTAACAACAATCTGATTTTCACAAAAATGGCTGTAACGATTTTGATCAAATTTCATACAGTTACTTGAGCTTACATCTTCAATAATACTCTATAGTTCATATTTCTCAAAAAATGAATATAAGGCTAGTTTATTCTAGGCAACTTTAACAACAATTCAATTTTCTCAAAAACGGCTATAACGTTTTTGAACAAATTTCGTAGTTACTTGAGTATACACCTACAATGATACTACGTATTTCATCTTTCTCAATGAATGAATATAAGGCTAGTTTATTCTTGGGCAACTTTAACAAAAATTTGACTTTCTAAAAACAGACTCATACGATTTTCATTTTCTAAAGATAACTAAACGACGCATTAGTACACATATATGAGAAAGTTTGTACAATGTATGTTGTACCGATTTTTTAGATTAAAATTAGAAAGAATTGATCTACAATCTTTGGATATAAACCATTTTGAAGAAAACATTATGAAGTTCCTTATTCTTTTCATCTTTTTTCCACCTACAGTTCGAAATCGCTCAATTTAAATGTTTAATTCACACAGTTTGAGTAAATCTTGCAATTTTTAACGGGATGTTACCTTGCCTACCTATTCCATTGTTAGGCCTCAATATCATATTGTTATTTCAATCCTTACGGGTATAAATGTGCTTTGAATGCTTTTAATATGAGATAGAGGGAGAGAGGGGGGAGGAGAGGGAGGGAGGAGGAAACAATTTTCAAGAGAGTTGTTTCTGATGTTAATATGATCTCCCTAAATAGTTTGAACGACCGTACCTTTCCTCCCGTCATTATTGACGGGCATTACACTAGTTTCAGTATAAAATTGAAAATAATAGCAAATAAAATGTAAGGGAAATATAACCCAGTGAAACTGATTTATTAGAGCAAAATACAAAAATAAACCTGATGGCTAAAAAGAGGCTCATTTGAATGTAGGTAAAAATATTTTAAATTAAACTTTTACTGTGCATGAAATACCAAACTTTTTTATTTTCACATATTCCAAATACCGTATTCACCTGAATCTAAGACGACCTTTTTTTCCAAATTGTCAGCTGTAAATATCAAGAATCGTCTTACATTCGAATACGAAGTGTATTTGCGCATTTAATCGATCTCTTTTACAACAAATGGTATGTAAGAGTAAACAATTCACAACAGCAAATTCAAGTACGTACATAAACAAGTGAAATAAACAAATAGTAATAACAATAAGAAAAACATGACGGGAATAATAATTATTTAGACTAATAATCATCGTCGACGATCATGACACAGATGATGTACTTTCATCTTGCACATAATGGCAACCGCAAGGTAAAAACAAATGAGAGTGGAAATCACTGGGATTCCCCTTTCAAACGACTCACTGAGTGTGACAGTAATTTTGAGTTGTGCATTCTTGTTTTAAATGCACAACCCTTAAGTTAAAATGACAGATCATGTTGAAGCATGTGGCATGAGTGCAAAGGGAAAGTTAACAAAAAGAATTAGACGGAGCTATGATGCAAATTTTAAGCTGATCGTGATAAATTACGCTGAAAAATCTAATAACTGTGATGTGAGTAGAAAGTTCGATGTATTTGAGGCAAATGTGCATCGATGGAAACTCTCAAAACAGGAACTAGAAATAGCCAAAGCCACAAGGAAGTCGTTCAGTGGTCCAAAATTAGGCCGATTTCATGGCATAGAAGAAGAAGTAGTCAAGTTTGTGCGCACCATGAGGCAGAATGGTATTCCTGTTTCGACTGAAAGTATTATACTTAAAACTCATGAAATTGCTAGAGGACTTATATCATTGCAAGAATTCAAGGCCAGCAGAAGTTGGTGCGTGAGAATGACGCGACGAAATAATTTTTCTTTACGGCGACGAACTTCACTGTGTCAGAAATTGCCAGAAGACTACGTTGAAAAACTTCTCGCTTACCAGAAATACGTAATTGGACTTAGAAAAACCAATAATTGCCTTTTGAGCCAAATAGGAAATGCCGATGAAACTCCGGTTTTCTTCGACATGTCATCTAATTATACTGTGAACGAAAAAGATGCAAAGTCCGTCCTAATTAAAACTACAGGTAACAAAAAAGTGTGAGTCACGGTAATGTTGGCGGTTTTAGCAGATGTGACTAAATTACCACCATATGTGATTTTAAAGCGGAAAACTGCCTAAGGAACATTTGCCAAGTGGAATAATAGTTAGGTGTCAAGAAAAGGGGTGGATGACTAAAGAACTAATGAGAGATTGGTTACGTGTGGTGTGGAATAGACGGCCAGGAGCTTTACTAAAACTAAGAGCAATGCTTTCCCTGGATGCATTCAAAGGACACTTATATCCTGAAATTAAAAATAATTTAAAGGTTTTGTATTCTGAGTGGTTACAAAGTAGAAATCACACTTTAACACCAAAAGGAAATCTTAAGAAACCTGAAGTTGCAATGCTCTGCCAATGGATCAAGGCATCGTGGCAACAAATAAATGCAAAAGTAATAGTGAAAGGATTTAAGAAATGCTGCTTATCTAATGCCATGGATGGAAGTGAGGATGACGTTTTGTGGGAGACTGATGATGAAGTTGATAGTGATAAAGATAGTGAACGTGAGGAAAATAGTGAAGGTTGCCTAGACAGTGATGATGACTAACACAATAAAATGATTTTATGCAGCAATTGAATTGAAATGTTTTTTGTTGTCCTGAAATGAGTATATTCTGTCAATGTATGTACTTTATTTTTAATGTTATCTTAAAATGAATGCTACCATTTAATTTGTTTGAAAACCTGAATGGTTCTATTTGTGATGTGATCTTATGATTTTAAAATGTTAAAAGACAATGACATTCAAGAAAAGTATAGAAGAAAATAAATATTTGACAAGATTTATAATTTTTGTAGTAATGAAGGTCAATTGGAGCTTTTTTCTGTTTTGGAATCATCCAAATGGGGGGTCGTCTTAGATTCAGGGTCATCTTGGATTCGGGTGAATACGGTAATTACTTCATTTAATACCGATATTCAATGAAAACTCAAAATCTCAGTAATCGATAAAGCTTTGCTAACATTTATGAAATAAAGCTTCAAGAAGTCATGACATTTAAAATTCTAATCATTAAAGACAGATCTTATAGTTTTTCTGTTGCTTCACAAATTTTCACACTAATTCAGAAAGGGTTTGAATTCTAAATCAAAGAAACAAACTTTGTTATTACAGGCATACAAATGTCCCACAATTCCTTTTGACTTATCTCAAAATGCAAAAAATCTGATGTGGCCAACACATGACTTTCTCCATATTTGGGGTATACAGTAAAACCTCACATAGCGCGAATTCACAAGACGCGATTTCGCTAAGACACGGTTTACATTTCACTACCAAACCTCGCTAAGACGTGGTTTGAAAAGTCAAAGCTAAAGTCATGCTTCAAATATCCCGTAACCTACAAATGATAAAACTTCAAATTAAAACATTTTAAAGAAAAAACACTGAAAAGTGATTCATGTAATCATTTTACAGAAATGTTATGTCGAGAGATTCGTATGCATGCTTCTCAATACTTTATGGCTGAATTTGTTACACTTTCACTTGAAGTTGCAGCAATGTTACTTCTTCCCCTGCCCTTATGTCTACCAATGTGGTGTTACAATCTTGATCTATCGCATGGCACTCGATAATTTCCAAGCTGAAAGAATTTTGGGAAGTAACCCAGTAGTAACCTCGTGTTCGTTCAATCAGCAGGCTCTCTGTGTGTCTTATCGTGTTTGTCTTAATCTTGCCTCCTGTGATTTAAAATATTATTCTTATCCTTAATATTTATCTTTCTTATTGAAAATGGAATATAAACAATAAAATAGTGATTTTTCAAGCAAGAAGAAAAAAGTTCAGCGCACAGCCAAAAACTTGAAATTTTAGAAAAACTTAAATCAGGACACGGAAGCACAGTGTTAGGGTGGGATTATGGGGTGAATGAGTCGACTATTTGCACCATACGAAAAAATAAGGAAAAAATAAGAGCCAGTGTAAGTGCAGCAACTTCTGCAGGTGAAAAATTAAAAGAATGTCAAAACGAAATGTTCACTTAAGCACTGGAAAAAGTACTATGTGTGTGGATTGAAGAGGGCACCACTGAGTGATAAAGTATTGCATCTTTATAAAACAGTAAGCGAACATAATGCTGAATCATCCACTAACGTTCCCTTTAGTGCAAGTGCAGGTTGGTTTGAGAAGTTCACAAAACGCTTCAACTACCACACAACGTAAAATTAGTGGGTGAATCCATCTCTGCTGATCACCAGGCATCCAAAAATTTCATACCAGAATTTACTAGGTTAGGTAATCAAAGAAAAAGGTTATAAGCCGCAACAAATTTTTTACGCAGACGAAACCGCCCCATTTTGGAAGGGAATGCCAGAGAGAACGTACATTTCGAAGAAGGAGCGAACAGCACCCAGATTCAAGGCTTCTAAGGATTGTCTTACACTACTGTTGTGTTCAAATGTTTTTTTGAGCTGACAACAGCTGATTGGATTATGGCCATAAGGTTTGACTTTATGGTTTATTTTTTAATAATTCTACATCGAGAAATAAGGTTGCATGAATTACGTACACATGTTTGATGATTTTACGAGTCAAATCCTTCAAAAAAATGGGACTTTTAAAAATTTTACAGGACTTTTTTAACCTTACGGTTGGATCGCCAAAGGATTTAGTTTTTTTCAGGAAAACATTTTCACTTGTTGCTCTCCCTCTCTCTCAGAATGTTATAATACTCATGCGACAATGTATGAATCTTCATTGACGTTATAACAATGTATCGCATATATGTTCTCGATGGCTTGTGAAATCTAATGTGGAGTCCGAGGTGATCTTATTGACTTCAAGGTATGTAAGCATACAAAAAGATTCATTGTTATGACTTATAGAGGAACAAAATTTAGAAAAAATCATAATGTGAGAACAAAATCAAGACTTCTTTTTCATGCCACATAATTGTTTTCTTAAATAGACATTGATTGAGTATGGATGGAATTTTCCACTGAACATATCAGAAGTCAATATATTTCTTATAATAAAAAAGTACGGCACAAACAGCATCCCGTATTGATTTCACACGGGATACGGAACATTTGAGGCAAAATTGGCCGAAAAACGGGACATGTGGTCACCCTATAAGAACCTAACTCCTTATTTCCTATTAACTTAATGCTTCATATAACGCGATTTCAAGGAATGCAACTACCGCATTACGTGAGGTTTTACTGTAGATATTTAAATTATTATGAATAGCATTATAAGGCAAAATTATTATTTTGTATCGTAAAAGAATACAGTCGTCATTATTGCCGTAAATTAGGTATATTTTTAATATGTTTACAGAATTCACCGCTACATGGTGGTGGCGCTGTATACTGGAAATTTAAGGTATGAAAATATTTTTAATTTTATTGTTTCTTTATTCTTAAGTTATTTTGTGCTTTTTAATAACTTTTATATTTATTTCACTATGATAAATAGTTGTATGTATGTATAGATGTATGCAGGTATGTTATCCAGCTCACGCAATCCGGACTGGGCTGTCTGCACAGCATATTGCATACACCTATCTTTGAAGTTCGAAACAAAAATTTATTTTTTCCTTTTTAGTGCAAAAAATAAGTTATACATTTAAAATATTTATTATATAATTTATTCATAATTTAATATTGTTTTATTAACATATTAGTAATGTTATTTTATCTTTATAGAATGTGAGCGGAGACTTTTTCCCAAGATGCGGGAACGTATCTCCCGATTATAACATGCAAGTATATGGAAAAACGGCGTTCGACATTCAACCATTCGAGATTCGAACATGTTTTCAGGAACACATCCCCGACGAAACTCGGGAGACGCCTGTACTTTTAAATATTTTAGGATGCAATCCTCCCACACTTTTGCATCCATTTACACATGAAAAGTTGAAAATATAAGCCAGTGTCACTGTTCAGGAGCTTTCTATCTTTTTGACAACAGGGAAGTCCTGAGGGAAAAACTCAACCCTAAACTCTTGACCTTTCCTATTCAGAATCATTGGGATTATTTGCTCAGATGTGACATAGTTCAAATGCTTAATCTTTGAGTTTTACCCATCATTTATTATTGGTGATTTTAGGAGCATATCAATGTGTTTTTGTGGTGGTAACCTACAGATTGCTCAGAGATTTCTAAAATTATGTATCAAATTTAACCCATCTATTATTCCTTTTTTCACTTATTTATGAGGATCCTCTTAAGCATTCTATTTTATTGTATCTTAGCCCGATGCTTTCTGTTTTAGTTACGTGAGTAGTTAAGCAACTGTCGCCAATTTCTTGGATTCTACTTCAGAAATTAAATAGCATTCTATTTACTTTCACTTTATTTGCATTCTTTTGTATTTTTTATACCAATTCTTTTAAATTTCATATATTTGTCATCTCTATCGGTCATGCAGTCACTAATATAGCACAAAAAATCATGCTATGGTTCGTTCTTGCTGGGAAGGGAACCTAACCCTGTATTTTACATTGCCTTAATTACTTGTCCTTCATGATTTTGTCTTTCGCTGTGTTTTTAGGAACGTAGCCCCTGAGAAATACGAGGTCTGCCATATTTGGGAAATTAGCTCCTGCAAGTTAGGCGACCACCATTCATTTTCTCAATTCTACTACGGAACTTAAATAAGATTTTATTTTCTGATACTTTTTTCGTGTTCTTCTATCTAGTTTATATCTCTCTTTCATTGACGTTCATTTTTCCATCTCTTTCTCTATTGTTCTACAGTCATCAATACAGAGGAGAAATCATGCTATGATCTGTTCTTGCTGGGATGGGAACAGAACCCTGTATTTCCAATTGCCTTAATTACTTCTCTTTCAGGAACGTAACTTCCACAAAAGACAAGGTTTGCCAGTATATTGAAATGGAAGTGACTAGATTTTTGGAAATTTTGATGAATGGAGGTAACACCTCCATATTATTACTTACGAATGCATAAACTGGTAATGAAAAATACTTTCTCAGCAAAATATGTGATGCCTGGGAATGCAACCTTATCTTTTCCATGCATACTTCACCTCATATAACACATTTTTATACAGCAAGCAGTTTTCCAGGAACATAACTATCACATTGTATAAGGGTCGACTTACAGTTACGTACAGTTTTGGTGAGACCAAAAGGATATTACGAAATACAGAGGTTTACAATATACGGAGGTCCACTATATAGTGATTTTACTGTATGTTGTATATGCGCTGACAGATGACAGAGGTGAGTCTTTCTGCTCCCTCAAATGCAGTAATAATGTGTGAAATGCTCATGACATTTTGTGTTTCTCTTCATTGATTAGTACAAACATTATTTTTTGGATTCAAAATCAATTTTCTGACATATACAACACGGTTTTCAATATATAATGATAACTTAACCAAACTTAATTCTTTCAATATTATACGTTTGATTGCTGAGATGAGATCTTATTTTTCACCATTTTAAAAATGCAATGTAATAAATTTCTTGGATAATAAGGGCAAAGCAATATAGAAAAAAAACATCTACCAAAAATAAATAGTTTTGAAATTAACCTGCCAGTTGTGTCTCTTGAAGTATCATCATGCTAAATATATATTCTATGGCCTTAGAATTTTGACAGATCAGCTACTCGTTGTGCTAGTCCATCAGTAATGCACAATCAAATTAATTTATGTGATTAGTCTAAAACAAACAATTCCTTTCTTTCTTTTTATTTGGAAGTTAAATTTTATGTCTGATGGAAAACAAGAAAAGCCTCATGGAAATCAAATAATTAAAGTGTGAGCTGTACCCTGCTAGAAAAGGAAACCCAAGAATAAAATAAAGTATGGTACAAAAGAACTTTAGAGAGATGACAATATTGTCAGACTTTGGCTTATGAAATGGAAACGAGCATTTTATTTATCAGATTACTAAAAGACCCTGGGAGCACTATCATTACTGAATCTCTTAGTAGACCACTTATATTTACAAAATGATTCATCACAGGAACCCTCTTACCACCTCCATTTTGTATGAGGAAATCAACGATGTGGAGAGAGGTTCCAGTGGAAGAGGCTGAAGAGGTGGAAGCAGCAGAGGAGGAGGTAGCACTTGGTGGTCCACCTTCTTCTGCCTGTAGGATGGCAACATGCAGAGCAGTCTCTCCAACCTCCTGTGAGAAATATTAATTTTTGAGAGATGCTCAAGAACTATACACCTTTAAGAACAACATTACTCAAAAGTTGTTGATTTAAAATGAGCCCAACTCAAAATAATAATGATATTAGTCATTTATATTAACGGGAAACAATAAAAAATAGCATACCAGCAAAACACATCACTGCCTATTTTACGAAACTGACTTTTTTTCTAACCAAATGAAATCAATTTTTCTGAAACCATTAAAAATATCTCCTTTACGCAATTAAAAAATATTCCTAAAAGAGCTTCCCAAGTAACTAACATTCGAAATACAGTGGAATCCCCATTTAACATTTGCATCAGGGACAAGGTTTTTGTACCTTAAATCAAGTAATACATTAAATGGGGGTTATCTAAAATTGAAAGACTAAACAGCAGTTCATTAATGTCAAATATGTTTTATTAGTTAAAACACAAATATTAAGTGTATAGATTAATCTTCCTGTCAAGTTATAGGTTTTTTATAAGGAATAAAAATTGATTACACATTGTAGATTCCAGATGGTAAATCTGAAAAATAAGAATAAGCCATTTTTTTTTAAATTGCACTCTAAATTAAATTTGTCACACAAATACCTAAATGTGAAAGGTATACAAACAAATGTACCATGTAGTTACTTCTTGAAATAATCTAAGAGGGATGTCTGCTATTTTGGGCAATTTTGACGAAGGAAGAGTAGCTCTCTTTCTACCTAGGCAAGTCGTATCATGCTGTCATCGTTAAGCCTGAATGAACACATGTACCTCCGCATCATCTCAAACCCAGTCACTGCATCTCCAAATGATGGAATTGGTTGTTCCTCTTCATCCTCTTCCTAACTTCTTGCATCTTCATTTTCACCTTTCTCGACTGCTTCACACAACTGTTCTACATATAATAGTGCTGAAGTCACAACATCCTCATCACATCTAACATATCAAATTGTAGTATGTCTGAATTCCCTTTCAGCTGTCTCCATTCTTCTTCTTCTACTTCTTCATTTTCTTCCTCCTCATCTGATGTCTCAAGTGCGCAATTAAATCCCGCTTTTTTGAAGCAGTTAGCAATTGTTGAGGAAGTCACTGAATCCCATGATTAGTGATTCATGTGTAGTGCATGTAGTACACTGAGTTTCAGTTCTGTCTTTCTCTCCAATGCAGCTATTGCCTTCTGCACCAGCAGTTTTCTGTACCTTGCTTTCATTGAGTGAATAATATCCAGGTCAAGGGGCTGCAGCTTGCTGGTGCAGTTTGCTGGAAGAAAAATCACTTTTATGTTCCTAAGGAAACTTGTGTCTGTAGAGTGAGATGGACATTTGTCTACAAACAGCAATATTTTTCTGCCTTTACCTCCCATCCTAGCATCAAAGCTTCTCAGGAAATCAAGAAAAATCTGTGAGGTCATCCATGATCTACTGTTGCTTGTATACTTGCATGGGAGAGTTTTAAAGTCCTTGAAGCACCTAGGATTTGTAAATCTGCCTTGTAAGTGCCTTTTGGTTTGTATCCCTTAATGAGAGCAGGTAAGAGCTCTTTCCAGTGGACCACAGAATTTTCATCCACACTTCCACTTTCGCCACAGACACTTCTGTATATGATGCCATTTCTCTTCTTAAAACGGCTATGCCACCCATTGGAGGCTTTGAAATTGTCTATTTTCATCTTAGGGCAATTTCAGTTGCCCTTTCTTGCAATACTGACCCACTTACAGGCATATTTTTAGACCAAATCTGCTGGAACCACTGCAGCAGTACAGTTTCCAGTTCTTCATGTTCTTCCTCTTTTTTGACGAGTTCCTAACTTACTCTCAGCTTCCAATATTGAGTCTTTATGTAGCGTAATGTTGCTCAAAGAAGACGGAGCTAGTCCAAGGCGGTTTGACGTCTCTACTCTTCTCACATTTGGATGAGCCTCAACTTCATGGATGACTGAAACTTTTTCACTTAAAGTAAGTGTACTCCTTTTGGTACCCATATTAATAAAATATCGCCGAAATAAACAAATAACTTCTCCACAAAACGAAATATACTTGCACACGAATGGCACAACTAGCAAGTGTTTTCAACACCGCACTGAAAACGCCGAGTAAGTGTACCTGTGCGAAACATGTCTCTGTCTGTGTTGGAAAGCAAGTACGTTATGGATTACTTTGTCATCGCGGTGTAAAGCTACTCGATGAGTTGCCTATCATATTGAACAGTTCGCTCCCATTGGCCCATACAATGTGATTCACTCGATACTTGACACCAGCAAGCAAAACAATGTGTGGGATGATATTGGAGCTGGCAGGCATGGTAAATGTACGCGAATCCCTGTGGATGAGTAAACACGAGAAAAGAAATGCAGTGTCAGCGAAAAAATACAAAGTCGCCTAATTTGTATCACGACTTTGAGTGCTCTGCATCAGCTGCTCGGGAAACTAGCTGATTTTAGCGTTGATTGATTCCTGAAATTATCACGATCAATTTTTTCATTCGTAAAATTTCACAGAACGAAGATGGTTGAGAATAATACCAACTGCAAGTCCTTTGGCAAATGTGATTCTTCTAGCTTGCGGTTTTTTTGCGAAATTAGTGGTTATTTCATGGCTGTGACCTTCATTGCACCTCCTAGCAGTGAATTTGCGATCTTTAATTTTTCTGAGATAAACTTTCTTAAAACTTTTAAGCAAATAAACACACTTAAATAAAGTGCTCCTATATAGGAGGAATCAACTGAGCGTGCAGATCCTTTCAGTTTTTAAGTTCGCATGCTATAATGAATACATGATATAATTGGGCTCGTATGGATTATATAAGATAATATTCAACTAACTATCCCTCAGTGAAGCAGTGTGGTGAGTATTGGCAGACATTTCGATGCCTGTTATCGGCTGACCGTACACAAAATGACAACGCTAACAGTTCCAATGTCCTTTTAGTCTCATTTGTTACATTTCGGCCCTTTATCCAAAGTGGGCTCACAAATTTGATTGCGTGTCTTGTGCGGTGTAGGTAAATGCTACAGTGATTGACGAGTAAGAACATACATCCAAAGTTTTAATAACATCGCTGCCTCGATGTAATAATAACATTGTTGTGAATAAGACTTTCCTGTTTTCGGGGATTGTCTTCCTTTTGGGTTAACAAGGTAAATATGGCTGTGGTAAACGCAGGTGGCCCAACTAGCTAACTCGTCACGTTAGTGAGCGAGTGCCTGCGAACTGAAACATAAAAAAATCCGTGTTCACGTGATGACGTCATCGCAACTTTCATTAAGTACGTAACAGATTAGGACATTTAAGGTGGATTGACAAAACCGCACGACTAAATATTAATTCTTTTGAGTTTATTTAATGTAGTAACAATGCCAGTATGTGTTGTGCCATTGATGGTTAGAATTAATATATTACATCTCCACCAAATGAAATATTCTTGAGTCACGGTGTAAACGTACCTGAAATTGAGGTGATGCCCCGCAAGGGACCAGAATTTTGTCCCTTAATTGTGGGCAATTCACAAAATCGAGAAACAGTTAATCGGGTGATACAATATATTATTTATATGGAGCTTTGGTTGGGGCTGCAAAAAACCGCCGTAAATGAGGGTAAACCTTAAATGGGAGAACCTTAAATCGGGATTCCACTGTATATTCTTAACTCCTACAGCCATAAAATTGATTTTTCCAATAATTTTCTGACTTAAGTAAGTATGCAGATTACCTAATACCATTGCTGGAATACTCATTATCCTAACATCAAATGCATTCATAGAAATATACTTTCATTGAGATTTTAAATTTAGATACTTTCTCATGTATGAAAATAGTTGGGTTGAGAGACACTAACATTAGTTTTGAGATATTTGAAGAATTAATTACACACTCCTACTTAAATAATTTACAGATAAAATATTCCTGATTCATTGGATAGTAAATCAACTTTAATTATTCCTCTTAGGTAATTAATATTGATAAACCTTGATCCTCACATTATACTACACAAAGGGGGTAGTACAAATAAATTTTTGCAGTATATCTAAAAACTAAAGACCCAACAACAATATTGGCAGATTACAAAATAATATTATAAATAACATTCTATACAACAAATATGTAAAACATTATGGCTATAAGTATGTGCCCTTGCATGAGTTTAAAAATCAATTAATTGAAATCTTGGTTTAAAAATTGTAACAACATCTTTTTTATGGCAAACATAATACAGATTTTGAAAATGCACCACACACTGGTGAGAAACTTACACTAGATGGAAGAGGAGCTGACAAATCAGCACCTTCTGCGAATGCCTGGAGCAAGTGACTCAATTGGCGGCCAGTCACTGCATGTTCAAGATCACAGAGTAAATCACGTTCATTTGAACACGTGCGAAGAACATAACGTTTGTCAACATACTTGGCACGGATAAATTCATAGCGCTCCTCCCTGTCAAAAAGAAATTTTAATAGAATATTAGATTCAAATAACTAACGAATGGCATTAATTATCAGAGTTATGAAAACTTTGTCTACTTCCCTCAGTATAGTAATTTCCCACTACATATTGACTCATTATATGTTGTTTCACATGTATGCCCATCAATGAATCAAAGAATATTTTTGTTATAAATTGTGTTGCTTTGCATATATGTCATTGTGAAGAGTCAAAGGTAAAATTCAAAAAATTCCAATTTCAATACATAATATCTATATACAGTAAAACCTCATTATTTCAAAGTTCAAGGGTCCAAAAAATTACGACTTTGAAGTATCCGGGTTCGAAATAAACGAACTCATAACAAATGAACTTTTTTATGTTTACTTGGGCAGCAAAACTGCAATACAGAATCTTATCTATCCTTTCTAGTTAGTATACACGGTGAATTCGAGCAGAGCTGAAGTGAACACTTTCATTAAAAACTATTTATTAGTAATATTTCAATCAAAATCAACAAATATTTGGTTGCCATGTAAACATAGCAAAATTTGACACAGAAACCGAAAAACAATATGACGTTAAAATTTTTCCTGTATAAATGTATTGGACTCAACTTCGGCAACAGTAGGAGTTGTCATGGTAGCTCATAATTGGTATTATCATAAAACTGATAAAATAACCTCTTTTTCTGATTCTAAATGCATTTGTATGTTTATGTCTTCAATAAAACTAAACTTGGTTCTTTCCTGCATAGAATCCTCCAAGTCTCAAGTTCGTACTATGTTTCTAAGTGATTTTAAAATTCAAATGAAAAATAAGCTGCACTCATCCCTATGTTATTTAAATGAAGAAAATGAAAAAAAGAAAAACTTTTTAAATTAGAATAGTTAATCAAATTGATATAAACACCACTTAACTCTTTATTCTGATTAAAATTAACTTTCCTTTTGTTTCTACGTGTTGTAGTTGCTGAGTTATGAAAAAACAAACACTTTATAGATATTTGTCTACTATAGACATCGCTCGATTTTTAATATGGCTTCCTTATAAAAACTTGGCTACATGTAAAATGAAATAAGTTTAAAATCGCATGTGAACGAAAAAAGCATACTGGTAAATTGGAAGTATTGTGCATACATTTATACTTACAGTTGCCAGAATACAACAACTAAATGGCATCGTAAATCAAATATCAATTTCCCATAGGCTTACATGCTATAAATTGAGATGTGCTTTATTAGTTAAAGAACCAGCAAGTGTTATATATCGTATAATACAGGTCAAGTTAGTATAACAGTTGTATAATAAACATTTTTAAGACAAAACAATCAATAAATTAATACCTACAATGTGTACGAGTCATATCATCCTACTGAATATCAGTGATCGGCTGATTATTGACCACGTTATCAATAACGATAATCGATTCCACAGAAACTTCACTCTGCAAAGCTGGGAGCTATCAGAAAGGCGCACACCCATCTGGCTATATGCCACCAAGCAAAACCCAAATATCTCTCCACTGCACATATCTACTGCACAAGCTGGTTCAGGGCAGAGAGGTGTGTGATCGCTGAAGTCCTGCCTGGAATATTGACTTAAGAACTTCCACTTTCTCTCCACTGCGTAGCCATACATGGGTGTTCATGAGACGGGCCACTTGCCCTGAGGGCCCTGAGTCATTGCGCGACTTACAGGAAGTAATCTACTATGCATGACCCCAGTCTGCTCTGCTATTTAGTGAAACACTATAGATCGTGTGATGTACGATAGCAGACATTGCTAGAGATTTTCGTGCACGTAACTTTTTCAACACAACCCCATTTCGTAGTTGCCATAGTTTTAATAATATTACATAAACGTATATATTGTGATATTCGGTGGGTGTGTGCCACACACTTAGCACACCCATAATATATGCCCTTGGTTGTTAGTTGATTATATTCACACTCATATTCATTTATTCATGGGAAATCCCATTTATATACATAATTCAGAGATACACAAAATGTGCTATGAAACTAACATACAACTAAAACTTGCTATCTATCTGTATTATGTCTATAAAAGGTTTCATACTGATCATTGAACCGGCCAGGTTAGACTGGTAGGCAGAGCGCCTGCCTTCTTAACCCAAAGGTCGCAGGTTCGAATCCCGCTTCGGGCATGGGTGTTGTGTTATATGTTGTTTTTCTGTATGTTTGTCTTTGTTACTGTTAAAAGCTCTTTGTAAAAGGCTGTATATGTGCTGTTTAAGAGCTACTGAAAAATAAATAAATAAAAAAATAAATAAATAAAAAAATAAATAATCCAATATTACATCATTATTTCTATGGTAAAATCGGTCTCGACTTATGTCATTTCGACTTATGGCACCTTTTCTAGGAATGTAACCTGGCATAAGTATGAGGACCGCCTGTACAGATAGTCCTCAGTTAACGTGCTTTCGGTTAATGAATTTTCGTTTTAACGTGATTTTTCAATTAGGAACAAATTTTGTACAACGCACCATTTTTTTGCTATAACGCGATTTGCTGAAGGCTCACTAGTAGGTGCTGCATGCTGGGTATGCAAACTCCATCCATGTGGTCTCCCAGCCAGTCTTGACTTTGTTGCCATGCCGTTCGGTTGTAGTCTCTTTGCTCTTTTGGAATAATTTTTTGTTAATCGATTTAACCCTTCAATAACATCATCATGAATGGTAAATGATTTAGTAGAGATGCCACTTCATCTGTGGCTAAACTTAAGAGAAAAGCAATGCCTTTAAGTGTAAAATTAGAAGTTGTTGAACACTATGAACGTGGTGAAAAAGCAGTAGACATCGGAAAAACACTCGGACTTTCAGAATCAATGCTTAGAACAATTCGTGCAAATGCCGATAAAATTAAGGCTAGTGCTAAGAGTGGAACAACATCCCTGATTCAGCCGATAGATCAGGATGCAATTGCGACATTCAAATCATATTACTTACACCGCACATTTGCCAGACTGATCAAGGATACCAATGGAGATGATAAACAATCCATAAAAGAATTTTGGAAGAAATTTAACATCAAAGATGCCATCGACATCATTGCTGAATCATGGGCTGATGTATCACCTGACTGTATGAATGGCATTTGGTGTAAAATCTGGCCTCAGTGTGTTAAATATTACCAAGGTTTTAATAAAGTTCCAAAAGTTAGAGAAGAAATCGTCACCATGGCAAAGAAGGCTGGTTTTGATGAAGCTGAAGAAGCAGATATTGTGGAACTTCTTGAGTCCCATAAAGAGGAATTTTCAAATGAAGAACTTAAGGAGCTAGATGATCAGCAAGACAAAGATGATGAAGGTGAAACAGAGCTTCTTACTCCAACACAGGTTTTAACAACAAAGTGCCTGTCTGAAGCATTCAAGCATATTTATATGCCTATGTCAATCTTTGATGAAGATGATTTTGACAAGAAGCATAGTTCCAAAGTTGGTAGAATGCTTGAAAATGCCCTTCATTGCTACAAGCTAATCTATAATGAAAAAATGAAAAGAGCAAAGCAACTTTCCATTCATCATTTTCTTAAGTCGAAACAATCAGCTGTTCATCCTTCCAGTCCAGGGCCTTCATCTTCAGCAATACAGGAGCTTCGTGTCAGCCCTTTACATGATTCAGATTCATCAGTTGATGACCCTCAGTCATACACCTCGGAAAATTAAGTCTTTAAATTTAAATCTTCAATCTCCATCCTTGCAAGTGATTGACAAAATCATACAAGGAAATGAAAATCTTATTTATTTTTCTTTGAATTATTACTGTACTGGTCATGTATGATTATTTACTCTTACGCATGCTATTAGCATTTACATTGTGAGGAATATATCTTATAAATTAAATTTTAATTGAGTCCCTTATTTGGTAATAAAGGGGAAAACCTGATAGCGTGAACAGAAAACATAATTTTCCTTTAACAATCTTTTTATCTATCAAAAGCAGCAACTGTAAAGCTCTGAGTTCAACTGCAGGCCCAGCAGCATCTTCACTTTTGGCAACAGATGTGGTTCTTGCAGCCCTTTGGATGACTCTTATTCATCAGTTGATAATCTTCAACCTCCCCCACCTCAAATTAATTGTTCCTTCATGAAATATTGATATTTTATTTATTTCTCATGGGATAATTAATTTCACATGGTCAAAATGAAAATGACAAAAACTTGCTTTGTAAAAGTGATGTACCTATAATGAACATTCATAAGCCTGTTATACATTAGTTAAGAAGTAAATAATTAAATAACTCTTTTTTTGAACAACTTTTATTTACGCTTTTTATTTTGATTCTTCAATCCATGTCTTCTTGACAACAGATTCTTGAATCATATGAAGTGTGGAGGAATCAAGAAAAATCTTAGACAGTACACCTAATCTGCACAAAAAAGTCTTCATTCAACACATGAATGATTAGTGTTTGAAGTGTTTTGAGGCAGTAGCACTTGCCGGACAATAGGTTAGTGACTCATCGTCCTGTGAGCTGAATAAATAACAAGTGACTGAAGAATTGCAAAGCATTTGCTCGATAGCCAAGTACACCTTAACGTTTATCATTTAATTAAGACCATTAGATTTTTAAATAGTTATGAGTGTATATGTCAGGGACCAGGAATGCATCCTACCATTATTAAACGTATTCCTATGGGATATAGATTTTCGTTTAACGTGTATTCATTTAACGCGGTACTTTCAAGGAACGCATCTACCGCATTAACCAAGGACTACCTGTACTTTGTTTCGCTACATTTAAACAGGTCAAAACAAAACTTACATGGAACTGCCAGGATGAGGTTTTGATGGGGGATGAAGAGTGGCTTCCATGACATCATTAAAAGCAAGGTTTGAGTTGTGTCGCGCAAGCAGCAGTTGTGCTGTGCCCAGATGATCCAACGTTAGAGACTGGATTCGAGAGATGTGCACTCCCAAATCTCGATGGATACCTGAACACTCTATGCATACCATAACACCAAAGTTTGTAGAGAGCCATGTGGCATCTGTGAATATAGATAGACTTTCATCAAAACATGAACATTTATTTAAATCAGCAAAATTACTTCACAACAACAACATATCAACCTTTCAGCAATTATTTCTTTCACTATGCCTGTGACATCAGCTAGTACTCTTAAAAATTAAATAACCACACATTATATTAAAGAAGCAATAAAGAAAACTTGATTTCGTGACTACAAGATTTACCTAGGCCATTCAAAAGTTACTCTTACTATTCCCAAACAAAACAATAATAAATATTGAATAATAAAAATGTAATATGATGTCATATTTTAACTTAAAAGTTGCAAGATTATGAGGACAACTGGAGAAAGTTTACATTAACAACAATTTTTTGAAAAATATTCTGGGCTTGAGCAGGAAGAAATAAAGCAACTCACCATTATGGGAATTACAGTCACAGCACCTGTCATTTCCGGGCAGCCTTTGCACATATCGAATGATGGCCTGCTGGAGCTCAAGGAGGCTGGGGGAGAGGGCTTTGCCCCCTGGGCCATGCCCCCAGCCCCCTGACCCACCTCGACCTCCTCCACCACCACCTCCA
Source organism: Uropetala carovei (assembly GCA_036926305.1). Taxonomy (NCBI): domain Eukaryota; kingdom Metazoa; phylum Arthropoda; class Insecta; order Odonata; family Petaluridae; genus Uropetala; species Uropetala carovei. The sequence continues at coordinate 1,352,892 of JAXCHB010000044.1, read as the reverse complement.
CCCCCTATCCCCCCTGGGTCATCAAATGCTTTCATCAATGCTCCTTCTTTGCAATTCACTAGCACTGACATCCATGCCCTCTGGTCATTCTCATCCTCTGCTTGGAAGTGGTACGTTCGATTGTCTACAAAATAATTAAAATTAAAGCTTAAGCCAATGTAGCAACTCCAGTAATGGTCACAGCAATTTTGTGCTTGATCAAATTAATTATCACTTGTTATTGATGATTATTTGTAAGAAAATTCCATATAATAGCTGCTCCTGCGTTATCATTTTAAAATTCCAACTATTAAGCAAATAAACGATATGTTAAAAACCAGTTTAAAAATGTTAAAAGCAGTAAAAATTATGAAACTTACTTTATCAATTATAAATTACAAATAAATTGATTGTAATTAAAGATTTTAACTAGAATGAAAGAGAAATAAAAATTCTAAATGATAAATCTAAACAAAAAGTAGACACAAACATTACCGGTAAATTTACATGCTCTGTGGATTTGCATTGATCACCAGCTAAAAATTGACATACTAAGTCAACATTTGAAGCTTAAAAAATATTTACTTAAACTTAAAGTTGACTTATATGCTGAATATAAAATGTGAACCTTTAATTACAGATGAATGACATCAATATTTACGAAGACAGTTGATCTTTTGGTGTAGATGATCGCCATTTTGAATCAGCTGCTCCAGTGTATACATTTTATCACATTTATTTTAGAAGATATAAAAAAATTTTAATATTATATTTATTTGTGAAAACTGCACCCTCATGCACCACATGCACCCTTATTTTTGGACCGGCTTAGAGGGAAAAAAATTATTATTATTATTTTATGTAACAATAATAAAATTAAAACTCAATTAAAAGGTACAGCTTTAATATTATAAAAATATTATGTGTTCCCAATCTTGAAGATAAACCAACGGCAGTATAAAGAGTGGCTTTAAACCCTAAACGTTTGCTCGGTTGTATAGATACACATATGCTTCATAGAATTCTCCGTCTTTTGCAAGTATAAACGTAGATGCAAGCATCTTGCAGTAAATTTACTATTGAAACTTGCAGTTTTTAAAACTTGGTCAGAAACCTTCATGTATGATGCACAGTCCTTTTTTTTAGACATTTTCGGAAAAAAGGTGATATTTTATTGAATTTCACCACTGTAGAGATTGATAGCAATCAATAGGTATAGTAAGTTTCGATAGTATCGTTAACAGCTGACATCAATCAAATTATAGGAAGCTATATTTAGTAGGTCAGCCTCTCTGAGAATAACAATTTCTTATAGGTTGAAATTAAAATACCTGTCACATGGAAGGCTTAATAAGAATAGAAGAGAATTTAAACATTATTTATATTTTTATTATTATTTGTTTTGTTAAAACTTGGATGGTACAGGACATTGATTTTGTCTGGAAAAATTTCATGAGAAGTATTTTTAAGTGAAACAATGGGGGGCAACTTATACAGCTAATATATGCTTAATCATGTACCGTATTTAATCAATTGTAAGCCGACCCCTTTTTACGTTTTTACCATCTCAGAAATCGTCACTCGGCTTAGAATCAGTGTAAAAAAAGGAGCCAATGAATTTATGTCTGTAGTTACATTATAACGCGAGATATAAGTGTACTAAAGTGTAAGTAAACTATCTACTTTAAATGTATGCAAAAAAGAATCAAAATGACTGAAAACCTACAAAGAAATAAATTATGTAAATAATATGTGGCACGTCAAAGTCGTAAAAAAACGCAGCAATAGCACTCGTATGCGTAAGAATCTACATATGTACACAATGTTTCATTTTACTCGTGAATTGAAACATTTGCCTTTCCTACCCCCCTCCCCTCCCTCCTCTACCCATCTTGTTTCAGTGCGTCTGGCATGCGTGTACTGGGATTTCCCGAGTGAACCGTTACTTCCTCGTGCCTTAGCGGCATAGCAGCAAACATGGGAGAATAATTTAAGAATAAAAGTGAAAAGGAATGCCCAGGTGATACTAGTGTAGTACTAACGTATGTTATGTAATACGGTGTCCGTATCTGATTGATGAAAAACGGCTATTTTTTTACGAGAATAAGATCCGGGGAATAACTCAGTCAAATTACTCTTTTAGTAGAAGTTGTTAGGAATAAGTGAATAAAATGTATTTAATGTCGCCGTAATTTTAGTTAATACTCTTTATTTAATTACGAACTGAAAATCTGAGACGTAATACGGTGTCCGTATTTGATTGACGAGAAACAGCTATTTTTTTTATGAGAATAAGATCCCGGGGGATAACGAGGTCAAATTATTCTTTTCGTTTGAGTTGTTATGAATAGGTGAATAAAACATATTTTATGTCGCCATAATTTTAGTTAATACTCTTTATTTAATCACGAACTGAAAATCTGAGGCGTTCATACTTGTTGGTATTTTGAAATAAATGACCCCAGCTGTCTAATCACTTTAAAATCAAAAGTTTTCCTTGCGTGGCCTTGTGAAAAGTGGGGATCGGCTTACAATCAGTGTCGGCTTACAATCGATTAAATACGGTATTTTCAAGCAGAAAGGTCAAGGTCGACTTATATGCCGCAATATAAGATACAGTAAGTCCCTAACTTACACTGTTAATTCTTTCTGAAGGTTGCCGTGTAAGTTGAAAACCGTGTAAGTATGCTTAAATACGATATATTTTTTGACATATAAGTTCGTTTTAATGGATAGTTCAAGATAAAAATGTAGTGCTTATGAGATGAGGGTTTATAGTTTGTTTATGATGAGCAGTACAGTAACAAGACACAACTTGCACCCATGGGATAACAAATCTAAATGGCAAAAGTGATGCTGTCAGCTGTGCATCAACGTACAGTAATCCCTCGGTTTACAAGCTTAATTTGTTCCTCAAAAACTGCTCGTAAGGCAAAAACTCGTAAAACGAAAATTAATTTCCCAATACATCCCATGTTATAAATTTTATAAACAATTGTTACATCATTAAAGTAGGGATGCCGTGGCGTTCTGTGCATTCGAGAAGATTCGGGAACCGACGAAAGCCGAGAATAGGTGCCGGGAAAAACGATCAGTTTGTGAGAGGAAGAAGATCATATAAGCAAAAATTGGCTCGTAAATTGAAAAAACTGGTATTAATTTGTGCATTTCATATAAGCGAAAACTCATAACCCGATTGCTCATATACCGAGGGATTACTGTATTAGTAACGCCATCTATTGAGTGGCAGTTGAACTAACGATCGAGCGGGCTGATAAGTTATGTTATGTATCCGTGTATCTATGGATCCGTGTAATTCAGACCCATGTAAGTTGGAGACTTACTGTACTTAAAAAATAAGAAAATAACATTAATCCAGTGGGCAATATTAAATATACTAATCATTTTCTTTTTGTTCATTAGATTCTATTTAAGTGATAAAAAGCACAGCTTGGTAATCTCAGTGGTCATTATTTTAGGAAATGAATATTGGTATAATGTTTTGGAAGAAAATTTACTTACAAGAAATGAGATCAAAGCATCTTCTATCATCAGGAACCATTTTGATTTGGCAGGTAAGGAGGCTGACTCGAGTTGGAGGCTTGCTTTCATCTCCATGGCAAACTTCAAGGAATCCTTCACCAACCTGACACTTCCGTTTCTGCCAAATCTGATCATATGATAAGATACTTTATGAATGATATATATAAAGTATCAATGCACTACAAGAATATATTTTTAAAATTTGCTGTAAGTGAATGACAGGAGAAAATACCCGTGAAATTTAGAATGTGATGGATACATTTGTATAGACTGCTCACCTAATCCTTTGGAACAAAGAAATTTTAAAATATTCTGGAAAATTTAGTAAATAAGGCTTCAATCAGTGGAAGAAACATCTTGGAAAATCACCATAAACTGTAAAACCAAGAAATCTGTTCCCACATTGATATCGAACAGTAACTTAAAAAATTAATCAATATTTGCCATATAAAAGTACCATATCTGCCCGAATAGAAGCCAACTCCCCAAAAATTTCCACAATTTTTTTGGCAACAATGTAAATTTCGTAGATTTTATGCTGAAGTGTGCTGGGCATTCATGCACGGCTTACAATTAGAATACATTATTCGAGATCAAAGAAATGAGTGGGAAATGGTTTAGTTGTTGACATTTTGAAATATTACTCAAATTAATAATTTTGCATTGTTGAATAATGTTCCTCATTCATTGACAATAATTTCATTCATCTTCATTTTCACAAAAGGTCAAATATAGTAATAGCAATCACGCCAAGACATTTTTTCATCCAAGTCTATTTCCAATGAAATTAGCATTTACATTGCCTTAAGAAATTGCATTTTTATAATTATACACGTTCCATGTAAAGTTTTACCGAAATTACAGTTGAGCATTCAAAGCCATCAACGCATTTTGCGTAATCATCTGCATCGTCAATGTACGCAAATAATGTGAAAAACCCAGCCTTAAACGGTAACAAAGTACAGGTAGTGCTAAATTCAATATTCTAGCCTTTATTATTTATTCATTAATATTCATCATAAGTCAAATATTTACTTTACTATCATTTGAACGCGAAGACAATGAGAAACATGCTGCCATCTATGGGTGACTTTGAGATTTAACCATAACCCAAATTTTCCTTGGACTCGCATTTAAGCCAAGGGGTGATTTTTTCATGATAGATTTTGACAAAAAACATCGGCTTGTATTCAGGCAGATATGGTAAGTATCATAAAATGATTGGAAATGAAAAATAAAAATATTTATCTTGATCATGACAAGGATTGCTCTGGTTAAATAAGATGTCTAAGCAAATGCCAACATGTGCCAGCTTCTGTATTGCTAATCTTAAATAGTGGTAATGCTATTTGCAACTGAAACTTGAATCTGAATTGTATATTTTCCTTTAACTGATGATTACAATGTCTCTTTTGATTGTACAATCAACGTATTCATTATGCTGTTCACAGTAATCAAGTGATTTCAAACACTGTGCAAGAGGTGAGTCTGTCTACAATTAATTGACTTTCAGTTGGTACAAATCGGAAATCTGGTTAGTTGCAATTCTCAAATAGGCAAAACCTGATGTAAGAGTGGCAAATCTGTTCACAATACAAATATTTAGACACAAAAAAGCAAATCTGCCAAAGATGAGAATAACTTTGTGTTTCAGCCATCCTATTTGCTCATTGCTGTAAAGAAATGAATTAAACATAGAAATCTTACTTGGAGACCTGTGTCCTACATTCAGTAACATATGCCTCAATCGTTTTAGAAGATCCTGCATGCCTCTACGTACATAAATACAGTAAAACCTGCGAGAGGCGGAATCTGCATAAGGCAGAAACTTGCCAAAGCCAGTATTCTAGAAATCGTACTGCATAATGATACCATTTTTCATAGGAATGACCCTCTGTAAGGCGGAATTTGCGAGACACAGACGGAAAGCATTTTTTCTTGCAATTTTTGTGTTAATCAGTACAATTTGAACCTATGAAAGGCAGAGAGAAAAATCTCTTCCTTAAAGACAAGTTTTCAGGTCTTCTGGTTGGGGTCTCGATTTGTTTACCATTCTCCACACTGCATGTGGTGGTACACTTCTTTTGTTTGAAAGTGTTCCTTTATGAGATTCTGGGGAAACAAAAACATTGACACGACGAATTACACTGTTGAAGGCGTCCAGCTAAAACTAGCCGATTCCGTCAAATACTTAGGCGTTACTTTAACAAGCAACCTCTCGTGGGATATGCACATACGAAATATATGCGGGAAGGCTAAACAGAAACTAGGATTCATCAAACGCATAGTAGGTAAAAGTGAGGAAAAAGTCAAAGAGACATGTTACTTCTCGTTAGTAAGACCGCTATTAGAGTACGCGTCGAGCATATGGGATCCGTACGTGAAAGGATCAATCTCAGAGTTAGAAAGAGTGCAGCGAAAAGCCGCTAGATTCGTCAAAAATTGTTACGATAGAAACAATAGTGTTACAGCCTTGATACAGGACTTAGGATGGGAATCACTAGCTGAACGCCGATCACGCTCTAGGTTAAAACTTCTCGAAAGATTTAGAACGCATATATTCTCCAGCGATGTCGAAGAAATAATAAGAGCGCCAACTTATATTGGTAGAACGGACCATCCTCGTAAAATAAGAGAGATAGCCTGTAGGACTGAGAGGTATAAAGGCTCGTTTTTCCCTAGAACGATAGCTGAGCAGAACAGAAGTTACGAAAGGAAATCAGCCGACGTAGAATGATACTATACATTATTATGCGCTTTACCTTGGTGCTATTGCACCCCCTGCCACACACCATTGCGGTGGCTTGCAGGGTGAACTATAGATATAGATATAGATAAAGGCCCTTTGTCCTACCTGGTAAGCTTGGGAAAACCAGGGATAATGGGTTTCAGCAGGAAAATAAATTTTGTGTGGGTAGTGAATGATAGGAAGAAGTCATTCTTGTAGTTGACAATTTGTACTATCCACGAAAACTTGAATTTTGTCATCACCTTTCGCATTTTCCCTTCTGACTTTTTCATGAGGTAGCCAACCCTTGTTGTGCCTGCTTGCTTATCACCCTGCAACTGGTGTAGGGAGTAGCCACCAGTTGTTGACCCCAAACTACCACCACTCCCTATGACTCCAGTTGACCCAAGCAATCCACTTCCTGCCCCACTTCCAACTCCACTGGCTCCAACGACCCCACTTCCAGATAGTGTGGTGCTTCCTGATGCCATTGGCGTTAGCTGAAAAAAGACAAGTGCAATGCAATATTAGAAATAAGACTCAAGGAAGCGTAGAGAAAAACCATTCAAAACGTTGATAGCAAAGAGAAAGAGAGAATGAATATTATTTGTGGATTTTTGAAATGTGATCAAAATTCATACAAAAAATAATAGAATTTTTACCATTAATATAGCACCAAAAATAATTATGAAAATGTTTTAATCACAAAGAAAATTATTGTATGAAAAATAAACAACGGATTGCTTTATGTTGTAATCAGATGAGCAATTCCCAAAGGCAAATAATGAACAATCAACTTGAATGTACACCATACCATCAATTTAAAAGAAAGGTAATTATTTATATTAGAGGAGTCAACAGAAATACACATTCTTCCAATAGGAAATAAATAATGAGGAAGTCAATTTCTAGGGGAAAATGAAGAGAAATATAAATATTTAATTTAACATTTCTAATTAAAGATACCATCGGCTAGCACAGATATTGATCTGTTTATGTTTTTCTTAATAGACCACAAGAAGTACTAGTAACCTCCAGGTAGGAAGGTACCATTGCATAGTGGGAATTTGAACGTGTATTGGTTAAGTTTGGTTGGTTGGGTTAAAATGCAACCAATATGAGGAAGCGTATAAATTTGTGAAAGTACTTTTTCATTATTGCATTTATTACATGGATCTATATTTTTCTTTGCCATTTTTCATGCATTTCAATCCAACCCACCATATCAGCAACACCATCCAACGAATGCAAACATTAAAATTTGTGCTATTCAAATGTAACTTCCTGCCTGGAAATGAACTAGCACTTATAGGGGCCTATTTGATAAAACCATAAGAAGTCTATGCTTGCCAAATAAAATTTTATATTTTATATTATGAGGTGCTGTCAAGAAGTTTCCGGACTGGCCGCGTGGAGTGCTTCTCGTATGAACCCTGCACCTGCGCAAGCGGGGATGCGCATTATAATTTATTACGGTTGTCTGCCGAGTAACAGTGCGATAGCATGTGGCGTATTGTTTTGGCAGCTCTTTGTTTCATGTTTTGTCAGTGTGTGTCTGTGATCCTTTTTAAATAAAAAATGACATCTTTGAAAGAACAACGAGTGTGCATGAAATTTTGTTTAAAGCTCGGTAAAACGGCTTCAGAGACCCACAAGATGCTTCAGCAAGCTTTCGGTGAGGAAGCCATGGGTAGGACCCAATGTTTCGAGTGGTTTTCCCGGTTTAAGGAAGGACAAACGTTGGTTGAGGACAATGAACGTTCTGGTCGTACATCAACCAGCAAAACTGACGAGAACATCGAAAAAGTGCAGGAGGCCATTCATGAAGACCATCGTCAGTGTTCAGGACATTGAAAACATTGTTAGGATATCGTATGGGTCATGTCAAAGCATTCTGACAGAAAACTTGAACATGAGGCGAGTTGCTGCAAAATTTGGGCCTCGCCTGCTGACACCAGACCAGAAGGAGCAGCGTTTGAACATTTGACAGGACCTCAAACAACAGCTCGGAAAAGATTCAGACTTTCTTTCTAAGGTCATCACTGGCGATGAAAGTTGGGTTTATGGATACGACCCAGAAACAAAACAACAATCGTCCCAGTGGAAAAGTCCGAGATCACCAAGACCGAAGAAAGTCAGGCAAGTCAAAAGCAATGTGAAGAGCATGCTGATCGTTTTTTTTTGACAAGGAGAGAATTGTGCATAAAGAATTTGTTCCTCAAGGGCAGACAGTGAATCAAAATTTTTACATTGAAGTCCTGAGACATTTGAGAGAAGATGTGAGGAGGAAACGTCCGGCCCTGCGGGCATCCAAAGACTGGTTGCTCCACCACGGCAACGTGCCTGCTCACACCGCCCTGTCTGTCCGACAGTTTTTGGCTGACAACAACAAGCCGAATCGCAGGAGGTACTTAACAACACTGCCAAAAAGAAGTTCCAGAACTGCTTCCAGAAGTGGGAACGTCGATGGAATCGCTGTATTGTTGCCCAAGGAGAGTACTTCGAAGGAGATAAGACCGACTAGACAATTGGGTAAGCCTAAACGTTTTTTTGAGGTCAATCCGGGAACTTTTTGACAGCACCTCATATATTATAATAAAGGTAACTTTAATAAAATATTAAAATAAACCTTCGAATTTCTCTTTTTACCACCCCTAGAAATTGATTTTCTTCATTGTTTTTAGACCCATTAGAAGTTTTTTCTTCCAGGACATATTTTTCCATTTGCTCAAAAAGTAAATACCAGAAAATCTTTTTACAAACATATCTGTTAATAAATAAGCTGAAAATTTATTCCACTTCACAATTATAAAATCGATGTAAATGACTATATCCTATTTTTAATGCCATGAAAAATATAAATATACAATGCCAAAAATAGTTAGGCAAGTTTTACATGATTAGCAAAATAAATAAAAATATTTTAATACCAATCATTAAAAATTTGAGAACCAAGAAAAAGAGTTAAACCTCTTTATCTAATCCTGGTGCACTTCGCAGAAGGGTGCGTAGCTCAAGGAGTCGACGGCGCTCCTCATCCTGCTTTTGGCGTATTTTGTGTAATTTTGACGAGAGATCTTGTACGTAGCCCCCAAAATGCTCAATTGTCTTGAGACCATCTTGAAAGTAACTGAAAGAACAAATGCAGTTTACTAGTGAGTCCTTTTATTATATCAATTCAAAATAAGTGACAGAAAATGCACATGTTACCTCACTGGCAATATTTAAGATTAGAAGCTAGGAACAAAAGGATGTTTTAAGATGAACAAATTAAAAAGAAAAAAATAATTCCTGATTCTAACATACACAGTGATATTCCAAAAATTATTATTATTATTTTCTTGCACCAATATGGCATTGCAGGGATATTTTATTTTACCTTTTAATACACAAATAAATTGTTTTTATGTAAAAAATTATTTATAATTAAATTTATTTCAAACCAATTCCTTAAAAACAATTTTATGAAACAATTTTTAATAAATATACTGTTTATCAAAATCCTGCTAAACTTTGTACATAAATACTTTGGTTAATTTCACAAGGAATACTTACTTTGTCTGGGCATGATAATATTCTACGAGATGTTGCAGCAACTCAATGCCCTTTTTGGTTTTTATCTCATTCACTTTGATGAGGTACTGCCATGGCAGGTTACATCACATGGAAGAAAGAATAAAAGAAATGCTAACATGTCTACATGAAAGGGCTTTGACACAGAGAAAGATTTATAAAAAATCCAGCAATCTAATTCAATACAAATGTAAAACAAAAGATGAATCCAAATTCATAAAATAATTTGTGTGACCTTACTGACACTAATTTTATCGGAGAATTAAAATTACCTCACACATCTGCAACTGGAAGACCTTACGCTCTTTGTCCATTTCATCCGCAACTTCAGCAGATGTAACTTCAGTCCGAATCAATCCTGCTTCTCTTGCTTGTTGTTTTTTTTCCTTCTCAATACGAGCATACCTGCAAGAAATAACATTTACATGTTAGATATATAAAACATCCACAGTCAAATAATTGTTTAGCAAAATATACTCAGAAATAAATGAAGCAATTGATTTTTTTATTGTAGCAGTAAAGAAAAAATAACTAAATGAATAACTGTAATTATTTAACACAAACATTTTAGAATGAGAAAATTTATATTAATACCATTCATAAAAAATAAAATTAGCTTTTAATATATGAGTTCTAGAGGATAAACCCTTTGAATGAAAGATATTGACTGAAGATGAAATAATAAATTATAGTTATGATATTTATTGTTCATTCAGCATGCACTTCACACAATATCAAAATTTATTTTATTATAAGTGAAGGCAATGCAACAACTCTCAGTGAAGATAAGCTCACCTAGCTTCATATTCCTTGCAAGCCCTGTCAAACGGCCTTTTAAGGTCGCCTTTAACTCCTCTCAGATCTCCCTTGAGAAGATTTTCAAGTGGAAACATCACAATATTGTTGACGTTTTGCATCTGTATGGAGAAATTTGAAAAAGACAGAAACCCACCATTTGTGAAAACACAAAAACAAATACTTGCATCATAACATAGTTAAAGAAAGGGATTCATAAGCATGGAAACATTATGTAAACAAATTAAGGCACACATTTTCCAACTTCTAATGCTTCAGCAACTGCAAAAGTGAATCCATGGCTTATTATCAATAGAAACAAATTCCTGATGGACTCACTCACCAATGTTTTCATAAGTGCTGACAACTCCTTGGTGACCACAGAGAATTTGATGAAGGCAGCCCCAATATCAGGCTCTTGGTCTTTGCTTAGAGCAGCACTGCCTAATCTCTCAAGAGCTCTTGATAAGTACATTTCATTATCAACATGGGCTACAAAGTGAGCAGATGAATAATGAGATTTGTTTATGACAGATTCCCAGAAAAGCAATATAGAAATTTGAAAATGACAATTGTAAATTTTTACTGATTGTGAGTCCATAAAATGCGTTAGATTCTTCCACTATAATAGTTTAAGATATTTTGTAAATTAATTACATATTACATTAACAGTAGTAAACTACAAAGTTTCATTCTCATTCCAAATAAGAACTAAGATATGAGTTTACCGAATATAAACAAAGTCCCTAGTCCACTTCTCAATTTATATAATTAATTTCTTTGATGTAATACAATATCTTATTAGTTTTTCTGATAGCTTCAAATATTGGAGGACCTATAAACTGCAAAATCAGATTCAATATCAAACTTATTGTGATGCCAATTTAATGAAATAGGTTGCTTTGTTATCATGATTTTGTGATAGGATGATACAATTTTTACAAAAGAATGTTTAAATTTTAGATTGTTTTTAAAATGGTCAATCTGCTAAATGCGAAGTCTATTAGTCAAATCTCTTTCACAGTCACCCTTCAAAGTAAACATTATTTTAAGGAATCTAAGGTAGAGAGAGAGAGAGTTTTGACTGTAGTTATCACAACCAAATTGAATGTAGGTATCCTGTTCAATCAGGAGACAGTAATGTAATAATACTCACAATTACCACTATTGTGGATGGCTTTCACTGCTTTTTTCATTTTGGTAAGTCCATCTCGATCATAGTCCAGAGTCTGCAAGAGTAAATTGATAGAAAACATTTAATGGCAACTTGGTGATTCAGTTACTCTAACTCTTTCTTCTCCAATCCAAAATAAAGAGTAGGATGAAAATAATTTTCTTATCACATAATATCTGAAATTCTTTAGCCAACAAATAAAATTTAAATATGGAAAGCTTTCTTGTATAGAAAATGTATATATATAAATACAAAGCAAGGTTTTACAAAGATTTTGTAAATATAATATTTGATATTATTTTTAAATGCAATTATAAGGCACACATATATAGGACACTTCCTTAAAAATATGGCTGTTTCAAGAATAAAAAATGGTCAACATAAATTGCACAAACTTTTATTTCTAGTTCCTACAATAATTCCAATGCTACATTATTGCATGAAGACCTTAAATGTAGTAGGGCATAAAACTATACATATTATAATGTCATTATGCAGCTGCTATATATGGTATTTTCCAGTATATAAGGCACCTCTAAAAATAAAGCTATTTTCAAGTTTTTAAATTTATTACTCATAAAAAAGATTTCTTTGAATAAAGCCATAAGATTCACAAGTAGTTAAAAAACAACAAAGTAAGTTAATTACTAGTTGAAAAGCAACTGTCAGTTTAATAATTTTGAAAATACACCGTATTTTCTCGCATATAATCCGCACCTTTTCTTCCAAATTTTTCGTCACCAGAACGAGGTTGGGCTTATATGCAAGAAAAACGTCAAAAAATGTGAGATTATCGTTAAAATTCACTAGGAATTCGCTCAATGGCTGGGCGATTAAACGCGCTCGATGTGACGCGTAAAACATTACAGAATCACCACAACAAATAAAAAAGAGAAATTATAATAGACGACGGAGTTACAAACGTCAGATTTTGCAGGCGATCGCTACGTTAACGTCAGAGGTCTGCGGGAAAAATGCTGTAGTCTGGTGGATATCAAGGTATCGTCACAGTTTATTCTCATATTCCGATAATTCTATTATAAGATACATTTCGGCAGTGTTTCTTTCGGTTCGAAAGTCGTTGCGATTTTTCGTCGCTTTCCACGTGTGGCATGTTTGAGCAGAGCTGCGAATTACGAGATATTTCGAAATATGTATTGTCCTTTGTATCCCGCGAAATGAATATCTCTGATCGCTTATAAATAATTCTCCGATACGTTATTAATATCAATATAAATAATAACAATAACAATTATACAGAATGAACGCAAGTCTTTGAAGTATTATATAATGCAGAAACGGTGCCGCAATAATTTTAAAATTGTCTATACCTAAATCTTATGCGAAATATCTTATGTGAATTTAAACCTTCGTTGTATAAGAAGCAGCATGACTGTAAGACATTTTTGCGACAAAAAAGCGCGTCTTATACACAGAAACATACGGTATAACATGGACATGGGACTTGAAATTTCAACTTTTGTTTCCAATACGGTGATAGCCCTGAGAGGAATATAATTCACATATGCTATTAACTCATTGTATTTTTAAAATTTTCCCTCAAAATTTCACCCACCCATTCTCTCTCTCCATAATTTCTCCAATTAAACTCATTTTTTAACTAAAGTATTGAACTCTATAGAACCTAAATTATGATGTACAATGGTTAATTAGTATTTCGCTAATCGAAAGTGAGAAATGTCGCTAATTCTCATAAAATAGATAAGAATTTTATGAATTTAAAGATATATTCAGTAGCTCCAAATCGCCGTGTGCTTCTTCAGACATCATTTTAAGTATATCAGAACCGTTACTCTAGACCACAGATTTAATTAAATTAAAACATAAATACTCCTTAACCGTACAAAGTGAGAATATTTAGAGACAAAATAAACAATGAAAAAGGGTAAACAAAATAACAACCGGGCAAGGAAGGAATCAAAGGGAAGGAAAACAAAAGTAACACTTACAGGTTTACGGGGGAAGAAAACCTCGCAGGTGGCCTGGTGTCACACGTTCATGCACTCATATTCTTCCCCAAAGGAGAAAAAAACCTTTTTCCCTCAGGAGAACAATCACCCAAACACGCACTCAAACAACAAAAGGAAATAAAAGAACGGAAAACTTAGTACACATTCACTCCTAAAGAAACCAATGTTTTAGAAAATTCATCTATACACACACTCGCAAAACCGGGAATCTCTAAATATTCAAGGGACACTAATACGTATTTCAGACGCGACGCGCCCATCTTTTTTTTTTGTTTACTCTTTTTCATTGTTTATTTTGTCTCTAAATATTCTCACTTTGTACGGGTAAGGAGAATTTATGTCTCCGACCTTCTTTAATTACACCAGAGATGGCAAATGATTTTTGTGTCGGCTGCCAAGAAAGTAGTGTGAATTATCAGAAATTTTTCGCGTGCCACTAGTTCATTCCTTCTCTAAGAAACTTCATACTTTATATAGAAAACACAAGCGTACGCGTGCCAAGTAAAATCGCACGCGTGCCACGTATTTTCCATCCCTACTCTAGGCGCTATGGGGTTAATTAATACTTCCTCGTTTGTTATCTTCTCAGTCCAAGTAATTTTCTCTCGCCTTTTCTAAGCCTATTCAAAAAGCCTCTCATCTGCTAAAATTTTCTCTCCTCAAAATCCGTATCTCACATCCATATAATGCTGCACACCATATCAGGATTTTAACCAACGCTTTCATTAAACTTCCAACTCTACGCGTTAGCACTAGGGAAGCTGTTTTAAAAAAATCACATATTTGTCCGGCAAAAAATGCCGGAAATCGACAATAAACGTCGCCAGTAGCAAAATTTCAAGACGAAGGCCTATTCGTAAACCAATTATTTCTATTATATGTTGTGGTTGCTCATTAACATAACAATTAAAGATCAACCGAAACAATGCGGTTTAAAATAACGGCGTCAGGGCGAAGCTGGAAGGCTTACTTTTTAAACTGGAATAGAAAAGGCGGACAGGATGGGGATTGTTCGCTCAAGTTCCCACGCTGTAACTGTACAAACAATGCTCATATAGTTTGCTCTCACTGCACAAGAAAAAGCAACCGGCGGCAGCAGGAAGGCAACGGACTGAATGTGTATCCAATTCAATAGCGGAGATTTAAAGCCTAACTTTTGCTATATATAATTTTACTACATATAATTTCACCTGTTGTTGAAACAATCTGTAACCGCGACGCTAATCAACGTAATGGGTTACAAATTATAAAAGATGGAGAGAGAGAGAAAATTGATAATTTTCATTTTCGCCTAACAGTTAATGAGGTGATCTTGAAATGAGCACGCTGCTTGGTCTGATGACAATTTTTTACACCGAGAAACGTTATGAAGAGTATTCGATGGCAGACATTTAAAATCGGCCATTTTATTGCATAAAGTTTATATTTCTAGAAAAGAGAAAAAGCTCATCTTCGGTTTCTGTTAAAACAATATTTCAAGGATTATTTCTGTTACTAATTCAAACGGAATAGATACTACTAAACTCCTCGACGGAAGTTGTTTTCCATCGCGATCGTACGGTTTCCGGAGTGAACATCAATAGCTACCGGCGGGTAAAAGATGAAGAAAAAAAACAGTAGGACGTCAATATTTGAGCATCTTCGACACGACTGCAATAAGAGCGGCTTTTTGAAACTCGGTTGCTGACGTCACCGGGACGCGATTGAGTCCATTTAAGCCCTGGTGGCGCTAACGAGTAGACATGTTGCGCTCCCGGGGGCAAGTTAGCCCGGGTCGGCACGCTTCTGCTCACTTCTACTCCTCTGACCCCCTTCAACCCGGCGGCGAGACGGTCAAATGTGAAAGTCGCATTACTTCGCGAGCCAACGCTGTAACAGGAATGGAATTCAATCTTTTTTTATGCTCCGCATCTATCTACGAAGGGAGGACGGCGGGAAATGGAAAGAAGAATACGAGACGCGAGGATCACACGCTTAATCCCATCCTCGTTCTCTCTCCCATGGTCAGCTTGAAGAGCAGAAAACGGCGACCGCTTTAAGCTTTTGATGAGCGCTTTGAGATAAGAAAGAGTGAGAGAGAGAGGAACGAGCCCAAGACCTTCCGAGGTTTGTTAACCTTGTCAAGGTTTCCAACGTGACTCACCTTCGGTATACACGATTTGAAAGATAACGATTACTAGGCATGTGTTATTTTTTCATCGATTGCTCTCGTGCATTAAGTAATAAGTGCAATCGTGAAAAATTACAATATATAATTCCTGATCTGCATGCAGTTAACTACTTATTCGTTGTATAACTATACCTAAAAGCCTACCAGAAAGTAAAATTCCACTAATATGCTAAAAATTATCAAAAAGAGTTGATGGATTTTCTACGTAAATTCTTAGGTTTCTTAACCGATTAAATGATTACCGTGATCCTAAATTCAAAATAAACAGCATTAAAAGACATTAATTTGATCACGTGCTCCGTAATGAAAAAGTACAGAAACTTAAGCGGCAGAAAAAAACATTAAACGAAAGATTAAATTAAAATGAGCACAATAATAACTTAGTTTAATAACTGTATATTCCTTTAGGTAAAGTTTATTTTTAATATGAGCTGATAGCTAAAATTGAAACAGTAAATAATAACAGAAATTTCCACCTTCACGCTTATGCGGCAGTTTCGAAATTATCACTGAATCTACAGACTTTCATCAGTGGAATTTATAAAGAATCCGATGGAGATTTTCTTTTAATTCGCCGAAAATAAAATTCAGTTCGAGAAATACATGCGTATAAATTTGAGAAAGCAGCGTTCAAAAGAGCACATTTCCTGATTTTACGAAACAGATAAGGACTAAGATATAAGAATATTTAGCGACAAACATTCAAATGTAATAACATCGCATGTCCGTCTGTAAAGAAGTGAAATCTTATCAAACAATAGAATAAAGGTAGCGGAAGCGATAAGATTGCGGTTTATATAAACTCGTGAGTCACAACCGGCAAGTGGTTTGAGGTTCAACATGCCAAGTGTATTTCTATCGGAGGAAAGAGAGCGGAAGCGCTTCCACTAGCATGCAGTTGTGACAACGAACTTATTAAGAGCTAGATTTGATGACCGGATCAAAAGTTTTACAAAACCGATTTTTCGCTGCCGCTATATATTCTGCCACAACATTTTCTGCTAATGGCCACCGCGAATTAGTAAACAACTCTAAATTTCTAATAAACGCAGTTCCCGCTTTCCGTTTTAACTGCCGGGATTCATTTATTAATTTTTCAGTTAGCAAATGAGAAATTTCGGAAGCGATACGGCGTATTTTTCCCTCCGTGTCTGCATATTACGCGCACATATGCGTGCGTGCATACAACACACCGGAGCGTGCGCAGAAGAGTGGAAAGCGAGTTTGCGTAACAAAAGGAGAAATTTCGTCCCCTGGACGTAGCGCAAAGAGCACGTATTACGAAGGAGCTGACGCTAACACAAGACTCGCCGGGACGCTATTTACCAAATTTCAACTCCTTCGCTGACGACGCATGCGGCAATTTCAGCGCATGACCACCAACGCTGGATTCTGACAGAAATTCTCTATCTTTAACGGAGGATGGGGGTTTTTTTTTATTCACGCCTTCAACGTGAAATGAAATGTGAGAGAAGAAATGAAAACATTGCAACGGGGCTTTTCTTGCTTGGAAATTAAACCTTCGCGGGACACGGTACGCAAATTAAACCAGACACCGAGTCGGTTCCAGAATTCAATTTTTCCGAACTTCGCGAAAAATGGATTTTGCGCCGAGGCATTTTTATATCTGCGCTCTTCCGGCGAAAACTTTGTGGTCGAAATATTAATCTTTTATTTTTTTTAAATCCATATCTATACAGAATGAAGCATCGATCCCTTATATACCAGATATATAAAAACTCCGAAGATAAAATAAGAGTCAACTACCGCGTTTTATTTTTAATTTAATACGAAGTAATAGCGCTACTTCGAAGCCTACTACAAAATCCGACAATGAAAACCACCAACTTCGTCCATAAGATCCGAACAAAGGATTGGATAACGACAGGCGAAGCCCGAGAGAGCAAACCGACTTCATAGACAAGTGCTCATCCTGTTATCGGATTTCTCCCGTACGTAAAACGAAGGAAGAGAAATGTCGAGGAAGAGGCTTTTTTTTATAAACCCGCCGTAATTGGATCTCTAGAGTTTGTTGCATCGCCGGAATTTCGTATTTTAAATGTTAAGGTCGCGCGCCGACACACACACACACGCTGCAGCCAAGCCGAGCTATTTAGGATCCTTATGACGAAAGCGCCGAGCATAGCATCTGACGAAAATATTACCCTCGGCCCAGTGGAGTAGAAAGAGGTTGGAGGAGGAAGTGAAAGAGGGAGTGCGGAGTAAATGAGGAGATAGACGTAAAGAAGAGGTCTCTCTCTCTCTCTCGCAAGAGAGGAGGTTTTTTTGAGAGTAGGGCACGGTGAGTGCTTTTTCATTCGGCCGTCGTTAATAATTTAGGAGTCGAGATCGTCAAAGAGTTCCTATATCAGGACTCGAATACGAAAGTGGCCGTGATCGTCTGTTTCTTCCCCCCGGCATTATTGAAAAAATCAACATGCACATCTGCCTTGTTCCTCAAAGTGTTACGAGATTATATATATATACACACACATATACATATACATATATATATATATATACACACACACATATCAAGTACTTCTAGCAATAAAGCAAAAGGAACTCCAGAAAATGATAAATAGACTAGTGATAACAGGTAGAAAATAAGGTATGGAAATAGATACAGAAAAATCCAAGGTCATGCGAATATCAAGTAAAGAAGAAGAAAATTTGTACATAAGTATTGGAGGAAAGCCATTATAACAAGTTTCACACTATAAATACCTTGGAAGCAGCATAACGAGAGAAGCAAAATGTACCTATGAAATCAGGACTAGAATAACGAAAGCAAAAGCCGCTTTCAGAAGAAAGAAACTCCTACTAACGGGGAATATAAAGGAGGCTATCCGTAAGAAGTTGATAAAATGGCTAGAATTTTTTTTTGTCAGTTAGCGGCGGTAAAAATAAGATTCATTCATCAGAATGGAGTCCTTTTAACTTCTCAGACACGTCTTCGCTCTAGTATTAATAGACAATTACCGAGAGAATATTATGACGTCGTCGGCACAAACTAGAGACGAAGTGAAGTGCGTCAGACCCACTGGAATGAAATTCGACGACGCAGGAACGAGGAAAATATTTTTGTCGTTACAAATATTGCAAAGATATACGGTGCAACTTACAAGCATTGAAGAGAGGAGTATAATTTCATCTTACCAATTTTCCATCGTGAATCTAAAAAATTTGTGATGAATATTTTTTTAAATGCTCAACATATACACCACGAATAATCAAACATTCATAACTGCATTTGCATACGAATCGATCCACTTTTAGAACGCCTCTTTTCAAATTGAAAACGATTAACCACATCAAACAGTAAGGTCTTTATCATGCGGACCAGTGTGTTCATTCAACTTATCAGCATACAACCAAATTAACAATAGTTGACTCATTTTTCGTCGATTCAGCTTAAGCATTAGTGACGCAAAAGAAATGTTAAGAGATAGAACTGAGGTCGGCACTTTTTTTTATCGAACAAATGAATTTGTACCGACCATTTTTGAAACGCTACGAAAAAAAATTTCCCGATCTAAAGACAACTTATTACTAGTTTCAAAATGCTTGCGAACAAAATAAATAGTAAGAATTAAAAAATATTTAAAAATCAAAAGGAATTTTTTTACTTAATAAAATAGGATTTAAAAATTCCATTTAACTAATGTTCTTTAAAATATACTAGGTAAGAACATAAATATCATCATTCACGGACGAAATTAAAATGTGCCATTTTGTCGTTTATTTTCCCTATCTGGACTGTTCATGAAAAACAATGACAAGACGGAATTATTACTACTGCCGATATATTAAATTGCTATCATAAGATCCGTTCCATCTGTCTAAATATCTATTTAATACTCTTAAAGAGAGTTTTCCCGGAGAGTACTCACAAGAACTATTAGGAAAGAAACTCACTAGCCAAAATTACCCAGAATTCCCCATGGCAATCTCCCAAAAGTGACGCCATAAAGATGGTCGAATGTTTCGCCCGGGGATGTAAATTTTTCCGAGAAAACGAGAAAGATTTATCAAGCCTAAGGCAAAATTCCAAAGCTAAACCAATACTAATGAAATACGTTGCTAGCCTAATACTTTCAACATATAAAAAATGAATTCCAAATTATGCTACAGTAAAAGACAGACAATATACCCAGATACGGAGTTCTGTATATCTGCTCTTTGTTTTAAAATCCTCATCCTGAGCAAGTAGCATTGCTTTGTCTCAGAGATAGATTGAAGAATAAAAAGTAACACTTGCGAGCATGTCTTGATTTAGAATTTAAAAAAATAAACACTTCAGAATTTTTGTGCACGCAATGTTTGAGATATCTCAAAGAAAAATCTCGAAGAAACAAATTGAGCCGCAAATTTTTAACAGCTGTCTTCAGACACAAATTAACGAGCAACATTTTAAAAATTACGCACAATGGCTTATTAACAGCGCTCAACGTCTAGTTATCTGGATATTCCGATAATTCATGTCAGATGAAAACTTAATTTTTTAATTGCAGTTAATTATAACCTTAAGGAAAATGTACAAACTTAAACGGATAAAAAATGGTGGGAATGTTCCCAATTCGAAAAACAATCAGGGATCCCAGCCGCTGCAGATGTAAATACAATCCTGTTTAACAACCCATTCAAGTTAGGGCAGAGAATTAAAATGTGGTCCAAGGAAGGGAGGAGTTGATTATTTCTACTTTACCCTAGGTAAGTATACAACAATTTATGTAATGTAACGTATGAGACACTAAAAGGAACAATTTACTGTGAGTTACTTTTCTAATACTTAAATCCAAAAAGAAATCCCAAATTAACAGTGTTCAGAGTCAGAGGTGTAGAATAAGGTAGTTCCAAAAGCATGAGATTGCTTTTAGGTTTAAGTAATAGAGAATACAGGATGACTAACAGAACTCGCATATCATTAATATCACTCAAATTTGACGTAGCAAGTCCTTCTAAGCCTTTCGTTTGCAATCATCCGAGAATTTTTGTGCAACGAATGTTTTTTTTTACATTTCGAGTATGAAACGACGCTAAGAAGCGATAAAGCGCGCTACCGTGGGGACTTATAGACCAGTAACAGACATATGGAACAAACAGCACGCATGTCCGAAGTGGCACGCGAGGCGAATTCGCTTGACACGGAATTTTCGTTGCAACTTATTATTTTCGCCGACTTTCAGAGTTGGAACAAAACAACGTCCAAAGGAAAACTTATGCTATCTCGCAAGAACGCGGTTATTTACAGGATCCGATACAAGAAAACGGACCGTTTTAAAACGTAACAATTGCTGCAATTTCATTGAAAAACTCAATTACATTACTCAATAGATACAGCTGTTATCTATGGTCTGTAATACAGAATGTAATAAATTAAGATAATCAACAGTATGAATAAATTTAGAAATTGATGCACAAATACGCTCTATGGAGATTTTATTTGTCTTAATTCTCAAAGCAATTGGGCATTAATGGGTAAAACGTAACAGAAAAAGGTCCGAAAAAAATTTAAAAAAATAAATCTAATGCTAAAAGTTTGAACCCAGCCAAGACCGGTATTGCCTTTTCCGTTACACATTTGTTTCACCAGCTAAGAGTAAAAACGATTCCGGTGACGTGCCTGAGATTATAATAAGTTAAAAAAGAAACCCGGGAAGTAGGACACGGCGGACCGTGAGGGGAAGGGGTGGTGGGTAGAGTGGGGTGAGCATGAGAATAGACCCCAGGGATAGCCACAGCCCGCACGGCGTGAAGACACTGCGGGTGTCCTAGGATGAGGCACCCAGGACGTCCTAACAGGAAGTCAAAAAGGGGAGGGAAAGTTCATTGGTCTATGAAGCGAGACCGAAATCTAGATCGCTAGATGGCAGAGATTTAGACAGTTACCCAATTCTCCCACTTGTTCCGTATTACACAGGCCTGAAAAGTTCTAACACCGCTGCCTTCGCACAAGGATTTAAACGAGTTTTGAAAGGTGTACTCAATGCCTGAGTACAGTTGCAAAATCGATTCTTTTGCGATTAAGCTAACGACGCATAAATATTATCGGATTTATGATTACTAGAATTAAATCCAGCGCTGCATCGAGATTTTTAAATCGTTATAATTTAGCTTTTAAAATAAAAATGTTCGCTTTTAAGAAAGATTTGCAACGATAACTTATAGCAAATACCAATTATAATGTTAGCAATTAACGAGAGGATGTTCCGATTGCCCATTATGAACTAAAACGAAATTTGCTCGACAGCTTTTTCATATAGGTTTACGACATAAAATCTCATAAAAGATAAGTAAAATGATGAGCGAGATGACAGATGTAGACATACGAAGAGATATGACCTCTTCTAAATGCGTTCACCTGAGCGCAAAGAATTCAAAACAACAGACGCTGCTGGAATATAATTAAAAGCTTTTTCGGCCTGAATATAAGTATATATTAAAAAATAAAGAAAACGAAACGAAATAATATGAAATAGGACGAGAGAATCCGTGGGTAAAATAATTTTATTCTGCACAAAATGACACTCAACAAAATGAACGAGAACTGTCAATTCATTTCAATTTATAACGGATTCCTTAGATTAACCACCTCTGGGCGATGGAGAGAGTTAAAAACATGCGAGCTAAAAAAAAATTAGAAATCATAAAAACGCGGCTTTCGACAGAGAAATGCTGCGTCGTGAGAAACAGCGCAAGAAGGACAAAGAAACAGAAAGAAGTGAATGGGAGAATTATTTGGATCAAAGTGAAAAGATAAATAGCGAGTGAAACGGACGTTACGACCAGCGATGAACAGATAATCGCCATTAACCGGTTGAGATTGAGACTGTAAAGCCTCTTCATCTTAACATAAAATACCAATAAAAATCCGCTAACACGCTATGTCGGACGGGAATAACTTCTTTAAAGAGAATTTACGACGATGACAAAAAAAAACAGAGAGGATAAATTTATTACCTAGAATCGAGTGCATGCGCAGTATTTAGAATGTTGTTCCTCGATTTAAAAAAATTGATGGCTGTTTGATATTAAAAAAAAATAAGTCGACAGTTATTGAAACATTAAAATGAAACGTATATTGAACATTTATAAGATTATGGAGTTAATAACGTGAAAGCTATCCTTATATCCATCCTTTCACGAGGTGCAGTACGCCATTTCAATAACGACTTTTTTTTAAAGGAAAAACACGCAAATCATCACAAACGAAAACGACATGAAATAATTTTAAACATTAACCATGACAATGACGTCTCGTTTGAGCAAAAAAAAATTGGCAAACCTGACCGATACGACGCAAATAAGACAAATAAAAAAAATCTTACGTAAAGAGCGGAAATCTATAGTAACAACAACACAAAAAATTCTCTGTTTCAGCGAACATTGCGTTCACAATTTACCACGAGGGGTAAACGAACGAGGGTGTAAATTTAAAACACTTTGAACCGAGTCAAAAATAATCACGTAGGAGGGGACCAGAAGAGAGAGGGGGAGAGAGAGAGATACTGACAAGGAAAGAGTACGACAGCTAGACGTAAAGGAAGACGATCACGGAGCTAGAGGAGCGGAACACGAGACTCAGTCAGACGGCTATAGCACAAGAGATACGAGCGCCTCGCTCAAAAAACCCACCCCCACCTTAACTCAAACCAGCCTAGTAGCTCCTTCACGGCAGACGGAGTCGCTAGCTCAGGAAGAGAAGAGGAGAGATAGGAAAGAGAAGGAAAGGGAAGGGGAGGATTATAGGGTAGAGCCTAGGAACGTTATGGAAGAGGTCGGAGACCTCTCTCTCTCTCTCTGGAGTTGAGACGGCACCAGACGCAGCAGGCAGTTAAAGACTGCACCTAAGTTGCCCATGGAAGGAGTGGGAGGTGAAGAGATGAGGAGGAAGAGGAGGGTGAGAGAGAGAGAGAGACGAGCAGACGAGGAGGGTGGGTCGAAAGGTCGAGGGAGGGGGGGAGGGAGTGAGGAGGAGGGAAGGAAAAAGGTGGATGAGGCGAGCAAAAGGAAGTGAGGAGAGAGAGAGGGACGCGGGAGAGGTTGGGAAAGAAGGGGATAAAGGTCAGAAAGGAGGAGGTCAAGGCGAGATTTTTAAGGGAAGTGGAAAAGGAGAAGATCCAGTAAAGTCGGCTGAACATACATACAGTCGAACTTCTATAAACTGGAATGTTCCATAAATCGAAGTGAATTCGTTTCAAAAGACAAAATATTTTCCGTGTTACCATTTTTCTCCTACAACTCGAATTTTCTCTAAGTCGTACATCTTCCGACTTTTAGAAGTTCCATTGTACCACGATTTTAACGTTTCGCATATCAGGTTGCACTTCAAAGTTGACAAAATGAGGACAACGTCTGGAATTCGCACGCGAAACGAAAGGGATACGAGGATTTATATGGCACTCCCGCGTGAATTATGGGAAGTGACGTTACGCGGTCTGCCGTCTGAGTGAGTACGGTGGGCGCGGTTCGTAGCGGTATGTAGCGAGGGCAACCCCAAAAATGATCGATCGGTCTCGCGCGAGGTTCGAAGGAGTTTTGTCCTTTGTTTTTTTTTTAGGAGCGCACGATCGGATTAATCGACGATAAAAAAAACGCAAAATCCAGCGTCTGCGGACGCGAGGGAGGAGACTGGGAATTCGAAAGCACTGACCTCGCCCAACAAAAGCACGTTATCTAAGAGACTACCTATCCCAAGGAATTCTTCACGAAATCGAACTACTCTGCCGTAGCCGAGGTTCTATCTTGCTACGGACTAGCAAATAAATAATGTTATCAACCTCTACGGCTGGGAACAATTATCAGACTTTTATCTCGTAGAAATAGTGCCATTCATCGTAGTCTTGGTGACAGTAATGAACCGGAAACGTACAGGTTGTACCTTCTTCCTTTTAAGACTGCAAGACGACTAGGGAGTTATTTATACAGGTACATATCACAATATATTCGAGGTAATAGAAACTAACGATCGCTCAAGTATTTACAACAACTAAAATATTGAAACATGAACTAAATATGTGAAGATATTTCCATGGACGCGCAAAACATCAAGTCTGATAAATGTTTGAGCGGTCCTGTTTACTTGGTAGAGAGAGAGATCGATTAAAATATTGAAATAAATATAATTTAAATGCGTGCGATTTTTTAAGGCAAAAATTAATTAATAAAAATGCTCCGATCGATACCCCAAATACAAAAACTTTCTTAAAAATAAGTAATGCGTTATCCACGAACATGGATACAATTAGCGTTTTTTCCCCATCAATAAATTCAGTAATATTTTGTTTTATTTCCCTATTAAGATTTCTCCCATAAACCCGATTGATGAAGTGAGTAGAATTTGGAACTTAATCCGCTTTTATATATGTAAATTTAGCTTATCTTATTTTTTATGCGGTTATACCGCCAAATATTCAGCCAGCAGAGCCTCGTTTGCAAATGCTATCAATGTGAAAACGTACGCTCAAACTTTCAACTATCTTTTATAATTTCGGAGACATTAAAAAAAATTAATGGACCCATATCCGAGACTATTTTTTTAAACTCGGGTCTAAAGAAAAAAAAACAAATGTCAGCAGTACAGAAATCTACCCTCCAAGTTTTAGCTCTCTGTCGTTTACGGTTTCGTCACAATTTCAATCTAAATAAGCGCACAAACAGATAGGAAGATGCCATAGTGAAACTATAAGAGCATTTTTTTTAAAAACACGCTGAAATCAGGATGAATATTACTAACATTAATATTAAGCGCAATTAACGTGGACCGCCTAATTTAATTTCTGAAACAAATGTCCACACCCTCAGTCACATTCTTCTTTAGCTAAATATTTCCAGACAGTAACAAAAGAAAGTAATTTCGTAACACCCAATGGACAGCGTGATGGCGTGGAGTATAACATTCGTTGAGAAATTACATTCGCTCGCTTTAAAAATGCAACGGAAAAATAATCGATCGTCGAGACGCAATGAAACTTTGACATATGAATTTAAATTAAACTCACAGGGCTTTACGCGTCTTCGGGAAAATTGTTAAGTTTGACGTAGGCGATGAAACGGAAAATTGCCGACTTGAAAACGTTAATCTTCATAATTACTGCTAAATCAAATAGTAATTAAATGTAATGGCAGAAAATGTCAAAAATGTCTGGAAGTAATAATTTACTGCCACCAGATACGGTGAATTCGAATAATGGCACTATGCGTCGCTACTAAATTGAGGTGCCGGCTCTAAAGCCCGCAACAAATATTTACCAACGACGTGGGCAGACAAAGAGGAAGAGAGATAGAGAGAGAGACAGGTGAATATTTAAGCGAGTAGTCCAGACGGGGACTGCGGGGCGGACCCACCTTTTTATGGCTGGGACGGCGAGTAAACACAGAAAAAATGAACGCGCAAGATTGATGTAATTTCATACTAATATCCGACCGAATGCAACGCAAGACGGGTAAAAAGGAATTATCATCGAAAGAAAAATAAGCAAAATTAGGGAAAAAGAAAGCAAAAAGCCAACGTCAAAATTAAAAATATTCGAAGGTGTTAAGGAAAACAATCGAACGCTTTAATGACTATAAAACTGGAAATTTGTACATCTATAGTAAGTTAAGAGTCCAGAAATGATAAACCGAGTTTGCCTAATAGTTTAGAATCCAATTTATGATGAAGGTAAATCCAACTGGATTGTCTAGCATTAGAGGTTTCCGAGCCTGGTGCTCGCGAGTTTCTCCCTGCTCTTGGGCAGTCTAGACAGCAGTATTCTTTCTACACAAAACTTAAAAATTCGCTCGCGAACGGGAAGAATTAAATTTCAATTGTTTCCTTGGTCAGAGTATTAAAACATATATTTACAATAACGTTGGTTTGCTTATAATTATGATTATCCCATTTTTTTCAAAAATATATAAAGACTCGCTTGATACTGTGGAAAATAACTTGGTGCTCGTCGCATAGAAAAGGTCAGTAACCGATGACGACGGTTGCATTATTTTTTAAATTTTAATTTATTCCTCACAAGCCCATAAACAGCACTTTACGGCCTTTTTACCATAAATGCAACAACAATAACAAAGACGTAAACATACAACCATGCCCTAGGCAGGATTCGAACCCGCGACCCTATCATTCGGAGCCAGACACGCTATCCACCCCTCTACCAACGCCGTCAAGTGAACTGACTTTTTCGACCGAGTTATAAAGCACAGCACGTTATACCACACACAAACACTAACAAGGAAGATTTGACGAAAAATAAAATGAAAATAACACCGATTGAACGAAAGGCTACAAGCTACATGATATGTACTATTCTTCAATTAACAGAAAATATTTTATAAATTATCGGATGTTCACATGCTGCATATATAAAAATGAATCAAAAACATTAATACGGAGATAGTAACTGAGATATTTATTTTATGAACTAAATTCTTTTTATCGAAAATAAATATAGCAGAGCTGGAAATTTTTAGACTACTTGTAACGGCGTAGCGGAGAGAGAGGGTTGCTGAAATAGACTGTCCATTAATGTTTAATATTGTAATTAAAATTTTAACTCCTTTAAAATTTCGTAAAATATTTTGAACCAACGGCGCAGTAAAAGCTTTAGTACAAGCTGAGCGAGGCAGGCGGCTGCCCGAGGCGCATAAGTCATGGAGACGATATCCCGACCATTTATCTATGCCTTACTTGCAAGTGAATAAATATTGGGCACTAAATTATACCGCGGAACAGGCTGGAATATTGATGGGATTCCTTCCATTTTTTTCATTGCCAATAATTTTTAAAGGGCGTTGAATAAATTAACGTGTATGTACTTTTAAAATATCTCAAGAAACATTTAGGGAAGGGGGCGCTGGAGTGTTATCTCGCCCGGGGCGCCAAAATTCCTCGGGTCGCCCCTGAATACAAATATATTGAAATTTAGAAGAATCACAGACGAAGGTAAATTAAATTCTTCATTTGTTAATCTTTCCTATTCCAATATACTCCCTACGCGGTGCTTTTTTATGCGCGTTTGGCTTCCAGCATGTCCGCATGTTCGTTCTCAGCTTCTATTGAACGGATTTTCATGAAATTTGGTATTAAGGACTCACAGTCATAGATAATAAAAAAAAGTCACATAAATTAATCATATAAGCCAATCAGGGGTATCACTTTACTGGTGACAAAAAATGAACTTTCCGTCACATCTCGTCAAGTATTGCTCATATCAAAATATTTTTCAAATTAAACTTATAGAACTAATAAATTAGAGTATTTCTTTTCCTATACATTTTTATCGTAAGAGTAACCGTTATCAAGAAAATCAAACAAGGAAGTCTTAATTCGAGTTGAACTTAGAAATTTTCTTGCATATTTACTTCTTCATTGTTTGCTAACATAAACAATCTCACAAAAATACGTTTTCTTACGTGTGCATGCAATATTTTTAAATAGAAAAAATGGATTATTTATGACGAAGAAAAGAACTTTAAAACGCTATTTCCTTTACGTACACGTATATCATTTCTTTCGAATAATCCATTGCTCGAAACGCGCCCATTTGTGATACGCTGTACACGTTGGCGGATCTGGAAGCTTGCCGCCCCTAGACCAAATTATTTTTCCGCCCCCTTAAAAAAATGTCAATAAAATTGACTAAATTTATAAATTATACCAGAAGAACAATCCATTCTTTTCCCGGGTATTTATGATTAATACCTTGACAGGCTTCCTTAGGTTGGTACCAATGGTCTTTCATGATATCGAAGTAATCTTCTTCGACCTCCATAATTTTGAAAATCACACTGAAAGCTTTCTTTACAGTGCTTCTTCATATACTATCTATATTGACGATCTAGCAATTTGGCCAATGAATATACAAATCCGACCGCCCCAAAATCCTGCCGCCCCTAGGCCATTGCCTACTTTGGCTTTATTGCAAATCCGCTAATGGCTGTACACTTTCCTAACTTGTTTCTACCAAAAGAGGTGCCGGAACGCAATAGAGATGAGTGGGGGGAAATAGGAAATGAGTATAATTTGTCAGGGGAGAAATATGTGAGATCGTACAATATGAGTAAAACATCAATTTATTGCAAATGGCTACGTCTGATTTGTTTTAGATTACCCAAATTAGTATTTTATTGCAATAAAGGTTCCGGAACGGCGTTCCAACGGAAAAAAATCACTGCTCCTACTTATGCTTTAAAAGTGAATTTTTTTGGGGTGGAGAGAAAAAAATGGAGAATGTGAAGGATAGGTTCGCCATATCTCAGGTGAAATTTAAAAATAAAACGAATGATCTTTAATGCTATCAACATTTCCCCGCCACGCTTTTGACGGGCAATCACGCCATTGTACTATAAAGGTTAGAATGGCCTATCTTCCCCCATTAAATGCCACCGCGGTAGAAGTTTGGAAGGTTACAGAATGCGAAGATGTACATATATAACCCTGTGACGGCATTCGAGAACTCCCATTAAAAGTTCCGAAAGGGGTCACGCGGCTTAAACTCCAGACCGGAACGACTGAACATAAGGGACCATGCATCCTCCTCAACACAAGAGACCACCTCGGATGTATTCACTAAGTCCATTAACCTAGTGTAGTTGGGATAGAACCGGAAAATGAAACAATACAAAATTTATACCAGGTGACACACGGACTTACCACGAGTTTCTGGGAGAAGAAAAAAAAATAAAAATTTTCCGATCAACTCCAAAAAAAAAAAAAAATACTACGTCGCCTTATGAGTTATCGGGGAGAAAGTCGGAAGAATGCGGAGAGATGGACTCGCGTGGAGATGGATGGGGAGAATAAAAAAAAAGTTTGGGGGCAGAGACGGAGGACAAGAGAGGAGGGTGTGGGGGGGGGAGAGAGAGAGGAGGGTGAGAGGGGGAATGAAAGGGGAGGTGGGAGGAGAGAGAGCCGCTAGGAGAGCGAAGGGGTGGCGGTGGCGCGTTCGCTTAGGTAAGGGAATCGATAACCTCAACCCCCGACTCGGCTCTCCCAATGCACCAACGGGGGCCGGGAGTTGCACGCTGAGGCAGAGGGGGGGAGGGGGAGGGGGGAGGGCGATGAAGGGGAAGGAGTGGGAGAGAAGAGAGAGGAGAAAACCGACTTCTCTCCGGATATCGCTTCCCCTTAAACGCGGAAATTCGTAAAAAAAAGGGGGGAGATAAGTCGCCAACGATTAGGCGAAATAACACATTCCGCTTCGTCTCCAAACGTCGCTATGTGAAGTCATTCGAGTATTGATTTTTGCTCGCCCGGGAAAAATCTCTTTTTTTTTTGTTTTCTGACAAAAAAACAGGTGAGATGAAAAGGAAACGGAGGGTTTCGTGGGGTACGTCGGGTATTTTTCAGGGAATTAAAAGTGGTTTTCGATGGAATTCTCACGTACATACATCTCCATATTATAATTACATTCAAGTGAAATATTATTAAGAAGAAATATGCAAGGAATTCACATCTGCGTTCCAAAATCCTTTGAAAATTGGTAAAAAAAATTAGCAATTTCTACGCTATTGATGGCAGCCTAATTTAAATTTGTGAAAGGTTTTAAGAACCGTCGAAAACTATGCAGGTATTTGAAACAAATTTAATGCATAAATTGCAAAAAATGAAATGTAAATCAACGTTTCTATTATGGTCTAATTCATAGGATTTAGTATCCACGATCATAAAATAAATAGCTTTTATAACCTTCAGCACAAAATTTCGCGTGAGTGACTGTAAAGTTTATTTATTTTGCGACGAGATTTGGTTTAAGAGAATGAAGTGTATTTATTGTCCAAAATGAAATTTCAAAATGAAGTCCGATAGTGAAAACAATTCGTAATGCTATAATTTGAGAAATCAAAATTTGAAGTTGATGATTAACAAGATTCCTCACAATATCGATAAGATAACGAAGGAAAAGTTTCTGATTTGAAACCAGCCATCGAAAAATGCGGAGATAAAGTTGAGAAAAAGTATATATATAATCACAAAAAAATGAGGATATGAATTCTACGCTGAACATTTTCTATCGTGAGATTCCAAGATGGCGGAATTCGAGCCATCTGAGTTCAAAAATAAAACGATCGATATAGACAATAGGAACAAATAAATAATTCAACAGATACGAAACTATTTTTACACGAGCCACGTTCTCACGGAATATCGTGATTCAATCGATTTGTGTCCGTTACAAAAAAATAGCTTTACTATCCAGTGGAAAATTACAGTTAAAATTTTACCATCAACAATGGAACTTGGTATTAAAGTCCATGGATCTAAAACACAAGCACCGAGGTTAGGAAATATTTTTCTAAAAAACTGATAAATAAATTCCGCAGAATTCGAAAAATCAATTCTTTAAGAAGCGTTTATCTAATCACACGTCATCCAGTTGTTACTAATTACCTTTATTAATACAGGTTTTTCTATTTTCGCGAGGTAAGAATTTTAGAATAGCGAGTAATGACTGATAAACGTTCCTCGAAGTAAGTACCTACGCACGAAGCATACCGGCGATTCGGAGAAAACTATTAATAGAAACATGTAAGCTACCGAGTTATTTCATCGTGCGATGATTGAGAGGTGAAAAAAAACTTAAATTAGAAAGACATGGAATATGTTGCCAGTTAATACACCTAAGAATTAAAAAAAGACATTTTGATTTCTTGTAACTACCTATCCAATTTACATATGCATGTACTAATTCGTGATTGAATTGTTATGACAACCGTTCGGATCTAAACGCATTATACCGTCAACATACGCTACGTTGTATTTAAAAAATCTATTGCGTCCAGCACGTGACTTTCTCCATACAGAGTAATGAATATCATTGCCCTCGACATCAGCGTCCTCAATAATAATTACTGGCCAATGCTCTTGTGAATAATTTTCAAACACTGAATAATTTTCACTGTGAAAAAACAATAAGTTGATAAAATTGTTAACTGTTGCCATCAGGGTCGGACTTTCGAATAAGTAGGGCCTCACGATATGTGGGGCCTAAAAAAATGCATTTCAAGTTTTACTGTGTTGCTTTACAGGAAAACGTGGAATTGTTTTCAAACAAAGCGACAAAATACAAAGAAAAATTTAATATTTAAATTAATCTGTTATACTGTTATGCAAACACTTTTAATCATAGCCTTATACAGTCATTATTGCATACTACTAATGATAAGAAATAAAGTTTTCACCACGTCAGTTTCATGTTTATTTCTTAACGTTCATCCCTTCGGTCAGAATAACAAATATATTTTTTTTATTTCGAATTTTAGGGGCCGCATAAACTTTTATTTATGAAATAACGTCTCAAACAAAACTTGAAGAAAATTATATTTTCTACAACTTTGTTGATGAAAAATATTTACATAATAAATTGAGTTATGAAGGAGATATTTTGAAAAAAAACGAAAAAATTACTAGAATAAACCATTAGTGTGTTTTGATTCGGAGAACCCACTAAATTCCTGCCACACACACATACGCAGGAACCATCGAGAAAAACGAGTACATATTTCCTTTGAAACCTGGAATTCGATTTCTTTCACGAATACAATACATTCTCCTATACTAAGAACAGAGAATGCAAAAAAAGTAACCATTTTTCCTAAGTTTCGTAAACGCTTAATCGTTGAACCAATCGGGCAGTGGACGCGCTCAGCAAAATTTCTGAATGATTCAAAGGGGTTCGAATTACGACAAACGACTATTCCCTACTCCCGAGCTTAGACAAAAACGGCGAAAGGATGCAGGGTTTATTTTTAGAAGAGGGCGGATATCCTCGGATAACAAATTTAAAAGAAAAGGCAAGATGAAATAATCAATGTGCCTGCTTACAACAGCACACATCAACAAGCTTTATAACACTCCGTCGCATCCTAATCGAGAAGATAGGTACACTAAATATATATATATGGAAAATGAAAGGTAATTATAAAGGTGGCAACAAGGTGTTGGAGGAAGCCCAGTGGACACTTACCAAAACTGGAGAGCCGCTGAGGGTGCTGAAGACACACGAAAAACAACACAAATTCGAAAGCTTTTCGGGCCGAATCCCTTCGTAAGCGACGAAGAGAGGCGTACTTTCGAATGTGTTGTTTTTTGTGTGTTTCTGATTTTGTCTTCAGCACCATCAGCGATTCTCCAGTTTTGGTAAGTGTCCACTGGGCTTCCTCCGACACCTTTTTGCCACCTTTATATATATATATATATATATATATATATATATATATATATATATATATATATATATATATATATAGAGAGAGAGAGAGAGAGAGAGAGAGAGAGAGAGAGAGCAACGCATTCATCGTGATGTAACGACGTAATGGAAGGAAATATGTTAATGGCGATTGGGTAAGACCCTGTATCTGAGATATTTCACGACTTTTTAAGGATAGCCCAATATAAAGTCCTCAGCCGAAAAAAAAATTTTACAAGCCGTTCGTAGGTTAAAACAACGAAATAGAACGAGGAGGTCAAACATTTAGTTATCTTTCCTTTGGCGGCGGAAGTGATGGAATAAGAGCC
The DNA here is from genome assembly GCA_036926305.1 of Uropetala carovei. NCBI lineage: Eukaryota > Metazoa > Arthropoda > Insecta > Odonata > Petaluridae > Uropetala > Uropetala carovei. The sequence continues at coordinate 1,319,424 of JAXCHB010000044.1, read as the reverse complement.
TCGCGTGATAAAAAAGACGAGAAACGGGAAGTTTTGTGAGCTATTTCTCGAGTATTCATCGTGCGTACACAAACATTTTAAACGACCCGCACTTGCCCTTTCAGCAATTGAAACGATGCTTCATTTAAACGACTTTTTGACGGAACAAACGTTTCGCGAGAATCGTCCATCGATAAATTACCACTGAAGAAGTCTTAAGATTTGAATCTTAACTTTCTTAAACGTTTGGTTGCTGCAGAGTTAAGCAGAACGTACACTGACATTTGCACATGCGCTGGCGCGACTACTGCATTTTTTCATTTTTTAGGCGCGTTTCGCTTCCAACGTGAGCGCCTATTAGCGGCGGTCTGTCCGTCTGTCTGTCCGTTCGCATGTTCGTTCTCGGCTTCTACCAAACGGACTTGCATGAAATTTTATATTACGGGCTTACAGTCACAGATAATAAGAAAATCACATAAATGAATCACGTAAGTCAATCAGGGTACCACATTACTAGTGACTCAAAATCAACTTTCCGTCATATCTCGTAAAGTATTGGTCATTTAAAAATAGTTTTCAAATTAAACTTATAGAACTAATAAATTAGAGTATTTCTTTTCCTATACATTTTTATCATAAGAGTAGCCGTTATCAAGAAAATCAAACAAGAAAGTCTTAATTCGAGTTGAACTTAGAAAATTTCTTGCATATTTACTTCTTCATTGATGCTAACATAAACAATCTCACAAAAATACGTTTTCTTACGTGTGCATACAATATTTTTAAATAGGAAAAAATGGATTATTTATGACGAAGAAAAGAACTTTAAAACGCTATTTCCCATATCCTTTCTTTCGAATACTCCATTGCTCGAAACGCGCCCATTTGTGATACGCTGTACGCAGTGGCGTAGCTAGGCGTGCGCGGGCCCCCGGGCTAAATTTTTTTCCGGACCCCACCAAGTGAACGTATTCCGTAGTTTCAGCAAAGAAATTCGCCCAAATTTAAAATGCGTTCTTCGTTTTTTGGACCCGCTCAAATGTTTGTAAGTCGACCTGATTGACCCTCACAATAATGAAAATATTATGTAGATGAAATAATTAATTTCGTTGATCGCTAACGAGAGAACCGACTTCCATCAGCACGGAGACAAAATCTCAAAATGAGTTAGCTATGGCAAAGCAGTATCGTGCTATGGGAAGTGGACCAATCACCAGACGCAAATCCAGTGTTCAGAGCAGGCTAGGAAAATCGCGGGGCCCGGTGCAAAGTGTGCGCGCGGGGCCTCTTACGCGTCAAAATATTTTAATAGTAAATTTCAATAACTAAAGCAATCTCTCTCAATATGACACATCGATATTTTTCAAATTTTATTTAAATGCGTGTACTTTTATAAATACGACAAATGTTTTTTATAGGAAGCGCGGTGCAGTCGCACCGATCGCACAGCCATCAATACGGCTCTGCAAGTATATTTTTCCTTCGGTCCTAAGCGCCCGAAGCCGTCCGTTATCTCATAAACGAAACAGCATCGTCTGCAAGAGTTATGGGACGCTGATTTGTAAGGAATCTGTTTATACTCTTTGTAAACATTCTATTCATCCTAACCACATTGCCCTGTGCTGCTTAATTAAGGTTGCACAGAGAGGGTGTCTCTTATTTCTTCATCGTTTTGTATTTATCCCGAAAGTGAGGATTAGGCCGTAGACTTCTTATGCCTATACTGCTTCCTTTGGGGAATATTTCTTCCTCTTAATGAGAAAGATGGTTCAAAACTGTCCCGGCAAAATGAAAGAAATTCTTAACATTTTGGTCTCAACATTCAATCTCTTGCGGGCCCCACTTAAGCACGGGCCCCTGGGCTTCGCCCGGGCGGTATCTACGCCACTGGCTGTAGTACGCTTTCCTAATTTGTTTCATTTTTCTATAGATGCTGAAGTGCCAATTGAAGTTATTAGCACGATATTTTTATTTCCGATTTTTTAATCCTGGGTTCTGATCTCTAACGTTAAAAATGTGAAATCTATCGATCAATCGTAGCATTTAACAAAATATTTATAAAGATGCCTCATTCATTATTTATCCGTAATAAGATACACCTACTTACAGTGGAACTTGCGAAACGTTAAAACCGTGATACGGTGGAACTTCTATAAGTCTAACCTCAAGGGAAACAAAAAAATATTCGACTTGTAGAAAATTCGAGTGATAGAAGAGAATTGACACGAAAAAGATTTTGTCCTGTAAAATTAATTCACTTCGAGTAATGGAAAATTCGAGTTAAAGACGTTCGACTTATAGAAGTTCGACTGTACTATGATAGTATATAAAATCTCTAGTTTAACATACTTGTATGAAGCAGGCTTTCATTGTTACTTGAGATTCGTGCTTAACTGTTCTCATAGTTGAATCATTTCCTCGGCTGATGAAAATTATCTTCAGTTATGTCTTCGATGGTAAATTAGAAGAATATTCGTTTACCAATTTTGGAAAATATTCTAACACATCTGTGCACACCATCGTAATACTAATTAGCGTCGCATAATGAACACATAATTGGGTTGAAGGAGACTTCGTGAAAAGCGCCATTTCTCGGCGACATACTGTGCCAAGTATGTGGGCTCAATAAATAAAATTCTAATTAACAGTCCTTCCTATAATCCTGCATACCATAAAAAAATATATAACCGTTATTTGAATTAACGGTTTCGTTTAAAGCGATACTCAATTGCCAACTATATTCATAAATATTATAACATGAAAAAAAAGGAATATGATTACTATTGTTACACGATACGTGGATATGAATTCGAAAACATTAATATGATATCTTAAAAATTATATATGACCGTCTGAATAATTTACTCTCATTTTATAAATTTAAAGTGGTTGGATTTTGGGCCAAATTTAAATGCATAGATTAACAATTGAAATTATTTTACTTAACGCAATACTAAATACAAAAGTTGACTATATGAATCGATTCCAGGTATTTAGACACTGAAAAGGCGATAAAACGAGGACATAGATACCATGAGACTTAATTAAGAAATTTTGAAATATTTTCTTTCTAAAATGAAAGGTTATTTTTAAGACGAAAGCGAATCAGAAGCTTTTCCTTTCCATCCTGCCGTTAGAGAATTAAGTCAATCTGAAAGTCAAAACTCGTTTTTCGTGCTAAGTCACTAATATCCTAAAAAATAGATGAAAAGAGGCATACAAGAAAACCTCCTTAATTCTATATCGGATATTACGGTGCATCTAATAATTTGAAGTCGTTAACATTCCCCTGTCAACAGTTCTGTATGGTCTTTAGTTACTTTATTTCGAAATACGGTTAATTTTCAATTCGAATACAATATTCGGCCCCCATGCGCTGCATAAACCGTAGTTTATTTCAAAACAAATTCCGGAAGTGGTATGTCTTGTACTACTTGAAAATAAAAGTGTTCAAGTGGTTTTGCGAAGCCATAGCTGCCTGATAACGTTCCGATTTCGGGCACTTCCGTAAAGGAAAAAATGGATGAGCTGAAGCAGAAGACTTGGGCTCGATTTTAAGAGCTCAAATGGATGGCTTGAATGTTACCAAAAGCATCATATAAAATGGGTATGTGCATGACATGCGAAGTATCATCCTTTAATACCATAGCTGTTGATAATTTGCGAGAAACGATCTTTCCAATTCTTGAAAACTGCAAGCTGAAGAACATCTTCGACTGCGGTGAAACTGGGATATTTTATTATTTGCAAAGAAGTCGGACACTCACATTGAAAGGTGAAACATACCACGGCGTGAAAAATCCGAAGAAAGGCTGACCGTGTAATAGGCTTGTAACGCAGGTGGAAGTAAAAAATTAAAACCACAAGTTCGAAAAACCTCGATATTTTAAAGCGATGACATATATTCCTTCGAACTACAAGGTTAACAAAAATGCTTAGATGATAGGAAAACGAGATAAGGAGTGGCAAGAGAGGCGAATGGCTTTCCAAAACGGGAACATTATTCTACTACTGCAGGGATCTCCAAACTACTGCCCGCGGGCCACTTCTGACACGCGAAGTGATTTCATCCTGCCCTCCTTACCTCATCAATTTCTTTAATTTTTGTGTATTTACCTCTAGGAGTTTTCATAGAACATAATTACACACACAAACACACACACACACATATACACACACACGATATTTTCTGAGTGCTTGGATGCAAAATACTTTAAATATAGGCGTATGACATATTACAAAATCAAACAAAATTCACAAAACATGCCTTAGAAAATAACTGGAAGAACCTCCTAATAACCATACAAATATTTTTTAAAAAAAGGAAAATACGAGCACTCCGGTTTAAGAGAATCTACTCCACGCCAGTGATCCTCCTTTTCTTTGTTCACACACATACACACAAAACAAACAAACACACACACACACGAGCACTTCCCTTCCAAAAAAATTGCCTAATACGCATTTCGGAATCAAGGATTCCATCGTCAGTACGCCGATCAAAAGGAAATTTTCACATGGCTCGATCAGTCATTTGAAAGTTGTTATGTGGCCCGCAGAGTCATACATGAAGCTTCATGTGGCCCTTTAAGTTACAAGTTTGGTGACCCCTGTACTAATGGATCAGTATGCTGCGCACAATCGAGAGGGCGTGAATTTGAAGTGTGGGCATGTTATATTTCTGCAAGCTAACACTGCAAGTTTCATGCGGTCCCTAGACCTGGGAACTATCAACTCCCTTAAATGGCCTACAAAAATCGATTGGTAAGGAATTATCTCAGCTAGATTAAGGAGAACAACAGGATAGATATCAGGAAATGAATGCCCTAGACGGACGGCATAAGAAAGCGTAGGTTGCTGTGTCGTCATTTCAAATCGCTTTGCGAAATCCTATTGTCAGCATGAAAAATGAAGTCGAAATCGAAAATACGACACCGGATTTTGAGGAACGTGTTGAGCTGAGGTCTGAAATTGCCGGCCAAATACACTTCGAAGATCTCGCTAATATCGATTGCATGGTAGCAACTTCCGGACAATATATGGATTCAACGGATGCGGCAGCTCCCACGGCAGCTTCAGGGAACGAGAGAGAACAAGATGAAGAGAGCCTCCTTGAACCTGCACTTGTTACCCGCAAAGAGGTCTTCACAGGGCTTGCTGTGTTCGAATCACCTATGAGCTGCGACGTAGATGGCAGTTTTGTCAAAACAACGGATTAATTAAATGAATTCTCAAAGGAAAGAAAAACTAATGGATATTTCAAAAAACTCTTATATGAATAGATGAATTGATAACTCATTTCATTTTCACGTGATACATTTTACGCTGTCTCTCCATCTTAATTTACAACTATTTGTTCGTTAAGTACGTGAGTAATCTTCTTGGCATCCCGCGTCGAACTGATACATCAGAATACTACAAAAGTCATAAAATGATTGTGAAAAATCTACTAGAATCTACCATCGGTGAATTATCCCTTTAGCCGAAATGCGAATTTGGTTTCCACAGCCATTTAATGACTTGTGGAGAATTCTGATCGATCGATAAAACCTTAGCCGTAAGACAAGCGTTATAATTATCCACATTAAACGATATATGTATTTCGTACTTTTCCAAAGAAAAATGGAAAAAGTACGAAGTGTATTATTTAATATAAATAATATTGCCTACTTCCACGAAGTCACGCCAGATTAGATCAATTATAGCTTGATAATTCTTTGAATCGAGTTTTGTAACATAAACCAAGAAATATCCTTCTAGGAGACGACAACGGTATTCGCAACCACGCGAACGAAAGATGGCTTAAAACCTCTAAATTTTCCATAAAAATTAAATATCGGATAATTCGAACCCGTTTAATTCGAAGCTATGGAGTTTTAGCATCTTGGGTTTCCAATTAGCGAGGTTTTCTTGTATTTCGAATGAAATTCTTTCTATTGTTAGATTACATTTAAATGATCGAATATGTTAGTTTTCTTATTTTATTAATTTTTTCGGTGTTCTGAAATCTAATCCTTTATCCCCCCTCCCTTGCATCCATCCTTGAGCATTATCTCTACTTGTTCGGGAATTCACTTCAAAAAACGTGACAAACGAAAAATCAAGAGTCAATTTTAGTTAAATCTATAATTTTTAGTCATCTCCAGCTACTTAGTGGAAAGCCAGGTCGCGGCTCTGCTTCACGCTGCGCGTTTTCGCTCGTCGGAGCAATCACCGAAGTTCATAAAATCATTCAGCGGAAACATGGCCTTGAGGAAGGCAGTGTCTAACAACAATGGAAGTGATGACCTCAGTGCATTGTTCTGAGATGCTGGGTATAATATGAATTCGTAGTAATTCGAAATGCTAAGTATGTACATGCCGCTCATAAATCGCGATTTATTGTAAATTCGTTTTTCACGTTTCATATCAAAACTTCCGAACGTATTTTAAACAAAAGGCAAATTTTAAAAAAATAATTCAAAGCAATGCTGACATTTTTATTTACTTCGGTATCCTAATTTAAATCATTAATCCGTCCTAGCATATATTTTTAAAATATTTATTCAGTAACAAAACAAATGCTACCCAATTTAACAATGATGATACTTTTGTTTAGTTGAGTAGATACTCAATATTTAATTACTATTTGGACGAATACCGGTAGAAAATATAGTTTTAACAGTAGGAATTCTGTGCCAGGATCGTTAATTATCCACAACAAAATAATAATCACATAAACTGTCCCACAAAACACTTTACATGGTATTGTTAGCCAATGCAAATAATATACATAATCAGAAAAATCTACATGGTTTTGTTATTCTCCGCCTAAACGATTTGAGATTTAGTTTGTTGGAAATTTCAGACAAAGGAATAATTAAATTAATTTCACACCGAGTGTTAAATCTGAATATTAAAACCTGCAAACGCAATAAAAACTTTAAAATAATTTAGCTGATTTTTTACAAAAACAGTAAAATGAAGAGCGGTGAAACATGAAAAAGTCTTATAAATGGCAAGGAGCTTCAGTAGCAATCCTCAGTAGTCAATCACCCTTCTTTAAAGTTTATTTTCAAGCGCCCAATGTGTTTTAAACATTCCATTCCCCTAAAAACCGCGCGCCTTAAGTCTTTGATTTCGTGCCCTCGAATGACTTCACTAATATACCACATTAGCTCGATTTTCGGAGGGCCTTCAAACGTAAGGCGACCTTAAATTTCAGACGATGCGAGAAAGCAAAAAACCTTATGGAGACCTTAGCTCTTCATTTTTATTTCGAAAGGTTAGTCGTAATTTCTAAAGTGAATTTATGCAACCAACAAACAATGTAACACTTTCATTCGGCAAAATATGTAGAGTTTGAAAGCTTACCAGCAGAGGGCTGCAGCCTTGGCATGGCTGGATCTGATGGAGTATTTATTTATTTAATCGGACTGATAGGGCACGATTTTGTTATCCTCTAAATTTATTTCAAATCAATTAAACGAATTGTATTTATTTTCATAGTGAGATTTGTACGTTATCATTGTTACAATTTGTTTTTTCTTTAAATTTTGTTTGTGAGTTTTTAAATGATGAGTAGGTATGTAACTTGAATATAACTGAAATATTCACGCGTTGCATGGGTAAAAAATAATAAGAGAAATGAAATGACTTATCAAAATCTAACAATGTATTGGACAGTTCTTTAATCATCAGTAAATTTGGAATAAGTTTCAGATAAAATTTCTGACAATTATAAATTTCTGTAAAACTGACTGGGTAAAACAGGTACAATGGAACTTTGTTACAATCGGAAGGAATGTAACGAAGATTTCGAACGGAAAGACACGAATGAAAATTTTCATGGGTACAACGCCCACTCTCTCGGTTATTACAAAAAATAAATAATCCAAGTCCCTATTAGAAGTTTTCGCTATAACAGTTTGACAGTATATTAATAAAGAATTTAAGCAGACTAAAGCAATATTTATAGCCGAAGATTCATTCTGTATAGTCTTATACAATTCGAAATATTTTACACAAGTAACTGTTATTACTTTAAGCTTAACGTAATAGACGAAACATCAAATTAACATTTCCACAAATATCCCAATATTTTGACGGTTAAAAAATACTTTAAACTAACGTTAACGAATAAATTATACAAATTCGTTCAATTATCTTCGACAAAAACTTTCATTTCAACGGAGGCAATATTTTCTTCAGCAATTTAAATTTACTGATACAGTATTGCAAGACTTCCGCTCCCTGAAGCCCTGTATTTGCAAAATCAAGGCACAAAACTGCAATTTTGGCATTCGATCTGGCGAGCTCACCAAAAGTAAAACGAGACGCTTCCTGCTGTTATAACGTTGGCAGTGGCACGTTTCTCGTGCATGCCTATCTCTATATAGCAGGCGTCTGAGTAGGAACAGAGAATTTGCGTTAATATCCTGAAACACACCACGAGCAAGCGGCAGGGAGTGCTTGCAACACATCTGGTCCTTATCTAACAACTGGCATGGTGTCCAAAATCGTCAGAGGAAATACTCACCACAAATATCAACCTCCCATAAGGGAAACTTTCTTCTAATGTGTGGTCGATAACTACGTTTACTAGGTACATATTCCACTAACCCAAGAATATTTTATATATACGATACATTTGGCAATTAGCTAAATAAACTTCCGAGAATTGATAGAAATTTTGCTGGGCAAAGGTTACCCATAGGATATTCCTAGATTCTTCGATTTCAAGATAAATACGTAAACACCGTAAAGATAAATTGGTTTCTCTGTGTCATATCCATATCGAGAAAAGAAGGACGGAGAAGAAAAGTTTGCACTGTGACCGCATTTATATCGATAGAAGAGATGAGTAAGACGTTATCATGCGGCAATGATTTTGGAATTCGGAACGGGGTTTTCCGCGTTCTCCCAGCCTACGCGACTCCCACAAACATCGCCTACATATTTGGACCGCAATTCAGTCCTTTCGTCTTACTTTTGAGATAAAAACTTTCTTAAGAAACGTGGAAAAGTGCGACGCTTAACGTTTCCACAAATACAGGCGAACTTCTGTATAAGTCGAAAGTCTGTAACTCGAATTTTCCATAACTCGAAGTGAATTCATTTTACAGGACAAAATATTTTTCACGTTATTTTTCTTCTTCTACAACTCGAATTTTCTACAAGTCGAATATATTTTTTTGCTTCTCTTGACCTTACAGAAGCTCCACCGTATTTCCACAAAGTTTTCATTCCATTAAGACATTTAATCGAGACGAAAAAAATTACGATAATGCGAAATTATAAACAAAAGTCGAAAACAACCCGTCTTATTAGCGCAATGGGTATGAACCGACAAATAATCATACAGCTTCTCCATCCTCATTCCACCTCCTTTTAGCCTACTTATTACCTTTTGGCCTCCTTTCACACAGCATTCTGCTATTTAGTGTCGTACTAATTTTCTCTTTTCCCCAGAATCTCTTCTCCTCCTCTCTTGGGAACGCTGAAAAAAAATACACTGCCGAAACGTCTATTAGCGCTTCGAGGCAGTTTTTTTTCCTTCTATCTATCTCGATATCTGAATGCTTTTGGTCCTTCTCTCTTTTCTAGCCTCCCTCTATCTCACCCGTTACCTCCTCCGTTTTCCTTTAACGACCCTTCTATCCCATTATCCGTTTGTCTTCATCTCTCTCTCTCTATCCTTCCTCGTCTTCTTTTTATTTCGCTCTCCTCTTCCATGCCATTGCTCTTCCTTGCACGTCTCCCGGCTGACTCTCCTTTGCCCCACTCTCCCAAATCGATTAGGAGGCTGGACTCATTTCAAGCTGTTTGCAACAGGCACTACGGCCACTCCGCTCCCTACAAAAACCTCTCTGAGAGAAGACGTTCGTCAAAAACGCTCGTTTCTTCAAGCCCACCTCTCTTTCACTCCTCCGCTTGCCCAACCAAGAAAAATATAGCGTCCGCGGTAAAACGATAAGGAGGACAATTCTTCCGTGACGCGACAAATTACGTCGCACGAGAAACTTTCACGCAGCAAACGCACGCGAATCATCTCTCGTTTATATATTTCCTCGTGATTAATTCGTGCCATTATCTCTCCCTCTCTCTCATTTTCCGTATCTTATCGACCTTCCATTCTTTGCATACGCGCCGCTTTTTCGAGATATCCCGACGGCTCGGTTGAGCTTTTAAGGAAAATGGTTCGCGGTCGATGGAATGGGGGTGGAGGAAAGGGATGTTTTGAGACCGCCGCTTACTAAGCACCGAGGGACAGCGTGAGAGGGGATTATCGGGGTCAAAAGGATTGAGCATACTAAACGGAAACCCTTCCAAAGCCATCCAACTCGAGTGTTTCTTCTTTTTTTTGTTCTTTTGCGCCACCGCATCCCTCCTCCCTCCCCCCGAGGAATTGACCATGATCGGATATATACGACAAATTGCGTTTGGCGTGCAAAGCGCCAAAAATGGTGGAATTTGGTAAAGAAGTATCAATTCGGCGACGATTTTGCACGTTTCCGTGGTATTGACACAGCGGAACGCGTGCTGCTTGCAAAAACTTAACGAAAAAATGTGGTCCTTGCGCAAAAAAATATGACGGCATCAAAATTTCTTCATCGAGAAAAATAATCACGTTTCGTCAAAGAAAATTATGCGAAAGGAAGGGGTTAGAGCCGAAGTTTAATCGATGGGAAGCAATGTTAATAAACAGATAAATTCTGGTTCAATTTGGTAACTAGAATAATATGCCGAGTTTTCGGCGAGTGACTATAATAACGTAGATTGGTCTGGGATCGACAAGCGAATATGACCGGGTTCAGCAGAGCGGCGTTAAGGTCTCGTAGCTCGGCCCTAGTCCTGCATATGCGTAGCCCGGATGCTCCTACTACTCCTCAGTTTTACTACAGCAACGAGGCATGCCACGGCATACACCAGAGAAGGCTCCGATTTCGATAAGTTTTTTAAATACGAACATGCCTATTATAGCTAAAGTTATCAGAGGAATGCCTCGCGAAAAAAAACGACTATTCCAAGGATACTCTTTAGTGCCAAAAATCCACGCATATACGAGCAATTAGCAATTATAGAGAGGAAAAAATTTCAAAGAAAATTTACGCCAAAATGATTAACAAGAATAAACAAACATAAATAACGCGAAAGGTCGCAAGTTTGAAGGAGTGGCATGTTAATTTATTCTGCAATCAATCACGACTGAGCAACGACCGGAATTCATGCGACCCAAAAACAATCGTAATAGCGGCGATACAATTTTTGTAAAAATTGAACAAAAATATTTTGACAGTATATAGAAATACTATTTCACTAACTTCCGGTGCTTTACGGATGCGATGGTAATCCAGTATTTTCCTTCTTGTAAGATTAAAAAGATGACGTTCGATAAATTTTCTAAAACAAACGGAAAATTACAAACGCGTTTTATTCGAAATCACCATACAACCCCTTAAAATTTCTAGCGTGCATTTTCCTCAAATTGCGATTAATTCCGAAAGTAGAACAATGTAAAACAACAACTTTAAAACAAGGTTTTGAGATTATTTCAACAGAAGAACAAATCAATTAAAATTACACCGGTTGAAGTACAATACTCGGATACATTTTGATCAGGACGTAGAGTTCTATTTCTTAAAAAAAACTGAAATCAGCGCATTTTATGGTTTCGCAATAAATCACATTTAAGCAGTTCTCCTGCAAGTCATAAAAATTAAACAAGAAATATCGGTAAACAAATTTTCATTCATTTAGGGCCGGGATTTTTTGTCCATTTCAGTAGCAGTCAACCCTAAGAATATATGAGCCGACAATAATATAAAAGGAAACGTACGTACAATACGTCACATGTATTTTAATTCAAAGTTCAGACGCTCAGCAGGAAATGTCATGCTTCGCACAGACTACCCATACAAAATTAATCCTCCCCCAGCAATAAAGGAAGCGTGGAAATGGACATTACTTAAAAATAATTGGTGACCCCTTGTGCATACCCTCAACACTACTCGCGAAGTTGGTGTTGGTCTGCAGTTAAGTCATAGCAGTTTTTATAGTTACGTTTTTTACCATTCCTATACGTATGCTTCTGGATTTACGAATGCCAGTAATGATTAAAGCCAACAATGGACTGAAAAAGTTACTTATTGTTAGTTGACAAGTTTATCTTCGTCTAACTGGAAAATTTTGCTATCAGAATCTTAGAAATAACCTAAATGATTACGAATTACGTTCATGTCGCTACTTATAACAATAAAAATTGAATGATAACATCACAAAAAGGATTCGATAAAGAGAATATACACACACAAAACTCACACGGGATATATAGCTTTTTCTTTACTAAAAAACATAATACTGACAATTGATAACAGGTACCGATTCCTGCAATATCTAACGTAGAGCTACGACTAAGTGTTCACTTAAAAATCGTGTAAATAATCTCACAAATAACGGGACATAATATGAAGAAAAAGGCATTTTTCAACGGAGAATAAGTGCATCTACTGCACGAACAAATATTTCTTATTGTTTACTTTTTCTCGGCAGGTACTTTTCAAGACCGCGGTAAGGATATTACTATGGCCATTAAATTTGATTTTTTTATTTATCACAAACATGGAAGTTTGAAACTCGCATTCAGCCTTCAAAAATGAATGACCTATTTTAAAGTTCGGAAAGGAGCATATAAGTATTTTGCACACATGGAGAGTGCACAATCAAAACTTCGTTTATTCGAGCATGGGCAGTTAATTAATATCGTATACCGCGAATCCTATAGGGGAAGTGAAATAACTATGAACGTGATTTTATAAAAGATCTTGAAGGACGGTGATATGACGAAGAATCAATATTTATCGTGAAGGTATGCCGAGGGGACAGCACGCCTACAAGAGTAACGTTCACTACGGCGCTTGCAAATACTGGATATTCGACAGATTAATCCCGATGGGATAACATATAACGACTGATATGAACGCCTAAGGGACATACATGAATAAAAACACCTAGCAATAATAATCTTAACAAAATATTTTAACCATGGATATGAAATGTTTATAAAACATTCTCGATAAAAACCAGGTAAGTGATGAAAAAACATTGGTGTGAATTAATTTGGAAAAATGCATCTTAACCAAACGTATTCACAAGTTATCCAATCTTGGTTGCTACACCCTTCATTGTCGAATTACAAGGTTGTTTTTCTGTGAAAACAATGAATGAATGAATGTGGGTTAACGAAAAACATTAATGTAGTCATAGCTTTGCAGTGTGTAGGATAAACAGTTATAAAATAACATTCTTTCATTCTGACAGTTGCTATTATATACAGGTCTTTATTCAATGCACCCTCCAAAAAAGGCTGAAAACCTGGATGAAAATTTTTAACGTGATGTCAATATTAAAAGTAAAATCGAGCTGTAAGCTTACCTCTTCTAAAGCAGCGATTGTCTGTCGGAATTGAGGCATACGCGACACGAAGGTCGAAGTCGTCGGCGAATTGTAATCCTCCCGCGTCTCCTCAACGAACTCACTCACTCCAATAAGCCCAGGCATTTTTACGGTTTTGTTTCACACAATCCACAAAACACGAAATAGAAACAAAGATCTGTTCTTCTCACATCTCGTAGTAACGACAAACCTTTCACTTTCCCACACACCAATCTACTACTAACGATCAGAGCTCACTGTGACGAATTCTGGCAACATCTACCACTTTTACCCATCATTCCCTCTGCTGACCAGTCTGATCATGTGATTCGATTACAGAAGATGGCAGCAGTGTCAAAGGGTTCGTGTGCGATCATATGTTTTGTATGTTGTGGGTGATACTTTGAAGTTACTTCTTATTTAACTCAATGAATAAGTAACATTTTGAAAGTTTAATTTTTTATAGATGCTGGAGAAATATGGACTCGATTGTTTGACCATGGTCCTTTCCTGCAAGGAGAAATAAAGTACTTCTTGAGAGAGTTTGAAGTAAGAAATTTTAACCTTTGTTCTAAAGGTATAATTTTATTTTGTGATATTTTTACCTTTGCTTGATAGTCAAACTTCATTTTAATATTAAGGAAAAAAGAGCTGACAGAGAAGTAGAGAGAATTTTCCAAATTTTAGAGAGGGTGACGGAGATAAAAGAAACCCAGGTAGATCGGGTTAAACTTTCAGCCGATGCCCATCTTCCCACTTTAAATGCTAATCTAGAAGTGGCTGTTGGAATGTGCAATCGCATTCTTGAAAAAGAAGAAGAATATTGCCCGGTTAGTTATTACTACAAAATATAAGTTGTGTCAACAAGAAATTAAAAGTATCGATTGATGTTAAATTTACATACAAGGTGATTGTTAAATGATTATTTTCTTCCGTATAACATCACAGTTAATGTAATTTTTTCAGGACCGAGCACTACTAAGTAATCGAGAGAGACGTAGAGCCGAATGGGAAGCGTTTGTGGAGGATATGACACAAAAATGTACAAAGGTTGAAATAACCTTTGGTGAAAAGGAAAAAGAAATGAGAGAATTTTATGAACAGCTTGCACAGAAATTAAACATTAATTAATTGAATTATAATTAAATTTTACTATATTTTTTAAAGAACAAAGTGATTTTGGAATAACTGGGTGAAATTCTTACTGAAACATTTGTGAGTTTATCTCTTTAGTCATGGAATCTATTAAGGACCCCACAGTGAAAATCATTCCATCAGAAAGATTGTGTGACGTAATTCAAAACCTTGCAATACAGGAAAGTGTGAATGAATCAGTGCCCAAAAGTATTATAGAGCTTCGTAAATTGCCCCATACGAAAAAATATGAACAAAAGGATAGTGTTGAAATAACCAATACTGTGCTTTTCACTGTGGAAGATATAGAATGGCTTCTAAAGAAATTAAGAGAAAATGTAACCAGTGATGAAGTGGTCGATGGCTCTCATAGTCTCTGTCTGCATAGCCTTTTAGAAGACTGCCAAGTGGTCCTTCCAATGCCAAAACCCATCGAACGTAATCCGGTTCTTGAGGAACGGGTCAGAAGACTTCGTAAAGAACAGGATGAAAGAGATTACAGAAGAATGACAAGAAATGTGGATGTAACACGGAAACATGAACCAGAAGAAACAATTTCATACCAAAGTAAGTGTATAGATAAATTTTATTGGATGCTGTTGTCGAACATATTCAGACTAAAATTGTTAACCAAACAAAGTTCTATTCCAGTTAAATGTTAAGAGTAAATCTTGCGTTTTCAAGATTTTTGTGATTGCAGAATGATGTTTAAAACTGGGTTGATAAACTTGATTGATCCCATAAAAAGAAAATGTTAAAATTTTCATCTTAGAAGCTTTGTGAATCATGCAGTTATCTCTCCTTTGATTTCAGTGTACAACGTAAGCGATTTTGGCCAGTATAGATGAGAGTTGAAAATATATGACCAAGCATTAAAATTTTTGTTTACATAAATTATTAATTAAGTCCTGCATGTGGTAGATTTAATGGAATCAGGTTCATTTAGTAAGCAAGAGTCTCATACCTTATAAATTGATAATAAGTATAGTAATTTTTTTATACTCGGAACATTTGTCTGCAAGCAGTTTTAACCAACCTACTCAAGTATACAGAGGTTCTTTTTTCATGAATATTATTGTAAATTTTGAATTAAAATTCTTAAATATGATGTACATTTAATTAATGTATCGTGTTTGATTTAGTGCTTTTTATAGATTATTTTCCTTGAATTCAATGTAGATATTTCTGTATCATCTATATTTACTTTTGATTGAAAGATCCTCTTTTTTAACTTTAAGATTTGTAACTTTTACAATTTTCTTTGCAGTGAAGCAGATTAATCGGCAGTTGATTGCAGTCTTCCAGTTCGTACTCTCTGTGGTGGCAGGTTTTATGTTTGGATTCTTAGGAGTGGAACTTATAGCTGGATCTCTAGATTTTGGATTCCGCCTTCTTCTGGGGATTATTTGTGCTCTTATCATTGCTCTTGCTGAGATTTACTTTTTAGCTAAAAAACTTTCTGATGATATATTCCCTCCTGAAAATTTCAAACTCCATCAGGATTGAAAACGTACAAACTAAAATAGTGCATTTATTTTAGTGCAATAATTTTTATGATACCAACATTAAACATTTTTGCATGTGTATTTATACCATGCAAAACTTAAAAGCTTCTTAATCATTTAGAAAATTTCTAATATAATAATAATAATGTACTAAAAATGTGTTAAATTTGGGCTTGAACAGATAATAGATTGCTTAATGTTTGGATTGTTTGTATTAAAATGGCCTAGAAAATGTGTGCAATATCTAGCAATAATTAATGATGGTGTGTTCACTTTGTCATCTATACTACCTGAATAAAGTGTGATAAAAAGTGCGTAATCTGAAAATATCCCATTTTTTATAATTTGAATAGTTACCTTAAATATAAGCGATTAAACCCTAGTGTGCACTCTAAAACTTATGTTTAAAGCACTTTAAAAATATGTTTGTGCAGTTTACTTTTGGCATGATAAAACCAAAGAATGAATTACCTATTGGATAATTATTACTATTTTGTACATGATGAAAATATGGCATTTCAATTTTATTGAAAATACTCACAATGGGGAGAACAGTTTTACTTACAAACCAAAAGGTATATATGAGATGCCATAAATCTTATTTCATTAAAACTTCCCTATTATACTCATTTTAATACCTTATTAAATTAAAATGAACAATTTTTATTGAAAATTTTCAATTGTGTTAATTTTAACATTTCAGACGTAATTTGTGTATGTGGATGAGTAGAATATTTTTGTTGAATAGAGTCAATAGCATCTATTATTGATCTGAAGAAAATTAGGAATTTTTTTCCAAGAAAAGTTAACCATGAAACTGTTTGTGATTACTCCACACCTACCATAATCTTTTGTTAAATTCTACATGTGCTCCAGGGAAAAATATTTTACTGATACTAGAAATTTCTATGCAAGGCCAAATTTCAAAACTAGCAGTGATAGAGAAGTTATTAATGTAAATAATTGCGCGATGTGAAGTAAAAACCCAGATAATTTTTCTCAATGTGATTATTACTCGCTAAAATCTAAGACTGAACTTATGGCATTTTGAGAATAAGGTTTGTTGAACTGATATAGTTCTCACTTAATAACAATTTGTAATATGATGGGAGCTGGCAAGGATCTGACTGTTATTAGTAAAGCAAAGTACGTTCTATTTATGAGATACTTCACTGGTGAGAACCTACAATAATGAAACTGCATGGATGACATCACAGATATTTAGTGAGTTCCTTGCAGAATGAGATAAGAGTTTGGTCAAAAAGAGGAATATCAACCTTTAGCTTGATAATTCTATGGCTCATTTGAAAGTGTTGACCAGAACATGTAACTTTTATTCTTTCCAGCTGATGCCTCATTAATCCAGCCTTTAGATCAAACCATGATTAAAACTTACCAACATCAAAAAGATGATTATCAGGGTTATTAACAGAGTTGATGATAGTATGAAAAAGGTAAGAGAAACGTAAAAATATTAACCAGCTGGATGCAAAGCAAGTGACTAATGAAGCCTGGGATGATGTATTGCTAACAGCAGTAATTAACTGTTTGAGAAAGGTTGATTTTTCAATGAGAAGAGATCTGCAGGAATCCATTGAAGAAGTGATAGATGAACTCAAGGAATGGATATACATTAATGGAAATGTACCCCTTGCTCCCCAATTAAAAGAAGGTGACATTGCTGCTGCTATCCTATATGACAACCAATTCGATAATGAAGAGGAAGAAGTTACTGTTCCATCTCTACCAACATGCCAAAAAGTTAGGCATATCATACAAACATCGAGAAGGAACTTGGAGCTAAGAGGATTTAGCTACTTTTATAGGGTGAAATATGCCATATCTCATCAAAAACAATGAATGAATAAATTCAAGAGACATTAGATGTATTTTTCAAAAAGTAATACAGTGGACCCTCGATATATCAGACTGAAGGGGCAAAGGCCTGTCCATTATTGCAGAGTGTCAGTTATATCCTAAACATCCGTAGGAAACTTATATGGCTTAAATTGCTAAAATTTGCATGTTTTGAAAAATAATGTTTTACTCTGCTATATACAAATTTTTAGTGCATGCAATAATTGCACACAGTCTAATTAATTTACAAAAAATATAAATAGTATGATTTACGTATTCATTTTTATATTTTATTAGTAAAAGGTGCTTGCAGTTTGCAAACAGGAGCATATTTATATCAGAACATAATTAAAAATTAATTATGTTGACCTTACGAAAAATGGCTTGCGAAGTGAAAATTGATTTTCCCATGTACCTATTCTTATTTGAAATGAAATTATTCATAGGAATCGAACTTCGGATACTTTTTTGAGATTTTAGATTTCTCCAGACTGGTGGAAATTTGGGAGAAAGTAACAGCTGGAAAGTGTCCATTATATCCAAAGTCCGTTCCATCGAGGTCCAATATACAGTGTTCACTGTATCTATCTATTGTTTTTATAAATGACTTTATATAAATGCTATTTGCTACATTTTTTCCTGTATTTATTAATCTAACTGTTAGATCAACACCGGATTAACCAGGGTGCAGCTGCGCCAGGGCCCCCCCCACAGAGACCCCAGACATTTTGCATGGTGGTGGGGGGAGCGGTCTATGAAAAATTGTGGCCAATAGGCAGTATCATTCATTTCAACAACCAGGGATGGACTTGTAAAAAAATCTACTGTGCCTTGATGCAACTGACCGATGTCATCAGCCTGACTAACCTCTGCTATGTCTGTCACTGTTAGTTAAAGATTTTTACCACTCACTAGTATGCTGCGCATTTTTACCTAAACAAATTACGTTTTAAATCATGCTTTATTGATAATAAAATCTGATCCAATTTTACTTGTTTATACTCGCCCAGAATTCTAGTTTCAATAAAAAAACAAGATCAAGATATGATGTGGGTAACATAAGCCAACATAAATATCAATTACACAAAAGACATTAGATTTATGGCATGCAACATGTGTGCGTAAAGTTTCATACCGTCTGTTGAAAATCGTTTCATAACTTAAACAAGGAAATAGTTTCTTTTTTTTAAGTAAAGATTTGAGGAGGGCCCAAGATCATACTTTGCCCAGGGCCCACCATTGCCTTAAAGCGGCCCTGTGGTTGATACAAGATTTTTTCAGATTTTGTTCAACCATTTAACACCTAGAGTTGCACATTAACAGGCTACAGACAGATATAACTGTGAAAACCACTTTTTGAACACAAGCACATAAAAGGTGCCTAATTTTTTTCACGGTGTCAATATTTTCTCTATACACTTTAAAAGTACACAAAAAAATAAATTGAGTTTATTACAATTTACAGTGTCTGAAAAGTAACTCGCTATTTTAAAATTTTTATTGCTCTAAACTACAGTGGATATTAAAACATTTTTTAAAGTGAATTGAAGCTTATTTATTACAATTTATTTTCTTATTAACATTTCTTTTTATTTTTTTGTTCTTTAGAGGAATAATGGCTGGAAAGTTAAGCATAGAAGAACAAGCAAAAATTGCATCAAGATACGAAGTATGGCAATCAGTCGTCCAAGTTCAAAGATGGTGGAGAGCCACACATGGCATAAAAGTGGCCCTTGACCCTAAAACTATCAAAAATTGTCACATAAAATTAATGACAATGGGTTCTGTAAAAGACCTTAAGCGATCTGGCAAACTGTCAACATCACATTCAGAAGAAAGTGCAGCTGCTGTACGAGAAATGTTTGAAAGAACCCTAAAAAATCAATACAACAGGCATCAAGAGAGAGTGGATTAACATGTTACACAGTGCATACTCGACTCAGAAAAGAACTTCAGTTTCGTGCCTGGAAACCCCTTTATGTCCAAGAACTCTTTCCAGAAGATTGCGATAAACGCATGGAATTTTCTGAAATCATGCTATCGTTGAAGGATAACAACCCCGATCTGTTTAACAACATGTTGGAGGGTTTGTTAATCGCCACAACTGTCATTATTGGGCAGAACGAGATCTTTGTATGACAGTTGAAATAATGCAGTGTAGGCCCAAGGTAACAGTTTGGTGTAGAATGACTTCGACACAATTTATTGGTCCGTATTTGCTTAGAGACCATGAACAGTGAACGATATCTCGATATGCTCCAGAATTTTCTATGGCCTACCATTTCTCAATGGGAAAATGCCGGAGAATTAATGTTCATGCAAGATGGTGCTCCACCGCATTTTGCATTAAATGTTCATGGCTGGCTTGATAACCACTTCTCTGGACGGTGGATAGGTCGTCGAGGGCCAACAGAATGGCCCGCACAAAGTCCAGACTTAACGCCATGTGACTTCTTTCTGTGGGGCTGGGCCAAAGAAGTTTACAAATCAAACCCAAGGACCATTGATGAACTGGAAGAGAAAATTCGTGATGTTCAATGTACCAGGTGATTTTTTGAGAAAATCTGTCAAAAATGTACCGATAAGGTTACAAAAGTGTGTGGATAATGCTAGGGCCTACATTGGATTCTAACTATAATTTTGGTAAATGGTAATAAATAAGCTTCAATTCACCTAAACATGTTTTAATATCTACTGTAGTTTAGAAGCAATAAAAATTTTAATATAGGGAGTTACTTTTCAGACACACTATATAACAAGTTTAATGCCTATTTCATATTTTATTTATTTGTTGCTGTTTGAAAGTTTCCATAACCTTTCTTGCAGGGCAACCTGTTTAAAAACTCCTTGTAATAAGCAGCTCTGATTTCAATAAATTTACTCATAATAAATCATGTTAGCCATCTGAAAGTTGGTTATCACCGAAAATACATTTTTGACATTGGGATTGGGTAATTTTTATCAGCATGGAAATTTCCTAAAAGGAAGCAGGTGCTCAAAGTTTGTGCTGTAAAACCAGAGATATCGCTTCAAAATTGATGAAATGGCCACCAAATGTTTGTATGGCAGTCACTAAAGCAGAATTCTACCAAGGGTTAAAAATAAGCTAATTTTATAGTTAAAAGTTTTAAATTCAAAATACCATATATACTCGTGTATAGTACGAGTTTTTACGACCAAATTTTTATTGCAAAAATTGGGGATCGTACTATACACGAGTAATGCATTTGAAGATTTAAAATTCATGTATCTCCACGGCCATTTTCGGTGAAGTTATGCCACCCGCATGCATTCTAATGGTAGACTCCTTTATCGTTGTTATGTTGCTTCGTGAAGAGTAGAATCTTTTTCCTATATACAGCTTCAAATTCACAAATACTTGATATGAGTGAAGATTTACGGGCACTTCCTTTCTTGAATTTTATGTATGTACATCTTTGTTTGCGTCTTTTTACAAGTGATGGATTGGAACGAGTTGGACTAAAAGTATCGTAGACGGCGTAACTTTATGGAATTTTGACATCTTGGAAAAAAGAAATTACTTTGTAATATTCAACAGTCTTTATTGTTTCTTCAATCACACACCGATCGGTTTCCACTACAAAGTCATTCTAAAGGTGTTACGTCGGTTAGTAACACCATTAGAATGATTTTGTAGTGGAAACCGGTCGGTGTGATTGAAGAAACAATAAAGACTGTGGAATATTACAAAGTAATTTCTTTTTATCCGTTATACCTACCTATTAAGTAGTTGGATTACGTATGCGGAACGTAATCCAGACGTGCTAGAATTGAAACGATTTTATTTCATCTTGTGCAATCATGATTCATATCACTTTTTATTAAATGTTTTAGGGGTAAGATACTTAACTTATCCGAACTTTAGTGTACCCGCAAGAAACACTATTTACGACATTTACAGTCTATTCTATGGTGGTGTGGAAAATCAAGGTCGTTCGATATATCTCGCTCGTAACCATTGAGCTATCGAAATGAAATATATCGACCCTGGTGGAAAGCTGGGGTCGTACTATAAACGAGATATATGAAAAAATCAGGTTTGTTCACCAAAAAATAAGGGGTCGTACTATACATGGAGTCGGCATATACACGAGTATATAGGGTAAGTGTTTTGGAATCTCTTTATAACATGGATGCGGTAGCTAAATAAACTTCCCAATCAACATTTTTACCAAATACAATGATCTCTTCAATTTGGAGTTTATCGTTCAACCTCCTCCTGGTGAACTTATTAAGAAATCGATTTCATTGTGGTGTGATTGTGGTGCATGCGTTTCCCATTGTCTTCTGCAATGAAAAACACAAACTAAGAAGAATGTAAACCTGAGGCAGGTATTGGCCTAAAATCGCAAAAGATCCTAAAACTTCCATTGAGCTGTATCAGCTTGTTTAAAAAACCTTGGTTTTTAGAATTCATCCTGTAAGGTTTGGTGGGCATAGTGCATTATACTATATTTACCTGTGTATCTAGCACACCTTTTTCCCCAAAATGTCATTAAATAAAAATCTGATGTGTCCAACACATGACTTTCTCCATATTTGGGGTATAGATATTTAAATTATTATGAAGAGCATTATGAGGCAAAATTATTATTTCGTATTGCAAAAGAATACAGTCGTCCTTATTGCCGTAAATAATGTATATTTTGAATATGTTTACAGAACTCACCGCTAATGGTGCTGGGCTGTATACTGGAATTAAGATAAAGCAAAATATCTCCGAAATGGATGGTTCTACGAAAATTTGTTTCAAACAAAACTTGGAAGAAATATTATTCTCTACAACTTTGGTTCTCACGAAGATTACCAATAACGATGTTTTTAAGGAGATATTTGACGGAAACCGAAAAACCGGTTATTTATAAATAATTCCTAAACAATAACTGCTATGGAAAATTGTTTCAAATGAAAGTTGTAGGAAATTACATTCTCTATAACCTTTGTATAGAATTGTATATACATTAATGATGTTTTAACGGAGAAATATCACAAAAACCGAATCGGGTTTCGAATAAACCTCGACTTCCGGTTAACCATTATTGTCCAAAAACTAATCAGTTCTTTGTGCTCATGCTAAAGTGTTATAATGAAATTTGGTAACGATATGGCAAGTACTTTATGAGTTACAGCGCCCACAATCACATACACACACACCCAGACATCATTCCGAAAATAGTCTAAACGTGTTCTAGGGACCTCAAAACGTGTATTTCCATTGAAATCTCGAAGTCAATTTTTTTCATGATCACAATACTTTCCCATTACTTCGTATAGAGAAAGTAAAAAAGGGACTGTGCGTCTTACATGAAGATTTCTGTACAGGTTATATAAATTGTCAGCCTTGATAGTAAATTCACTACAACACGCTTGCATTTACATTTATACTCACAGAAGATGAAGAATTCTACTTGGTATACACGTATCTATATGACCAGGCAAATGTTTAGGGTTTAAATGTGCAGTTTATAACACCATCAGTGCATCCTTAAGACCATGATGGACAATCTGACGCTTGTTATATTTTTATAATATTAAAGTTGTACCTTTTAAATGAGTTTTAAGTTTATTATTGTTTATTATTATTTTCTCTATCCTAGTATTTTTTAAGAAATTTCACTTTACAAAAATTGGGAAACCTTTGATTTGCTGAATTTGAGTCTTACAAAAATAAAATTATATCTATATTTAAGGCCTAATATTGCATCAAGAAATACATCAATTATTACAAGATGAGGTTTTACAGGAAAGCATCGTTTGAGATATGAATTTTTAATATACACTCAATTTATTTGGAGGTTTCCCTCAACACATCTAGGGAAAAAACTGTAGTATGTGAAAATGATAATAAATATCTGCAAAAAGTATTAAGTTACAGGCACCTTTAGGAAAACAGAAATATGTGATCCTTCCCAGATAGACTGATGAAGTAGAAATTTAAATGGTTAAAATTTAAAACATATTTTGAAATGTCTATATTTTGAGCTCTTGAGCATTTAACTTAAAATTAACTTATTTACTTAACATGCAATGCTGTTATCTATTTTTTCATTGACTTACATTTGAATGTATTTTATCATATTTTATTAAAAATAATTCATATACACATAAATACATTAAAATTCATAAAATTTTGATTGTAAATTAACTTGAAACAAGTTTAAGGAATAACAGTACAAAAGTAGAAGTGTTGATATAACATAGAAGAGTAATAATAAAATTCTGATTTTTAAATAAGTGCATTAGATAAAAGAAATATGACATACGATAAGATAATGAGGATTCAGATCTGTCAACAAAATCTAAAAATGAAACGTTTTCTTATTTTTCTATTAGATAAAGAATATGATTTTATTACAAGTAATTTCATAAATTTAAATGCATTTGTATTCACTTCTATGCATAACAATGCACAATTTTCCGACTTTTCAGCCCCAACAAAAGCTTATTCTTATGATTGATATAATCAACAATTCCAATAGATTTATTTCCAGGCCAGGTAGTTGGCCAAGTGTGCAAAACCATATGTAGATTAGCAAAAAACATCTGCTTGCTGAGTGCCTTCTCTAATCTATCTACAAACAATAGTCCCTATATTATGGGAGCTCTTGAAGCTTTAATAACCAGGCACTTCCATGGATCTTAATAGGATAACAGGATACATGCATCTCTATTTTGCATAGGATGCATCCAGCTTCTGTTAGCTGTCCTGGATTCTCACAGCCATTGGCTTTAGCAGATTATATTGCATCACACAAATTATTAAATTTAATTTTCTAATTGCATGAAGGTAAAACTTTACCAATGACAAGAATTATTTAAGTACACATTGCATGAGAAAACAAAAAAATAAATATAGCAATTTGTGCTGATGTCATTTCCAAAAAGACATTTGTACTTGCCCATGACTCTTGACATTTTGGTCATAAAATACATTAAAATTTAAATACCAATCACCACATTATTAATGTTACCCTTTAACCTAACTTCCACTCACTCATTTACCCTCTTGTTCCTAATTACATTCACAGTGTACTCTACCTTCCTAGTACAACGTTAAATAATGGTAACAAGCGCCTCAAGTTTAAAATCTTCTAGTTGGTATTTCGTGCCAAAGAATGCTTGACTGTATGCTAAGAGTGTAATAAAAACCTACAGATGACTAACCCATTGTTCATTTGGAGTATTCGCTGAGAAACTGTATAAAATAAAAACTTCAACTTTTTATATTAAAACTTTAAAAATATAAATCTTTAAAATGTTTAGGTAGCTTTTAAGTCACTGAGCATTTTGAAAAAAATAAGTAAGATTTAGACACTTTTTAATGTTCAGGATTCCTTCCATGCTCTTTGCCAAATGCATTGAGTATTATGAGATAACATCCTGAACACATATTGATTGATAGCCATCCAGGATATTGATATAGCTAAATGGCACTGTGAACAGGAAAATTATTATACTACTTCACCAGATGTCATGTAGGAAATTTTAAAAAAATGAGCAGATGGTAACCGATTTAAACTTTTACCTGTACTTCTTTCCTAAAGATGTCAACAGAAAATTCAACAATGCCCAACAGCAAATGCAGAGATTTTTCTCATGTCCATGCAGGTACAAATAATTTCCTCCTCACAGTTTATTCTCTCCTCTCATTCTAATAGCAACGTGGTTGCTACCACCATAGCAGGTACATTTCCTGTTCCACTTCCAACAGATAAAGCACCAAATGGCGGGGAAATATCCAACCCGTTTGAGGAGGACAAACCCCACCTCACCCTCAGGAAAGCTCTCCAATTGGTGCATTTTGCAGCCACAAGTCATGGATGAAACTATAAAGGTCATCACTGACAGCCACCTAACAACAAAAATGAAAAATAATTACTGAATTTATTTACTTATATTATAATGTATCTTAAATGCTTTAAACTTTTACACATTTGAATACTGAACGTTGTTTCATTTATCTATATCTATAGTTCACCCTGCAAGCCACCACAATGGTGTGTGGCAGGGGCTGAACGTTCTGCTTATTTTACTGTATGTAATATGAAGTTGACCAAATTATAACTACCTACTAGCTGTACCCACGCAATGATTTGCAGGTATTTTTCAATTAATTTATAAACAAATTAAGAAGTGTATGGATTAACCCTTCGGCACACGCAATGGTTCTGAGAGATACATGACTCATATTTTTGTTTACTACTCGTGACTCACTACCTTGTGGACGCTTTGAGTCATAGTACCTTTCACCTACTTCTCTATGCATCTCTTGTCAACGTTTGGTCAGTTTAACTCATTTCGTGTTACTGTTAGTGTGGGTTTTCCACTGCAGCGTCTCAGATCGTATCTCCCAGATACATTGCTTGCTCTTACGTTAGTGTTGAAGTAGAGTGAAATTTTTCGGAATGTCTCCAGATAAACGTGTTTTCAACCTTGAAAATGAACAAGATATTGAGTTGATTAGAGAAATTTGTTTTTCAAATGATAATGATGGGCAAGATGAAGATTATTTTGGTCCCCATCCCACCCTGCTTTATTTCATCCAAAAATCGGAATGAAAGAAGTAGTTTATTTGGGTTCAACAATGATACTACTCTTGTTTCATACGTTCCTAAAAAAGGGAAAACAGTAGTATTGATTTCAAGCATGCATTTGGATAACGCTATTGACAAAAACACAGGAAATTTGGAGAAACCAGAAATAATAACTCATTATAACAATACAAAATCCGGAGTCGATGTTCTAGATGAAATGACTGAGACCTATAATATTGCACGAAACAGCAGAAGATGGCCAATGGTCATATTCTATTCATTCTGAATATTAGTGCCGTAAATGCTCAGGTGATTTATCTTGGAAATAAAAATGAAATAAAAAACAGACTCAGCTGCAAAGATTTCAGCCTACAAGACAGAGACAAGATGAAGAAGTTCCACAACAAAGTAAAAAAAGAAAGCGCTGCATCCGCTGCAACATTACGAAAAGAACTAGGTTGACGAAATATTGTTGTAAATTTTGTGATTCATATATTTGTTTAGAACATACCAATATGATTTGCTCAAGTTGCTGTGAAAATTGAACATGTGGTTCAGGCTCTGATTCTGACAAATTTTATATCACTAAAAATTAAACAATTTTTAAAATTAAACAAAGTACATTTAGTAATGATATTTCTTTAGTTCTTACATTGATTAATTTTTGTCTTAATAAAAAATAATTAAATATACCATCACTCAAAATGCAATAATTAATTAATACTTGGAAACATTTTCTATATAACTGCAATTAATCAAAAATAAGCAAAAACTGGAGATTTAATATTTTATTATTTCCAACGGATATCTGAGAGGGTAAAAAAATAAAATCAGGAACTATGACAAGTGTAAAAACATTATAATTTGCATTAGAAACAATGTATCTCACAGATACATGCATGTGCTAATGTCTCTGAGGTATTGCGTGTGCCGAAGGGTTAAGTAGTTACGCTTGTAATAACTGTCGTTGATCTCAATAATTCACATTTAACTCTAATAATGCATTTCCCCGATATAGGATTTTAGTGTCTTTGGCTCCCCATGGGTTTGAATCTCTCTGATGGCATGGCTGTGCATGCTTATTGACAATTTATTATCATTTCCTTGCATTAAGGCATTCAATGTGCACGTATATATTACACAAATGCAGATTAAGAAAATAATGCCATCTCTTGGGTCAACAATGGCATGGTTGCCATGGCAACCTCCAGAAATGAACCCAAGATTTTCACAAATACGTAACTTATCTGTCAAAATTCAAGAGATATCGAACCGAAGGCAAAAGTCGATGATTAGAATAAGAAACCTTATTTTCTTCAAAACAGTTAAAATCCGAAGATTGTAGGTCAATTTTTCTAATTTTAATTTATTTATTTATTTATTTATTAAATGGCAAAAATTCAGAAAGAGCATAAGGCCAATTACACTTAATATCATAAGAGCAATAACATGGACGAAACACACGACCATTCCCTCGGCAGGATTTGAACCTGCAATCCTAGCATTGGGATATAGACACACTAACTACCCCTCCACCAAGGCCAACAAAAGCATGAAGGCGTGCGCAACGAAAAATCAATCTGGGCAAAAAAGTTTCATGGGCCCATGAGAAAATCACTCAGAATGAAAAAAAATGGAATTCAACAATATTTGCCTACAAAAAAGATACAACTTCGATGGACCTGATGGCTGGCAGTGCAAATGGTACAATTTCAGACATGAAGAGCAAATTTTTTCTCAAAGCCAATTTGAAGGAGATGATATGATCATGGTTTTGGGTGCTTTTTCAGTCTATGGAAAGTCATGTCTGGCAATTCTGGAGGGAAAGAAAAACAGTTCAGCGTACACGATAATCTCTTAAGAGCAGCTCTTACTCTTTGTCAACTTACGTTATGGAACAAATTTCATGTTTCAGCATAATAATGCACCCTCCCACTTCTTAGGTGAGATGGGAGAATGGTTTGAGGATCTAAATATTACTGTGATGAAGTAGCCGGCAAGGTCCCTTGATCTTAATCATATTGAAAACTAATGGTCAACAATAGCGAGAAAAATTTTACGGTCCAGCCAGACAATGTCAGTAGCACAAAGAATTGTAAAGAGTAATCCTACATCCAAGACATGAAATACCTCAAGGAACACTGATAATACTCTCTCTGATTTTCTGCAGAAAATAAAAACTATTGCACTCAACATGATTCAGTTTTTATTGTATAACTGATGTATTTGGTCAAAAACATGTAATGAGATATATCTCATAGCAATTTTTATTCTTTTGTTGTGGTGTCTTACATTTATTTCCTTCACTGTATAAACAAAAAATGTTAACATAAGAAAAAGTTTAGCTGTCGAGGAAACTTCAGAAGAAACTTGTATCACTGTGTCTTAACTGCAGTAAAATATTTTTTTCAATTTTACTTTTTAGTTTATTTGAAAAAATATATTTGATTTAATAATCTACTTCGTTGAAAAAATAGAAAAATAAAATATTAAAACATTTCATTAAAATACATCTTTCATTATCTAATAGGAAGGCTTCTTTATAATTAAGTAAGTTTCTGAGGGAAACAAAGTTATGGAAGGGAAATAGAGAAATACTGATTCCATTTTAGTCATATTTTCACATTTATAAGCAGCACAAATTCTCAATTTCATTCTAATGTGACTACAGTGGAATCCCAATTTAAGGTTCTCCCATTTAAGGTTTACCCGCATTTAAGGTGGTTTTTTTGCAGCCCCAACCAAAGCTCCATATAAATAATGTATTGAATCACCCGATTTATTTTCTTCACAAACAACTTGGTTCAAATTTTACCGAGATGCTAAACTCCCGTCACTCTATATAAGAATGATGAAGAAATTGTAGCTGAAGTCCAGAACCGCAGAAGAGCAGAAAAATTATCGGAAGATGACAGCGAGAATGAAGAGATGTGTAAGGTTGAGACCCCTTAAATAAGCAAAGTATTGGATAACATCAGTGGAGTGATGAATTGGATGAAGAGACGGTGTGTTTGTGATCATCTTCATCTTTTACATTTGCAAAAAATTAAGACATATGTGATGAAGAAACGCCATCAGCTGTCATGCCAAAAGAAAATATTGGACTATTTTAAAAACACAGATTAAAGTAAGGTATGCATTTAAATCAAAATACAACATCAGTTTTTATAGTATTTTGCAATTAAATTTGTTATAATGCATATACTTTCACGTTTTTCAAAATTATTTACCGAAATACCGCTGGTTGCCGATAACGCTGGTGTACATTATGTCTCCTGAAACCCGTGTTATAACAGGGTTTTGCTGTATTATTATAGCGTGCGAACTTAAAGAACTGAAAGGATCTGCACGCTTGGTTGATTCCTCCTATATAGGAACGCTTCAATTAAGTGTATTTGCTTAAAAGTTTTAAGAAAGTTTGTCTCTAGGAAAAATTAATGATCACAAATTTACTGCTAGGAGTTGCAATGAGGGTCACAGCCATGAAATGACCACTAATTTTGCAAAAAAACCATAAGCTAGAAGGATCACCTTTGCCAGAGGACTTATAGTTGGTATTATTCTCAACCATTTTCATTCTGTGAAATTCTACGAATGAAAAAATTGATCGTTATTAATCTTTACACTTAATATTTGTTTTAACTAATAAAACATATTTGACATTAATGAACTACCGTTTAGTCTTTCAATTTTAGATAACCCCCATTTAATGTATTACTCGATTTAAGGTACAAAAAACTCGTCCCAGATGCAAATGTTAAATGGGGATTCCACTGTATTTATGAAAATGTACACAAAAAATTGTCCACATCAATGGAAGTATTCATTAATACTGTTCCAACTGACATAATATTGTAAAACTATTATAATGAAGAAAACTACACAAAAATTACAACAAATGCATACAGACCTTATATGGTGTAGGATTAAGATTACGTTTATGATCCTGCCGCAATGTCTTAAGGGAAGTCTGCACTCTTTGACGGACTTCATCAAGCCCAGGTAAGTCACCACTTATCTGTCCATTTGACCAATAAACCTGTCCAAAAATGTCAAATAGTGAAATTTTATGCAATACAAAAGCATTTCTAAGTTTTTGCACTCATATTTGACATGATATTTTGGATTTCCCTGAGTTATCACCTGTCTACTTAATAAATAATCATGCCAAAAAATAAATATTTATTAGAGAAATATTACTGGAAAATCTGAGTAAATCAACTAAATTTATTACCTAAAAAACATTTAATACAATGCTACAAAAATGTAATAATGAATTCAAGTATGAAGCAATATTAACACAAACCTTATAAAGGGATTCTACTCGAGTGGGAATGACGTATGCTCTTTTGGATTCCTGGAATGGGTGCCTGCAAAGAACCTTCTGGCCAACCTTGGGAGGAGATTCAACAGAACGCTGCAGCAAATCAATCAAAGCATGACCTGCAAGAAATGAAAGTATGTGATAAATTTATCAAAAAGATTACATTAAAAGATTCATTTGTATATTCTGATTTATTTACATAGTTTTTATAAAGTATACTTTGCAAATGCAATGGTTAAGTATAATTATGATTAAGTAATATAATAAGAGTATTGACAAAATTTGAAAATTAAATATTTACCATCTGCGCCATATAATCTATAAGCTGTCTTCTTCCCAGGCATAGTAACTTTGCCCACATCCTGGCTTAGTTTAATTCTTGGCAAGTTGTTTATTTCAACCATTTTGTAAACACAACCCAAAGCAGGCTGACGTTGACAGGTCACTAGATGTAATAAAATTATAAAAATATAATGCAACTAATAAGATTAAGTTAACAATTAAAATTTTATTGGCATTGGACCAAATTCGGAGAAATTCTGGCAAAATGAAACTCAATTATGCAAGGTTGAGAATCATTTCTTACAACAACAAAATTTTACTTTATTGGAATAATGGTAATACTTAACTCAAACATAAAAGAAATTATGAGTTGAAAGATTTTTCAACTTTACATGCAGCAAAAATACAAAAGTTCTGACCAGGCTGTGATAGTGGTGGACTTGATAATCAAGTCTAATTATTGCAAATCATAAATAAAGTAAAAAATTAATCTAAATGAACAACTTGATATGTTAAAAATTGAGTAATTACTTACTCATAGATATTTCACATAGGTAATACCGTATTTACCCATGCCCTTATGTGCACCCCTATTTTTGGGCCAGTTTAGAGAGAAAAAATAAATTCATGCTGGAATAAGTTGACATCTATGGTGGAAAATTACAAAAAATAAAAAAAGTGCAGGGATTCCCTGTAGGTTCATTCTCTCCCGGGTTAAAGGAGCGCCAGTGGCTCATGATGAATTTGGTAAACAAAGATACCAAATTATTTCAGCAAAAGTATAGATAGAAATTGATAGTAAATTTTTAATTACAGGACTGCTTAACTGAGTAAAAATAATAAACTTAAAACTCATTTAAACGTACATCTTTAATATTATAAAAATATTACATCATCTCAATCTTGAAGATGCACCAACAGCAGTATAAACAGCGCATTTAAACCCTAAACATAAAGATTAGCCTTATAGAAGTGTATACTTCATAGAATTCTTCATCTTCTGTGAGCACAAACACAGACACAAGTGTGTTGCAGTAAATTTACTATCGAAACTCAAAATTTTTAAAACTTGGTCAGAAATCTTCATGTATGACATGCAGTCCCCCTTTTTTTTTACCAACATTTAAGGAAAAAAATCGGTACAATATATATTGTACAAACTTTCCCATATACTAATGCATCGTTTTGTTATCTTTTGAAAAATGTTAACTATGTAGAATCGTTATAAACAACTTAAATAACTATGAAATTTGATGAAAATTATATTGAGCCATTTTTTAGAAAATCAAATTGTTATTACAGTTGCCCAAGAATAAAACAGCCTTATATTAATTTTTTGAGAAATATGAACTATGTAGTATTATTGAAGACGTAACTCAACTGTATGAAATTTGATCAAAATCGTTGGAGCCATTTTCAAGAAAATCAAATTGTTGTTTAAATTGCCTAGAATAAACTGCCCTTAAGTATTGCGCAGTGCCAAAAATTTCTTCATAGCTTCTATTCTGCATGATAAAATTCCTAAGTACGAGATTTCATTCTTTTTCGATATACCATTTAGGCTCTAGAGCCATGAACAGACAGACAGACAGCATTGTGGAAACCACTTTTTCTGACTCAGGTACACGTCAAACGTATATTTCCATCAAAATCTCGAGATCAAATTTTTTTGCAATTACAATACTTTCACAATATACTTCGTATATGAGAAAGTAAAAAGGTGTGCAGGGTACACAAATAAATACAGTATTTTTTTAGTACTACTGAAAATATAAATTTTTTCTGAAAATCCTATCTGAAAATATTAGATAAAACGCCATCAATTCTATTTACTTACCCAAGTGAGTCCCAATACCAAAGCAATCAATTTTATGTTCCTGTTCATTGAGACTAAGAATCGTTTCTTCATTAATATCATTAGAGGCCATTATCATCAAATCAGCAAACCAAGGAATGTCGTACCTATAAAACAAAAAAGATACTATTTTTTAAAATTTGAAATAAAAATATTTAATACATAAAAATCCTGTTACACAATAACAGACCATTTATAATTTTTACTGCAATTACAATCCATTACAATAAAAATTACTAAAAGTTATGCCATAAGACAAATTAAAGAAAGCTTTTTTCAAACATAAGAGCAGTTGTTATTCCCACCCTACTGAAATTTAATTTTAAACTTTAGATTAATAGAAATATAATTAATTCCAAATATTTACAAAGTGGAGATTTGCAAAGTATATTTGTCATACGAAGTTTACTTGGACAAGTATTTTCATGAATGGAAATTTTGGCCTAACAGTATTTGTTGCAGCAAGATCACAGTATATCAGTGCCATTCGAAATGTAGTATCAGTATCACAAGCTTTGACCATATCTCAAATTACTATTTCAAGGAGTGTGAGAATCAAGGAATTAATAAAATTGCCCAAGAGGTGCATGGAAAAAAATATTGAATGTCACTGCTGTAAAAAAATGGGGCTCTAAGAAACCTCAGACTGCTTTTATCATTAAACTATTTTCAGACGACAACTGCACTTTCCAATAAAACTTTTAAAAGTTTAATGCTCTAACACTATCTCTATTTTTTGTTGTAGCATAAAGAACTTTTGACTTCTAATAGGAGTAAACAATAGAATAAGCATATCCAGATATATTAACATAAAATATAAACTTCTTTGCCTTCTACAGTCAACTAATATTATTTCAACTAGTAGAAATTATTCTCATTAAGGAGAGAGATTTTAGAAACAATTTCATATTAGCTAACATTTAAATACAAATTCATTAATAAAAACATCAAAAAATTTTAATTTCTCAAAGAATTCAGTTTTACTGGATGTACTACTATATATACTTTTGACATTACACAATAAAATAAGAACATCAACTTTTTTGAACTAAAGCATGATCCTATGCATATATAACAAATACAGACAAATGACTAATGATTATCTATGTAATAAGAAACAATCAAAATATTCTGGAAAGATATCAATCGCATTGAACATTTTAGATAAAGTGTCATAAATGAAAGTATTTCTGCATGTTATAGATGTCATGATAATTATCACTTCATCACCAATAGAAAATCAACAAACTTTCCCAAAAATATAAAATAAAAGTTAAAAATTTCACTACTACTATGGTATATGCAGGCGACTCCCAAGATTCGACAGGGATGCGTTCCAGAAAACGTGGTTGAATCTCGAATTGTCGAATGTCGAACGCCGTTTTTCCATAAACTTCCATGTTATAACCGTGGGATACGTTCCTGCATCTCTGCTCGCGCGAGTTGTTTGTTACGACTCGTGCAAGCCGGACGGGGCTGTCTGCTGCACATCCCTGCATACATCTATTCATACAACTATATATCGCAGCGAAATTAACATTAAAGTTATTAAAAAGCACAAAATAACTTAGGACTATTATTTTTTTATTAACAATAAAATTGGACTCGAGAGAGTAACAAGTAGAATAATACTTGAACTAGCCAGAGTTGAATGTGGTAAACATCGCCAAAACAAACCGGTCTCATCAGCATTATAAATCTGATCAGGGGTTAGATCATGTTCCTTAACTAATGTTTCAAAAAATTTATCGGCAGCTTCTTGGTCACCCGATATTTTATCACCTGAAATATCTAGACGTCTGATCATTAAAACGTGTTTACCATCCATCTGAAAATGCACACGGTTCACTAATGTTCATTTGTTCATAAAAATCTTTGGTCTTTGCAATCAACATTGGTCCAGAGATAGGGGCTCCCTTGGAATGGTTTATAGAAAACTATTCATACACAGCAATATCCAATTGCTCAACTTTCGGCTTATGAAGAGTACGCCAATATTCAAGTCCTCTAGTAGTCTCAGAAGACGTAACAAATTTCAATAACTGTGATTTCTGTGCCTTAATGTCATAAATACTCGAAGAACCGACATTGAACTCTTTCATTAAAACATTGCGATTCTCACCTTTCTCTAAATGTTTAATGATATCAAGTTTCTGGGTTAAGGTTAGTACAACCTGTTTCCTTTTATCACCTTTAGCGCATATTGCAGTTTTAGGAGGCATTTAAAAAGGGTGAACAAAATATTTCATTTAACACAAACACTGATTCCAAGAAACACATAATTGCGTATTGCGACTGCCAACGTGAATGCCAAATTTATTTAAATTAGCAGTAGCATTCCGAAATAAATGTAAAAAATTGCAGAAAGCGCCAATATTAGCAGTAACATTCCGAACTAGACGAAATTTTAAAAAATCGAGAGGCCAGAGATGCCGGTTGCTTGAGAATTCCGGTTGCTTGAGTGCCGGATAACTGGAAGTTTACTGTGCCTAGAAAACAGTAAGACAAAAAAGCTTTTTAGCGGTAGATGTACATAATTTCAAAATATTTCTCAGAACTCCTACAAAGTTTTATTAAAAAAATGTCCAGGGTCGACTGCTTGGCTTTTTTCGCTTATTACATAAAACTTATCGGTAGCATTCAAATAGTCCATCGCAACCCCACTTCACGGCACTCACTCGTGCTAAGTCATTGTGCTCCTTCAACAGAATCATGCACTGATCAACGATCTCTTGCAGCTCCGCTTATAGATCAAACCTATAGTAGTGCATGTTGGGTTTTCTGCAATATATATCATTATATACAGTGATGAGCTGAAGTCGGCTCCTGCCGGCTCACTCGAGCCTGTTGTTAATTTTTCTCAGAATTTGCATGCCAGTTGTTAAATTTATAGAAAATATGAAAATTTATTGATTTTGTCCTTTCAAGTACATTTTGCCCTATCTGATAGTCAATTACCGACAGTGTATGAAATGGAATATATTACAAACCGAACACTTGTTAAGCTAATTACTAAACTAGGGCGATATTGTGTCCCTGGCATATAGGCCTCCTGCCACCCTTATCTAAATTTCCTCTCCATTTTTTTAGAGCCAGTTCTTAATTTTTTTCCAGCTCATCACTAATTATATATTATTATACATTATATGCATTCAAACATTAAGATACCTCCTCGCATACCACATGTTTTTTCATATGTAGATGAAAATTATATAATTTTTTGATGTGTAGCATTATTGTTTTATTATTATTTATAATGACATGTTAATACGGTAAATTAACATTGTAATAAAGTAATTGTCGAAAACTACAATTTTAAAACTATAAATCATCAAAAACATTCTTTATGATCCAATGATGCCAAAGAAACATGAAGCATGAATCATATTTCTATTTCCATTTTTCAAATGTTTTCCGCCTTAGGAGATATATTTTTTGTGTTAGACCCGTGAAATTGACGGGGAAAAGAGTGAAATTGGCCACCATATGATGCAACATTATGCAACACTGCTGAAATATCACAATATTTAGGATACTTCATGAAATTTGATTAGTGCAAAATTTAAAAAATCGTAAGATATTAGACTGAGGTCGCACTGTGCATAAGATATCTATATTTTTACAAAATTTAATTTGAAATAAAATCCACGTTATAACGAATCTGCATTGGCCAGGGCCATGTTAAGCGGGGCTCACCTGTACTTGAAACTATGGCAATGTTACTTCTTAGACTGAGACTCAGTAATTTATTTTTGAATAAATTTAGTTATATTTTTTCTATCTATATGAGAAAACATATTTCTTCTACTTTTTACCACTAACTGGCAATATTCTGCAGAACGTCATCATGAAATTTAGTTCTGTATGATACAAGGATCAAATGAACCATAGCGTAAGCCATGAAATAAAACAGGTTGAGCACTGCATTTCACTATAAAAATTTCATCAATTAAAAAAAAGTGTTGAATATATTTTAACAATATATCATACCAACTAAATGGTAGTATATGGGTGACTTACTTCTCTGCAATAGTGCGAAAGGTCTCCCGTGCCTTATTGGAAAGGTACGCTAGGTCTCCACTGTCTATTCGGATACCAACAGCACGGTACCCAAGATCACTCAGTGCCAGTGCTACTGCACAGAAGTTCAGGAGTCCACTCCTATTGGGATAAGGAGTACAAGGAAAAGGAATGCCCACAGGAAAAGGGTATATAGAAGATATTGGCCATTTGATTGCCAAATGTATAGAAGGAACATAAACAAAACATTTCGGGAACAGAGGTGTCAAGAAAGGTAAGAATGAAAACCAATTATGAGAATGGAAATACATTTTTAAAAGGTAATAAAAATAATTACAATGGAAATAGTAATGAAAGCAATTAAAAAAGGAATGGGAAGTATGAGGTATAGTTTAGGGCAAGGAAAGAAATAAGAGAAAAAATATATTAGAATGTACATCATTGTGACCTTCAACAGGATGCAAGCTAAAAATCCAAATTTTAATGTAAAACATTTTTTTAATAAATGGAATTCTAAAAAGGTACTCCTCAATCAGCAAGAGGCATATCATTCCATATATTTCTGTATAAATATCTTTTTTGGGAAAAAGCTATCTTAAGTTAAGCAACTATAGTTCTTTGCTAAAATTCAATAATAAACAAAATTTCACTATGAATCAGCAGTAAACTATTGTTAAGTAAATAACATTCTAATGACTTTGTAACTAATAATGACTACAAAATCATTACTTAATCTCTCCTTTGAATCAGCATTCCTTTTTATAATCCGAAAATAAAATCATGCAAAGGTAAATTAATTCCACCAAATGCAAAATTTACAGCTTGAATTATTTATGTTCAGCATTACTGTTATTCATAAAAATTCATTCAATCTAAAAAGGAAATAAATGGCAAAGACTTTCATAAAAATAACAACTTCACTGGAATTAGTATTGACCAAGAGCTCAAATTTAAAAAACGTATCTGTCTTCAAAACAAAAGGCTACTCACACCCATGCAGTATAGGAAACTAAGTAAAAAAGTCAATGTTTCCTTTAACTTAACTCATTTATTTATTCTTTTATTATAAAAAACTTTTTTAAATAACTTTACATGTGAAGTTTTTATTTTCATATTTATTTCTACTGCAATTGCAAAAATAACAAGAGTTAATAAATTTTTTTTCATCTAAATTAAAAATAACTTTCAGCAAAATAATTAAGCTATTATTTGACTTTCTTTTAATGCAAATAACGATAGCCAATTTTTAAAAGCAGTAGAATCTTAATCATTGCTTCGTAAGTTCAAGATTACAAAATCACTAAGAAACAATATTTTCCTTACATATGAAAAGTAATATTCCAAGATACAAATATCAAAGTAAAATTTTGGGATCACCTATAAATAATATAATGGTGATCTTGTTTTACTCTAGTATATTTTCATTAAAAAAGATAACCTTCTATAAAACACTAAAACTAGTGCTGACATTCCATAATTAAAGTACACCGATTTGATAACATTTGTTCCAGTTCACAGATTTAAAGAAAGAAGTGAAAGCATCAACAACTGGCTTTTCTTTTTTTTTTAATATCTTTCAGAAAAAGAAATGCAAAATTAAATTAAGAGCAAACAAAATAATTTACACCATTTAACATGACTTGCACAATTTAAATAAATCACATAAAAACACTACCAAGGTTTCACCACTATATTTGAAAACAAAAAATTTCACAAACACAATGACAGAATTTTATATCATGGAAGCACCAGCAGGGAAAATATAACTCAATACAGGAAACGTAAGGCACTCAAAATTATGATCCATTACTTAATTCGTCAATCTGTAACTCACTTTATAGATTTCTACACGTACATACTTCATACTCTGCAGTTTTACCACATTTATGCAATACTTGCTGTTACTCTTTCCCAAGTATGTTCCTAGAACATGTGAGAATAACTCTGCAAAACAATTTTTTAAAGCATTCTCAGGTGCATGCAGCATTTAAAAGGTTTTAAAAATTAAGAGGATGTGCAAACAAGGAAAATCATTACCTTCCCTATTTTTCATACAGACCCCTTTGATCGGCGAATCGAAGAAGAGTGAGAGGTGAGGAGGGAAAGGAAGGAATGACAGGGGTGATAAGCTTGGGTAAATGACAGAGCACTAGTGATTGACAACACCAACCTTTCCAATTACAATTCCTTTAAAACAAAAGAGATAGCCATTAAAGAGGACACCATTTTAACTCAGAGAAACAGGCTTTTACACTTTTATCAATGAAATGAAAGAATTTAGAAGTAATTTATAAAAACAAGAATGCACGAGAAAATACAAACTATCTACAGATCTACCCACATTTTGACAACATAATTCAAAATGACACAAATGACAAGAAAATGAAAAAAATACAAACCACAGTGGTCGATAAACTAATGAGGCAAAAAGCAAAGATATTTTTTATCATCCCATTTCATATTTGTTTTTCCATTTGCATTACTCAAAATATTTGTTTGCTATAATTTACTACAAATACACATGCACAATAACACCGAATACCATATCACAGGAAATTCTCTTACAATACTCAAGTCAACTATTTTTGTGATTTCATCATTCTGTAACTAATAGCATTATCTGGAATATCAATTGGAGTCCAGTCATAAGAACTAATTAAATCATTTTTGACATAAATTAAGATTGAAATATAAATGATAATATATTTTATAAAAATAATTCTATTATTCCATAGAACATTCCTTAACCAGCCACCAAATATAAACATTCATAATCCTTAACTGTTTACGTGCTTAAATATGAAAAAATAATATGGCTGCAAAACTAAAATTTGACATTTTCAGTAACACAAATAGCATAACATTGTTAATTGCTGGCTTAAATATTGAGTAAGCTACTCTTTTTCATTGTACTCACATATTAGAGATGTTTGATTGTATAAAAAAATCATTGAAATTCTTATTGTAATCTTGCTTACAGAACAGCATTTCACATTTTAAAAACTATATTATCCTGGCTTATGCTATCTTTCCGATTTTTCATCATATTTTGTAATCAGTCATATCTGAACAGGAATGCATGAGAGAAATGTAAATCTCTCTTGAAAAATATCAAAACAAATTTTTTAAAATTCACTAGCAATAACCGTTGCATTATTTTTTAAATACTAAAAATATTACTGGTAAAATCCCTATTTTTTCTGAGATGAAAAGGTGTCCGTTTATACAATTTGACAAGAAAAATTAGCTTAAGATATTAAATATGAACTTAAATTTTCATTCATTGGAGTAATCAATTAATTTGTTAGATGAAATCTCTATTAAATAAGCACAGGAAATGTCATGCACAACATTTTATGATTAAAAAATAAGACTGCTTTAGCAATTATTCACGCATGATTATTTGAAGGGCTTATTATGAAAACATAACAAATATCCAACTACAAGCATTTTAGTATACCAACACAATGAGCATTTAAAAGAGAATTAAGAAAAATTAAACAAAAACTTCATAATGAATGTAATTCAGTTATGTTATAGGGTAACAATAATAATGATTAAGTTACGTTCAGTCTGACTTTAAGAGACCGCATTTATATGAACTATTTTCATATGTAGCTCTTGTTGGAAATTAAATGGACTTAAAAAATAACTAAATTTTCAAATTCCTTCATACATTTAGCTACATCTTTCTTCTATATTATTAGCAGCAAAAGATGTAATTACAGGAAAAACACTCCAAAAATGAGAGCTGAAGGAACAATGCTTCATGCAGCACGAGAGAAACTATACACACCAGCACTTACCGATTTTTTTGAGGCTTGAATCGCCCCGGCCCGGGCCCCAGATGGCTCCGGGCCTGAGGCATATGCCTGATGTGCCTATTGGATTTTATGGCCCTGCCCAAAAGGATTCCAATGTCAGATTGAGTAGAAAAGGTAAAACTATCACCAAACCAAAAACTTCATCTAATTTCATTGGTCTACCTGAGATTAAAAAATAAAAATCTATCATCTCCAAACTTATAGAATTTTAGCTTTGTCTACAGGAGAATGATCAAAAAATAAATTTTTAAATTATAATAAAAAAATTTGAAATCAATTGCAACAATCCACTGGGGACTTGTCATTTTCAGACACTTCCTGTTTCCTATAGTAGGTGCGCAAATCACCTGTGCTGGGCTTGGAAGACAAATGGTAAAAGGGAAGGAAAGGGATGGGGAGGTGCTTATATCTAGGAGGATACCTCTGAACATCGTACGTGTCGACGAGAGCCATGAAGCCTTCCGGGAAAGCAATTGCAAATGAAACAAGAGCAGCAAGCTCCCCATCCGATGCTTCCTCTGGTAAGGTATGCATGAGTGAAGACAGCCGATGACGCCACTCAGTGCTCAGGGCCACCAGATCACGATCCTGACCAGTCCTCTGATCCCGAAGCATCTTAGGAAATGAAACAAAGAAAAAATTCATTGATTCACATATAGATTGCTGATCAGTCTCCTATCTTTCCTGTCTACACCTATATCCTTTAATATCCTCATCAGCAGTACCCAATTTACTCTATCAAAGGCCTTCTGACAGTCAACGAAACATGCGCAGCAATCTTGGCTGTATTCTATTGCCCTTTCTGATATGATTCTCACTACACTGATAGCATCTCTGTTTCCTTGTCCTTTTCTGAAGCCAAATTGCTCTTCCCCTAGCATTTCTTCAGCCTTTTTATCTAGCCTTTTATTAAGAATCCTCATGATGATCTTCGAAGTGTGTGACAGTAGGCTTATCATTCTGTAGTCATTACACTGCATTGCCTTTGGCTTCTTCTTTGGAGGGATCATTGTTACTTTTAGGAAATACTGAGGCCAAGTACCTGTACGTAAGTTACCTTCAACAAATACTTTCCCCAAGGTAGTCCCCGCCTGGAGATCTGATTGGGAGACTATTTTATCTCTGGAATACCATACTGACAGTACTGCTGCCTACTGCCAGGCACTGATGTCTATATATCTTTTAAATATTTTTATGATACAATCCTCCCATACTTTTGTGCCTCTTTACACATGAAAAGTTACAAAATATAAGCTGGTATCAC
The DNA here is from genome assembly GCA_036926305.1 of Uropetala carovei. Classification (NCBI taxonomy): domain Eukaryota; kingdom Metazoa; phylum Arthropoda; class Insecta; order Odonata; family Petaluridae; genus Uropetala; species Uropetala carovei. The sequence goes on along the minus strand of JAXCHB010000044.1, from coordinate 1,277,412 downwards.
CATTCAGGAGCTTTCTTTCTTTTTGACGACAGGGAAGTCCCAAGGGGAAAGACTCAACCCTCATCTATTTACCTTTCCTATTTATGATCATTGGGGTATTTGCTCAGGTTTGACATAGTTCAAAGGCTTAAGCTTTGCATTTTACCCATCATTTATTATTGGTAATTTTAGGAGCAACGAATCCTCTTAGTGGCACATCAATGTGTTTTTGTGGTGAAACCTACAGTTTGCTCAGAGATTTTAACAATTATTTTTTAAATTTAACCCATCTATTATTCCTTTTTTCACTTATTTATGAGGATCCTAATGTGTCTCTCCTGTAAATATTCCATTTGATTGTATCTTAGGTCTGATGGTTTCCATTTTAGTTACGCAAGTAGTTATGAAAACGTCGCCAATTTCTCAGATTCTACTTCGGAAATTAAATAGAATTTCATTTTCTTTCACTTTATTCATGTTATTTTGTATTTTTTATACCTATCCTTTTAAATGTAGCATGTTTTTCATCTCTATCTGTCATGCGGTTCCCAACATAGCACAAAAAATCATGCTATGGCTACTTCTTGCTGGGAAAGGAACCTAACCCTTAACTTTGCCTTAATTACTTGTGATTCGCGATTTTGCCTTTCGCGGAGTTTTTCAGGAACGTAACCCAGGAGAAAGAGGTCTGCCGTATTTGGGAAATTAGCTCCTGCAAGTTAGGCAACCTCCGTTTTTTTCCCTCGATTCTACTACGAAACTTAAATAAGATTTTATTTTCTGATACTTTTTTCGTGTTCTTTTATCTTGTTTATGTCTCTCCTTCATTGACGTTCATTTTCCCGTCTCTTTATTTTTCTGCGGTCACCAATACAGGACAAATCGCGCTTTGATCCATTCTTGCTGGGATGGGTACCGAACCCTGTATTTCCCAATACCTTAATTCTCTTTCGCGATTGCGTCTTTCGCGGTGTTTTCAGGAACGTAACCCCCGCGAAATACGAGATCTGCCTTTATACTGAATCGAAATATTTTTTTACAATGGGAAGTGAGGAAAACTTGTCAAACTCCAACTCGAACTTTAGTCAAATCGGAACAAATGTACGTAATGAAATATACTTCAAACTCTTATAGTTGATATTATCTATTATTACTAATTCAAATAAGCCTGCACACCACACAAAATTTGTATTTATTACTCCTTTTGTAAGGTTCATGGAGGACAAGAACCTATCCCTACAGTTATAACGTAACCTTAAGGCCCAGTATCCGCGAATTCGGTATCCGCGAAGTTTTTGCAGAACGCATCCCTCGCGGATACCGGGGGAGTGGGTATAAACAAATAAATTTATAACATTCTAATGTATTTTAAGCATCAGGCAGGTAGCTTTTCAATTTAGCTGTTTAAGGTTTAATCGCAGAGAAAAATAATCTGTGCTAAGTTTAAACGTATTAATTTAGAAATATTTAAAATAATGTACTTTATGTTCATAAGATTATAAGTAAATGCAAGTAAATAAAATTTAATGAGACCATAAAAGAAAGTATAGCTTATAAAAAAATTAACAAATTCAAATGAAATAAAATGAAGCGTATGTACATACCCTTGTCTGCAGCTCAGCAAAATCGGTGAAAGATGTGATGTAAGCATGAGCGTGGGTGCCACGAACAGGGATGTTAAACAGTTTTCCAGCTAATACATTACTCGTTCCGTCAAAACCACCTACAAAAATTTGGAGTAATAATTTTAAAATAATTCAGTCCTAAATACAAAATGAAACAAAATAATTTAATCCATTTCATTGCATGGAAAGAGTTATCCAGAAACGAAGAAAATTGCATAAGTTAAACCAATAATCAAAGACCTATCCAAGGACAGAAAATGAATTATGATCATGACGATGTCATAAAAATATTTTGTAGAATACCGTAAACGTGTGTTTGATGGATTACAAATAAGTAATTCAGACGGTAGCACCAGCATTAGCTGAACTTCAACTCAACATCTAGAAAGACTATTTTATGAAGCTCTTTTCTAAATATAGACAAAAAAGGACGATTTTCTTCCTACAGACAAGTTTTTTTCAGCGAGAACTGAATCACCTGGGCAGCATCCCCACTCCGCATTTCTAAAGATACATTTCAGAAAGCAATAAAAAAATTAAAGGCTAATAATAAGCACAACAAGGCAAAAAACTTTGAATAATTCTTGAGCGCTTCGCATGTACTTCGGATTGTTAACTGTTTATTATGGACGCAGAGCATTAGTTTGCGCATAAGTTATTTACTTAACTTAAACAGAATCTATATTAAATTAGGCAATGTATGACGTAAATATCCCGCTGCATGCGGACTCGAATATTAAACATGTTTATAAATAGATATCGTTTATATGCGTCTTCTGGTCCCAAAAATTGGATAATAGGTTTTTTGTATTAATTTTATAATTATTTCGAACTTTTCTCTTTTTCAGAAGGAATAAATTGCCACTAGGAGCTACTATTATATCGAGAGCGTCTATAGCAATTCTCCGGCAAAATGGACCTTTCAAGGAGGCATGAAACAAAGTGCAGATGCACTGTTATAAAATCAGATAGTAAAGAAAATAAATAGGTGCGTATCTGAAATCAAAAGACCTAATAATATTTTCTATGATTATCAAAGATTGCACTTTCAACTTTTAGATGAGATCGTCCGATAAATCTGGCAATAAATACGGACGCTTATCACCCGCTTGCTTCCTCCCTCTTTCACACCACTGCACCATATGTACCACAAAATAATAGGATTTTTGCAGAAAACCAATGAAAGATTACTTACATCGATGCTATAACCAACACTATCAATTCCATCTTATGTGAAATTGGATGGGCGCCAACTCAACTTCGCATTATATTTTTACCACCGTTTCTCTTCTCGACTACAGCTATAGAATTTTAAAAGGTACCCTTGATCTGGGATTTTACGTGCTTTGGTCCCGATAAATGTCGAGTAATTACTGTTTCAACGAAAGAAATGTATATTTTAATCGCACATTATTCACATAGATAACCGTCGAAATGGATTTCCCGTCGGTGCAGCAAAATGATGCTTCACTCATCGTAAGAAACATTTTCCCCTCAAGATCTAACAGTAATATCCAGAAACCTTTACGCTTAAAAATTTAACAAATCTAAATGTAATATCCATGGAACATGTGACAAATATTTGCTGTTTAGGGATCTTAGCATTTCTTTCGAATGTAAACTGTCATACAAGCATCTTTAATTCGAATAATAACAATAACCGAGTGAAAACTTTAACATACACGGAGCCATTTGCCACTGACTAGAAAAATAAGGGCGAAACAATTAAATGCCGAAATAGCTCAAGAATATTTTAATTTGTATTATTTCGATATACAGCAAAATTCCGTTTAGCGGAATGGGTCGGGAAAAATTCGTCCCGTGAAAATGAACTTTACGGAAAAACGGAAATCGGAAATTTACGTAACGGATTTACTTTTAAACTGACCTAAAAACTTGAAACACATTATTCTATGTGAAGAAATGACAATCTTTGATTTGGAGATCTTGAAGATCACTTTGAAGCTACGAAGATCAGCACCTGAAGAATGCTTCAACGACGAACGTTTATCTTCCCGAATTTCGTTTTGTAATCAATAAGGAGAGGCTATTTTCTGCCTATTAAATAAATAAGGTACGACTTTCAGAAGTATCTACCGCACTACCGAACGTTTTCTTCTTCTGGCAGGTCCTCATCAGCTTCCATTTCGTAGAAACGGCATTTTACTTTTATTACCCATAATATATAAAATAATAATAATAATAATTTCTTAATGAAGTGAAAACGGTTATTTCAACCTACGTCACCTAAATCATAAAAGCTTAAGCGAGAAACATTTTACATTAACTCGACGAAAAGATGGCATTAAATATTGTACCGATATTACTGAAACGCAATGCGGTATCTCAAAAAAACGACGAAGTCGAAAGGTACAAAATCAAGCGACGAGGCGAGATGTGGATGAGGTTACGTCACGTGAGTTAGCCGGACGGCGGGAGAGGGAAACGCTTAAAAAGAGGTGCACGGAGTGGGTGGATGGGTGGAGCTTCGCAGCCAATCCGATCTCTCCCTTTCTGCGGAGGGAATGAAGTTATGCGAAAGGCTCCGTGCCAACCTGTTGATACAAACTATAAAACAAATCTGCTAAAAAAAATCCATTTCGAGGGAAATGACGGATGCGATATTGGCATTTCAATACACCCTGTTGAAATTCGCAAATCTAACCTTGAATAAAACTTGACAATACGCGGTATTAAATATAGAATATTTTTTTCTCTTAAACGATAAAACTAAAAATAAGACGCTCGTAAATTTCAAAAATACACTGCGCGGAAAACGCCTATTTGTTCTACATTATCTTTAGGTCATAAAGACAGTAATAAAACGTTGTCCTTCAAAAAGGAAGAAAATCATTAAGCCCGCCTTATGGATTGTAACCGAACGCAAGATCTGTGAAATTCCACTAAGGACGAATGCAAAGAATCTGAAATCCCCAAGTGGTTGATCTTTTAACGACTTCAGGAGCAGAATATTTTACCCTTTGTACAGTTTTGCAGCTAATAGAAGACATGCAAAATACAATGGCGAATATTTGAGAATCAATATTTAACGAAAACTTAGTCGATTCCGCAGGAAACATGTTCGACTTTTTATCGCGAACCGAGATAAGACGTACCTTTCAGCGAGCTCTTTTTTATGACAGGCAGCAAAACGATTAAGGAGAAATAGCAAAGAGCTTTAGCGAGGAGATTTTGTTGTGTTCTAAGAATCATAAACGGAAAAGATGCGAGGAGAAACTATAGGTTATGCATGAAGGAATGAGTTGGTTAATGAGCGTTAATGCAGTGTAGTTCTCTATAGAGGAAAAATATGGAACGTAAGATAACAGAACGCAAACTTTTAGTTTGCGAAAGAGAAAAACATCACAAAAAATACTCGATTGCCATAAGCGAAAAAAGAACGTTGAACGATGAGTCAGCTGAGCTTTGAACAAATTCTCAAGGGGCTTTTTTTATAGAAAATTTTAAATAGTGCTAAGTCAAAAATATAAAAGACAAAAATATCGATATTGAAATACTTTATGCTAAATACGAAGACTCGAAAAAGATTTCCGAGAGAAAACAAGTACATTTCAAAAACTTTTGCAAATAATAAGAAAATAACCAGGGGCGGCCCGACGAATTTTGGCGCCCCGGGCGAGATAACACCCCAGCGCCCCCTCCGTAAACGTTTGTTGAGATATTTACAGAATATAGGTTAATTTGTTCAACGCTCCGTAAAACTTATTGATAATGATTACAAAATAGGAATTTCATCATGATTCTAGCCTGTAATGCATAGATAGATGATCGGGATAGCGCACCCAACAATTAGGCGCCCCGGGCAGCCGCCCGGCTCGCCCGTACCTCGGGCCGGCCCTGAAAATGACTATCTATCGTGTCTTCTACTATAATATCGATCAAATCGTTGTCAAATTTACTCTCTCTTTGCTGAATGTAACGGAGAGAAAACGACGAATACACTAAATATGGGAGGCTGAAACGACAGTTTCAAGTATGGAGACAAATTTCCCGGATCGAGGGCGAGAGATCCACATCTTAGAAAATCGCATACGATCCGATTCTAATTTACGGGTAAATTTATCCTTTTTCATCATCATTAAGTTCGGTTAATAGCGTGAATCAGTGGAATCGACGTAAGAATGCCGTTTAAACACGATAACTCGGTAAAAACATCGATATGCTGTCCATATGGGAGATTGATCACCGTCATCTCGGAAACCACCGTAACTAGAACTTATACCAAAGGAATTGCGTCACGACTACTATAAAAGCATGCGGTAGACCAACTCCTCAAACGAGTCTCTATAGAGGGGAAAGCATACGGACCGTAATAAGGTGCTTATGCATCCTTCTCTCGTCATCCAGCGCACCTCTATATATTATCGATACATTTTTTTCGATTAACGATCAAACGGCTTACGCGATACCCTAAATAAATATCGGAACTGAACCATCCGCCTAAAAAATAAAAAAAAACGGAAGCAGATGCGAAAGAAAATTCGGATACACGCAGTCCTGCATCGCCGCGCCATATGAAAATGTATCTATTTTCATCGAGTTATCTATGTTAAAGCTGCAAAGAATTATGATTTTTAATTACGGCGTAAAAACGGGAACTTACGTCACAAACCTCCGAGCGGTCACGAAACGGGTCATGCGGGTGTTCGCGTAGGTTGCGGCCCACCACTCGAAGAGTCGGGAAAAACTTGACCCAGTGATATGTTTGTTTCATGTGTGTATGTGTATACATACACATACATATGTCACGACCCCAATTCACCCGCCTCCGTACTCAACATAAATACCACAATAATTTTTTTAAAAGTATTAACGGTACAAATTAATTTCCACCTTTAAAGGAGTAAGAACAATACAAGAGCAGCATTTACTCCACGGTTATCTATTCCACTCAATAAAATAAATACAATTTGAAATTCCACGCATGTCCCGATGAAATACATATTCATGAATGCCTTTAAGGTACTTCAAATGTTTGCTAAAGATGTAGTAAAATCCAAATATAAATAAAGATTCCGAAGATTTACGTCCTATTGTTTTACAGATATTTCCGGAAAAAGTCTTTTGTAATGGATACGATTTGGAAAGCAATATACCATCAAACATATTATTTGGGTTGTCCTCGCTTATGCTGTTACTATCGTTTGCTTCAGCGAGCTTGTCTCCCAATCATTATTTCCCCAATGGCTATTAAGCCTGAAAGAGTAAATTATAAAATAAAATCCACATTTTTAATTAACTCGATATTGTTCGAACAGCATTTTCTTTTAACTGTAAAATTTACCAACTATGTCGGTATGTTTAAATCTCTGCGTTGCGCAACGGATTATGGTAACGTAGAAAAACTAAAAAAGGCCTCGCCCCGAATGACGTAGGAGGATGTATTTCCATTCAGACAGAATGATTCAGGTATCTATGAACGAAGCAACGAACGCCATACTTCTTTACGTCATCTCTCGCGCGTAAATTACGTTTGGGTTGAGTAAATATAGCAAAATGGCAGGACCTGTGAAATTAAACTCCCCTTAAACACCGGAATTCGCGTGTCTCCCGCTCTATTTACGAACACTGTCAGCAGTAAGATGAAAAGGGTATATTAACACAAAAGGAAAGCTAGTCGACCTCTGTTTGCAAAAATAACTCGATAAGAATGCATTCTCGAGGTTTTTTATAGAGCCAGGGTCGAAACAACCTGACCGAAAAGAGATAAGTAGCGCATAATGCTTTTTTGTGTCGCTCCAAAAGGAAAGAGGCGACGAAGTACAGAGGCCATAGGTTCCTTATCGAATGAACGCACATTATGCACAAAATGCCCCTCAAGAATAAGATAACTTTTTTGCTGGCACATTGTTAAAACTTAAAAAATATTTTCAAAATTATGGCGAGGCATAAAAGTTTTCCATGGCGGATAATCAGTGCCGGCCCTAGGTGAACTGTGTACATCGGCAACCCCACCGCGTCCAATAAAGAGGAAAATAATAACTTCCGTATATTTATTTGATATTTGAAATTAACAATATGTTTTTACTTTCCATTAACCCTAACACAATTATACTGTATATATAAAAGTCTTTATGAATATTTTTGTAAAAAAATTAGAGCTTATGTCGGTGGCTTTAACTCTACAGCTCACGAGAATCTACCAATGTCGTAACAAACCCTCTACCTCTCATGAATTCCTCCGCAAACCCTTTGGTTTGTTGCAGTTCTTGGACAGCAGAATATATGTCGAAGTCCTCTGCCTTAAGTTGCTTACTAGTAATACTAATCACGAAAAGAATGCTATACCGCAAAATAGGGGAAACTACAAATTTGAACTCGGAAAAGGGCATTTGCAAAATCTTGCGCATCTGTACGTGTGGCATTTTCAAATGATTCAGTGAGGTTAATATCGTCAGAAAATTTTAAATAGTGCATCACAAATGTTTCGAAATTCATAGCGAATTGGGTTCAATGTTCCACTAGATTTAGCCACACACGATCATCAGATGTAGGCCATGTAGCAGTACTGTAACTCGTTTGCAGTTTTCTCATTTTTTCATAGCTTCTGATCCATTAATTCTGTCTGTAGTGAGGACGAAAACAAGGGCCCCAAAGTAATGATGCAACTAAAGGTATTCGAATTACATACACGCATATGCTTACGCAAATCTAACCACACGGGACTGCAAGCGGTTAAGAGATAACGTTTGCGTTTGTTATAATAACAAAAAAAAGCGTATGTAAATAGATTCATTTGCCGAAGCAACGGATAATCAAAACCACATTTCTGATGATTCCTAAGAACGGGATTGAACACAATAAAAAGAGTTGTGTAAACAATGTGAAAAATTACCGCACGCCGCCGGTCGCCTAGTACCCGTCCTGCCAAGAGACATAAAAGATAAAACGTTATAACGTAATTACTATATGGCATACAATAGTAAATTGCAACTTTAATGAACATCAATATTTAAGATTGATTGTTTCCATTTTTTGGATAAATTTTCAAATTTCTTCCTATATTTTTCCGGCCACTTCGCCGCCCCGCGCGGTTGCACGTTTTCAAAGGCTCTTGAGTCGGTCATGTGTACATTGACCAACAAAATGTTCCATCCGAAAATGTTATTTACATAGAATTTACAGTTTTTTCATAGAGAAAATAAAATTCACTGACGTCTTAAGTTTTCGCACCTACGAGCTTGCTGCCCTAGTCGACCGCCTAGTTGACTTACACGGATAATTAAAAACTAAAATCTCCTTTGAATACACGTTTCTCTCGAGATAGTGATATTATTCTTCAACATTATCACTAGATCTCCATATTGTCCGTCCAACACTGTACTTTTTCAAATCGATTCATAACCTCGACGTCTATTTCAATGAAAATATCCCGTTTTCCCTCAGATTAACCTTATTTTCCGACAAAAAAGTAATAGTAATACACAAAAAATAGCGCTCACAAATAATGCAATGAAAAACCAAAGGATGCGACCACAGCAAGAGAACAGTTGTAACTGAGCTTGAGCGGTCTATAGACCCTCCAACGCAGTGGGATGTTCTCTGAAAAACCTGGCCAAAAATATTTTTTTAAACTTTCAGGTATCGCTTTAATAACCATTTCTTGTAAGAACGGATTACGCAACCATATGAGTACCGTCAATCATGCGCTGGGGACGAGACTAACTATCCGACTATTCCAGTCTGAACTTCGCCGTTTTCTGTGGCGCACGCGTCCTCTTGAAATGTGTATTTATAAGTTTTATTTGTTCTTTTTTATGCATGTTTTATTTATTGATACTGTGATAAAATGGATCCACAACCTGGAGGTATGTTAAACGATTAAGCATGTTTAATTCTTTAATTTCTTTGTTAACTTTGTAGTTTTAACCTTTTTCTTTACGTCTAGCAAAATTAACGAAAAATCCTCCATGAGTGAAATTTAATGCGACTTTTAGTAAACTTCCGGGCATTGCCCAGCTGAAAATCATATCACATTATGTAAAGTAGTTAATATAATATACTAGACTGTTGCAACATTTTGCGCACATTTACGCCTTTTCAAAAAATGCCATTTTTACTTGAACAATACCATTCCATTACTCTGTTACCTGAAAACTAATCCGCTTATGAATAAGAAAGTTTATAAATCGGCCCAACAGAATGTCGTTTTATTGGCAGGGTCGCGCGATCAACATATGGTCATACGTAGAAGAGCACTATTCAGCATCATGCAAGAATGTCCATCACGAAAATTTCGGGATCAGTGTGATCATTTGAAGAATCGCATTATGAAGATGACGCACTGCCCTGAAGACTATTCTACAAATACAATGCGTGTGTTACCCCGTTTCACTTCTGAGTTTCGTCTTAAGTGGCAGTCGTGTCAACGTAAATATGATGGATTAGTAACTAGCTGAAAGTACCCGGCGATGCCCGGGTTATGCCAGACGTCTTTGGCGAATAAAATTATGTATTATATGGTAATACAATCATTTCTCCCTTTGCGCACCTCAAAACGTGTATTTCCGTTGAAATCTCGATTTCGAATTTTTTCATGAAAACAACGCTTTCTCTATACTACGTATATTGGAGAAAGTAAAAACTAATTCTGAGATATCTGATACCTATGAATTGGGCCGGAAGGGTCCATGGAGGTCCGGAGAGAACGTGAGCATACGTGAGAGTAATAGGATTTCGAGTTTAACAATGTAGGTAATCGGTTGGCAAGGCAACTTCACGTTAAAAACGCTAAACTTTGTCAAAATATTATATTAAACGTTAAATTCGAAAGCGATAAAAGACGATAAGAATAAGAAACTGCATTTATTTTTCTTTAATACAGTTCAAGTCCGAAAATCGTAGGTCAAATATGTGAATTTTAATAAGCAAAATAAAATAAGGTTGAAGGTCGAAATATCGATTTTTCCATGTTATCTTATGAGAAATGGAAATCATTCTCGGGAATCGAACCCGGGTCGATTTTGGAAATTTTTTTTCGGAAATGGCTTCCACTTTAAGAACCGAACATTCCTACCATATGTCAATCTTCTAGCTACCAGGAAAGTTTGTTAAAAATAGCATCACAGAGTTCCGATTTCCCACTGACAACGACGACGAAGTCAATTTTATATATTAGATATAAAAATGACCGGTTAGAAACATATTACTACTCCAATTCAGGTTGTTCCTTCAGATAAGAACTCCGCCCTTCTCTAGAATTTCGTGAAAGCGATCTAAACGCAGGAAAACGGAAAAGCTATGTACGAACTGAATTCGGCGCTTCTGAGCTGGCATATGCTACCCAGAAGAGGTAGACGCAGCAAATGCCGTAAAACAGATTTTCAACCGGGGGTTCGCGAACCAAAAGTGATTCGCGTAAACGTTAAAGTGGTTCGCAACTCTAAAGATAAAAAAATGAAACATCCGCCGTGGGTAAACGTTTGTTCTATCAATTTTGGTTCATTAATATCCAACCTTGCCAAAGAGTGCAATTAAATACATACTTATTACCATTTTGTACCACATATTTGTGTGAAAAGGGACTTTGGTGTATACTCGAATAAATAATTAGTACAGAGATAGGCTTGATGTTGACGCAGATTTAATTGTAGTCATATCAATTATTTTTCCAGATTTAAAAAAAATGTGTGATGACAAACGAGCCCAAGTATCTCATTAATAATAACTTCAGAAATGGAATAAAGTCAATTTTCTTTCGTATATATTTTTTGTTTCGAAAATTAATGCGTATTTACTTTTGTTTTGTTTTACAAAGAATTTATTTGTAGTCATAATTATTTTAAAATAAAAGTTAGTATAATCAATCAACTTTTGTGTACTATTATGGTTCGCCAAAGAAAAAAATTGAAAAACTGGTTCGTCAGTTGAAAAACTACCGTAAAACAAGCGACGAGAATATAGAGGTCAAATCAAGCCGATTTCGGCGGATGAGGTTTTATCAATGCTTGTTGAAGCGAAAATGACTAGACACCAATACAACATTGTTCGTTCGCAAGCCAATAACAATAGCAATTGTAAATTGTTTCTCGCCTACCATGTAGTAAGAGAAGCGGAAAAAGTGTCATCCTGATCGTGACGCTATCACGATAACGGAAAACAGCGCCGAAGTAAAATTACAAGAGCATTAGACCTCACCATTCAGCGCATTTTATAAAGATACAAAGGGATGTTATACAGACACTGAAAACAGAAGATTTAGAAAATATATGTTTGATTCCTAAATGAGGCTGCGATGGGAGCTCAGCCCGAAGCGAGTATAAACAGAAATTCGACAGCGAAACTTATTCTGACGCAAATATATTTTTAACATCTTTTGTGCCATCGCAACTAATATGTAGCAAACCCGAGTCTTCAAATAAATTTATCATTTGGCAAAATCCTCGGCCATCTTCACCTCGTTTTTGTTAACCAATTAAACTTCAGTTTGTTCACGAAACTTCTGATGTTACGGTGCAGGAAGTGGCTCACATATAAAGCCAAAAAACCGCTCTTGCTCCTTCGGTAGTAAAGAGCAATAATACAGAATTTCTCATTAAACATACCATGTTGTTTACAATGACTGACGGAAAAGTTTGCAATGCGGTGTCTTCAACAAATTCTACGCAAAAATGTAACTTGGGTGGAGCCACCTCTAAAGATTTCAACCAAATATATAACATGATATTAAAGGAAGTTGATGAGACGAAATTAAGATTTGGACTATCCATATTACATTCATGGATACTTGATGACTTTTATCTTATAAACTATGTATTAAGAAATGGCAAGCACGAGGAAAAGAAGACAAAAAAAGTCGCTGAAAATAAAAAAAGGATTCAAGAGGCTTTTAAAACACAAATGAGTCTTATGATAGATCGCCCTAAGTATGGATTTGGGAGTACGAATGACGGGGACACGCAGATTTTTTGAGCAACCAGAATTTCGGCTTCCATAACTGGAGTCGATGAGGAAATCACAAAAGGATTCAGGGTCGTTCTGCAAACTATTTGAAGTGGATATATTCATATAGCAAGATTTCAAGAATATGCCTTAGACACTGCCAGATTGTTTGTTAATAAGTATCCATGGTATAATATGCCGACAACTGTCCACAAAATCTTGTTTCATAGTCCACAAGTAATATCATCTGCAATTTTACCATTAGGACAACATTCTGAAGAGGTACAAGAGTCCCGTAATAAAGATATTAAGATATATGGTGAAGGTTTTTCTAGAAAATTTTCTAGGGAAAAGACAATTGAAGATGTTTTCAACATCTTAGGATCCATATGTATCAGGTTTAAGACAACTTCCAAGGAAAAAAACGAAGTCGTTCTCAAGGGATGTTTAAGAGTTATTAGTAGCTCCAGATATACATACATCCTCACTAGGGGCAGAGAGTGAGACAGAGTCGTCAAGTGACTCGGAAGAATATTCCTCCTCAGATTAATTAGATTATAAAATGTTAGAAAGCGTTCCTTCATTAAAACTTCTAAATTTAGTTTTTATATAATATAATTAAATTAATATGTGTATATAACTTAAGCTTTACGACTAACAATCTGTTATATATGTCTAAACAAATTATGTAAAGATGTTTTGACTACAAAAAAATGCTGTAAATAGTCGTTTTATAATATGGCCATGTTTTTCCGAAAATAACCCACGCTGCAGCGTCCGCGTTGCACCGTTCGCGTTCACGTTTTCATTATGGGCTCTTTAATCTTTCGGGTTCAGATTTATCATCCGTCCGGCAATTGGTTTATGAATTCATTTCTTCTGCCTAAGTGGTTCTTTGTTGCCTGTGTTTACATCTTTTTTTTCTTCCTCGGGTCTGCCTCTTAGCACAGCCCTCAATCAGTTCAAAAAGGCTTTTAAGTCTTGTGCGTTGGATGCCAACCACGTACTAAGCGAATATTTATGTGCTCGGAAATCGACATAGGCGAAAAAAAGTCACGGTTTAAATTCCACGAAAAAGTAACATTTGAAGGGCTAATCTTCGTTGCTGAGAACAATGTTAGTCATATAATCGAAGGAAGTCAGACCAATGAAATGTTTTTTAAATGTTGTATTACAGAGAAGGCAGCGTATCCCAAATTCTGTCCTTAATTTTGTGACGACGTGTTAGCGAAAAAGCGTATCTCTAGGCATACATGCCATTAGTTTTCCAGCACCAGGCAGTAATGGATTTAATTTACGTGGCAAATGTTTGATTAAGGACAACAAAAGATGATCGAAAAGCCAGAACCGACTTGGAAAATCGCGGGGCCCAGTGCCAAGTTACGATTCAAAAAGCTATTAATAGTATGCTTTACAGCAACTTTTAACTCATCACGAGAACGTTCGGAATTTTATCCGATATTACAAAAATGTAATTCACGTGTACAATAAATATTTTTTAGAGAGCACGGGGCCCATGAAAGCGCGGGGGCCGGTGCAATCGCACCGATGGCCCCGCCATGAAGTCGGCCCTGGAATCTGCATTATGCCACGAGTATTGAATTCATAATAACGTATGTTATTCAAAAATTACTTAAAATCCTAGCTGCAGCAAAAAATATGATTTTTAGGTGCGTTCATTCCATGGTTTTACGGATAATTCCTAGAACGTCATAATGTGTTATGAAAAAACAGCAAACAAAGTATCTCGATTATCTAATGAAAAAAAGAAATCAAGATCCTAATCGCGCAATGTCGATTATCTCACAGTTGTTACGAAGGAAAGCACGTATGTACCTGATAATACCTAATATCGTATATGTGTCCACATGTGACATGTTATAAGCATTTGGCGAGGGAAGTTAATAGCGGAGTAAATTATTCTTCCGAAAACCTTATATATGTTAACGATTATATGGCTATTCTTATAACTGCCATCGAGACTCGAGTCCGTCCTCGACGTATAGGAAACATTTAATGCACCATTTATAAAAATTGTGTCATTTGGCGGTTCCTGATTATGCTGTACAGATAGAAAGTTTCAGAGTCATTCCGGCACGTAACATTTAGCAGGTCATCCTGGTACGCAAAGTGCTAATATTGAGTCACCTCACAGCATGCGACTATATAAGTAATTCCTCCCCGAATACATTAATATTCATTGTCGCGGCAAATTTGTTTTAAAATTCCTACGTGCGGTAAGGCAGAAAAATTAAGTATTCCGCGGTTCCCAATTTAATATATAAAGAAAAAATGAATTCAGGTTTACTTATATGGACTCAATCTAATTGATTACGCAAGTAACTCTTGAATTCACATAGCGGTTTAGAAATTCACATGCGAGTTGACTAAATACTAAAATAGACGTCCGCATCGTTAACTCATATATCCTCGAGTAATTTTAATAGCGATAGTTAGGGGAGAATAAACGATTGGTGAATTAACATTGAGGACAGCAACCGTGTGACTAAAATGAGTATCTGCCGCACTCAAGCATTTTATGAATAAGGTATTTACCTAGTTCATATATAATGCCTCTGTCAACAAAAAGTCTCACAGAGAATAACGAAAACACCATGAAATTATATAAGGATCTTCACACCCTTGTATAAAAAATCATGTCAAATAGTTTTTATACTTTTCTAGATGGAATTATGAGGTCTAACATGCCACAAGCAGAAGGCCAGAGTTTAAACAGAGAAAAGTCGATAATCATGACGTAGTTGAGAGTACATATAGGAATTGATGATTTAATGATTTCTAGCAATAACCCGACTATCATTAACACATTCGGAAGAAATTAACTTTTGAGCTGCAACACTAAATATTTATCTTCCTGTATAAATGAGAACTTGACAATATTACCCGTCAGTTCGATTATTTAGTCCATTACAAAAACCGGTACGAAGAAATTGATTCGCGAGGTAACCCTTACTGTATTTTGTAGATGATATTGCCTTGCAGTTCAATATTTTGCATTTGAAAATATTCGTCCGTAAACACATCAGAATTGGTATTTCATTCACCATCGCACAAGCCGTCAAGTACAGCTTTCGAGATTCACCTTTAAATAACTTTTGCAATAAATTAAAATATGCCTAATAAATTGCACTACCTCCAACGGTTTTGCGGTTTCGTGTGAAGTCGTCATAGGTATTGTTCTTCCGCGCAGCGGTTTCATACGAAGCCACCGTGTCAAAATGCCTTTTAAGTCTCTTATCTTTTCTTAGATAAAGTGATTTAATTCCATCCTTTGATAACGTTTTAAGGAGTCTTGTTTGTTCAGTTTTATTTTTTAAACAGCCCTTATTTTTATTATATTAATAAAAACGGCAGTATTAGCAAATAAAGGAATGAAATCACTATGCGATACGACAGATAGGAAACATGCAATTCATTCATTCATGGTTTTCAATCCTAAGATTGGTTTGACATGACCAGGGAATAAACACACATGATGTGGTGGTTTCCCGTTGCCTTCCACATCAGACACACACACATGAGTGATGAAATATGAATTATGAGTACGAACACAAACATCCATGCCCTTGGCGGGATTCGAACCCGCGACCTCACTGATGGTAGGCCAATGCGCTAGCCCTTCCGCCACCGGGGCCGGCCAACATGCAATAAAAACCCAAAAATTATAATGCTGTTTTTCTGAGCTTTCGCCTCGCGACACATTGGAAGTGAAAAACTGATCCCAGGGATATCTCCCAAATATAAGAAGAACTTCGGACTACAGTTTTCAGAAACTGGCAACTAAAGTAATAAATGCCTAAAAGAAACCCGTTACACAACTACTATTGACACTTTTACGAGCTTTGCGACCCAGCGCTGCCTCGCGACCCTAAGACTATGATACACACTGCTTTAGTGACATCAAATGGAAAATATTTTCAATGCCAAAGAATTCTGATCAATAACGCAAAAAACAGACATACAGTCTGATTTTAGTATATTTAGCCGCAATTTCCTGAAAAAGATGTCGAGGAAATTTAATCGAATATGTTGAAACAAACTGTAATGAAATAATAAGAGGATTTACAAACACACTATACAAAACGTTCCTTTTTAACTGTAAATTAGAAAATGTTACAATATTGTAAAATTTTAACATTATAACTTGCAAGCTTTCGACGTTGTATGACCGCCCTTAGATACGACCTTGAGAAAATGTACTAGGCCGTTTGAAATTAAATATAAGTCCCCCATTGCCCCAAAACCCTTGGTGCAAGTTTAGAATTTAACTCCGACGGTTAAAAATAAATAGTACCACCCTGTAAGCGTGGGAGATTTAAGGGTGGAATGAGTCAGGTGGGTGACTTTTAGCAGTAAAAATATGTGGCAAGGGACGGTTGAAGGAGAACTCCTAACAAAACAAACAGATGTTGCTTCATTAAGCCTTGAGAATTTGTTGCCACTCCTCTCCGGAATCAGAGTAATATAAGTGTGCCCCTCTGTCATGTAATGCTACTTGAAGCTTAATATCTCGCAAACGACTGAACCAAATTTGATGAAATTTTCAGAATACCATTATGATATAACAACAAAACGTTTTAATGTATCGAACTCAAGATCAAAGACCCGGGTTCGACTCCAGGGGATAATTTTCATTTCCAATAAGTTAACACGTAAAATCGACTTTACGACGTGCAGGCTTTCATTCTTTTTTCGATTAAAATTAGAAAGATTTGACCTACAATCTTCGGATATGAACCATTTTTACGAAAGCATTATCTAGTTTCTTATTCTGTTCATCTTTTTCCGCCTACAGTTCGAAATTTCTCATTGTAAACGTTGAATTCACCCAGTTTGAGGAAATCTTGCCATTTTAACGGACCTTGCCTACCAATTCCATTGTTAGATCTCTATATCATATGGTTAATTCAATCCTTATGGGTATAAACGTACTTTGAAAGCTTTTAATACGAGAGAGGGGGGAGCGAGAGAGGGGGAGAGGGAAGTAGAGGGGACAGACAGACAGACAAACGACTTTATTTAGGGCGAAATTGAGACTGTGAAGTCCCTTCTTACATTTAATTTAGGGGAGAGAGGGGGGAGGAGAGGGAAGTAGAGGGGGAGAGAGGGGGGAGGAGAGGGAAGTACAGGGGGAGAGGGGGGAGGAGAGGGAAGTACAGGGGGAGAGAGGGGGGAGAGAAGGGTGTGAGAGGGGAGAGGGAGGGAAAATGAGGCAACTATTTTAAGTTTAACTAAAGATAGCCCGTCAACAACAGAATATTCACTAAAAATGCTGTATATGACAAAATATTTCATATGTAAAAGTGTGATATTAATCATTTTAAATTAAAATAATAATACTCTATCTTAATTCTTCCATTAATATTTCAACGGGCATTACACTAATTTGTAATATAATTTACGGCAATATACATGACACTCCAGCATCAATCAGTAAAAGAATATACAATTTTAAAAATTAAAATCGTACTTTTAGCTAGGGAGAAGAACGGATATAATTCCAATGCCAGTCATAAGGGCACTTTCTTTTAAAAAAACAAGGAAATGATTTCGTGCCTTAGACATGAACCTACCTTTAAAATACCATGAAAAATCCGTTACTTCAGATTCGCCAGTTCTGCAGATACTGCATAAATAAATGGATGCATAAACCGAAAACACTTTTTCAAATAACTTACGTAAAGAGCGACATCTCGTTTCCGGCGTTAAATCCGGTTTGCGCTCTTTCGACTAAGTGATACACGCTACAATGGATTGGGATGATGCTGGTTATGTCAATACATTCTGCGGAGGAGAATGTGACTCAACCAACACTGGAGGTTTTTTTGGCATATAAATTAGGAAATATCGTCAAGAACTGACATTTATTCTGCGTCGAGTCTTATGAAAATCAACGCTATAAATATGTCATCACCAGAGAAACCGGAATATTGCGAGTTAGAGTAGGCGCAATTAATTCTAGCATAAATGTAAAGTTGGAGGAGAAAAATTCTGAACTTGACCGGAAAACGAACCCCGGTCTCCCACTTGCCGGGTAGGTGCTTTAAGCAAATAAGCTATCAAGCCAGTCAAATTCTCATTCCATCTTAATTCTAACATACCGACGACGAACATTTAAGTATTCGAACCAGCTCATCTCCACCAAAAGCGAAAGCCATTAAAAACTTAGAAAATCTGGCCGATAATGCGTCGGAAAAAGTGCCTCCTGAACGACAAACAAAAAAACTACGAAATCGATAAAACTTGTAGAAAAAATTATTTACTCGGAAAACGAAAAATACAGGCCAAATGTTAAAGAGTGATGACGTAAGCGGGCGAGAGTCGCATGGTGGACCGAGCCCTGCTAACCGGATACGGTTACGAATTACAATCGCTGAAACATAAACGACATTGTCGCAATGTTTGGTCCAGACATATATCACGTGGGAAATGCGTAGTTTTTTTTATTTAACCGTTTGGCATTGAACGGTGACCTTACAAGTCCCTTAGGTAACTTGAGTCACTGCTCGATTCGAAGGTCACAAAAGAACACCGACCAAATGGAAACATCAAACTCGACGATTTTTACCTTCTCCGAAATGGAACGAATGCAGAATGGAATAACTAAGAAGAAAAGTCAATATTTGCGATTCGAAGCAACCAACCATTTGAAACGAAATCTTCAAAATAGACTACATATTCCTTCTCATTCGTCTCTAGCTCCATGTTAACGAATAAAGAAAACGGAAATGATTATTTTTATACGCATGCGCTATTCTTATGAAGAAATAAAACCTGGCCAAAAATATCACAAACGAAACGTCTCGAAAAAAATAGGGGTAGCAAGTTACTCAGCAAAACGTCATCGACGAGAGACCCATTAAAGAAATAACAATGTTTTCCGGTCATCGTAACTGTGACGATATAATCACAATCTTAAAATTTCACCACCGGTCTTCATTTTGAGTTTATCGTTTCTAATTAACGGATTTATGGACCGCCGCCCTGAGCGATGACTCATCGGCGAGGAATGGATAAAACCTCGCCGACAAGAAATGCGTGAAAATGGTCAGAGCGCACGTGACCTCATGGCGAAATAAACGGCATTCGGTGTAGAGAATGCATGACACATCTTCAACAGAAAAAATTCTCATTTAATCCAAAAATCTAACCAGAAATGTTGCAGATGAGCTGATCGATTCCTTCTTTCTAATCACCCATTAAAATAAATTATTACCGCCATTAATAAGGGAAAGTTTCACTCGAGAATTGCTGTTAAAATAAAATACAAAAAATACAAAATTTTCCAAAAAAAAGTCAGTGAGAGCACATAATTACAACTTATGGTTTCATGGCTAGAAATTCAAGAAAGTACTAAAGATGTCATTATGTATTTTTGTACATTGATTGACAAATATTCTTTTGGTAAGCGCAATAAAAAAACATTTTCCTCTCTCTGGGACTCATATGATCTGTGAGGTAACAATTAAAGAATTAATTCAGAAATGAAAATTTCTCAATACCGCTTCACATGCAAATCCCATAAATGAAGGAAAATTTACATCTAGACTCACTTCAGATAAGTAATGCCTCATTGCCCTTCAGCTCAAAAGGATTAACAAAACCGTACCAAATTCTGGTACATTCGGTGGTCGCTGTGAGTGCAAAAAATTATAAGGGAACTAAGGGACGTAAAACTCACTGACAAATGACTTATATCCCCTCTATTAAATGAATGAAAACAAAAAAATGCAAATAGCTTTTTTGTGAGAAACCTGATTTTAAATTTGGACTCCTTCAAATTACTTCTGGGGAATGTATTAATCCCCATGCCAAGTGTAGATTGGTCAAATAGTGTGGGACGAGTTAGCAGACAGACAAACTAATTTGCTTCTATATAGATCTATAGTGTAAAATACTGCGACAGCAAGATAAACTTCATAAAAATTAAAATTCATCCAATATCATATGAATTAAAAATTATCCCAGAAAACAGCAAACAAAAACAGTAATGTACGGCTAAAATTATTCCTTATTCTGAGCACTAACAAAAGGGGAAAATCCTTGCTTCACTCCTTAGTCCATACCAAATTCAAGAAGTTAAATCTGAGTAACCACTTAGCATATTAAAATTTTAATAATTTATAAAAATTTTGCCCATTAAATAAAAATCCAAATTGATTTAGGCATTGCTTTTAATAATGCAAAAAATGTATGAATAATTCAGTTAAAACATGTTAACATAATAAATATACTTTATTGAAATACTTTGGATAATAATAATAATATGGTTATAAATACTACTTCTACATGCAAATTTTTCGTTAACGATTTTTAGATTTAAAACTCGTATAAAAAAGTAGAGCAATGAAAATACAGCATTTATTTGATTTTATGCCACAACACCCTATTAAGTGGTTCCCAAGTGGGTAGTCATAAAAGATATTCAGAGGGATCACAAAGATAGAATGTTTCTATTTTTAATTTTATGAATAGCTAATGGAGTCAAGATAAAGCTTTCTTAAGATGAGATCACAGATGCATAAGTTTGGGAATCACTGCCCTCTCTTTGAATAATTAATGAAAATGTTAGAATGGTTAAGATGATCATTAAGTTTGTATTTTTGTCATTTGAAATACAGATTTAGCTTGATTAACCATTTAAAATTTGTTATCACTATAAATACGGTTGAAATTATTAAAGAAAATGTCATATTCAAGAGAGTCACAGAATACACCAAAAACAAACCTGAATAAGTATAGAATAAATAGCACAAATAATTGAGGATTGCTAACTTACCAACATAACTATATTTGGATGCAGAAAGGCCACCATCAGGTCCTTGAGCTCTACGGAGACCAAATTCTAAAAGTTTAATGTTTTTTCCAGCAGCCATTCGGTAACGGGCAGCATTTGTAGCCATCAAGCTATTAATAGCAAAATGCAATAAAAATCCACAAGATAAAAAATATAAATGCTTATAATATTAATATAAAAATATAAAAAAGTTTTTAAATACTTTATAAGGTTTTATAATATACCTATTCAACGAGAGGACTGATGGGGTGATGAAATAAAACAAAGAGGGTTGCATTGTTAATCATCTTCCCCATTTCATGACACAAATTTGCAGACTGGCAGTGAAAATGCTACAATGCTGCCTCAAACTCTCTTCATATGACAGCCTTGCTTATTACTTGACCAAAACACTATATGATGATTATTACTTAATATTATACAATTTACCCACTACTATGAGATAGCAGAATGGCTATCAAGCCTTATTATTTTTCCTTGTTTTTATTAACAATCACATTCAAAGCTTATCATAAATATAAAATTAAGTTATTTTTGGAAATAAAATATCGTAGAAATATATATTATTCCAACATTATAACTTAATTTAATAGTGAATAAGTTTTGGCAAGTGAATTTCCCAAAATAAATATAAATTAATTTAAAAACTATAAATGAGAAGACCTGAACAATGCATTAAGTATGATATGGAGATTTCACTACCTCTCTGCAGCTGGAGGCTGTTTTATATGTTTAACCTGAAATGCAATAGGCTTCTTCAAATATGAAGCAATACTATCACTTTATTACAGTACCATTTAAATTACTTTTGAATGGATAAAATTCTATTTTGGAAAAAATTATCACTAACCTTGCATAGTTGACCAGGGTCAGGAGAGTAGTTTCTATGAGTTGAACTATAATTAATGGACCATCAACCCTGAGTAATGGTACCCTGCAAATGAAAAGAAGCAATAGAATCTTATGAAAAATAGCCTGAGCATTAAAAAGAGGTTTGTAATGCGTAATTTTGACTTATCTAATACAGGATTTGAAGATCAAAACATATTAATTACAAACAAAACACCTCAAGAATAAATGGGAAGATTAACTATCATAATAATGCCCGCACTGGAATGCTTATTACAAGCTTCAACTTCGCGTCAACTGCGGCAACAAATATAATTAATTTCGCTCAACAAATTAATTTCGAAAAACAATACCTGGGGAATACTACAGAACCTTCTTCAATTGCGTTCACAGTCACATCCTTTGCGGTCAACTGACGAAGAAATTCGAAAAACTCTTGCTCTATAGTTGGAGGTAGTGTTTGCTTCAAATATTCAATATCTGAAAAGCAGGATATTATTTTAAACACGAACTACTTAAGATATATATTCTTCAAATACAAAAACAACACATACCACTGTCAGAATAATGAAACTTTTGTAAAAATTTCAAGCATTCTTCAAGTCCAGCGAATATTGTGAATTCACCCTGAAAAGGGTTTTTCCTAAAGAAAAGGTCAAATACAGCAACATCGTTTATTTTTCCAGATTTCCAATAAGCATACGCCATAGTAATCTGATACAGATCTGAAAATAATGCAAAAAAGAGGATATCAGAAACATCATAATGTTTATGAAACTAAGCGCCTACATTTGGGAATTCAGATCTAAAATTTTCAACAGCTGACATAAAGCGATGCTTGAATAAAAATCTTAATATAATAGAGAAGGAAAATGACAAACTTTTATAACAACAATACAAAAAAATCAAGTTTTCTTAGATAAAAAATTCAAAATTACATCAAGGCCAATCACTCGTTTCGAACGAATAATGAAATATTTGCGAATATTTAAGTGTACCTTGCAAATCCATTTTGTTTTTCTATTCAAAGATATTTCTAAAAACTTCGTTACATTAATCTCTAATACCCGGTTTATCGGCGACCTTGTGAATGTCGAATAGAAAAACGCCGCGCGCATCATAAATAACATTTGATACACTGATGAATTTGAAACGCAACAAGGGAAAAAATTAGAGAATGACTTTCTTGAATGACTTAAAAGAAAATTTACTTACCTGTAAGAAGTGGCTGAATTATTCCATTTTGACGACATCGCCGGGCAATGTCACCTCCGTTCGTTGAAACTTCTGCCATTTTTTAACTTTTATTGATCAAACTATAGTCGGTTGATGATGCACACAATTTCCAACTTCAAGTTTTCTTATGCAACAGACAACTGGCATTTTAACCAAGTACTTTGTAGTGGCTCTTGTCTTCCAACCATACACCACCAACTGATACCGTACCAAGCATCAGACTGGAATGAACGGACTGAACGGGATTGGACCGAGACATCGAGCCGGAGGCAGCGTACTCTAACCAGCGAAAGGATAGCGGATGTCAACGGAGCTATCGATTACACAATGTGAAAATTGAATAGCGATTTTGCAATGCCGCGTAATTTGATTTCCATACTATCTAATTTAAATACGCTACGCTTAACCCAGTTTCATTTAATTATTTTACAAAAGTCCGTATTTGAAACTAATTGAAACGCGAAATTATGCCTTTGAATACGACTGCAATTGCTGTTCTTGTTATATTTATTAAGGCCACCAGATGTGCTTAGCTTAAAGGAAGGACAAATCAAATTTTTAAAAACAAAACTGGAGGGTAAAGGAAGGACAAATTTGATGTTAAAAATCTATAAATTTATGCCTTATTTCATAATTATTTAAATACAATTATGATTTCGAACGAGTCCGTAACAACAAGATAAAGGATTTTGACATCGCTAATTTAAAAAATATTATGTTTATAAGAAAAGATGAAAGCCTTTATTTAATTTTATTATAAAATGTCATTTTATCACATGACACATTCATCCATATTCGCATGGTGACAAGTCATATCACTCAAACTGCAATGACTGGATTTGGATTCCGATTGATCCTTAAAATAAACGTTTCTGTTGCGCTTTTCTAAGATGATAAAGTATAGCTTCAGGAGATGCGAAATGAAAAAGTCTCATATACGCAAAATATGACAGTTTTGCACCAGACATAATTCAAGTGATTCTGTAAAGGCACAGATATACGCTGAAAATATTAATGCAGTTTTCTTTGGATCGCCATATCGCTTTGAAATGAGAAAATTTGAGTGCTTTTATAAGTTCACGTTTTTACAACATTCAGTAAAACTTGGTCCCAGTTTTTTGTTTTTACACAAAAAGAAATCAAAAATTAATAATTTCAGACTTAGAAAAGCACAACAAAAACATTTAGCAGACCCTGTTCCTATTTATTCCAAGGAAGAAAATTTGAAATCCCGAGAAAATCATGTAACATAGACCAATGACCATGAAAACAATCATATTTTCATCGTCGTTACTTTATGTTTAATATTTTATGGGCTCTGTAGACTATTTGAAAGGGATAGCTGTACGTGTTGTAATTCGGAAAGGCAATGTCGATTTCAAATTTCCCTCCTAAAAAGCTTAAGGCAAGTCGAAGCACTTATGTTGGTACCTCTCACTCTCCCTTCAGTTTCCTTCCTCCCCAACCATCTACCTCGTTCGTTTCCTAACTTCGTTGATATGTATCGTAGAATTTCGTTTAAAAAACGCCAATAATCAGCATTTTCACCGCAATGCTATGATGTAACTTTCAATCGTCTTATTTGCAAAAAGTATCGCAATTTTGCAATGATAGATCGGTAATTTCACCACCCGCTGTTAGGGTAGACTACACCGAGCTAGGGGCCGGGACTCGAGTCCGAGTGAGGGTCGCTAATCCTCTCTAATGAGAGTCGAAAGAAAGAGCAGGTAGTCTTCCAAAACATGGCTCCGGATCTGACAATGAGACATGAACGTTTATATATTTATGTTTTTAATGCTTAGATATGTTTACAAATACATATTTGTATTACTTCCATTATACCCAGAGGCCCCAAAAATAATAAGTTCCGCTTTACGACGGTGGCCTGGAACCTAACCTGTCGTAAAACCAGAGGCTGACTGTACTGTATCACTAAATTCCACTTAACACAAAAAACATTTAGCAGCAAAACTGTCGTTTTCATGTGAAAAATTCTTTTGTCAATTTTGCATTCAAATGGGATTTATCTTTTCACTCGATGACATTTTTTCGGGTGAAAAATTAAAAAGCTGTTTTCATATAAATAGACGAATAAGATTATATATAAATACTAAAACTTATATCTTAATATCGATGAAGTGCACATTCGCCGCTCTTCATAATTCACGCTGACATGACACATTATATAATTTACTTTTCCCAGAAAGTCAAAAAGAAAGACTAAACGAGAAACCTGGCGAGAGGAATATCAGTGCTACATATAGCTGCTCATTTATAAGCGCAACTCCTTGCCCTATGCAGCGGCAGATAACACGGTGTAATTTCTATGCAAAACTACATGACATTTGTTTTCATCGGTAAAAGGAAGGACGTATACAGGAAAACATTCAAAAAGGAGAACTTGGAAGGACAAAAAGTTTGAGGAGGAACAGAGGCGTAACTAGGTTTCTAAAGGACCGGGCGCAGCGTAAGCAGAAGGGCTCCCACGCATACACACACCGATCAGCAACTGTAGCTTTACAACTCCGTTTGTAGTCGAAAACGGGCCTAATAAACGACTGACAGAGATATAAAATAAACTATTTTCAAGAATAAAAGAAAAATAGTTGGTACAATTGTCGCTTATTTTGCTCGTCAAACGTCTTAAAATAAAAGCAGACTCTTGAAGTCTAAAATCTAGAACTAAGAAAAATTGGAAATATTCTCACCTTCAACATTACAGTTGGCACTTTCTTGCCTTTTTTCGGCAAAACTATGTATCCGAGAGCGGAAATTTTTAGGATAACACGGAAGTTTTGCTTTCTTTGCGACAATTTTAGAGTTGTTAATTAGAGCCGATGGGTAATTTTTATTTAAGATGTTACAATTTTAATGGCAAGTATAACAGCATTTCTTCTCATAATATTTGCATATTAAAACATATTGTATACATTGGGCCTGGGCCCTTTTAGGCTCAGGGCCCGTGCACGGTGGCTCCCCTTTTCACCATAATAGTTACGCCCCTAATGAGGTCAACATTTGAAAAAAGACACTCCTTTCTAAAGGATGACACTTGGTCACTTATACGAGTATTTATCAAATGTTTTAGTAGGCTTCATGATAATTTTTAATTTTCAAATCTATTTCTACGATATGTGTGTGTACCAACTTACTTTATTAAATCCAACGATTTTTCATAATTTTTAGAGATAAGTGAATCATCTCGTCATATAATTTTAATGAAGTATTTTTAAGAGTGCTTTGAAAGAACCACAAGTTCTTGAAAAAAATAATTCATCAGCTGAAACGCTTGAGCATATCCTTGTTCCTATGAATTCGTAACTATGAAGATAATTTTACTGAAAAGTCTAATTTAACGAACAAATTATTTCTGTAGCATATTTAATTAAAATTGGTTAGATAGCGTCTCTTAAATATTTTTAGATACATCTCTGACGTAGCTGAATTTTTATTACAATAAGAGCTTCGATATTATTTTACTGTGGAGTAGTGTTATTATTTTTACACATAAATTCGTCGACACAAATATATTTTCAGGCATTTTATCCATAAAAGATCTTTATTGGGAATATTTAATTAAATCTGTGTGTGATCGTAATGATAAATAGAGCGATTATTTTCCGTAAGATCAATAATTAATGCATAAAATAAGATTATTATATAAGTAACACGTTAAATATCACCCGGAAAAGTCATAATCGCAGAATGTTACTTTTTACATTTTATTGGTACAGTACGTGATTTTATAGACAAAGGAGTTTTGTTTAAATTGACATAACGTCTTGGAATTGGTTTGTAAAAACACATCCATTGGCGTAAACGATAATCCCTAATAATTAAGTAATTCAATGAAAATTTCTTTTAGTGTAGCCATCTCTTAAAAATAAAAACCAAGGAATTTGGCCGAACTTTGTGGTAATTGATGCTCATATTAACGAAGAAAATAATAACTTTGTTAAATTCCACAATTAAAAAAATTGTGGAATTTAACAAAGTTATTATTTTCTTAGTTAATCTCTTGAAAATTTCAGCGAATTTTCCAATAAAAATTATATAATATAATTATACAGACTACCATTGTGCTTTATTTGCATTATGAAGCAATACTCTTATCGGATTCATCTATGATAGATCCGTGCGAATTCATCCCCTATAAAAAAAATTGAATGGAGTAAAGGAGGTAACGTGAAACGATTGGTTTGGTTCCCTTCGGAACCTGGTACGCCACAATGCCCCGCTACCCCAACCCACCCCGCAAAACCCAATCCTGGTAAAGCTTGCAGTTGTGCAGATATTCTCCCTCCGACCGGGCGGCGACGCGTGGCTGGCACGGAGCTCATCAAATCCCTTACCTCCAACCCTTCCCCCAAAACTTTCCACGATCTATTCAACTTCCCACAGAGTGGCCTCAGCACGCAACCGACCTGCGCCTTTGCAGTACTTTATGAAGGGGAGAAGAAAAAACGAAAAGAAAATATCAATTTCGAATTAGAAAATAGGTTATCTATATAATCAAACGTCTAACGATGGGGGTCCTTAATAGGTATTTCTATCGGCAGTTTTTCCAACGGTAAAAATTGGTATTAACTATTTTATAAGCGATTTTTAATGTATACAACGTGGTTCGAGAAGGCTAACAACCAAGTTTGATAAAAATATAAGAATTATATAGTATTTCATTACAATAGGCCTATGAAACATAATTGTGACGAGGGAAAATTAATTCAAAGTATTACGAAAACGAACATTTAAGGGCGTGCTCACAAAAGCATTTGTAAATCGTAAGGTAATGTTACGGGCGTGCTCTTGAAGAGGGTTTTTTTTTTTAAACGCTTCACATTCGTTGATTCCATTTTAATCTCAACGAAGAGGATCGGAGAATTATTGGCTTCAACCTAATTGAAATTAATTCACCTACCGAATTATCCCGTACGCTCTGGAAAAATGGCCCATTTTTATAGTCGTAAGAAATAAGCTCTCCAAACGCCAACGTAAAAGCTCGTTTCTCCTTTTAACATATATACATATCTCGACTTAGCAAAGCTTATTTAAAGCTATCAAGGCTTCATGGTGGATTCTAACTCCCATATCCCACCCTCTTCCGTATGACACCGAACGCCTATCCATTCATCATCAAATATTCGAAAAAGTAAGGAATTATTATTTTTTCAAATATCAGCGAGAAAGACAGATTTGACGGAAATTTAATTTTTTCCTCGACTCCTCCTTTAACGTCGATATAACTGATAGGTATATCTAATAATAGAGTATAAAGAATTATCGTAAATGATTGGAAACGCCGAAAAGGCTAATCATCGGAAAACAAACTCAATTTTAAAATATATTTGACGGTGTAAAGCAGGTTCCGTCACGGTCATCGACAGCCAAGTGGAAAACGTCTCTTTCCCCGTTCACTCTAACGCCGCCTTGGATCGAAAGAAGACTCTCCATGGCGGAATTGAAATTGCCTTTTTAGACAATATCGTTTCTTAGACACACTCAATGATTACATCCACTTGTGGTTTCTACCCAGAGCCTCAAAATATTTTAATAGTAAATTTTGATAAATAAAGCAACCTCTCTCTCACTAAAACAATGTTCGATATTTTTCCGATTTGAAAAACGTAGGTACTTCGCACTTTATCAAACCCTAATACGCACATTCTCTTCCTCTTTCTTTTAGACCTTAGGGTGCGATTAATTGCTCTCTTAACCACTGCCCCTTTCTTCTTCTAATGTTGCGCAGTTTGTTTCTCTGATTAATCTTATTCGTATCTCTGTTTGTTATGTTGTTTTTTATATTTTTAATAAGTTTATTTTTTGTTGATAAATCCATTGTAAAATGCCTAATGGCGGCTATTTTTTGATTTTATTTAACTAAATAAATATATTTTAGGAAGCGCGGGACCTCTGTAAGATTGGGGCCTTGGGCAGTTGCACCGTTCGCACCGCCAGCAAGCCGAGTTCCAGACCACATTTATACGTTTATGCATGTTATGAGTGTGTAGCGGGAGTTAGCACCTTACCAGAGAGAGGAATAAGTCGACTTCATCGGCTCGTTGGTACAATACTTTGGACGTCCCTGAATGCATTGGTAGCCATATATTTCGAAATAATGCATCTCTATTCGTTACCAAAACCTTGACAGTGTCATTAATATGAAAATCAAATGATCGATTCACGCGTACGTAAAATATAAATGTATTCCGTGCAAAAATTTAGTGCGGGTCGCAAGATTCGATTTCGATCACTCAAAAAAGAAAGTCATTTTCAAAGATACTAAGCTTCGTTCGAATTAAAAATTATCAGCGGTAACATCTGTAGCAATATTACGAAAGTTTCTTTATTATAATAAGCCATTTCGACTTATCGTATTAAATGTCGATATGGGTCAATGGATAAAGATTTAATTTACTAAGCAATAAAATAAATTCAGCTATTAGATTTTTTAAAAACTTTATAGTTGCATAGATAGGTATTTTGTATTCTCAAACTTTTCACATTCGCAGAACATCTAGCAGAACAGAACCATCCATTGGATTTGTGTAATATGTACATAGCCGTTGTGGATTGCTGATAGTCCCAGATTCTACCTTATGGTATTTAACTTGGTTTTATTATCACTAGCACCAACCACCTACAGCAGTTTCAGGGACCGCCAGTGGTCCACGGGCAGCAATTTGAGAACCTCTGTTATAAATGTTTACCAAATGCAGAGCGATAAATTTTTAACGGAAAAAATGCGAAGGGTTATATTTTTCTCTAATAGGCCAACGAAAGGGGCCGATGACGATCGATACTGTTCCAAAAGGGTTGTAAGATGAGAATTATTACATTTTATAATTTTTTTATAAATAATTTGATTTTTACGTCCGAAAATTGTTTTTTGCAACGTCAAGTACAACGTAGGAGGTAATGTTTTTCAATAAGACACCAGAAATTAACACCTATTTCTCGTCGCTTTATTAGTTTTGGCCATGGGAAACTATGATACTTGCGAAGTCTCCGTTAATCGGCTTCTAAATATTCCTGGTTTAGTTTCATTTATGTATTCTGGCATAATTTTCTCCCCGGCTAAGTTTTCAATAGGATCACGAGGAGAAACGTAAAAAATATAGACTATTATAGACTTTTATTCCAAGTGGTAAACTGCAGAGAATGCTGAATTTAAAAAAACGAAATATGATCATCACGACAAGATATACGCCGACATAAAATACACCAATTTGTTGGAATATCCACGATAAGATGATTTATACATATAGTTATAGAAACGAATTTATTTGCGCGTTCTATTCTGCTCAAATGCAACAGTATTCTGTCGTTTTGTGTAACTGCAGATGGAGCAGTTAGCAGATTCAAAATATTACAAATTGAAAATGTTTCACTGAAATTGATAATAATACTTGATCTTTGAAATTAACGTCTATTGAAAAAGAGACGGTTAAAAAAAAATACAATAAAATTAAACATAAATAACTCTTGAAAGGTGCAAAATAGGCGTATGAATTGTATCTGAAATAGAGTATACTGTAATAGGAAATTAGCACAGTAGAAATTAAATTTATAACTATTTTCAGTAACATAGACAGTGGACGATGAGAGGGGAAAGTAAAGGTCAGCTGTGACCTTCATAAATATTTTATTTGCGACAGAACGCCAACAGCGATAATGGGAAATGAAAATCCCTCAGCAAACATTCACATCCGATAATTTCTTGAATAAATCACTTGACACGCTTATGATGGTTTCCGTTTAGAGACCAACGTTTAAGTTTTGCACAGGGTAGCTTGAAAGTTTTAGTGTTAAAATAATAACTGTTCCTCGTACCACATGCCATTAATCATGACCGTACTACTATATATATATATATTAATATTAATATTAGAGGTAATTAAATGGTCACGATCATTTTTATGCCATGTATAATTAAATTGAGATATCATTTCTGGATGGATCGCAAATTACTTAATCAAACAACATATCTTATAACT
Source organism: Uropetala carovei (assembly GCA_036926305.1). Lineage (NCBI taxonomy): Eukaryota > Metazoa > Arthropoda > Insecta > Odonata > Petaluridae > Uropetala > Uropetala carovei. The sequence continues at coordinate 1,246,009 of JAXCHB010000044.1, read as the reverse complement.
AAAGTGTTCTCCCAATTAGGTAGTTGCTAACAGTAAGTGTAATAGATTCATTAATACTTTGTCGTCTGATTGTGAGCTATACAACTCGTAACGATAATTTTCTCACTGAAGGAGGAACGAGGGGCTATTTTCACATACATAAAATTCAGAATTATAAGAGAAGTAATAAGATATTTTGAAACCATTCCAAACGAATTCCAATCCATAAGCAGTAGTTATTGATCCAAAACTAAATAATCATCAGACGGTGACGTTATGTCACCCATGTCCTTCATGGTGAATAATCATTTGTGACGGATAATGCAGGAGGAGATTTGTTTTTCTGTAGAGATAAGAGCAATGTCAGGGTCAAAGGGTCAATGACGTTGATATAGAGTTTCATGCCGACCGGATTATGTGGTTTTCGAGCTGTTCAAATTTGAGAAAGGTTAGTGCTACATTTTCTGCATTGGCACGGAACGATTTTGATATCAAATAAACGAAATGATTTACGTAATGTATTTCTACGGCGCAAGTGTTATCTTATTAATAATGAAGATAGATTATGCTGAAAATAGCCGCTTGATAGATAGAGAAAGATATACATATAGGACCATATAGGTGAGCTAAGTGGTTGCCTAGGGCGGCGAGCTCGTGGGGGCGCCAAGTTAGACGGCAGTGAAATTTATTATGTCTGTTCAAAAGTAAAAAATTTAATTCTAAGTACATACATACATAAAAATCGATAAAAATTGCTTTCATTGCTATATTGTTCATTTCGAACGCTAAAAATTCAGTTAAAAGCTCATTATAGAATTATTTTTCTCTATTTGGATGTGAGAGAGGGCGCTGAGGCACACAGTTCGCCTAAGGCGCCAATTACCCTTGGGTCGACCTTGTACGCATACATTACCATTCGACAGCAAATGAACTGAAAATGGAGTGCATTCTTGTTCTTAAATTCGAATATCTGTGTGGAATACGTTCTCGCAGGCTACAATACTAGCAATGAAAAAATAAGAATTACACTTAAAAGAAAAAATGAAAACAATATCCCGGAACTTTAAATACATTGTTATTGTCACTGACTAAATACTAAACTAAACGGTCACAAACAAACAGAAAATTCTAATTAATTCTTTAATAAAAAGTAATATTTTACGGAATTTTTTTCATTTCAGTGATTTTTATTTCTTGCGATAATTTTGAGACCACGTAGATTAAGATTTAGAGATAAAAATATGCCATTTTGCTGTTATTCAATAAAATTTCATGTTATGACTTGGTATTAACTTCTAACCACTCTTCAATATTTTTAGTGACAACATTTTCTCAGTCGACTGTTTTAAATTATCCGGTAAATTCTACTCAGTTACATCATAAAATTTTCCGTAAATGTGATAGTATAATTTCTTTTATTTTCCTTGGAATATTTTTCCTCGATCCACTTCTGGTGAAAGCTTTAACGTAATCTACTTCTTTTATATGTCATATAAATAATCTCATAATCCCAGCTTCTTCCGAAGCGATATTCAGAGATCAGTCCTAATATAGGAGTGCCTCCTGATATCTGATGGTTAAATTGTTCCATCGTCCCTTCCGCAAGCCGATCGATTCATAGATTCACGCTTATATTAATCACTTTCTAAATCCGTATTTCGTGCATCTGTAACTTTTCTCTTATTATTCCCTAAATCGCGCAACTTTGTTTAACTTACCCCATGAACAACATTGAGGTTTTTACTTTCTCCCTACGTACTAGAGGAGAAAGTATTGTGCTCCGTGAAAAAATCGAATTCGAGATTTGAACGGAAATACACGTTTTGAGGTCCCCCAAGTAGGTTTTCATTATTTTACCGATGATGTCTGTGTGAGCTAGGAATTTAGTAGGCGCTATAACTCGAAAACTAATAATCAGATCAGCACAAAACTTTATATTTAAAATTTGTATTAGTAAATGAAGATCTGAAAAGGTTTTGGCTGAAGCTGGTCAACCGAAAGTTGGGGTTTATTCTTGTCGTTTTTTTTTCGTTTTTTCCAAAAATCTCCTTTAGAACTCAATTTTTGTAAATATTTGCCACCATTAAAGTTGTATAAAATATAATTTCTTACGAGTTTTGTTTGAAACATTTTTTTCATAAAACGTATTGCTTAAGAGATATTTCGATTTTTCGTCGCTAAGTGATGCCACACTTCCTGTTCGATATGATATAACTTTCTAGTTGTTGATAGCGATACGTGTACGCTGCCAAGGATAATTTTAATTACGCCTCGATATTTTCTTATCCAACAATTTTGTTTACTTATGTTTCTTATTATTCGCAAGCGCAATTGCCGATAATTATTCATGAGGACGCTAATGTCGAAAGGAATCAAATTCATTACTCTGTATGGAGAAAGTAATGTGCTGGGCAGATCAGATTTCTTATGACACCTATGCGAGCCTCGAAACCCTCGGAACGGAAGCGTCAGTAAACATCGGATCAATCCGATGATTTCCCCTTTGGTTTTATGTCTCAATGGGTGTTATTACGGTAACCTGTTGGAGAAGAATGCCTTCTCATTTTTCCAGCCGAATTCTTGATACATGTGTTTTCGGTCTCCCTCACGTTTCAACGTAACGATCAGAATCGACCGCGGCTCCTCCTCCAAAATAATCGATGAGGATAACTCCTTGAATTTCCCAGAACACAACATATGACCTTCGCAGAAGTGTGTTGAGCATTGACTTTTTGTTGGTCCGCTGACCCGATTTCATTGATTTTTCACTCGACGGAAGCTGTTTTTTCCTTCCTTACCGAGCACTAAGATCGCGGGAATGTAAAGCGTTCAAAGTTTACAACATAATATTCGAATTCACTCGCAAAAATTACCATAAAGGAAGCGACTGTATGTACTGTGTCATATATATATATATATATATATATATATATATATATATATATATATATATATATAGGATTGCAACTAGTAGTTGAGAGGGATAGGAGGGAGCCAGTGGACACTTACTTGGTGTTGTGGACGTCCATGGCGATAGAGGAAGGCTTTTGCTCGGAGCTTTCGAGCATCCGCCCTTCTTCGGCACAAGAGTATTACTAAAACTAAGTGTCTCACTGGGGGTAGAGGGGCTAATGAAGCGTAGATTCCTGGTGCTTTACTGAAAGTTGGAATCTTTGATAGGTTTCTTTGTATCTCAAGGTCGAAATGAAAAGGACATACCAAGATGAGAGAAATAAAGAAAGGATTCCGTACTCGATTAAAAATTTTCTCTAATGCGCTAGCTTTATAACTAAGGCATCTCAGCGGGCGATACCCTTTGATGACTCAAGAAAACATGGGTATTTCCACTTAAATTATACATGATGGATAAATGTTGCGTTACGACTGCTTAATATAACTTAACATTGGAAAAAACAGAAAATTTCAGTACGTGAAAGTGATATACGTATATATAGGAATATTCAAATATATGATTAATAAAATAATGGATTTCAGGATACTTCCTTATTCTGAAAGTCTTTTTTATTGTAATTTTATAGCGAGTTTGAAGAGAAAATCATTTTAGTATTTTTCATGGGAGATATATCATTTATTTAGGTGAAAGAAATTATAAGGTGATTAAACTCACCCCTCGGCCTAAAACTGTTTGCTCGTGTAAATAATACGCATTAAATTTTTACCATCGAGTGGCAATAAACGTTGTTTTGTCTTTTATCACCATACAAGGCATACTATGGTTAATACTTTATTTTCCTATAAAGATATATTATTAATAATTTTTGTTGCCCTTCACAATTTTAAAACAAATAAATTTCAAATTTTCAACACCTGCGTTAATAATCTACATAACCGTGTTAAGGTAAAAAATTACATGGTGACATTTTTCAAGAATTCCAAAATTTTCTTATTTCTGTTAAAGACCTGCAACGCTGAATAAGAATTACGTTGGCAGAAATTGCCATTAGTTTTGCACTTAGTTTACACTGAGGTAAAATTCTGAGGAAAATGTTGTCTGCAATAAACAGCATAACCACTCCGATAACAAGCCACTGATAACTTTTGCGGTTAAGCTAAACGAGGATATGTTTTTTTCTGCAAAGGATATACGTATCATGCAAGGAATAAAAGCAAAGCCAAAAACTTTTCCTCCAAAGATACGATAGCTGGAGATGACCTACTGTACGTGCAAGGAACGTCATTATCCGAGAAGATATGCCTCAAAAAGATGGCCATTAGCTGCGTGTTTTGACAATGTCCTTGATGATGATGTACTGCACTACAAAATGTTCCCGCATTCCGGAAAAATAAAACGAAGCAAGAAGACGTTTCCTGATTGAGCAGACGTAATAGTCGGTCGACCCGGAAACGTGGAGAAAAACCGCAGCTACGACGATTCTTGGGATTGGGTAGACTATTAAAGCTGAATAAATTAGTTGAATGAGGAAAGGAAGAATATTCAGCGTCTCACAGAAGTAACACAGCATTTAAAACAAAAACAACATTTTAAAGTTATATAAATTAATGATTGTTTGCTCAAAGATTTTTCCTGCTACTTATTGTTTATTAGCAGTATAAAGCGCTCATAAATGTACTTTCACAAATAAGTTTTTATTTACTTCTATTAATTTTCATCTTCTGATTCCCTTGCGGTTTACAAAATATTATTGTATTATCGATGTCAGACTTAATCGTAAGACAGAAAATGCTCTTGATGTAGCCAAAGAATAGGCTTAAAATGTCAAAAACAAGATATCGCAACTCTTGCAATTATATGATTAATGCAAAAGTTTGAAAAAACTGGATCCATTTATGATGAAACACGATCAGGGCAGTCTTCATTTGCTGCATGGGAAATTTTTCAACATGTGGTGGTTGATCAACAACATTAAAGAGTTGCTCCGCCTACTCGCGGAATTTCGATCAATTACGTACTTGTTATTAGCCTGAATATTTAGTTAGCCCGCCAAATTCTATTTACACTTAAATTAAAGCGGCCACGTTAACTTTGGAGCACGTTTTACATAAAGTGACCAGATGTCCTATTTTTACGGGATGTCCAGTTTTTATCATATTGTTAATGGTGTCCCGATGTTAATCGGAATGGCCAAATGAGCATTTTATGTGTCCCGCGAAGCAATAACGGAAAAGCAATTAGTGAAATTCAACACAGGAATTCATATTAATATCGTAAAATTATGATGATATATCTCTTTAATTTTGAAATTTCAACCATAAAATCCTTAAATTAGACTGGATTTTCAATTATATAATACCCGGAATCTGTAGATAACTTCCGAGGCCCGCTGTTTCTCCAGTTACCTATATTACTTCCTCGTTCATGAGTTATTCATCATGGCTTTCCAGCACTTCTGCCACGTCCGTTTGGTCTAACACCTTAAATCCAAAATCTTTCGACGTTTCCTGGTGAACTTCATGCACCGGCGGGTAGTTACCTCGTCTATTATTGGCGCACTCTTGCCATATGGACTTCCAAACGGCGTTCGTAGTGGTGCTCTTGAATTCATTCCACGAATCTCCAATATGAGTGATAGCGTTCATGATAATAAAATCACGCAAAAATTCGTGGATACCGAGCTTGTCCAAACCATCTGTCTCACATATTAACGGATCGAACGTGCGCCTTAAGTAAAATGCTTTGAAATTGGCGATTATTCCTTGATTTATTGGTTGAATCAGTGACGTGGTAATTTTTTGGTAAAAACACTTACATGCTCAGAAAGGTCTGTTAGATTCTGAGGGTGGCTTGGCGCACTGTCTAACAATAACAGTACTTTGTAGGAAAGGTTGTTTTTTTGCAATATTGCTTTACTGTTGGGCATAAATACTCAACAAAACATTCTTAATTGATTGAAGCTTTCGCGGGTGCTCTGACCCTCTTTTGTCGTGCACGGAATTGCCGTGCAGATTCACAATAATAGTCTTACCGGGCGAGATCCCTCTGCCCCTTTCGACTCTCATGGCAATGCAAACTGTTTGTCGTTGTGTGTTAATTGTGTCTAGATACCGTGTTACCTAGAAGGTGTAGTAGCGAAAGAAGTTGGAAGACGGAACCCGCGAACGGGTAATGTTACGGGGGCGCGAGTGATCAAAACAAGGAAAAATTCAAAACAAAAACATAAGGGAGGGGTAAAGGGTAGGGGGAAGCAGGCATTTCGCCATGCATGTCTCCACGCTTGGCTGCTTTTACGGGTGCTTGTCGTGCTGAGGTTATATATGTTTTTCGGGTTATCCCGCGTAAATTCTTGGATAACACTCATTGTCAGCCTTTCTTATTGGAGCGCCATATCACTGGAAGGTTAACTTTCGAAATCCCTTCTTTAATAACCATATTTATGAGCAAAAAGCAAAGTATAACTTTTAGATTTTGTACAGCCAATTCACTTTACCCCTGAATTACAGTGCAACAAGAAGGTACTGGAGAGACTGAGAGGAGAGACGACACGACGTCCTTCTTCTAGTTCAAATTCTATAGGTTCGCGTGTAATACATTGCAGACACAAATCAATGAAAATATCTTTTAAACGCCCTTGAAAGGATCCAGCAACAATTCAGTTAGTTATGCCAGAAATAAATGTTACTTTTTCGTACGTTTTAAATGATGGTAGTAATTGGAGTTAACTGAATTCAAGTTCGTGCGATCGAATTTTGAGGTCGTAAGTCAAATTTGTGGCGTAAAAATTCTTGTTCGTAAGACCGAAAGTTCAAAAACCGAATTTTCGTAAATTGGGAGTTTACTGTATATCAAAAAGATCCGCTAAAAGTTTTATGTAGCGAGAAAAGACCACATAAAATTCAGGCAATTCTGCAGAGAGTAGGACGCAATAGTTGAGGGAAAGGGGATTTTAGGATCAAGGATAACACAGGGCTCCAAGTAAGAAACCAATTTCGAACAGATATTAAATAGATTAGTGGTTGCGTGTCGATATAATTTCTTTTCTTATAGAATGAGAAAGGGAATCAGTTGATGATATTTAACTGCAAGAATAGCAAAGAATGAAGGATCGAATGATATTCACTTATACGAAATTATTAGCATGTATTAAATGTCTAATGTTATTTTATTATATTATTATTATATCTTATCATATAGAGAAGTAATTTCGCTTGAAAATATAAAAGGAAAATGTTAATTCAATTAAAGATAATCTAAAATATTTTCATAATTTTTCCCAACTTAATTTCATCGTAAATAATCGTTCTAACACCTTTTACACCATTAATTGAATTCATCCACCTCAATCATCGTCATCATCATAGGTAGTCTGTCCGTAGATAGGTCCGTGATTATTCATGGTTAAAGCTGGTTCTCCATATACCCCTATTTTCCGCAGTCTTCTTCATGTCTTGATAGCTCCCTTTCCCTTTCAAATCGTCTATCAATTGAAACCACTTCCTACCTCTCTTTTTCCATCCAGTTTTCCTTCTAGCATTTCTTTAATCATGCTCTCTCTTCTTAGGTAATGGTCAATCCAGTTCGCCTTCCTCTTTCTGATAATCTGTATAATCGTTCGCGTCTCTCCTATTCTTCGTAGTACTTCGTCGTTTTTCATCCTATCTTTCCATTTTATCTTCAACATTCGTCTCCGTGTCCACATTTCGATGTTTTCCAAGTATTTTATATCATTTTTCCTTAGCGTCCATGTTTCTGCCCCATATAAACCTATAGCATTTTATCAACCTCTTGCAGATATCGTCTTTTATACTCCCAGTTAGTAGGAGTTTCATTGAGGTGGAGAAAGAACTCCACCTAAATACAAGTTCTTTAATACTTTTTAAATTAAACTGACGTGTCTTAGAGCATAAAATCCTGGTAATAATCTTATAAGTAAAATCAATGTAGGATAAAAGAGGAGAATAAGGCGCGTTTTCTCAGTAGGTTTAACAGATAAAAATTCAATTTTTGTTTCCAGTAAGTTGGTAAGCGATAGGATACAAATATTCTAGTATCTCTCCGATTTTTAGGCGCGTTTCGCTTACAGCGTGAGCGCCTATTATCGTCGGTCGGTCCGTCCGTCCGTCTGTCTGTCCGTCCGTCCGTCTGTCTGTCCGTCCGTCCGCATGTTCGTTCTCGGCTTCTACAGAACGAATTTTCATGAAATTTGATATTAAGGACTTAATATCAAAGTTAATAATAAAATCGCAAAATTGAATCACTTAAGCCAATCAGGGGTACCACTTTACTGGTGATAAAAAATGAACTTTCCATCATATCTCGTAAAGTATTGTTCATATCAAAATATTTTTCAAATTAAACTTGTAGAATTAGTAAATTAAAGTATTTCTTTTCCTATACATTTTTATCATAGGAGTAGTCGTTATCAAGAAACAAACCAGAATGTCTTAATTCGAGTTGAACACAATTAGAAATTTTCTTGCATTCTTACTTCTTCATTGTTGCTAACATAAACAATCTCACAAACAAACGTTTAATTTACGTGTGCATGCAATATTTTAAAATAGGAAGAAAATGGATTATTTATGATGAAGAAAAGAACTTTAAAACGCTATTTCCCTTACGTACAGGTATATAATTTCTTTCTAATATTCCATTGCACGAAACGCGCCCATTTGTGATACGTCGTACACTTTCCTAACTTGTTTATTTCTGAATAACATATTTTTTGAATCTATGTGCTCTTGATGCAGGATATAAAGAATAATATTCTTCATTTTCATAATAATATGTACAGAAACAAAAAAAATGCGTAATTTTCAAGTCTTCAAGCGGGAAAAAATATTACGACGACCGCCACAAATTTTCGATGTAAATTTGGGACTTATGAACAAACTATACGTTATCGTCTGAATTTACGGATTTCGTTAACTAATCTTTACAATGTCGTGAAATAGGGCGAATTGTTTTACGCAACAAAATCTTAATATCGCACCTAAATGGGATGTATTTTCATCTTTTTATTATTACTTAACACAAATTACAGAAAACCAATATCGCTGACGCATAAATTAAACCTGAAAAAATCGGTACAATACACAATGCACAGAATTTCTCACAGTACCTACGCGTCGATCTCACTAAACTCTTTCCTGACTGGACGGAACTCCTAATACACTATAAATACAGCAAAACTGCGGAAAATGTTTTCTTCGAGTGAATGGTACTAATATATTGATAAACTCATATAGTATGTGAAAATCAAACTTGGTAAATGGTTATGCCATACATAAATATCACTTTATATTCTGGATAATAGTAGGCCTAAATACAAAATATCATTCGATTTCTTTTAAACGTTAATGCTCTAGAGCCGCGCATATACAGGCGGTATGGCGATAACCACTTTTTGACTCTTGGACGCATAAAACGCGAATTTCCGTCAAAATCTCGAAGTCGATTTTTTTAGCGTGATTACGGTTAACGTTAGGAAGTGAAGCAATATCAGATGATAACTTTTATCAAATAAATTTTTTGATTAGCTCTTTTAAATGAGTTGCAACTTTCATTTTTTAAATTTTTATAAATAGAGAAATATAACAATTTTCATGATACAGATGAAATAATTTTATATTTCATTATTAAATGTATTGTTTTTATAATGTCTTGGAGATTTACTGAATTAGCCATTAACCAACGAACCTTGAGAATGAATGGTTTTACCCATGTTATTTTGGGTTTTATGAAATATGCCGTTGAGTCATGTAACAGAGATGAATTTCTCGATACTATTTCCCTAAGAAATGGTAATAATTACATACTCAAGAAAACATAATTTAACTGATATTTTTTATTTGAAAAGTAATATTTTGCGTATTACAACTTTATCATTAATTTCAAGCGTAGATTGTGATCTCTTGTACGTTTATGAACTTTAAATACATTATTTGGCATCAATAAACATGCAAAATCCTGTAAAACATCTACCGTTTCGCGCTAATGTTTTTCTGTAATTATAGACTCTATAATATAATGTAATGCAATGCAATCTATATAATAAAAAGTAATTCTCTGTCTATAACACTAACTTTTCTCTGTCTATAACGCTAACTTTTCTGTCTATAACGCTAACTTAAACGCTAATAACTCGAGAAGTAATGAAGATAGAAACTCCAAATTTGGCACGGATGCTTGATTAACACTTTTTCAGGTGATGACGAATTTAAATCGCGAAAAAATTCATTGGTTCGACTCCAATGGAGGCATTTCCATTTCCCATTACTTAACATGTAAAACGCGATTTTTCGACGTGCAGGCTTTTATTCATTTGGAAATTAAAATTAGAAGGAATTAACCTACGACCTTCGGATTTGAATCATTTTGAAGAAAAAAATTATATAGTTTCTTATTCTGTTCATCTTTTTTCGCCCACAGTTCGAAATATCCCATGTTTAACGTTTAATTTACATATTTTATGGAAATCTTGCCATTTTAACGGAATGTTGCCAAGGTGACTAATTATATTGTTAGACCTCAAAATCCTATTGTTATATCAGTCCTTATGGGTTTAAGCGTGCTTTGCTTTTAATACGAGATAGGGAGAGGGAGGGAGTGAGGGAGGGAGAGAGAGGGAGGGAGAGAGAGGGAGGGAGAGATAGGGAGTGAGAGAGGGGGAGGGGGAGAGAGAGAGAGGGAGGGAGAGAGAGGGAGAGAGAAGGAGAGAGAGGGAGTGATACAGACAGACAAACGACTTTATTGAGAGCAAAATTGAGACTATATAATCCCTTCTTACATTTGAGAGAGAGAGGGAGAGAGCGGGAGGGAAAGAGAAGGGAAGGAGGGTGAAAGGGAGGTGGCGAGATATAGGGAGAGAGAGAGGGGGGGAGGGAGGTAACTATTTTAAGGTTAACTAAAGATATCCCGTCATATTGACGGGCAATTACGCTAGTACAATACAGAGTATTCCACTGTAACTGGCACAATGGGATTCACCAGCCTTTCAATAGAAATTAATATGTACTAGATTGGCAATCACTTTAGCCAACATAGAACGACTTTGAGATATTTTTACGTCATCACTATTTATCTTTTCACATTTTTAATTTTATGTGGAGATGTTACCAATTGATCACATATTAGAATTAAAAAGTCACAATTTAACCTTACTTTTGTACATAAAACCCACAATTACATTCCATTCTAAGCGGAACAAAACGAAAATTCAATCGAGAGAACAGGATGTGATATTGGTTGACGCCAAGCTGATCTCATTGTAAATCTCATTTTCTTTATTCGATTTCATTCGTGCAAAAAAGCTAAGAGACAGGTTAAACATATGAAATTGGAGTTTTTACAATTAAATAAATAATTTTTAATTTCCTGGTCAATCAATTCATCGAAACAGTAATAGTCTGCGAGATTCTAGAAAAGTTTTTATCTTTGCATTGCGATGAAAGCGAAAAATTTAGAGTATAAATATAAGAGAGCGTAAAGCCATGTGATAAGAAACCCACGAATGAAAAATTTTCCATTCCATAAGGAGGGATTGTAGTCAAATGAAATAAATATATAGAAATCAAACCAAATGAGAGTTAAATAACATGGACCTGTTCCTTCACTGACGTTTTCCTTCGGAAGCTTCTCGATTCAATCCATCGAATAAAACATAGTATATGCTTCTACAATTTATACCTTGGCGGATTAACTATCCCGGATTTCAACATGCAAATCCATTCTAAAGCAGGAGTTTCTAAAAAAAAAAGATACGTCACAGTGGTTACTACATGATTAAATTCGCGATTGCTATTTTCGAATTTACCGTTCCTTTAAAAGTGATCTCAACGCGTCGGCAAACGGTAAAGCAAGATTACATAATGGAATCTTTTTTCCCACAAGCTTCGCTTTCCATTCCTTCCTCGACCCTCTCTGACTCATCGTTCCCCCTCACACCCACGGCACCTCGTTTTCCTTGGCCGACCTCTCTCCCGCCCCTCTCTCCTCCGACCATTCCTCACACCAACCCCTCATCTTTCACTCTCCTCGCATGCCTTCTCTCTTTTTATCTCTCCCGCTCTCTCCGTCCTCTTTCTCCCTCTCTATGCATCTCCCTTTCTTCTTCTCCTCCATAGCTACCACCTTTTCGTTTTGGTTTGACATTCTCATAAAGACGCAAGCGCGATTTCGGAAAGTTGTTTATATCCACTGAGCTTCGTGCATTAGTTTTTTTATATTTTTTTAATCGCTCGCTCCCTCTCGCAACGAATTCCGCTCGACACAAAAGAAGCAAATCGAGAATTGCCGCAAATTGATCGTCGCCAACCTTAGAATTTTCAAAGTGGATTCAATTTTAACTTGGAATGAAATTTTTTTCTATTAAATGTTAAGGTATGCGCTCGTGTAAAACGAGAAAGTTTTGTTATCGGGATGGAGCGTTGCGTCAATATGGAGGGCAAATATCTTTCAAAACAATTTATGGTTTAAGCTGTTGCGTTCTGGGCATCCCCGCAAGCCACGAGCGGCGAGGAGGCTCACAACTAAATGGAACCCAATTTCGAGGAATATGAATGAGTATTACGTCACGACATCTGCTTATTTTTTTGCGACGGACGTAATATTGTCTCGATGCAAAGTCACCACATTCGAGCGACTAAGTCGTAGTATCACCCTTAACAGATGCTTGTTGATTCTGAGACCTACGATTATCTTACTCTCTTGTATGTAAAAGAGGCGTATCTGCAATGTTTATTTGCCCGCTATCATACGTTTTCCTTAGCATACTTTCCTACTCACTGAAGATTCAACACAGCACTGTTAATTAGGCACTATGACATGTGGGGTTCTATTAGGTTTGCTGGCTTGAGGGCAATTATTTTGCGTGGCAGGTGAGGAGAGCAGAATGATCCCGGGACGCCACTAGATATTAGTTATTTCGATAAGTTAACGCTCTCTTGCAGGTTTAATAAATTTCAAAATCTTCCAAAATTTCAAAACTTCAGTTGTTGGTTATCTGATGATAACAATCATTCGCCGAAAACGTCTGAATTTTTTTTATTTTTGCGAAAAAAAAACAAATTATCAACTACAGTGTGTTTCAGTTGGTGCGACAATTCCTAAGATGGAGTTCCACAAATTGGCGATCCCTTCAGTTGAATTTTATTACGTCAGATCCGTGGTTCTCCATCGGGAATAAACGTGAACGTCCAAAGGAGAGAACCCGTCAGAAGTTTGTGAGATTTCGACACGTATGAGATGAATGAAAAAATTCAGTTGGACGGAGAGGGAGACAAACGAGTTGGAGTCGAATATCTTTGGAAAAAAATTAGTACTGGTTGCATAAGAAGGAGAAAGAGAAAACTGTTATGGTAGGTTATTCAGGGGGAGAATATGCTTCCGAGCGCCTGACAATGACGAAGGTAAGATAAGATTTGGTGAGGAAGGTGGGAATCGCGAGTTACCGGAAATCTTAAGAGGGAAATGCTCTTCACGTCCTTGAGCGATTTGGCGCGCTGAGTGTGAATGAATAGCTGACCGGATATCAAGAAGAAAATTGCAATATAATTTACAGCTGATCCTTTGTATTCAGTTGAAAATGCATTAAAACTGTATAATTTTAAAACTTCGGTTATTATAAGTCATTACTTCTCAACAACAATGTTATAGATTTACTTTAAGTCGTGCAACTCGTGCTGATTGCGTAGTTCTTTTAGGTTATAATTATCAAGGTTTGATTATAATCATTTCTCAAATCTTTGCTTTTTATGCCAAAATAATTGCTTTGCATACATATAAAATATACTTTCCAATTCATATCAATATCATTTACAAATACAAATGCTAATTAACAAACGAATTATTTTCAAACTGATAAATTTGGAACGAATAAATCAAAAACCAACTATGAAATTCACAATATGGGTGGAATCCAATAGATGTTCGAGATAACCCTCTAATTGTAAGCTAGAGGTTCCCAACCTGGTGCTCGCGAGCAACGCTGTGTTCTTTCGAAGACTGATGGTGCTCTTTGACAGCCTGTATTCTTCTTCGGTGCTTCATATCTCATTTCTTAGGACCAATAATTTAATTTTCTCGATTGATTTCATTCTAAAGTGGAGTTATAACGCTAGTAAATTAATTAGAATTGATTTTCACTAATATGAGATCACAAAATCTCTAGGTAACTTCTAATTTAAACGCCCGTAAGATATACATATTTTGTCGGTATCTGAAATACAATATAAGATAATTTTTCAATCTAGAAACTACTTGATACATTTTCTCTTCATTTACTGAGAAAATGGTGATGAAGCTTATGAGATTCAATGACAAATGTAATCGAAATATCCCAGTGATGGTACTAACTAATATCATATTAGCAATTTCTATATTTTATTAAACCGGTAATTCATATCTATACCAAGTAACGATGACCACATCTAATGAGTTTTAAAAATTATTCCCCAGAATATAAGTTTTTCGTAAATTTGCCAGCTACAATATCCTCGGTCCCGCCAGTACAAAATTTTTACGAACATGCGTGTCTTGTCTTTATATTTGCTTGGTTGAAAACATACTCCACATAATAAAATTGAAGTTGCAGTATTTTATAAAAAAACAGACATGCTAATAATCGTCTTGGTAACCGATAACCGAAGGATAAATCACAATGTTTTGCTAATCGAAAGTGTTTTTATTTATTTTATCTATACATATAATTTCATATAGAGTGTGAGCTATTTTACAGTGAAATGTTAGAACGAAAGAACTCAACAATAAAATATATAATAAGAAATACGTTAACTGTTGGGTGACCTAGTGTTTATGAGTCATTGAAAAAAACTCGAATAATTTCTCTACGTACGAGATGGCCGAAGAGTCAACTGCAGCCCTGCTACAGATCTTAAAGAGAAAACAGAACAGGAAGGCACACTGGCCTAATTTTACTCCAGGAAATAAGTTATCTCTTGAGTGAACATTTCACTAAGAACTATGACAGAATAACCGAAAATTTCCTTATTATAAATAAATTTACAATCATTTAGATCTCAGAAATTAAACAAAACCGTGAAAATAAGTAAAAAGAGAATTATGAGAAGAGATTCGCATAAAAATGTGTATGAAATATATATATATAAAGAGAGAAAACGAATAATAACTACACATGACCCTCTCACAAGAATTATGAACTTCTGATAAAAATCTTAGAAAATTTCACGTGCCACCCTGAATTACATGGATGTATTAGTATAGTATTTACGCGTAAATAACGAAATGTTGTGTAAGGAAGTAAGTGTAAATACGCAAAAGGATAAACGAAGAAAACAGTCCTTTAAATATGGCTTTCATATGTCCTTGTGCACGGTAAGGAACCTGTTTGAAGAAACCAAATCGCAGATTCTGGAAGCGGTTTAGCGCATGGCAAGTTGGGAAACTATTAACGTTAAATCAAGAGCTATTAATGAAAGCTGCTTGGCTAACACTGAAGAGCACATTAATCAATATTGATCAGTCAGAAACTTGGAGATTCTGATATTTAGTGACATGCTTGGCGCAGTTCATCCACATCAACACTATAGCGTAGTTATCTCCAAAACATCGCATTTGGCGGAAGGTAATTTGATTTTTCTCTGGAAATTCATTTTTCTTACTGCAGTGATAAAATTGAATTAATCATACATAACGTATCGTAGCTAAATTAACCTCTTCATGATTTAAAACTGTGTAGTAAACCAGTTTCACCTATTATGACTCTATCCAGGGCCTCTGCTTGGGCATGTTTTTTCACAAATTTCGGTCCTTCGGTTAATTTTTTTCCTCTATAGTATAGCTCTGTCTAATTACGTATTTCATATTTAATTAGGACCTGCGAAGCTCTACTTTTCATGTGTTCAATTACATCTTCCCGTGCACTTTTTGAAGAATAGATGATGACCTCATTGAAACTTCCGTGAGATAATGAGATTTAATGGAACACTCAAAACTTTTTTAATCAAGCCAATAGAATTTTGCCTCAATCAAACGCATAGTTTTTAAAACCTAGATTGCCACATATTCCCGATGGATCACTACGTGCTTCAGTTCTGACTGCCAATTATTGCACCATGTCTTATCGAGTCTATTTCGCCCTCGTCCTCGGTGCTAATAATATCACTTTAAAGCAATCATTGCTACTAGCAATAACATTGGGAAATAACTAGCGTTTCGCCAGTAATGGATTAAGTAACGCATACCAAAGGTCGGAAAACTATGACAAGAGGATGCCGCCGGCGTAGATATTGGACGCGATTCGCGACCTTGATTTGGCGGGAATAAAATGTTCGGAGAAATACAGTTTTTTTGGTACATTTAACGACGCATTTCATTATAGTTATTTACTCAAATTTAATTATTGTTTATCGTAATCGAGGAAGAAAAGGGCTAGGTGATATTCAAATTTTTTAAGGTAATAATTATATTTTTTAAATTAAGCTCAGTAAATCGATATGTATTCCATTTTCGACAGAACTCCACTCGCATTTTTTTCATTCGTCAAGGGTTTGTCGGCCAAATGCGGACTTGACCGATGGAGGGAAAAAATCTCTCTCAGTTGACGTGCAGGAATCCTAGTTCATACATAAAATATACTAATCACTATCGAAATAAAAACGAAAAAATATTACCTTTTTCGCCTTAAAGGCTACTAAATTATGTCTGACCTATTACATACATTTATACAATCGTTTGTCAAGATAATAACTCCAACTGACATAAGCCGATGAGAAAACCAAAGAAGCATTTCTGTTACAAAGCGGGAGTTCGAAGTGGTAATTCATCCTAAGTAGAGTCCTAAAAGAAAGTGTCGTATTTTTTTCTATTTTAACCCGTGTAAAGAGGTCGTAGGGAATAATTCTTGTGGGCGGTTATCCGTAAAGGGTCCGCGTGCTAGAGGAGAGAAGAGAGTTATTTTGAAAGGGAAGGTAATTAAAAGTTTTGTGTCGGGCACATCTGGTTTTCCCAACCGTTTTATGGCTATAGGAATTATCTTGATAATGAATTGGATTTCAGCCATAAGGTGAGATCCATAATTCCTTTTTGAAATTACATTTACTCATACCTACTACTTGCTTATCGTCATGGCTCCCAATTTGTAACAAGTTTTTGATCACTGGTCTATTGTTCCTACTAGAATGAGTTCAAAAGAACCTATTTCTAAAGTATTCGTCAATCGAACAAACTATTAAGCTAACTACTATTGCTATAAATTAGTTTTTCGATTGGTTTTACGCGAGAAAATCGCCTCATTAACATAAAAATAGAACTCACTATCAAACACGATTATGATTAAGTAAACGAAATCCTCTAAGAAAAACTCGCCTATGTCATTCTGTTATACGTATATTTATGCAATAAACGGTTGATATTGATCATAAAATTTTTCACGATACAAAATATTTACATAACATTTTAAAATAGAAAATGCGATTTGACATTACTAAAATGCCTGCGAATCTTTTACACTGAACGTATTTTTACTAGATGAAATATTTTATTCGCAATCTGCTCGAGTACTTCGATAAACGAGTTGCCTTGAAATGTTTCGAACTGCCATTTAAATATGAGTTCATTTTTCTTTATAGACGTTTTTATGGAAGTATGAATTTAGAATTCGTTTGTACACGTTTGTTTCATTGGCCACCTCTTTGGTTTCACTCCTAAAATCTAGATTTAATACGTCATCTGGTCCTCGTCCTGCTGATGAACGAATAACTAATTCGCCTGTAACTGCCGTCTGATATTTTCTCCAACTAGGAACTATTAGGATAGTTTTCAGCATTAGATTTTTAGTTATAAGTCTGCTTATAAATGATCAATAACCACTCCAATGAAAAATGTTCCAATAATGATATACGGCGTGTGTATTTATTCAGAATGAATTTCAATCGAGTTTTAGCGACTAAAATAAAATACCAACTCCTCAAAAAAGTGCTGGGGTGATATATCCAGGTAAAATATCACTTTGGGAAAAGCCTCCTACCCAGAATATTGCATAATTCAACCACTTATCACTATTGCTAAAAATGTTTAATTCTCTAATAGTTTAAGAATTAAATATATTAATTTAAAAAAACTTAAATTGGCTATTATTTAATTCCCCGAGTAATGATTGCCACTCACAAATTTTATGACTCTGTTCTTCCCTTTAAGTCCGCTAAATACTCGGAAAAGTTCGTTTAAGCACACGCTCTACATCTGAGTTCTTTGGTTTCTTATGGAATCAATCGCTAGAGGGCAAATTCTTTGGAATTTTTTCACAGATTTATTGCTGTAACCTTAGTTATTTCCTCTGCAATACTATTCAAGACAACATCTACTGTTATTCCTAACAATACTAAAATTCTCACCTCTTCGCTTACAACTCCGTTTATTCCGATCGGGTCATTAAAAGCGCAGGCAACATTGGTTACCACGGAAACGGCGAAAATGTTTTTTACTGACGTATGCATCTTTCATTTTATGCGAGTAAACTTGATTTAAATGAAAGAAAGGACTCTTATGCCTTTATCTAAAGAGGTAAGAGATGAGCATGAAGATAAAAATCGTCGAATTCCACTGTAAGTGTATTTTTAAACAGATCAAACACAAACTTTTATACGGGACAAAATATACAGTATGGCTTACTTTTAAGTAAATATTCGTTTTCGAATAATAATAACAATTGCTACAAATCGATAAAATAATTTATAAAATAAAAATAATAATTTTATATTCGGAATAATTATTTCTAGCGGCAAAATTTTAGCACCTTATTATGTTTCACTGGTGTGTATTTGGATAACACATTTTATGATTTAATTGTGAATTAAACTTATTTCGTTTTTTTTATGGTAATGAAAGAAATTCCTCCTCTTACAGAATATATTAATTTCTATTGCAGAGAAAAACTTTGCCAAAAACGTTATGCAGAGGCAAAGAAAAAATACTGTCTTCAATTTCGGAAAGATATTGAAGAAATGGCCAGACTACAACCAAATGCCCTTGCTGGTGTTCGCTTAGAGAGAATGTTTTGCATTGGATTGAAAATTCCTAAATTAAAAGATCCACTTACACCGTCCGAGCGGAGAAAATTAGAGGCACTAATTGAAATGCCATAAATTGCCACCAAAATTATATAACAGAAATGTCACTCATACAGAAAATAGAACAGTTAATAAAATACTGATTCAAATTAGAAAACTACTACCTTTTTATTTTTGATCGCATAAATTTCTTTTGAATGCACAACATTAATTACATTACATGCAATGACAAATAAAAATTTTAAGCATTGGTTTTTAAGGGTTTGTTATGTGATAAAGGAACAAACAATCGGAATTCTGTTGGTAGTTCATCCTCTGAATACAAGCGGTCACAAAAATAGATGCGACGAATGCGTATGTTTGCATGTATCTGAACTCGCAAAGTTTCTACATAGTTTGTACCAAATGCACGGTGGGTGAAATCAACAAGGTTGAACTGCACCTGTAATGTTTTGATTTGATAATGATAATAATACTAATCTTCATTTCATTTTAGTTGGTAAAATGTTTTAAGTTTTAAAACTTAACATTTATTTAATATTTTTATTAATCTGTTCTAATATAATCATGAATTAATTATGTGCTACTAAAATTTGAATTATACAACTAAATACCAATGAGTTACTTAATACATTTTTATAGAGTAACATTTCTTGATTGAGATATTGCTGACTGGAAAATATTTAAAGAAAAAGAAACATCAATTTAATGCCCAAACAATGATAAATTATGAATTTTTTGTAAATTCTTGTATATGGTTAGTAAGGTAAATGAACACAATTATTACTGGAACCTTTAGGAATAACAGAATTAAAAAAAAATATCCAATTTTTCTAAATTATAAAATTGCATAAAATGTATCACAACTAGACAAATGACCACGATTTAATTTATTTTAATTTCAAAACAGAAAAATGGCAAGTCAATCCATCAAAGTGTAATACCGAAGATATACCATGGAACAAAAGGGGTTCCACTTTTCCTATATCAAATTATATTTAAAAGTTTTAGTAATCCAACACTTCTAAAACACATACTAACATATATGAAGCTCTTGATTTTCAGGATATTGAAGAAAATCTTCTATGAAATGACTAATTAGATAACTGAAAGTAAAATAAGATGCTATGCTCAATAAAATTTGTTTAAAAACATAAATATGACAAATTTTTATCCTGCATATTAATTTTTAAAAAATGGCAACTGATAAATTAATGGAGAAGTAATAATCGTTTTCGTAGTACTGATTAATCTAAGATATGTTCAATTAGAGAAAAACAATGTCATTCAGGAATTTAAACTATTAATTTCAAATTAGGCATTTCTTTTTTATTCAATATCTATTTTTGTTTTCTTTGATATTGTTACATAATTTTATCAAACAACACAACACTGTAACACAATGAAGTGCCAACAAACAAAGTGCCAAACACAGGTTTTTCCAGGTGAGATGAGCTTTACAGGCCATATTCAGAGGATACAACATTGGCCCCATGTATACAAACATGAGTATCTAGTAGAAAAAGAACTTCGTTTTTGGAACAAAATAGGCTGTGTTGTGGTCAAAAGGTTCAGAATAAGAAATAGTAAAATGTTACATATATCTTTTTATTTTTTCAAAAAAGGATTAAGCACAATATTAGTCCTCCTTTAATCTGAAAAAGTGCACTACGACCCCCAGTTACTTAAACAGGTACTTTTTGCACCACATCATTTCACTGTTCAAAAAACTTCAGAATTTTCACTAGTCCATGAATGAAACAATCCAGATGATGCAAAGATTTTTGAAAAACAATAAAGTTCCCGCAGAGTATTTATAACTTGTCTGCTTACAGTCACATATAATTAACATTGTCAAAACAATGTTGTTGCAGGCTTAAAAGAAATATTCTACTAATATTAATGGTAAAACAGGAAAAACCAAATGTACCAATAACAATAAAATATAAATAACCATCCTGGGCCAGGGTCCAAGAGTGGGAGGTGTACCTGATGCAAATAACCCGGACCCATGCCCTCAGGGAGCCCAACAAATATTTTCTATATACATGAATCATCCTCTTTCTCTCTACATACTAACTTGCTATGAACTAAGCACTCATTTAGGGACATTTTTAAGTCTTGTTGGATCATGCATTCAACTTCTATGAATTTTTAATTCTCCTTGATGTTGGGTCAAGGGAAAATTTAGATATAGAAGCTGGAATCCAAAAAGTGCTTTCTTCTGCTGCTTCTCCTTGGATTAAGGATGCACTGATAGGGTTTTAAGGATTATAAAAAATAGGAACTCGTGCGGTATGGGGAATCTCTATCTTGTATAAAATTTTGTCATTATTTGAGTAAAAATTTAAAGTTAGGAGTTCCCTTTGATCATAAGTGGATTTTCTGAAAGTGTATTTTAGCCTCTTCTTAAATAAGCCTACAATGGGTTCTGCACAGACATTTGGAGAATGTGATAAATGTTTGCGTGGTGAGAGAAGGTGATGGTAAGGGGTCTGGGAGCAAGAGAAGTATGTACCAGCTCTGCCAGGCCCTGACCTGGGTTGCCACATGGTTCACTTGTACCTGTGTCTGGCACTAATCGAACCTCAACATCAACCTGATATTAAATTGCCGCAACTCATTTTATGTAATTCTAACTTTTTTGTCTTTTGCATAGCATCATCAACACTGATATATGCAGCCAAAGAGATACAAATTAAGTAGCCACAATATAGGTATACTTAGCTGCATCTAAGAGGATGTTCAATTCAGGTTTCTAAATTTTTCAAAGCTAAAAATGTAACTATAAGACAAAATAACTTTGTTATTAATGGAAATACCTTGGCTCCTTTGATATCAGAAGCAAGAAGATGGATCTTAAGAGAAGTAGTGACATTTTGACAATTAGACAGGTCAATTATAGTACCCTAGTATAGTAACAGTTGAAAATTTACATCTTTGACCAATGACTACCAATGAAGCAAGATTTATTTAGTACTCATTATAAAGATTGGAAATAGATTATATCTAAAATTCAGGGATGGATATTAAGAAAATATGAGCATGACATATTTTCATGCTGATTCATGAAGTATTAAATTCAACCAAAATCAAAGAAAAACTGATCCACTTATAACTGTTCATTAAAAAATAACAACTGACTAAATTTAACCATTTGGGCCTTTATGTAGTGTTAGCAGATCTCTTGAGGCAAAATAGAGAACATTTTCAGCTTTTTAATGACAAAAAAGAATATGTGGTATTACAACCCCCACAAAAATAAATAATAGACAATTTTTTGTAATCTCTTAAATTTCCTATAGAAAGCTTCAAAAGATTTCAGTTATGCTTATGCACTCATATACGTACAATGAAATAAAATAGAAAAAGTACAGTTTAAAAAGTAGTAAAAGGTCATTTCTTAATAGAGTACAAAGTTCTGAATTAAAATCTTTCAAAGATACTCTCTGGCCACCTCACTTATATAGACTATTTTCCTAAACAAAACCCACCAACAGCCATCCGATCCATGTAATAATCCAATCTTACTTTTTAAAAAATATTAAGCAGGTGAAAAACAGATCAAAATAATTTCCCTCAATATTGATTAATACATTTTCAACAATGGAATTCTAATTTAGATGAAATGATGGAAATAATAATTACAATAATTTCAACTACTACAGTTAAATTACTGAATAAAAATAGGTATAGCAACTTAGGCAAACATAAAATATGAACAGAAGAGCAGTTTTTCTTTTACTGCAGCTTATTTAGAAATTTTTACTATCGACTGTTACATACCTGATTCCAACCGATATTCAATCCAACAGGCATGCAGCAAATGAAGGGATGTAAACGAGTTGTAGATTGGTAATTGCTGAAGCGAAAACGTCTTTTCATATCTTTGTCATCAACGACCTTACGAAGTTTTTTTAAGTAATGTAGTAATTAATTTTTGACGAGGACGTAAAATTTAAAAAATTGGAAAAAGACGAAAAATTAATAAAATGAAGATGTAAAATCGTACCTGTACTTCAAAGGAAAAATATTTCTTTAAATTTTTTATTATCATAACTAGGAAGGGTAATTTAATTCCTAAAGTAGCTTTTGGATCAGCAGGGCATGCAATATACGTCGTAGCCACATTTGTTCCCATGATTTCCAAGACAAGTGATTTAATTTCTTCATCAGTAATACGTTTGACATGACCGTTGCGTACCTATTACAGTAAAAATATTTTATTGGAAATATTGTACAAGTAGCCGTAAAGAAAATGAGTAATATGACTTAACAGTTGTTTTCCAGGTGAGCAATGGTTTTGACCCAACACTATATAAAATGGAAAGAAATCCACTTTGATAAGTATTCTTAAACATCATAAAAACTTAAATTAAATTCGTTGTAATATTTTTCATAAAAATTCAACATTTAGCAATAGTCAACATTTATTTAACTCATAAACACCTAACAATAACGCCACCCCCACGAACGTAGTCAAGACTGTGTATCCCGCCACTTTATGACAATTGAGTAGCGATAATAATATAAACATTTTTTTCGGAATCGTGTTTGGCTTTTTCGCGTTATTGGTAACAAAATTTCGTGTTTACCGGTCTATACATTATACAGTTGATCACAGCAAAGGATTACTGTTACTTCAAGAATATTTAATATTTTATTCCGAAGAAAATTTCGTCTCCGATAGCAATGTATTTTAAATACGTTCTCTGAATAGTTATAATTTTTTTGTTTCTCCCCTTTCTTTTGAATTAAGTGCTATATTTCTCGTGATCATGTTCAAGAACACATTTCAAAGCGGATTTTTATCAATACTGTATAGCATAGGTAGTAAGCCATTACAAATTTGGGACAAAAAAGTTAGAAATGGTCATATCAAACGAATTACAGACAATGATATACAGTCCTTAGTGTTGGAAATTGTGGGTACGAATGTTAGTACGACGTATATAACATGCCCTGCCGACCCAAAGAAAACTTTGGGTATAAAGCTACCTTTCTTGGTCATGATAATAAAAAACTTAAAGAAGTATTTCACTTTTGAAGTCCAGGTAAATTTAGAATATTTGAAGTCAAAGCTGATTTTGGTATTTAATTTTGGGAACTAATTAATGCATTATTATCGTTCTACGATCAAGGTTTTGGATGACAAAAATGTTCGACGCCGATTCAGAGCAAGTAACTATCAATCAACAACGAGAGTAAAACCATTTATCTGTACAATGCCCATGCGTCTTGATGATGGTTGGAATCAGGTAATTTCTAGAGCTTCATTTACATCTCTTTATAAAAAACTGAGAAACTTTTCATTCAAAAATAGCAGAGTTTAATGTGAGACTTGAGTTATGCAAATGAATGCCAATGATGTTTCATCGTAGTTGTTTTGTCATTTAAATGTGATTACCATTATCGCTACTGAAATGGATAAACGAAATGGCACTATTCGGAGTATTGTTATCATTTTAAACAAGTTGTCAATTTAGGTAGCCCTTTTAAATGCAGTACAATTAAAATTCTTACTTGTGTTCATGAGGGTGGAGTGGGAATCGAACTTTTTATATTTATTCCAATTTATTAATCATTATGTGACTTATTTATTTTTATTGCAAGGGATATATCATTTTTACTTATCCTGCATGTATTTAACGTTTGGTAATTAAAATCAATTATTGTGAATCAAGTTATTCATATTAACATTTGTTTGAATAAACATTTACTACCCAATAAGAAAAAATAAATTCAATTGGTAAGAGTTAGGGTTACCACCTCAGATTAAACTTCAACTCAGGCAATTTAAAAGAAAAAATTTTAATGAAAAAGTTTATTAATATTCCTAATATGCGGTACCATAACTACGGCAAGGCATCTGTCCTGGGTGCAACTAAGGGGCTACAAAATAGTAATTAAATAAACCACAAGTTTTCGAAGGATGGGGAGGGGGTGCATATGTAATAGTTTTCCTAAAATGTTAAAATAGCTAGTTACGGTGCTGATAATATGTAAACTCAAGCAAAATATTTTAAAAATTTGTAAACCACAAAGTTGGTAACATTACTTTTATTATCACATACATTTTGTTTAATGCATAAATTAAAATAAATTTTAAACTTCCATGACTTCATTTGAAAGTTTTAGTAACTCATCTTGATTTGCTACTTGTAAATTTGGCAAATCAGAGCAATTCAATTCACTATAATGTGGAGTTATGTTTTCAGTGAATTTATTCCTAATAGATACGATCATTCAGCTAAATGATGCTTCTGATAATTAATGCATTCTTAGCATAGATATTGATTTTTATAAATAACTTCCTAAATGCAACTGAGATCATAGATATTGTATGAGAAACCCAGGAACTACAGGTCAAGCCTAATGAGATTATAACCCTAGTGAAAGTCATCTATGGTACCGGCACAGCTTCACTCATATTCTGACCAGACTGATGGTAGCACATTTTTGTATTGTTTATTGAATAATTAAATACTTAACCATTGTCAGAATTTAATAAATGTATGAAAAGAAGACATTATTTATAAAGAGGACCCAGTCTTCAAAAAGAGGGTCACCTTAGTAAATTTATCAGTGGTAGAAAAAGCAGGAAGAGATAGTGAACCCAAACCTATATAATCCCTTAATGCCAATATAAAAGTTGTATTTAGTAGTCATACCTCGCTTTGTGCAACAGATAGGATCCAAAAAATTTTCCACTAATTGTGAGCAAAATTCGCACAATACGGGGTTTTAAATACATTATATCAATAAAGATAGGTTCCATAGATGCAAAAATAATTATATAAAGTTTCTATGATTCCATTTGAAGAACCAGTTGAATTTTCCATGAAATAAAAAGAAACATTTTTAGGATATACTTATAAAGCCATCTATGATGAATTTTGTCTAAGGCCACATTTAATGTTTGGGTTCTACTCATCAGCTCATTCGTTATCAGACACATATAGTTCCTTATTAGCAGACCAAGAAATAATCTTGAGAGTCTCTGCTTATTTGATTTTGCTATCAGAGCATCTTTATAGTTTACAAATAGAGGGACTAATGAAATCTTTGAGGGTACCTTTTTGCATTCAGTTCAGGGCTTGGAGTCGCTTTGTTAGAATTCTGCATGCTCTCTCTAAGCCGATTTTTTTCCAAGAACTTTTGTGAGTTTTCTTTTTAGGCGCATTTCGCTTCCAGCATGAGCGCCTATTATCGACCATCGGTCTGTCTGTCCACATGTTCGGTCTCGGCTTCTACAGAACGGATTTTCATGAAATTTGATATTAAGGACTTACCAATCAAATATAATAAGAAAATCGCAAAAATGGGAATGCATCCCCTAATAATAACGTACTTTAATGGGAAAACGGCACTCTACATTCGACTGCCTGTTTAGGAACGTATCCCAGTCGAATCTCGGGCATCGTCTGTACTCCATTATAAATTTGCACTATAATGAATCCGCATAAAATGGCATCGCACAAAGTGAGGTATGACTGTATTTATGGCGAAATACTTGATATTTCAGGATTGTTATTTTGGTGAAAATGTGGTTTCATCATGAACACTTATTCCATTTACAGGTCCAGTTTAACCTATCAGATTTCACTCGGCGAGCATATGGGACAAATTATGTTGAAACTCTGCGAGTACAAATACATGCTAATTGCCGTATAAGACGTGTGTATTTTTCAGATCGCCTCTACTCAGAAGATGAACTTCCTGCTGAGTTCAAATTGTTCCTTCCCATTCAAAATAAGGCAAAAACATGATGAAAACTTGACAGAATAATTTTCTCAAGCTAAATAAATCTAGCATTTGATTTTTATAAAGATGCTTTCTGCATCCATGTGTTTGTCTTTATTGCTGCACTTATTCATTGTCTATTTTTATGTTAAATGCATTCTTTGCATGCTCACCAATTTATCATTTTTGATGCTGTGATTTTACATATAAGTCAACTTTTATATGAAATAAATCCATCTCCATAGATGTTTATTATTTATCTTTAAAAGCGTTAGTTTATCATATCATGGCCAAAAGATTTTATCCTGATCGGTCAACTTTTTTCCTGCATTAGTTTTTTGCAGATTACTTGGGCAATTTATGTAGGTATAGTCATGCATCATTTAGTACAAAGGATGCAGTTGGAAAGATCTTTGCACTAACCAAACAATTCATAACGTAGTACCTAATGTGGATTGCTTCACGATGACACATGCTTCGCTATATTTTTAAATTAATAAAAATTGTATGCATTAATATTATTGAAAGTAATGTTAGTTATTTAATATTTACTTTATATTAAATATTATTACTAATAAAAATAAAACATCTTATGTTAAAGTGCTTTCTGATTTGCTAGATAAACTATGAATATTTAAGCACTTCTTACAATTTGGAAACCAACTGGAACGTGCTAAATGTTTCATAAGAATTGCCATCCTCTTCTTGCTTTAGAAGTTCAAATAAAGAAAGAACTTTATTGCAAATGATTGCTAGACTAAGGGACATGAGTTCATTAAAGTGTTTAGAATCAACCTACAACACTACCAGTTTCTCAATTTTTTTCTATATAAAGCAATAACTTTTGCAAATTTTGATAAAATTTTAATATCCAAATGAAAGAAAGCTTAATGTTTTTGTAACCTACCACTTTATGGTTAATCCTTAAGAACCAAAATATAATTTGTATGTTTTGGTTTCATCTTTATTTTTGGGCAAATATATTTTCATAAACAGAAATCAATGTTAATATTCCAATTTTTGTACATGGTTCTAAGGGTTTCACAAGAAAAATTTGGTAATAGCATCTTTTTCTCTTTCCTCGTTCTACAGTTCTTTCCAATGTTCAAATTTTCTTCTAATTACTATAATAGTTTTGGTGATCTGTGTGTTTGTCTGTCTGATGTAACGCTACACCCACTTGCTATAAAAATGGGAATAATATTTATTTTCACATGCCCTTGGCAGGATTCGAACCCATGACCCTAACAGTGGGAGCTGTAGCCCGTTCCACCAAAGTAGGCAGAATGGTCTTTTATGGGATGCTGCTTTCCATAGGTTTTCCCTATACCTCTGTCGTGAATATGGTGATATTGTCATTTAAGCAAAATTATGATGTTCAATCATAGTAAATTTCATGCTGAATCTGGTAATGCAAAGTTTAATTTTCTAAAACTTCGGGAAAATTGTTCAAAGTTAGAGAAACTAAAAAGTTATGCAAACTACATTTTTTCCTCTTGAAACCAGAGCTGCAAACCACTTCAAAATGTGGAGTGGTTCGGTTCTAAATTTTTGGAAGTGGTTCAGTTCATGGTTCGGTTCAGACGAGAATTTTGACAAGTGGTTCGGTTCAGTTTGCGGTTCAGTTCAACTAAATTAATCATTTGAAATACTATTCAGAAATAATTTATCCAATATAAATATTACAAATTCAGTATCAATCTGTAAGTAAATCAATCAGCAGTCATTATTATTTTAAATATATTACAATCCCATCATCCTCTTCATTTATTTATATTTAAAAAATGGTATTTTTGATCCTAACATGTTTTTTATGTTCATTATTGTTTACATATCAATTAAAAATCCTCTGAATGGATTCACTTCAAATTCATTTACCAACATACACAATCATACATAATCAGAAAGAAAATGCGCCTCTAGCTTAAACCGCTTTTGGGATTATCCCTGGATGGACGCACAAACCGAAAACATAAGTGTTTTAAAGAAATCATTAAAAATCAAAGAAAATTAGTTCCTCAGGCATTTTATTTCTTTTTCTTACCTGTAATACACATTATTTAGAGGAAAAAAGATTTACAACAAGGGCCTTACCGTCTGTCTCCCAATATTTAACCTCTTTTAGTTCTACCACCCGCACTTGCCTTTATTTTTCTTATTCCCACACACATACCCATTGCCGCATTGATAATTTCCTCCCTCCTCTCTCTGGAGTTCACCCTCTGTCTTCTACAAGACCTTTCTTTTTAGTCCTTCCTGTCTTTCCCCAAACCCTCCCGAGATGGTCTCCCCCCTCCAGCCTTTCCTTTCCCCTCCCCCTTTATCCCTTTACAACCTACCCCCCGCAGTAACCCTCTGAGATAGGTCCCTCCTTTCCCTCCCCTCCATTCCTTTCAGTCTTACAAACTACCCTCCCTCCCCCATCTCTACCCATTTCTCTGTATATACTTTCTATTCTCACCATATCTGCACCTGACGATAGCATTGTAATGTTGAAACCCAGGTCGTAAGAGAAATAAAAACAATGGAAGTTACAAAGCATTATTCTTTTGGTTCATTTATAACAAAATAATGTTCGCTATATTTATCAAGGCTCTAGGAAAATCCTTTTCCATAAGCCCTTATTAAGATTTCCATGATTGAATGATAGATTTAATTATTGAAGTAGACTGGTGTCCCCATAACCCTCACCATAAATGTTGTCTGTGGATAACAATAGTAGCAGAGAGGAAAGAGATAGGCACTCTTTCCTTTGAAGCAAACCCGCTGGTTTTTCCAATGGGAATTCCTGGTCTTTTCGTTGGTCCATACTTTGTGGATTGAGATCGAACCGAAACCGAACCACTTTTGGAAAAAATTACGGTTTGGTTTTTGGTTCATTGAAAAATTAATCAGGGGTTTTGGCTCGGTTCACAGTTCAGCAAAATGACTGGTTTCGTTCAGTGGTTCGGTTCGGTTTGCAGCTCTGCTTTAAACATAAAACGTAATATCTCGGCTTCTATTAATCCAATAGGGACAATTTTTATTATTATCCCTCTTGGAAGATTGCTTATATCAAATGTAGAAATCAAAAACATATACAGGGTGATTCAAAATGATGTGAGCGATTACAAAAATTTATTGGCAAGAAGGTAATAGGCACACAAAGATGAAACATACACCATTCCAAAGAGCAACTCAAAAATTTTTTTCATACATTATGTAAGTTCAATGTACTCGCCAATAAATTTTTTCTCTCACATAATTTTGAATCACCCTGTATTATTAATCAAATGCCTGTGAAAAATTAATAACATTATTCAGTCCCTGAAATATTTCGTTGAGACGAAAAAGTCAATCTAAGGAAACTTTTTTCCTAATTGATTTAGAGCAGGGTTTCCCAAACTTTTTTTGGTTGCTTACCCCTTTGAACTCAATCAATTGAAGTACCCCCTTACAAAAGAATACAACTAGTATTACAAAAAATAGACATTTAAAAATGAACGAGTTTACATATAATAGATAACACTTACTGAGATGAATGTGGCTGTTTTCCATGACATAAAGAATGAATCATTGGGTCGATTGAAGAGCCTTAATCATAAGTTAGGCTTGACACGCAATTTCTGATGATTTTCTGTCTCAGTTAAACTTGAAGGTGAAAATCCAGATTCACACATGCATATTGTGGGGAAAGGAATAAATATTTTGCTCTTTTAGCCACCTTGCCATACTCGTTTGATAATTTTGCCCAGAAAGCAATCAAAGATACCTTTGAGAAATTAATTTTCAAGTCAACATCAGTACAAATATCCATGAGACTTTCTTGTTCTTTTCCTGTTAGATGTAGAATCGAAAAGTCTAACCATTGCACACCCAATTATTAGTATCGTCCGTTTCTGGAAAATATTGTAATTGTTCCGTGAGCTCTTCCAAATGTTCCTTTATATCTGAAGAATCTGAACTGAGGGATAGAGATTTGTACGCATTTCAGATTCGCCAATTTGATTTTACCTGGTTTTATGACTTAATCCATAAAACAAGTCTTGTCCCTTGGGTAACAGAAGCAAACAAAATACTAAAGCCGCCGCCCTCAGTGATAAGGTTGTAGTTTACTGTTATGTATGCATTAAATGTTTTTAGAGACAAGATATACTGTAAATCCTTGCTATTCGCGAGGGTTACATTCTTAAAAACCCTCGAAAATGCAGGTACTTTAATTCAATGGGAAAAATGGGGTTAGGTTTCCAGCATGTATGAATATAGGAGGAAAATGTCTAAGAACAATGTATTTCTTAACTACATATAAAAATTTATTTAAAAAATAAATGTAATTTCTTTAATTAGTGGACTTAAAAAACTAGTGATTGACATTTGCTTTGCCGATTTCTAAAGGTTCCTTTGGATTTTAGTGTTAGATACCAAGGCAGCCTCAACTCTGTCTTAAATTTAAGGCTTCTCTCAATTATTGGATCCAACACTACAGCTTTATCGATAAAGGCTCGTTTGAGTTGCATAATTTCTGCAAGAGCTTTGAAGTTCAGACTGCTAGTCTTGGTCATGATATCATGCTCTTCCTCACTGCACTCTTCGTTGTCCTTGGTTGATTTCATCAGCTCCTCCAGATCCTCTCCAGTCTCTTCTTGGTATGAGACTATAAGTTCCTCCACCTCTCTTGCCTCCATATCATCAAAGTCTTCTCCTCCAACTTGATGCGCCAGCCAAATGATGTCTCTGGCTTCATCAGCAACAGAAGGAGCACCACTGAAGTTGTTAACTGCCTCCGGTCACAGCTTCCTCCAGCAACCATTTATGGTGGATGGCTTGACCTCATCTAGCGACTCCTTTATTTTTGTTTTGCAGTCCGCAATGTTATAATTCTTCCAACACTGATCAACATCCAGTGTTGGATCTGCTTCCATTGCATATAAAATGCGACCGAAAGTGCACCTGGTGTAGTAGGCCTTGAAGTTTGCTATTACACCTTGATCAAAGGGTTGTACTAGAGGGGTCGTATTTGGAGGCAGGAATAACATCTCCACATTCGGATGCACGGATTTGATGTTAAGTGGGTGACTGGGAGCATTGTCAATGAGGACTTTAAATCTTATGATCTTTGTTTTTAAATATTTCTCTACTTTGTGGACAAAGCAGTCATGAAACCACTCGAGAAACAATGTTGCAGTCACCCATGCCTTCACGTTTGCTCGCCAAAACACCACATAGCGCTGCCGCTGATTCACCCACCAGCTTCACATTGTACAAGCTTTGACTTCTCTTAAATTTTCAAACCAATCCTTACTAGCATGAAATTCGGTGGATGGCCCTAATTCCTCACTCCTCTGAGCTTCAAAATGTTCATGTAATCTCTTTGCCTACTCCATATGATTGGGCCACTCAGTGGAATTTTCTTGTTTGGTTCGTGATCCATACACTTCATGCTTTCTCCATTTTTTCAATGCTCTCATCACGTGCAGTTGTTATAGTTTTAGCATTTAGGGGAGCACTATTTGAAACACTTTCCTGATTATATTTGCATTTTTTTGTAATAGACCTCACTGTCAACTCATTTATACTGAAATGTCGGCTCGCTACAGATGGACTTGCATTGGTGTCTAACCTGTCTAAAACATTCAACTTTTTCACTTAAACTCATCACTTTCTTCTCCTGATTTTCAGTTTCCCTTCTCATTGGATGCTTAGGAGCGATGATTAAGGGAAAATTTCAAGCAAGAATACAAGATAAAAATGAAGTTTAACACATATGGAGGAACTGTATTACGAGATGTACGTGTGAAATGGAGGTCACAGCGAGACTGAAGTAGAAAGCATTAGGGCGTGGGGTAGCTGAGGAATGCGGGACTGACTACTCAGTAAATTTGCGAGTATTCGAGTCTGGCAGATCATGAATGGAAAAATACTGTACATTTAGTGACTCGCAAATACACAAAACTCACGAATAGCGAGGGTTTACTGTACTGTATTGTTTATACTCATGCAGACTGAAGATATTTATTGTAAAACATATTCTATAACAACATCAAAGCGAAAAAAGCTAGTTATACTAGTATCAATCAGCCCCAACGGATGTCCTCAAGGAGATACATCAAAGAAAACCCCTACCCTCTGGGGCTGATTGATACTAGCATAGCTAGCTTGGTCCCAACCTAAAAAAATATTCCCGTTCTGAAACAGGAGAATTAGTCTGCCACAGTAGTTCAGTGGTAGAATATCTGCCCGGCAAGTGGAAGGCCCGGGTTCGATTCCCGGTCATGGCAGATTTTTTCACTTGTTTCCTCATTTCCCATCATAACAGCTTATGCCTGTCGCATAAGGATCTTCGGATCATCCTTTCTATCAATCAGGGGAATTAGTCTGCAACGGTAGTTCAGTGGTAGAATATCCGCCCGGCAAGTGGAAGGCCTAGGTTCGATTCCCGGTCATGGCAATTTTTCACCTGTTTCCTCAACAGTTACATCATTAAAGTTGAGATGCCGTGACGTTCTGCGCATTCGAGAAGATTTGGGAACCAACGAAAGCCGAGAATAGGTGCCGGGAAAAACGATCGGTTTGCGAGAGGAAGGAAATCATATAAGCAAAAATTGGCTCGTAAATTGAAAATCTGGTATTAATTTGAGCATTTCGTATAAGCGAAAATTCGTAAAACGATTGCTCGTATAACAAAGGATTACTTTACTAGTAATGCCATCTATTGAGTGACGGTTGAACTAAAAATTGAGCGTGCTGATATGTTGTCATGTATCCGTATATCTACGGATCTGTGTAACTCGGACCCGTGTAAGCTGGGGACTCACTGTATCTCAAAGAAATGAGACACAAAATAATAAAAGAAACCTACCCTCGACCGCTCAAGCAATGAAGAAAGAGACTTCGTTGGAGCACATGGATCCGAATTCTTTTGTGAATCCTCCCAAGGAGGGTTCATGACCCTGTAGTAAATAGGCGAGAGGTTATCCCCAAAACCTCCCTAAGGAAGATGGTCAATAAGTGAAAGCTGCTTGGTTCCTCGATAAAATGTATATTTTATGATGGAAGGAAGGTAATTATCCAACGGGACACAAGTCGAAGTATTTTCCTAAGGGAAAGTCCTGTATGAGAGTTCAAAGGAAGTATCATTCTCTTCTTTCCAGTAAAACAGATTACATCTAACTTTTACATTTATACAATTCAGTACATATATATGTATATAGTAACTGTGATAGAAAAGTGAAGTGTTTCAATTGCACTGGCATAGCGTGATTTTTCTAAGTTCATTATTACACTCCATCAACTGTTTTTGTTTTCGAGTTAAATTCCTTTTTTATCGTAGGTAGAAGTTCAAAAAAACTTTAAATTCAGCTGTTGTGATATTAGCTGAATCAACATGGATTCTGGACTGAGTAGAAAGTGTAAAGGGGAAGTATTAATAAGTAAAGAAAGAGTTCTCATTATGAATGTTTTTAATTATAGTAGGCGCCGATTTTTGTGATCACATTTGTAAATTATATTTTGATTCTATTAAACGGTGATTCTAATAAGCAAAAATCATAAGAATATTATCTACAGGGTGGAATTATAATAATATACTTATACAATATAAATTTAAACTTTATTACATATAAGGTAGGAACTTATTTACTGACTAAACAAAAAATGTTAAGATTGCATATTTTTAAATGTATACATACATAAGTACACAGTACATACATGCAATTGATAACTATACTATTACACTTTGTAAAACGATTATAATTTTTAATTGTCATTTATTTTCGTTTGCTTCAAATTGTCACTACAAAGTCAATCGAGAGAGTTTTCAATGCTGAATAACAATCTATAATTTTACTAAATGACTTTTGGCAAACCGAAATATTCAGGAAAATTATCTAGTTAAACCTGGTGTAAGGCGCATTGTGCACAGTTTCTTCTTTAGAAACATACCACCAACAGCCAATTCCATTCTTCTATCAGTTAATTCAGATGAAACACTTTCCAATTTCAGTAGAACATTATATAGATTCCTCAAGGATATAATATTTAAATTTGAACGAAGATGGAAGAATAGTATATTAATCGAAAGGTATGACATAATTAGATGGTGTCACAGATATTTAACATAAATTTAAAAAATTAGAGAAGGTAGACCATTAGTATATACAGATAAGTCACTGTGAATGTTGGGCATTCAGTGAGCAAGATCTGGATGGATACTACAATTAAAAATCCTAGGCAGGCATTTTTGGAGGGAGTCAGTACAGGTCTGAAAGAGCTGAAGAGTCGCAGCCCACGTTTTTCATTAGTACATGCTGGCAATGAAGAATGCTTTGTTAAGGGGCAAAGCTTACATTTTTATGCAAAAACCACACGAGACACACGAAGAAATGGATGGGAAAACCTACGAGAAGTGGTTTACTGAAAATTTTCTGCCAAACATCCTGGATAGAGAAGTAATCGTAATTGACAATGCTGCTTATCACAGCAGAAAATGCGAGGATATCCCGAATACAACTTGGCACAAATTACAGATAGCGGACTGGCTCTCTGAAAAGATCATTTTAATAGAGGATGAGATGCTGAAAAGAAAACTGCTTCATATTGTCTCCCAAGCAAAGGAAAAATACGAAAAATATAGAATTGATGAAATGGCAAATGCCCTTGGTTGTAAAGTACTTAGACTGCCACTGTATCACTGTGAGCTCAATCCTAATGAGATGGTATAGGCTCTGATAAAACATTACATTAAAATGAACACTGTATCGTTTAAAATGAAGGACATGGAAAGATTGACTGAAAGGGCATATGAGTAGGTTACAATAGGGAACTGGAAAGATTACATAAAACACGTTAAAAGAACAGAGCAAGATTTATGGAAGGCTGGTGAGTTACAAGATGATGTGGAAGAATTAATCATTTGGCTGACTTCTTCGCCGTCATCTTCAACTCCTAATGTATCAAGCCCATCGCCTCCTCAAATGGATTCAAATCAACCAGGGCCTTCGACGTGCTCCACTATGGAAGGTGTCTCCAGTGAGACAAGATAGTGATTCATAAAGGTAATTTCATTCTTTATATTTGTAAATTATTTCAACAAAATGTTTTAAAATGGTAATGCCGCACACAGCTCACGAAAATGCCGTGCTTAAGTTTTTACTTAATAAAATTATGCGATAATCTTTCTGAGTAAACCCAATAAAACACGTGCATTTACTGTCTTCCAATGATCTATATTAGCCGGGTTGGACTGGTAGGTAGTGTGCCTGCCTTCTAATCCAAAGGTCGCGGGTTCGAATCCCGCTTTGGGCATGGATGTTGTGATTCGTCTTGGGGTTTTTCCCCTACCTGCAGACAAGCCTAAATTGGCTTTGCGGGGAATGCATCATTAAAAAATAATAATAATTTGTTTTATTTCACAATATGGAATGAAGGCGAAGTCATTGGCTCAAATGCAGGGAAATGTGTCAGCTGCACGTGCCATATGCGCAATACTATCTTCTTTGGTGGAATGGACTATAGACACGTTAACCACCCCTCTACCAATAACTCAAGAAAGCATTGAGATAGAAACTCTAAATTTGGCAGGAATGCTAGATTAGTTCGAAATCGCTCATGTTAAACGTTTAATTCACATATTTTGTGGAAATCTTGCAATTTTAACGGGATGCTGACCTGCCTACCAATTACATTGTTAGACTTCAAAATCCCATTGTTATTTCAATCCTTATGGGTGTAAGAGTAACTTTGGGGTTTCGGTACATATAATGAAACATTGTACAAATTTTTTTTCTCTTAACTTCATAAAACAGGGCAACATAAAACAGGATCTACCAATATTTGGGAGAATAAATGTAGTATTATCTTGAAATTTTCTCATTTGAATTAAATAGCTGTTACAGTTCAAGATGTATGAATGTCTCCTAAAACAGAAGATGTTTGAAAAGTAATGCAACACTCAATTTGTAAACTTTATTTTTCATTTACATTACTGATAATTGTTTGGGCATATCTGTTATTGTTTATTAGCAAATATCTTCAGATAAAGCTTTTGGAAATATACTTTGATAAACCAATTTTGCTTATTTTTATTATGAGCTTCAAATGACCTTGCAACTCACAAATCAGGAGCTCGATGTTGCTGTAAAACTTATTATGTGAAAGAAAAAGCTTATTAAGTTGTAAGAAGAATTTCAAATGCTAGCTCTCATGTCCTCTAAAATATATAAAATAAGTGTATAAGTTTGAATAAACTGGATCCATTCATGATGAAATATAATCAGGACATACTGCATTTCTTAAAATAATAGAGGATTTCCAACATGCCATGACTGACCAACAACATGTTGCTCTGTCTACCCATAGAATTTACAAATAAACTGGGCTGGTGAACAACCTGAACGTAAAGTTAACCACCAAACTATATTAAAATTGAAATAAAAACTTGCATTACTTTGGGAAAACCTTGTATGTATATGCATGGAAAAATCTTACTGAGCAAAATCAACCTTGCCATTAGTGGGTACATTTGGAATTAAAGTCTGACTATTAGTGGTAAGGAAAAAAATCTGTTATAAAATAGCTAAGGTATGCAGAGCTCAATACAAAAAAATGTTGATTGAAATAATTTCAGTATAAGACCTTTTTTATTGCAATGTGATTGAATTAGAGTGTACACTTGAACTGTGGTTGACAAATATTATAGAAGGAACTTTCCATGAAATCTTCACAAGGTTGCCATTTCACCCAACCATTATTTTGTAGCTCTTCTGCACTTTTTGCTACTCCAAAGAAATGAGGATCCTAAAACATTTTCATTAAATATTACTATATTTACTGCTTTAAACATGGTGAATGTGTTAAAGCCCAAAAAATATCTTATTTTACTCAAAATGGATTGTTATTAACATTATTTAATGTATACGTTTTTCCTAAAATTAAGCATCTTATAAGCGAAACTTAAGCTAAAATTGTATTATACAAAATCTGATTAAATTTTCTTGTACTAATCCATGAGGCTTACCACTATAAGAAGGTAGGCAGATGCATCTGGTTCATCAGATGTGTAATGAATTCCAACGACTCCTTTTGAAGAACAATCCATGTCCCCACCAATCATGAGAGGAGACCCAAAGTTCACAAAATGTTGCTTCAAAATAGGCAAATGTTTGCCTATCTTTTCATTTTTCATTACGTGTTTTATTTTTGATGGAATGTCAAATAAGTGATCAATAACCAAACAAACCTTAAAAAATTAAAATTTCCCTTTAGTAACTCAACATAAACAGCATCATCATCTATTTCCAGAACTTATAAATATCAAAATTTCGTTTATCCAACGTTTTGAATATTGTCAGTTTACATAATTTTTTTGTGATTTTAAAAATATCTCAAAAATCTTTGTAATAAAAATCATTCTGCTAATAAAGAAATGACTGAAATAATATTCAGATATATATGTTTACCAAAATAGTTTTAAACAACAATATTATCCTGATAAATATACTATTATTATTCTGATAGAATGGTAATCACTGAAACAATTTTATGCATATCTGTCAACTATCATACTTCACTATATTACATGATTGCTCCCCTTAGTATCACTAGGTGTTAAAAACAACACATATACAATTAATTATATAATATCAATTAGGAAGAGTTATCAAGCTCATGTGGCAGAAATTTTCAAGAATAAGCATTTAAAAATGGAAAGGTTAAAAAAACAACAAGATTGGCTTTCATAACCTTCTGCAGCTATAGGAGATATCTGAGGTAAGTACTTATTTCAAACTTTTCTTTCTTAAGTGCTTACTCTTGAATTATACAAAATTAATTTGGTTAAGAGTTGAAAAATTATAAGATAAAACTGTAAGCAAGTTTTAAAAGCTATATACAAATTATTACTTCAAAATTCACCACTTTAAATTTATTATGTAATTTTAAAAAATCGTAAGAGCTATGAAACAAATATTTTGAGTATTTTATACAAACGAAATTATGACAAATAATTTCAAACCTCAAAAAGATGACTAAATCCTGAATCAATGGTAATAGATGAATTCACCATAATTGGAAAAATTAAAAGGGTGATCAATAGATGAATAAAATGCAAGGACAACAAAATGATACTTAAAACCTATGAGGGCTAGCAATTGTATAATAACAAATTTCAAAGAATTGGGTAAGGAATCAATGAAAACTTCAATAAAGTTGAAAAAGTTAAAAATATGGCACTGCTAGAATTAAATCACTCTCAATAAATACAATAAAAATGTGTGAATGTATAAGGACAAATGTGATGTTTCAATGCTAAAAGATTCCTTAACCTGGGTAGAAATGAATATAACAAAATAAGTGAAAATTAACTTTCTACTTCACAACAAAATATATAAGATCTAACTTTTCTGATAAAACATTCAAAATATATGTGAATACTCAAATACAAGGAAATAAAATCTTTTTATGAAGTCTGGTCATGGAAGAATAATTATTATTCTTCCATGGTTTGGTGCTTTACCAATAAATTCTGTGGTGTGTGTGCAATTGGTAAGAGATTGAGACCAAAGCATTGTGCTGTTACAGTTGATGCTAATGTTAAACATTTTCCCATTGTACATCTACGTGATTCTATAATAAAATGATGTAATAGATTGCAGTATGAGTGAACATCTTAGATATATCAAAATATAGAAAACTCACTAATAAGCTAGATTTACAAAAACGAGATATTCATAAGCATTGGTTAGAACAATGGTGAACAAGTTCTGAGGAAGACAAATCGCCATAAAATTGGATCGTGTGGTCACGTAGGGTTAATGCTACTTCATATTAAATATTCTGCACATTTAAGTGGAAAAGGATTAGGTAATTAAGTGAAATTTCTAATCTATCCGACTATCAGCTTTTTCAAGAGCTTGAAAAATCCAATAACTTTTGCGGTATTATTTCTTTAGTTAAGCTACACAAATAATTCAAACATTGCTACTGACACCAGTAGAACACATTTATGGAAAATTTTGTTAGTAATTCATAGCTTCATTTCTTCCATGAATTTCAACATTAATATCTATGTATACTATAATATAAATACGTTAGTTCATCACCTTGAAAGAAGTGTATAAACTTAAAGTGTATTGTACTGTTGCCTGTAAGAATAATAAATAACGACTAATCAAAAATTTCATTTGCTCACTTCGTAACTTCCTATCCAATCTTTAGATCCACTAAATGTTGGTGGCTTATCATCCATCGATACTAAAATTTTCTGAATAGATAATATATCTGGAACCTCCATAGCAGACACTTGAGGTAATTGCCCGATTAGCCAAGATATAATCATCTGAAGGGTTCGATAGCCACATCCCCAACCCTAGTTAAATAAAAATTTATATTATCAGCCACTTGCATAAATAAAAATACAAACAAATCATGAAGTGACCGACCCTATCATCATATCCATCACACCCGTAGTGATAATAGCAATAATCTCCATTGATTGTAAATGATTTTCCTGATGGTGTAGGAGGTGGCAAATCAGAGTGAACATTTTTTAACAACCGATTAGAATAATTAAGCGGTGCCATGAAAAAGTTAATACTCAATAATATTTTACAGTAAATTATATATATCAAATTAAAACCTTCAAATATTCATTAAAATTCTCAGAAAAAAAGAAACAAAAATGCAATATGGTTTGAACATCAGCCTAAACACAAAAGTAGTTCATGCAGCAATCGTAAATCGCGATGTATCGACGGTATCGACTATCGTTTCATTAAAAAAGGTGGGAAAATAAATAATTTTTTTAATATTTGTTTTTTTATGTATACTTGTTAAAAAATTATATTTTATGCGTAAGAGATAATTTATGTCATAATTTTACTGTAGCTTATGACAAATGCATAAATGTTGTCACTCTAAAAATTAGCTAAAATTTTGTGCCCAGGGATATCTTCTAAAAGTTAATTTTGTGAGGTATAGCTCTCAAAAATTATTTATTTCGGCTTGTTACAATATAGCCAAAAATAATAATAAACAATGTGTCAGTAATGATTTTAAGACCTGGAAATGCATCAAACGTTTTATTTACGAAGGGAATACAGAGCTAGGATAAAATTATAAAGTCAACCGGAAATGTAATGAATGGGTCAAAAAGATTTTAGAAGAATACAAAATTATACCAAGAAAAGAACGGATGATTATGCTTTTCTGTAATTTATATCAACGAAACAACCGCTGATCTCATCTTTCGATTCCTATCGTTTCATTGTATAATCGATTGTGGCTAAGTCATGCGAATAAGCGGTTTGTTTACAAGTTAGGCTGTTTCTGATAAAGGAATGTTAAAATATGGCTCGCAGAGTAAAGGTGATTCAACGTCAAATTGATTCATAAATTAAAATTTATAAAGGAACACATTTTATTTAAGTAATTATCTTCTCAACGTTACAGGCTGCTATTGTGATCATAATAGATGTCGGATATACCGAGTCCATATCCAGCTCGGAAAAATCCGACTTCTTGAGGAGGACTCGAGAATGTGCATCAATGATCATACAGAGAAAGGTATAAAAATAATTTTTATCTCAAATAAATTAGAATTTGGTCGTGTTCTAACTTAATATTCTTTACAGATATTTTCCAGCCCAAAAGATCAAGTTGGCGTAATTTTGATGGGGTCAGAGGATTCCAATAATTTTCTTTATAATGGAGAAGTTTTTAAAAATATCAGTGTTGCTCTTCCATTACAAGAATCCAATTGGGAGGCTGTGAGGAAATTGGAAGCTGAAACCAGGGAAACTAACATTAGCGCCGATTGGATGGAAGCGTTGGTTGTTGCCTTGAATCATTTGAAGAAAGAATGCAAGTGTGTTGAAATGAATCATATGTGAACATTAGTAATGAAGAATTATTTCTCAACTGCCTGTTAACAAAGCCTTAAATTACCTCCTGCTATGCGACCTATTACTTTAATTTCACTGGAATGGAATTTTGTAAACTTATTTAGGAATATAGCTATTTTGCGAGCAGTGGCTCAGGTTACCTAACATCAGATTATGCTGTAGTTTTGATTACATTTTGTAATTTACAAAAAAAAACATTATAAGCATCTCTTTAATTCTCTTTTATTTCACTGATTTGATACCTCCTTCTGACAAATTTATTTTAATACGTTGGGAAACATAAAAGCCAATTTTATGAATACATCACGGAGTACAAATTCCAGAATCATTTTACACCGATCAATTAATAAATTAGCTTTATTTTTACATTATATTAGCCATAAATCGAATATTTTTGTTTTAATAATAGATAAACATGTACTATTAAATCATTTTTTAAAAATATCAGTCAACGTGGTTATTTGTTTTGTAATTATCTATTTTAGGGACAAAAAGTTTGGTGAGAGTAAAGTAGTGCTTTTCACCAGCAACTTTCAGAGTGAGTCAACGGACAATGTGCCATTGATTGAAGCTGATATGGATGAACTACATGCTGAAGTAATTGTGATGTAAGTTTACTTAAAATTAACATTAGAATATCATGTTTTTATATTTCAACTTTTTAGTTCCGATCACTAGATTATTGCTGTTGAGCCTATAAACATTCACTTACTCAATTCTTTGGTATAGTTATATATTTTATTATAGAAAATTTTAATAGAGATAATATATATGCTATGCAAGGTCTAATCATTACGTTATATTATGCAAGAATAATTCAGCATATTTTTATTAAGCAATTTGCTGTGTCATCAATTTGCTCTTAATTTGATAAGAAAGATTCCCTTAAAATTTTACACATGGATATTTGTTATTTAATTAAATATCTAAACTTAAATAAAATATTCCATCAAGGTCTACATTTCCACTGTATAATTTATATAATTCCACACTAGTATGCAAAGGTTTCTAACATTTAGTCTCATTGTCAGTCATATATAGTAAAACCTGCGAGAGGCGGAACCTGTGTAAGGCGGAAACCTGCCAAAGCCGGAATTCTTGAAATCGTTCTGCATAGTTAGTTCCAGACAAGTTTTCGGGTCTCGGTTTGTTTATCATTCTCCACACCGCGTGTAGTGCTACCCTTCGTTTGTTTGAAAGGCTCTTTGTCCCATCTGGTAAGCTTGGGCAACCCAGTGATAATGGGATTCAGCATGA
Organism: Uropetala carovei; assembly: GCA_036926305.1. Taxonomy (NCBI): domain Eukaryota; kingdom Metazoa; phylum Arthropoda; class Insecta; order Odonata; family Petaluridae; genus Uropetala; species Uropetala carovei. The sequence continues at coordinate 1,203,188 of JAXCHB010000044.1, read as the reverse complement.
GCGACCGAGGCATACTGACCGCCCCTCTAGATTGCGTACTTTCTTATTTACTGCCATCTGAAAACTCAGAATATCTTCAGCACCTTTGTATTGCCATAAAACTGCCCGTAGAGGAATATTTCGTTTGTATGAGGCTGGGGGGAGAAGACTCATACACATTTAATCTCTTCTGGGAAGCTAAGGTCCTTACATATGGGGTGTCGCTGTGGCATGGGAATCAGTAATTATGCTTTCCAATCAGCAGGGTTTTCCGCTTCTGTTATTATCGGCACAAAAGGATTAGTTCGCACAGTTTATTGTCCCTGATTTCCATAGTGCAGTGGAATCCCGGGCATGGAACTCCTGGGAAAAACTGAAATCTTTGGTGAGAAAAACTGGAGTCAGAGAAATTTATGTAGAGTGAATTCAGTTTCTGGTTTTTTTTTATTTTTTTTTATTTAATGTTGTTGGTCAATAAGACATAGCACCCATCAGAAAAAAAGACAAACACAATACACAAACATAAAAAAACACTATAATTTCCTGTAAATATTCAGTAATGCAATAATATGCCAGGTTTACTACATAACAGGAGAAACTCATCAACACTATAAACAGAGTGTTTTAACATAAAGGTCTTGAGTTACATTTTAAATGAGGCAATCGATTCAATATTTTTTAGTGCTGGTGGCAAACTATTATAATACTTAGTGCCTTGATGATGAGGACCATTGCTGCAAAGAGCAGAATGTCTTTGTAATACATGAATATCATCCTTTGACCTTGTGTTGTGGTTATGCAAACTAAAATTTAAGTCGGATAAGCTAATATTCTTTTTTACATACAAAATTAATTCATAAATATGTAACGCTGGTAGTGGCAAGATACCAAGGTCCTGAAAATGATCCCTGCAAGATTCACGGGAGTTCAATTTCAAAATAATTCGGATTGCTCTTTTTTGCAATCTGAAAATTGAAATACTATTAGAAGCGCCCTCCCAAAAGATGATACCATAGGACAGACATGAATGAAAATTTGAAAAATAAACACACCTCAGAATATTTATACTGGTACTAAGTCTAAGAGTCTTAAGTTGAAAGATAACTTTACTTAACTTGGATGCCAGATAGTCTAAATGAGAGTTCCATTTCAATAATTTGTCAACCTTGATGCCCAAAAATGTAACATTGTCAGCAAAGGACAATTCCTCATCGTACAAATGAATGTTGGGAGAAAGGCTATTTTTAAATGATACACATACAGATTTTTTAAGGTTAGTAACTAACTTGTTCTTGTTTAACCATGTTTCTAAACTGGGCATGGTATTGTTAACTTTTGATTACAATGCCACAAGATTCTTTGCTTGGATTAATAGGCTAGTATCATCAGCAAACAATACTGAGTTTGCATCCGGCAGCGAATTTGGTAAATCATTTATTAGCATTAAAAATATAACAGGGCCCAGAATTGATCCCTGGAGAACACCAGTTATGACCTCTCTTGTTTTGGAAGAAAAGAATTGTTTACAATTATAAATATCGTGAAAGTAGGGCACCTCAACCAATTGAGATCTACCAGAAAGATAAGAACGAAACCATTTCAGACACACTCCTGCAATACTAAATCATGGTTCACAATATCAAAAGCTTTAGTTAAATCTAGGTATACTCCTACAGACAAATGTTTGGAGTCAATAGCATTTAAGGTTTCTGTTACGCAATTAAACAAAGCTGATGAAGTTGACTTATTTTTCCTAAAGCCATGTTGCTGAGTGCTAAGAATGATATTCAGATGATTAAGTAAGTGTTTTAGCATTACCTTTTCAAATATTTTTGAAAACCCAGAGAGTAGACTAATTGGTCTATAATTGCAAACGTCGGTGGTATTACCCTTTTTAAACACGGGCTTAACCTTGCTCAATTTAAGCCTCCTAGGGAAGGTACCTTCTGATAAAGAAATGTTGCATAAAAATACTAATATATGAGCAATGTATGGTATAGCAATTTTTACAATTTTGTCAGGAATATTATCAATACCGGATGACAATTTGCTACTAAATGATTGGCCAATTTCAAGAATTTCACTGTGGGAAACAGGATGTAATTGAAAGGGCGGGATGTTGGAGTTTGAGATTTGGGGAAGATCAGAGATATTTAAGCCACTATCTTGGTTAGAATTAATTCCAGAAGCAATACTACTAGGGGTTTCAACAAAATAATCATTTTTCAAGTTGTAATAATGATTACTCTGAAATTCAAAATTTGATTGGTGAGATGTATGAAGATGAGGGTAGTGATGTGAATGCAAAAAGTTTTGTAAATATTGACGAAAGTGTTGTCACAGAAATTGATGAAATTGACTTGCAGACTGTGGTAGAATCTAAGAGCAATGACACTGTTCGCAATTCAGATGATGAACGGAGTGAGGAGAATTGTGAAGAACTTGAAGTGCCAACAACATCACAAGTGTTAGATTATATTAATGCTTTAAAACACTATGATAAAATGAAGGGTGAAAATGAGTTTTATGACAAGGTTGTAAGGTTAGGGTTTTCTTTTAATTGTTTGAGGAAATCCCTGAGAAAAACAAAACAACTGAAATTGGACAATTTCTTCGAATAAGTTTTGACGATATTTTGTATTTTTATTGTATATTTTTGGCCTTTAAGTAATCTCTATGTGTATTTGTGTAACTGTATAGCTTTTATTTTTTTAAATATAAAAGATTATGGCATTTTAAAGGGAAAATTATTAACTTCTAATAAATGTAGTTTTGCCTATGCATGCACTTTCGTTTAATCTCTCATTTATTATTAGTATGAAATGCTATTTCGGTGTTAAGACTTTTCCTTCTCTTGAGGCCCATGAAAACATCCATATTCTATTTAAAATTTATTAATAAAACAAGTCCATGTTAATTTCTTTCAACCTGTCTAAGAAGGAATACCTGCTAAAGCCAGAAAAATATGCCCGTCCCGTGAGGTTCCAGGTTCCACCTCTCGCAGGTTTTACTGTATTTATAATTCAATGGTAAAAATGATGTAAAGTGAAACTCGGTTATAATGAGATCCAAGGGACCGAAGAGTATAGCTCGTTATAACCATTACTCATTACAACTGTTATAGTAGGTAAACAGTATATATGTACCAATGTATTTTTATGTTACACAAATAACAATGAAGAAAAATAAAAATATCTTCTGATTACATT